>JAOXNO010000013.1:148771049-148799352 GCA_028565335.1 Limnodromus scolopaceus | reverse complement strand
CCCTCAGCCTCTCCTCATAAGACTTATTCTCCAGACCCCTCACCATCTTTGTCGCCCTTCTCTGGACCCGCTCCAGTCCCTTCCAACCTAGAAGATTCTGTGATTCTGTGATTCAATGAAATCCAAGGACTGTGTTGCAAACAGCTGGCAAATATACAGAACTGCAGGCAAGACTGCAAGCAACACAGCAGTGAGCACCACAAACTCACTATGGATAGTGTCTTTGATAATGTAAACATCCTCAGTGCTTTGCAGCAAGAAGCTATAAATGTTTTATAACATTTTAATTGAAAGCACATGAAACTGAAATGATTTGAAAGAAAGAATCCACAAGTATATAGTCAGTGTTGAAGA
Source organism: Limnodromus scolopaceus (assembly GCA_028565335.1). NCBI lineage: Eukaryota > Metazoa > Chordata > Aves > Charadriiformes > Scolopacidae > Limnodromus > Limnodromus scolopaceus. Next base: position 148,798,998 of record JAOXNO010000013.1, on the reverse strand, counting down.
GACAGTTTTGTGTCAAATTCCATTTTAAAATGTACATTGAATCAGTAAAACTGGAAAATCCTTGAATCGCACAAAGTAGGCTTGGAAGAGACCTTGAAAACTCATGTAGCCTGTGCACATGTCCCAGAGCAGGATTGAAGAAGCTCACAAGATTGTCTTGAACATTGTTTAAAGCCTCCAGTGAGAGTGTCCTGGGATCTTCTTCCACAGAGAAACTCGAAAACTCAAGGTCAATCTACTGTACACCAAGAGGAAACTTAAATATGTGAGGTACCTTTACCAAATGTCCTCCATCCCCGTGCCCGACTTCTGCTGTCTCTAAATTGGGTTCAGAGTAGCCTTACCGAGTATTCATCAGCTGATGATTTATTTTCATTGGTAGGCATAGTTGACCACAAGGCTTGCAGATGTTTTCAGTTGAGGAAATCACACCAAGGTAAGGGCTTTCTTTCTAGAGAGGAATTTGTCTTGTCCGTAAAGCCCAAAAAACACAGTAACATCCAAAGCCAGTTTTCATCCCTGGAGGAAGCCTGTGGGGTCCCCTGGGGAGGGGCAGGACAGATTAGGTCTCTCACAGGGGAACACATCTGCTCTCACAAGCAGAGACAGGCTTTGCTGTGATAGATCTCAGCTGTGTGATCCCTATCAAAACCTATCCTAAAAAAAAAAAAAAAAAAAAAAAGGTATGCAGTGGTAAAAAGAGTAGATTTTAAGGCAACTTGCATAAGATAGTGTGTGTGTTTTCTAATTTGACAAATTAGTAATGATTACATGTGTCAAAAAAAAGAGCTGCCCCACAATTAATTAACTGCTCCTTTATTATAGAAAGTGCCTTCCTTTATTATTTAAGTAATAAGGGATAACGACTCTATCTAGAAAACATGCTGTGTTCTATTCCGACTGTGGGGTTTAATTGACAGTGTGTTTCTTGCCCTGCCCCTAGGGCAGTGCAGCTGCGCTCTGTCCTGTACTGGGCTGGATTTCGAGTTTTACTCTAGCCTGCCGAGTAACTGAATATAGATGAGTTTACTATGGAAAATCTGCTAGTGATTTCCCAAACTATGCATGTTTTACCCTTTAAGCAAATTTGGTGTGTGAGAAAAAACCAAGCTACTATCTTCTTTACTATAGACACCTTTAGTGTGGACATCTCCATAAAGCATTTTGCTAAGTATTTCGATTGTAGGACTCCAGGAATAACAGAACACAAGGAAAGAGGAGTCACTGTACTGTGTCAGATCACCTCTAGCAGTTTCCTGCCTTTGCAAGTGGCCAAGATGGTTCTTAGGGAAAAGATTAAATATGGGAGGCAAACATATAATGCTATCTCACTGAACATTTTATTTTCTGCCAACAGTTAACAAAGCAAAATCTTTGGGAAAGAGGAGTCACATCTTTATATTCAGTAGCCCTCAATGGATTTCTTGTCCATAAAATTGTCCTGTTTGCCTCTGAATCCACATAATCTGCTAGTCAGCTCTTGAATCCACATGAGACTTCCACAACAATCTGTTGTGTGGTGCTCCACAGTTCAGCCACACAACACCTGAAAAGCCATCTCTTTCTGTACACTTTGAACTTGTCATTTGCTAGCTTCATTTGATGCCCACTAATCCTTTTCTTGGAAGAGATGGGGAATAATAAATACCTATGTACCCACTTCTGGCCACTCATGGTTTTATAGAACTCTATCATATATCCCCTCAATAGTCCCTGAGGTCTCCTAATCTGCTTAATTGTTCCTTGCAGAGAAGTTGTTCCATACCTTTATCATCCTTGTTGCCTTTCTCTGAACATTTCCCAGTCTTATTACATCCCCTTTGAGACACAGGGAGCAGAACTGTACACCAAGATGTGGTATTTATATACAGATGTACTCGTCTACTCTGTTCATTATCCCTTTCCCAAAAACTCTTAATATTAGATTTTTTTTCCAAGCATGTTGAGCACTGAGAAAATTTTTACAAAGATGCTATCTATCTATCCCCGAGACATCATTCCTGAGTAATAAAGTCATATCAGCTCATCATTTCATACAGAAAGCTCAGGACCATCTTTTACTCATGTGTATTATTTATTCACAGTGAATTTCATCTGGCATTTTATTGCCAGGGCAAACCCTTTTGGAGTTCTTCAGAGCTGGACTTTGTCTCTGTTATCTTAGCTTTGTTTGCTCTTCTTTCCCAGATCACTGATAAATATCTTGAGCAGAATGGGCTATTGCACATCTCCTTGTAGATCACCACTAGTGATGTCCCTCTACTATGACAAATGGTTGTTCATTCCTTTTTTCTGTTTCCTATCTTTTATCTAATCCTTTGTCAGAAAGCTTATGCTGAAATTTTCATGTTTATATAAACATTTTTACAGATTGTGAGCCAGAAGAGTTGATTTTTATCATCAATTTCTACCTGATATTGATTTTAAATAAAAAGGCAGATCCAGCATTAGTTCTCAGAGGATACTGTCTGAATGTCAGATAGCTTGGCAGATAGCAAATGAGCATTACCCCAAGATAAAGATCATCCCCATTTCAATACCATTCTCCCCTCTACCTTCTTCCTGTCTTTGGCAGGACCATATTATCACAGAATAACTTTGGCTGGAACGGGTCTCAAGAGGCCATACACTCTGTTCAAAGCAGTGTTACCTTTGATGTTTGATCAGGTTATTCAGGACCTTGTCCAGCCAAGTTTTACATATCTCTAAGGATGGAGAGACCACTTATATTGAACCACATTATATATGAAGAGAGAACTGGAGTCAGATTTACTGGAGCATATACATTTGGGATTTCTATAGCATAAGGCATAGCTACATTCATTTTGGTTTTCTGTACCTCTCCCATCTCACATTTGCTGTTGTACTAGTGCTTTGAATGATGCATACTTGGACAATGTTGGTGGGGTTTGGTTATCTAAATATAGATATTTGCCATCTGAGATGCCCTAGTGTATTCCTTTCAGCTTTCAACTCTGGTTTCTGAGAAACAGAGGTGTCTTGTATATCCTGTATTATATTGGTCAGCCCCAGGAGGATGTCTTAGACGCCAAAGGGCTATTATCTCAAATAACACAGATATTTATGTTTAGTCAACTAAGCCATCTTTCCCCTCCCCCTTTTCAATTTGTTAAATTCACTCTAGGCAAAATCCGTTTGGGTTTGGCTCTCTATCTGAAGTGGAGGAGAGACAATTCAATCATGCCTCTCTCCTCACAACATCACTGCTACCAATAGATGCAGACCAAGATAAGCTTCTTTTTTGCCTTCTGATAGAGGTGTACAGCTTTCCATTACAGTGCACTCATTCATGGCACTCTCTTACACACCATAAATGCTTGAAGTAACAGGAGTAAGCAGAAGCACGGTTCCCAGGTCAATGGTAGTCGGGTTGCTGGCTCAGAGAGACCTAAGATCCTCCCTGTCCTTTCCCTGTGCAGAGGTGTCTTTATCAACATGCATCTCAAGCCCAATTCTTAGACACAAATAATACAATAAGAGAGAGCATGGGGAACTCCTCCTCCCTTTGTTTACGGGTTACCTTACTTATAAGCTACAAATGCAAAGGCAAATGAGAAACTCAAGGACCATGAAGCAAACTGTTTATATAAAATGAGCTGGTGGGTCCAAAATATTCCTTTTGGCTTTCTTCAGGAGTTAAAATTTTCATCGACATCTTCTGCACACATTGTAAGCACAGCAGGAATGTTGCCTTTTTCTTTAATTGTGACAATCCACTTGAAACTCTCTTCTACTTTACAAACATCAAAACTTGCTGCAAATGATATGTTAAATGAAGCCTGTGTACTGTGAAAAGGGTTGTATTGGCCTCTGAGCAACAGGGAAACAATTTTGCATCAAATGGATTTAATTAAATGGAAGTTTGTGTTCACTAATGTGAGTTGATCTGTGAAAAGGTGAAAGAGGGGAGTGTGAATCTTTGTTTTGTTTCATTTGGGTTACATTAACAGAAGCTACCTTAGAAATTTCACTCCTTTAACTAACTTAAGTGGATAGATAAGGCATTCCCTCCCATTTCTCACAGATCAGGCAAGCCCTTTCAGAGGGAATTTGAATTACCTCTTTAAAACATTTTTTCTGTCCTCCCCCTATGTGACGAGAACACTTCCATTTTCCAACATAAATTTAATCATGGCCAGCCTTCGTCCATTGTTTTCATAACAGTGTTGTCTTGAAGGCCAAACAGCACCTATCTGCTTCTTGATGCTTGCCTTCATACTGCATGTATGGACAGAAACTTCATCCCGTCAGTTTTCCTGGTGCCTGAATTCTCTGTTTCCATGGTCCTTTTCTGCCCCTTTCCAGCCTGTGTTCATTTCTTTTGGCCATGGGTGACCGGTCTAAATCCCTTGTGTCCAAATCCCTTGGAATGAGCGGTGCTCTTAAAAGATAAGCAAATGCTTAAATCAATGGAAAAAAGGCGAAGGACAGTCAGACATTATGACTGTCATGTTGTAAAACATTTCCACCTTGGCAGCTGAGAGGTGACCTCCTGTAGCATGTGGGTTCCCCATCCCTTGCAATGCCAAGTTGGTCCACCTCTGTGGCTGCAGAAGTTAAGCTTTATCCCAAGTTCTATTTCTCATTATAATACAATGAGATCATGGACAAGGTTGTTTTCTACAACTCCACTAGTTTGGCAATAACTTTCAGTTCAAGGCCAGATTGGAATTTCCCCTTGCTCCCTTTGGTGAAGAAATACTCTCAGATTTCGAAGGGGCTGCTTTGCAGGAGAAGCAATCCACCTGCATGAGGATGGATAGTCAAGATCTATCTGCAATATTTAATCCTGTTCTTAAACTCAGCAGGTGCCTGTGCTTTGGGGAAAAAGCAACCAGTTTAAACCTATGAAATTACTGCCAAAGCAGCAGCACTAATGTGGAGAAGCATGACACTGAGATTTGTTAGGCTCCAGAATCGTTTCCCAAGGTTAATGATAAAACCACCATCCATCACTTAGGTCTTCTGAAAACTAGTCAAAGCACCAGAAAAAATACACTTTAGGAAAACAATGCTCTATTATCAGGAAGATGGGCTGGATGACCTGATAAATTTCTTCCACCTCTGATCTTTTCTTGTACTGAGAGCTCTAGGAGGTGTTATTTCCAGGGGTAGATCTGCCAAGCCTTGGCTTTTTGGGAGGAGGAATTTTATTCTGGACAATTCTGAAATGGTGTTTTCAAAACTAGTCCCTTGTAAGGAATATTTTTTCATTATCCTTTACTGAGATATTCATAGTCTCTGTTTTAAATATTTGAAATTCTAAAATATGGTCTGTTAGTCCTCACCAGGAGACCAGCAATTCTGCTGATAAATGACAAGATTTAGTTCTGTACAATACCTGCCCATCTATCCTTATCAGTGCAGTAAGGGGAATAATGGATGAACAGACACCTGTCAGTCATAGTATCTGCTAGGGAATCAGTGTAGAGATTACTTCATGGCATTCCAGTCAGCTCCTGGTTTTAAACTGTTGTACCAAAGTCATTTGGTGCAATAGATTTAATCCTCATTTGTATTTATATGAAAGGCAAAGCAGGACCTTTGCCATGATAGTCATCCCCTCAGCCAGCTCTAAAAACTGTCCCAGGTGCTATCAATAGACCCAGCACAGCATAAGACAGGTTTCTAGCAGAGGTTTTTAGGTGATTAACTACTAAAGACAGCACGCAGAAAAAATGGTTTCAGAAAAGGAAAAATAAAATGCTAGGTCCTTCTCTTGTCATGAACCTTTGCCTTAAGAATAATTCTGTGAACAGTTTGGAATAATTCACTTTAAGACACCGTTACGGTAACGTGATAGAACTTAACAGCCTCATCTGTAATATCTAATAGAAAATTATCTCCTTGCTGCAGAATTGTAGGGGTGGTTCAAAAGTCCTGAAGAAAGGATAATGTTTTCAATTTAGTACTTTAGACTTTCTTGAGTAATTTTGATAGATCTCCATTATATTGTTCTATTATTTCCGAAGTGAATTACTCTAGGAAACTAGGTGGTTATTTTCAAAGCGATAGCAGTCCTTAGCATAAAAGGCATCAAGAAGCAGAGAGGACTGAGGTACAGCTGTGTACATTGTGACTTTTTTCATCTGGAAGAAAAGATTTCCCCATGTGTATGGCTGTGTTTACTGATTTTCTTCTATAAAAAATGTAAAACAAACTAACAGTGAGACATCATCTTTGCCTGGCTTGGCAGAGCTAAACCCTGATTTACACTGCCGGCATCCATTAACACAGCAAACTACCCACACTAGCACTCCCCAGCCTACCTGTCAGATGCTTCTTTCCCAAGCAGCCGCCTTTTTCCCTTTCCTCACCTTTGTAAGAATTTGCCCAATACTAAGTGAATGCAATCCCCCTCAGCTACATCAGGAAAAGAGGAATTTCTTTAGAGTCATTTCAGTGTCTGCCATTCACTTGCCATAAATGGGTCCTCAAAGTTTTTCTTACTGGCTGTTCAGGGAAAGACAGCGATGTTTTGGGTGTGCAGACAAGAAAAGTCTCTGCCCGGATCCATTGATGACAGAAGGATCCCAGATCCTCTTCCTCACTTCCAAAAAGCTGAGCAAGGTGACTACATGGCAACACATCTGCCAAACAGGGCCCACCTGAACATACCACATCAAACAGAGTCATGCAAGATGGAGCTCAGCGTTGGCGACCAAGTGCACATAACCAGACAGATATCAATAGCAAATGCCTCCCCCAGCTTTCACAGCAGACAGCAAAGGGCCTGTGAACGCTACCTCTGTTATCCCTGATGGATACACAGTGTGTTGTTCATTCGTCAAACCAACTGCACACAAAGCTGGCAAAAAGACCAGGCAATCTGAGACAGCAGTTTCATGCTAAGGATGAGGATTCAGCAGCAATGTTGGCTCAGTGAGTTTCCAGTAAGCACAACTTTGAGAAAAAATGTTTTTTCCTACACCAGCCCATTCAATCAGCTAGTTACAGCACAGCCCCCCAGTCAGGCACAAAGGAGGGACAGAGGCAGCTTTTTCTGGTGCTGGCATTCCCCAACAGGACCCATCACCTGAGATGTTTCTCTTGTCTGTTCTTCCTAAGGTCTGAACCTGAGCCCTCTGATGAAGAAACCCACTCATGATCTGCTTGCCTCTATGGGTGCAGTGAACAGAAAACAAGCCACGGGACAGGGTTTCCACGTGTCTGACCTGGTAACAGGGTGGACTGAGACACAGTGTGGAGGAATTCTCTCTTCTGTTGCCCCCAGTCCTGGCACTGCTCCTCTAGCAGGGCTCTGACACCACCGAGCACGAACAGGAGACATCTCTCACACCGAGCTGCAGTCACGTCCGTTACAGCAAAACAGAATCTGCAATAAACCACAAGAACCAGATGACTTATTTGTCTGAGGATCAGGGATGAACGAAAGCCTGGAGTACCGAAGCTGCAACACTCCAGTACACAGTGGATTGTTAACAGCAGCTACTACACCTCGAAACCGCAGTGTCCAACCCTGTGCCAGGCTCCTCGCTACAGCTGTGACAGTACCAGGAGAAATAGCTGTTAACATCTCTGAAGGCAGAGCTGTAAAGCACTCAGATGTGTTTAATGTGACAGGGACATACTAACACAGCGCTCGTAAGGGTAAATCATGCCTCCCTCGCCTCTTAGGGTGTTTTGAGAAGGCTGAGGAAGGAGCCTGTGAAGAAGAGGGATGGGGGCTCATCATGATCAGTCCTAGCACGGATGCTTTAAAGGGCTGTCATGAAGCTGGTCCTGAGCACTACCGACAGTTTTAGCTCCGTGGTGGAGGATGACCATCAGGACAGTTTCCGAAGGCTGCGCTTCAGGCTTAGGGCAACGGTGTGGGCTCGAGTCCAGTGCTCGCCAATGTGACCAATGTAATGGAGTTTTAGAGGAAAAAGTGACACAGCCTCTCATTTCTTGTTCATGGGCTGGGTTCCCTCTTCTGGGGGCATTTTGGCCAGGAGAACATGGTGGCAGCATCCCGGCCAGGGATGAGGCTGGAGCTGCTGGTACTCTGCGGCAGAGGCATCTGTGCTTTGTGCAGATGGCCCTGGCCTGCCTGTAGACCAAGTGAGATTTGCAAATGAGCCCCATGGCAAATTTTTCAACAATCGGGGCTGTTCCAGCTGCTTCAATCTAGCAGAGCCCTGACAACACCAGCAAAGCCAAATATCTCCGACACAAATCTTTGTCTGCCCCTTTTAGCAAAGGGAAGTGGAAGCAGTGATATCAGAATTCCCTTTTTTTAACAAAAGATTTGTCCCCAAAACATTGGACATGTGTATTTATCCATGCCTTTTTTAGCTCCAGAGTTTACCTCTTAGCATCAAAACCTACCATTTCTCTTCCGTTTCTATACACTGTGCTACACAGCTGACATATTGCTAACCCCATGCCAAAGCACAAGCTGTAATAATGCTATCAGACCAGCATTTCAGAGAGTTTTTTCTCACTAACCTGTGTCTGACCTTTAATTGATAAACAGCAAAGTGGATCTGATAGCGGGGTGATGCAGAGGCCTTATATCTCTCTATAACTTCAATTGATTGCCCCTAAAATTGAGATAAAGTGATACAAGACCGCAGTATCTGATATAAGAAAACACATTACTTAGCACATGAACAGAATGCTGAGGCTGAGCACAGAAAGGTTAGACAAGTGGAAGAAACAGGAGGGAATGTGGAACAAAAATCCGTGTTAAGAATCTCAGCTGGTCTATCAGAATTAGTCATGCAGTTGTGTACAAATTAAAAACACCTTGTTTGATTAGTCTTAAAGATTTGTAGGGAATTTAGCCACATAACTCATTAATTTCAATGAGCATATTAGTGGCTAACTACCTGTGTTGACTTTGAAAAATGTGGAGTCTTGATATTACATTTTTCTTCCCATGAGTTTCTCATGGACTGAGAGCAGCAGCAATGAAGAAATGTGCTGCTACATGTAAGAGTTTATCCAAAGGAATGCCTGATGTGCCGATTTTTTTTTTTTTTTTTGCAGCTGCTACTGCTCTTATTAAGAAGATGAATTTAGAAATATTTCTATAAATAGATCCATGCTCATGACCATGTGCTGTGAGTCATCGCTGTTAATTATTCAGATGTCTTTTCAAAGATACCTGGGGGTTTGAAAAAATGAACGGTTGTAGAATTACAGTTAGTTATTTGGCATTGTTACTGACATACATGTACGTATACAGATATGTATCCATTTGGGTTTTTCGTATTTATAGTTTCTCTGTGTAAAAAAAGAGAAGGAATTGTATCACATGTTAGAAGTGGCTAGTCACACGATACAGTGAATAATGAACTGTGTGTGCAAACCAGCTGACAAATCCCCCATGCTAAGCTTTATTGTATGCAAACTATTTGTCAGGTGCCTGTGACTAAGAGATTGATTTTTCTAGAAATCATGACCAGTTAGTGGACAGCTGACTAATCCAAAAAGAGATGATATTTCTAACGCGTGTTCTTAGGAATAAATTGCTTTCACAGCTTTACTAACTACCACAATCAAATAGGGGGGTGTTTTGCTTCTGTAGTCTTTTTAGTTATTTGGTCTGGGTGTTTTGTTAAGAGCAATAGCAACAATGTACAGACAGTAAGAGCGAGACTGTACAGAAGTAAGGGTCCACTTTGAGGCTGGTTACATCAAACCAAGGATACCCTCAGGAATCATTACTTTATTTGAAAAATAAAGAATACAGGAAATATCTCCAGCCTGGCATGGAGTTGTCCATGCTATTAAATTATTACAGTGGCCCCTGGCTGATTCAGATCAGGGGCAACTAACAACTTCCCAAACCACTCCCAGGTGCAGCTCAGCAGTTAGCACCAGCCAAGGACCATTCCTGGCAGGTGTTGTACGTGGAGTCACGTAGTTTCAGAGACTCAGGGACCAACACGTCAGCAGTACGGATGTGAGATGTCCCACGCCAGTTGTTTTCACTGTCCGACAATGCAACGTAATCAATCTGCTAAGCTTAATGTAACCTCTGTGCCCAGGAAAGCTTCTCACTGTGCAATAACTCCTCTGCTTCCCAGACAGGTGGGACTCCACTTTCTGGTGGAGTCTGGGCCTCAAATTCCAGGCCTCTGGGATGGTCATGGTTTCATATGCACCTTTATCTGTCCTTGACTTCTTGCTTCCTGTGAGGAGGAAGCTGGCTCAGTCTCTTGCTAAGTCATCATTCAGCCCCACAGGGCTAAGCACCTGCAGACGTTGCAAGGGGGGCTCTGTGCAGCAGCCCATATCACTCTCAGTAAAAGGTTTGCTGGTTTCCCCTTTCAAAAAATTATGTCTTTTAATCTGTATCTCCTTGCTTCTTAAGACTAATATCCAGTATGGTTTTACACATCAGTCTGGGACCTACCAGCACCTTATCTCAGTCTTGAAGTTCCCCACCAAATGCAGCAAATCACCACCCTGTCTTCACTCAGCTCATCAGCTCCAGCAGGCACAGACCACCTCTGTTTTGTTCATTATTTCCCCTCGCTGCCATCCCCATAGCAAATGACAGGTTTCTTCCTCCAGAGAACAGCCTAGCTGGTGCTTTAGCTGAGATGTGCCAATGTCAGTAATAAATGATAAAAATTACAAACAAACAAAAGCAAAGCTGTATTGCCTGCTATCAACTATTGTTATGGTGTCAGATAAGTTGTGTAGACCACGCGCACAATGAATGGCACAGCTTGGCAGCACAAATTTTCTCAGAGATCACAGGACGGGTGGTACTTTCAAATATATGATTCAATGAGGAATTTGCTGAAATCCAAGACAAATTCCAGCAAAATCCTCAACTTCCTCAGTGTTTAAATAAACCCTCCTGCTTTCATTTCTGTAGGGAAGCTGTTTACCATATCTCTCCAGAGGGTCAGAAGTACCTTTGCTGCACGGTATCAGTGGAGCTCAAGGTGAAGGTTGGTGTGTAAATGCCAAATCTCTGATGCACATCCTCCCTTCTCAGCCTCCACCTCTTCTTCTCCAGGACAAGCAGAGAGGATGCAGAAGGGGAGGGGAATCAGGCAGCTGTGGAGGTCTCCGTGCATAGACAGGAGAAGGAAAATCAGCTCTCCTGACTGCATGGACCTATTGTAATGCCTGGCCATGCCCTGAGACCTCACTTAAGGAAAGTCTGATGTATTATGGATGTAACAGAGCTTTTCCTTCACACCAGTTGCCCCTATCTTTAGCAGGATTGATTTGAATCCCTCACTGCACTCAGTGTAAGGGAGAACACTGTGCTGCCCAGAACTTGCTTGCCCTGGTAAAACTTCAGAAAGCCTGTAAGCACGCCTGCTTCTCCTCCTGGTGCATGCTACAGAATGACTGTGTCATGACTGCTGGAGACGTTGGCAAGGACAGAGCCTCTACAAAGCACCATTGTTACCCAGCCAACACAGATGCAATGTTTTGCTTCTTTACAGCTCACGTTAGTCAACAAAATCCATCAACCGACTAATTTATGCCTTGTAATGGGTGAGGTAATAGCAAAAGCAATGTGTCTTGTTTAATCCTTGTGTATGAGGGAGATGCCAGTGGGTTTAGTGCAATAATCTTTCATATATCGAAATATCAGGTGCCAGGTGTCCCACTAGCAGCAGGCTGGGGACTACTCTGCTGTGACTCTCTCTCCAGGGTTTGTGCAGAGTCATCACCAACTTGCTGCTGCTTCTCTTTGCCAAGATGACTCCCAAAAGGCTCAGTGCAAAGAAGCACCAATAAAGCCAAATACAGGAGTTTGTGCCCCTCCTGGTTTTCTTTTTTTTTTTTTTTGTAAGGCGAGCAACTGACCTAAGAGCTGGCACTCATTTCTCTACGTCTTTGAAATCCCTGCTATTGAGAGGGTTTACTTCTGGGGCTAAATTCTCTTCTTGCCACCCTGGATGAAATTTGGAAGGGCTCCATGAAAACGAAAGGTTCATACTTGACTTACATCCTTATTAAGCAGAACAGCATTTCTCTCCTGAGGATTTTATAACATACAGAATTCTTTCTTTCCTTTTTCTTTTCTTCTTCTTTTTCTTTCTTCTTTTTTTTGGTAACTCTAGGCATTTAGAATCTTCTAGTAATTTTTTCATCAGAACAATTTAAAGGAACCAAATCAGTCTGTAAGTTGCTACAGATTGTTGCTATGAATTATCCCAAAGCCTTTGTGCCAGCATATTGATTGCTTTAAAGTCAAGTGAAAATAGATGCACAGCTTAGAAGAGCCATAAAAAACCCTTTACAGGACCAAAGAGATTATTCATCCAAACCATTTAAAAATGTAGCTTGTAGGTACATGGGTATGATTAGTGAATAAGAATAAGTGCAGCTCTGACAGTTTCAAAATTGTGACACATACACGCAGCCAACCGTCTGCCAATTCCTTAAATAAACTGATTGTCTAGAAGGAAGCCTTTCTGATTAGTAACAGAAGATTCAGGTAAGGATTTTTTTTTAAATTTTTTTGGGGGGGTGAAGGTATAAGGCATTGAGTTGTAGTCAGGTTTTATAACACTAACCAAATCAAAGCATTGTTTCAAATATTTATTAGAATTGTTACTATGGCTGTATCCTTATTCCGCAGTGAGCTGTTTTATAATTTATGATTTATAATTGTATGGATTCTCAATGTGCTGTAGCCAGACTTTGTTCCTCTCTCTGCCTGTCGAGTCAATTGGTTGCTATCTCTTCCATGCTAGATTAGCGCTTATTAGTTCTGATGGATGATATCCTTTCAAGTTGTTGCTAGTTTGACTTTGTATCTGGGTTAGGAGGAGAACGTTTATCAAAACCAGAGCTGAGAGCAAGCCCTTTGATGCAGATTTCTAGCTCTCCTGGCCATCGCTGGTCATAAGGCTGCTCTGCTCACCCGTGCTGTGCCACTGATAAAACGGGCACGGAGCAAGGGCCAGTCTGTGTTTGCTCTGAAGCAATGTTTTCTAACCAGCCTCTACAACCCAGCCTTGCCAGCTGGCGAGCTACCTTTTGGGTAACATCTGAAAGCTGTTCGGCAACATCAGTGAAAGGAAACCAGCCTTTGTGAAGAAGTCTACTCTGCCTAGAAATATCCTCTCAGTTACACCTGCCATGCCTATACAACCAATGGGTGGCCCAAGATGAAGAGCGGAGGAGGGTAACCCTGTCACTACCTGCATGGTCTTTTCTGCTTGGGGATGCAAGATGGATCAATCACAGAATCACAGAATGGTAGGGATTGGAAGAGACCTTTGGAGATCCTCTTAGTCCAAACCCCCTGCCAAAGCATGACTAGATCTCCTCTGCCCACAGTGGAAGCTCTATCTAATGCACGTGGAGACACTCACCTGTAGACGTGGTAATCTGGAATTGTCTCCCACCTGCAGTTTCCCTTTCTTATCAGGAGAGACATGGAGGGCACCAAGACATGGTTCATCCCAACCTGTTATCTAGGAGAAGCTGAATGAGTCACTGTCTGGAGGTACCTGTGCCTGTGTGCTGACTCGAGAGTACACCCAGAATGCCAGCTTGGACTGGATACCAGTCCAACAAGGCAAAAATTAGATGAGAGCAACCCTACTCCTGCAGTCCCCTTAGCCGAGTATCCCAGCAAAAGCTGCCACCAGCACCATTAGTTTCAGAGGGAAGAAGCAAGAGATTTGTCCAGAAGAAAGGTTCCAACCTGTCAATATTTGGGGAAAAAATGTACAACTTGCATGAAGATTAGGTTTGAGCCCTTCTAAAGCAACTATTTGCCATTACTACTGGATATTACTGTCTTCTGTGCAAACAATCTGTTTCTGAATTTCATGACACTCTTTAAAGTTTATATCTTATGGTAATGAGTTCCTTAGGCTAATTGTGCATTGTCTGAGAAAAAAAAAAAAAATCTCCTTGCATTATTTTTTCTGAGTATATTTGTTATACCAATTTAAGTACTTAACTTCCCACAATGTTTTCTTTAACAATACTGTTAGCTTTAATTCTGTGTATTGGAGGCAGCTGTTGCATAGAGGAGTGAGCTAATCACAGGACTGGAAATAGAGAATTTATGAGTTCCTTAAAGCTCATCTAGTATCCATTGCCCAAGAAAGGCTCTTTATTGAGCATTCATTTGACTCTCTGTTTTGCTTAATCTGTAGTAATTCTACATGCACATACATGTATGCTTGTGTCAGCACTGAACAAGGTCAGGACCACTGGGCACTGGTGGGTGAAGAGAGCTTTTTCCTCTGAAGTCCTTTTGCCATCAGGATTTACCAATATAGCAAGTCTTCCTTCCAGGGCAGGAATCAAACCCCTATTGTTTTTTTTGATCTGTGGGTTTACTGTTAAACTGACCACATTGACACCTCCGAAGTTCTGGGAGATCCTCCCAGGAAAGGCCCAGTTTGGTGTCTGGAGGCTGCAGTGAGAACCAGTTCAGCTGGTTTCCTGCCACAGATTAAACAGAGACTGGCATTTGTTTTCCTTCACACAAATGTGTTTAGTGGGGCTCAAAATCAATCAGGAAAGAGATGTTTGGAGCTAAAATACAGGATCTATTTTTATTTGGTTGTGTTGAGGGGTTTTGTTTTAGAAAAAGCCTTTTCGCTTTCAAACCTAGCTCCCTCAGCTGTGTAGGTATACCAGGAGGGAATGGATATTTGGCAGGGAAATTTTTTAAAGTAAGACATAGTAATTAATCTTGATTAGGTTTATTAAGGTTGCAAGAAGGGTATTTATTCCATGCTTTCTTTAGAGGAGTTTACCCACTGTGTGTTCTGGTCTGGTTTTGTTTTGCTTCTCCCAGCTTTCTAAGCTTCAATTCATGTGACACCAGCCAATTACCTAACTGTGCTGCCTTAACCTTTCTTTGTGCTGATCCACTCAAGAGCAGAGATAGTCACTCTGCAATAGATCACTGTGCTCCCAGAAGGGCTGTTGTAAACCAAATGATGCTGCATTGTATGTTCCCTTCAGCATCTTCTGGTATCTCTGATAATGGGCTATCACTTTCCCTGGGCTGCCAGTATCTTGGCTGTATTTAACATTTAGGTAGATAATCTTTGGGGCAGGGTCATACACCTAGAGTGGCCAAAGGCACTGAGGGGTGGTTCTGCTTCATGCTGAGCAGTACAAACGGAATGGCAGCAACCTCTGAATTTAGATTTAAAGCCCACGAGTGCTGAATAAGCTTGAGGCAGCTCTGGTGCTCACAAAAGTGCTGCACGCCAAACAAGAGCTGTAAGAAAGCACCTTTCAGTTCCCTCTTTGCCTGTATGAATCTGGATTGAAGACAGCCATATCTAAAGCTGACATCTCTGGGGTGTGGTGATGTCCAGGAGGGACATTGCCATTTGCACCCCTAGACTGATGCTCCAGCCCTACCAGCCCAACTGCAGTGTGGCAAGAAAGGACGATTGTGGCTGAATTCTCCAAGCTGGTTAGGAAAGCACAGAGAAATTCAAGAATCTGAGGATTAGATTATTATGGCTTGCAATTGTCACAAACCCTTGAAAACACAAGTTAGTTCTCGCTTGTCTGCCACCCTGACTTTGGAAATCTGAAAGCCCATCACCTGTAGGAAATAACAGACTGACCCTATTTTGGCTATGGTAGCCAAAGCAACACCTACAGTGGGCTTCTTATCAGGCTGCCTCCCAAAACCAAGGCTCTGCGCTTAGACTGATTCAAAGAAATCTGTGTGCAAGAAATTTGCCATTCCTGAAAGATAAGAACTGGGAAAGAGCCAGCAAGTGAGTTTGCTCTGGGGCCTCCGGCTGACATTTCTTCACTCTTTGATCCAGAAAGGGTGTGCGGGATAAGCAGAAAGGCAGGTTTGCCTGTTAGTAATGCCTGGAGGAGGGTTTTTGGAGAAGCCTATGGGCTAATTCCCCCCGCCACCCCCAACATTCCTGTCCCTGTTATGGTTTCAGCAGCTCAGACAAATGGTTGAATACACTTGAGTGCACAGCCCTGCAGTGCAAAGGGGATGCTGCCCTCGTCATGACTCTTGTGTTTAGGTATTCCCAGGAGGAGGAGGGGGGGATGAGAGGGAGGAAAGGCATAAGAATGGGTGAACTGTTTTTTTCTTTCTTTTTTTCCTTACTGAGTCTTTGTCAGAAAAGCTGTCAGCTGTGCACCATGTTATGCCAAACAGCTTTGCAAGCCCCCTTGCACAGACAGCAAGGTCCTGCTCCAAACATCGAGAAGATCCAACTGGAGCTTTCCTCAAAAACTGATCATGGTTTGCTCAAAACCGTAGTGCAGACACCACTGCTGCAGCCCAAGTTTTGGCTTTGGTCACATGCGTGAAACCTCATTAGGGCTGCAGGACTAAACAAAGGGAGGGCTTGGCCAGAAAGGCAGTCTGCAAAATGGACCACTGCTAACTTCATGTGACTGACCAGGGTCAGCCCTTGGGTATTGTACCAAGACACTGCAATCCTTACACAACCCTTTCTGCCTGCTCTGAACCCATGAGGGGTACACTTCACAAGCATCTAAAAACACATAAGTTTGAGAAGGCCTTTCTGCTCAGCAGTGGCTGGAAACAGAGAGGGGATATGTGCCATTTTTCTTGATTTTGGTTTTCTTGGTGAAGCGAGGTACCAAGTCAGGTGTCAAATGCAAACAAGGGTTATTTCCTCATGCTTTTCCCCTTAGCAGCTGAGCACTGAGCTGACACTTGAGTGAAAGGACTGGCTCAGTTTGCCAAGAAAACCAGTTGAAATCTGAAGTTATTCAGTTGAAACCAATAAAGAGACTGGGATCAAAATCTGGCCTCGTGCCCAGCTGCGGAGTCCTTTCTGAACCGACTAAGGAAAAAATAACTGTGGATTGCAGACCATGTCTGCAGCAGAAAGTGGAATTTGCCAGTGAAGCAAACTTCTCATTTATAAAGCTTTTGAGCAGCTTGCTCTCTGATATTTGCAGTGCCTTTAAATAAACACCTAAACTGTAATGAGCTAATGTGTTAAATGAACAAGTGTAGAAATTAGGACATGACATATTTGCATGGCAGCCAGGAGATAATTATTGGTGATAGTCCAAGCTGAAGAATATTGTCTATTGTTCCAGCAAACTAGTTTTCATAAAACAACATGAACTTCCTGTACTCAAAACACTCACATCAGCAATGCCTACAACGATATGTAGCAAAACTATTAACGAATTAAGTACAAGGGGGAAAAAATTCAATCCTAGACAAACTGTAAAGGATTAAACCTAATCTGCACTATATCTGTATATTTAAAAGGTCTCTGTACTGTATATCTTTCTATCTAACATTAAGGAAGTGCAAATATATGCTGGTGAAAGACACTGGATTTTCATTCCTGAACGACTAGATTTTATGTATATTTATACACATGCAGAAATGTAGACATTAATTAATGACCTCCTTAGGTCAGGAGGCCTGCAATAGCTAGGGACCCCATTAGAGGGCATGACTATGAATAGTTCAAGGTTTGGGCTAACAGGGTTGGCTTGTAATATGCGCTAGGTAATATAATTAGTCACTAGCAGAGGAATTCATCCTTACTCTGGCACCATGTGAGTCAGTTTTCTCAATGTGAAATGCAGCCACCCAGATAGGGATCTCTGAGATTGTTTTTTGTTTGGTGAAACAACAATTAATGCTGCATAAGAAAAAAAAAAAAAAGGCTGAAAAAGCAATGATGGCAAAGTGGCAAATGCCACAGGGAGTTTTAGGTCAGTAAGCAGAGAGGACAAGCCTGCCAGAACTGCCTCATTTGTAAGCCTAACTTCTTGACTGCCAAAAAAGGTGCTCTTCAGTTGGAAATTTCCTGGGGAGGTAAGCAAATGGAATAATGAAACCCAAATCAGTATTTATACTTTAAGTCACATGGAAGTTGGGAGAGTGTCCTGAGGAAGAAAAAAAACTTATTTGCTTTGTCTTACATTTGTCCCTATGCATCTACCCTGGGCCACTGCAGGAGACAGAGGCATGGGCTGTGTCAACCTGTGGCTGACAGGATCCGTTTGTCCTTATGTTCCTGTGACTCCTTACAAATAATAAACGGCTGCATAAATGGTGCTGGTTGGTTTCAGAGACAGAGATACAGAAGGCCAGGTCTCAATTACACCCAGTTGCTCCGTACTTGCTATTAAATCAGCTTAACCAGAAATCAAGGCTCAGTGTCTTAAACAGACAGGTCTATGGACACCAGGGACCCCACTCCTCCTGACTTTCCTCAAACTCCTCATGAATTCTCCAGGACCTCCGTGCCAGTGAGAACGGAGCAAGGTGTTGAGCGTTTGCCTGAATGCTCTTTTTGTCCTCCCTGTCAGTCTGTGTCACACCAGCAGATGCTGGGAGCGAAAGGCCAGGCCCCATGTGGTCTCAGCTACAGTAACTCCATGGCAGCAAGCAGAGCAGTGCCAGGCTAAATCACCTCACAGATTGTATCATCAGGACTAAAGAAGATTATTATATGTGTAATTTTTTATCCTGCTGGCCAGAAAACCTCCCTGTTTTTTTCTTTATGCTAGTTTCCTCTTTCTTTTTACTCTTCCAAGGTCATCTTTTGATAGGAAACCAGTGGTCAGATAATGATATGATATGTGTGGCAGAAGAAGGCAAGATTAGAGATGCCATAATATGGCTGTACACGGAGGTAGAATACTATTTTCCAGGGAAATTGGTGATTGCTATTTAACCCTGCTCATCCACTCTTCCCGCTCCCACCAAACACAGAGATTGTCTCCTCACGGTCTTTAAATGTCTCGGTTTTTACTCACTGCCATCTTGCAAAGTCTCAGGGAAAAACACTGTCACCCCTTTTAATCCAGGGAGAAGTGGACAGAGGTCCAGAGCCTCAGGGGTGCACAGGAAACTACCTCTACCTTTGAAGAGCCCTTGAAAAGCCACATCAGACATATCTAAACAGAGTAACAAGAAGGGTTTGGGACAGCTCTTGGAGCAAATTCCAAGTCCTCTAACACCTGAACAAGCGCACGATTCATCCCACTTGTCGGCTTCTCCTAGAGGTGGGCCCTTCCCTGGGACAACCCAAGGGTCAGTCCCTCAGGCCATAATTGCAGTGGGAAAATTATCCTGTAAAGAAGGGATGGCTGCCTCATGTGCAAGGCAGCTGCACAAGCAGAGGAAGGAAGGAGGGAGCAGAAAAAGATTTTCCTCCTTCTCTTCTTGCTCCCTGTTAAGGTTTGCAGGTTAAATCACTTTAGGTCAGATTGAACCTTTTAGAGCCTAACAGATATTAAGACTCTCCTTCTTTTCAGATATGAAGGCAGGAGAGTGAAGCACACACATACACAAAGTTTTCGTGCTGTAAGCAGGCGGGTTTCAGTGATTATTATTATGGGAAAGGTGTGTGGGTGTGTGTCTCCATGTGTGAGTGTGTGTAGGAGAGAGCAGCGCAGGAATATAATAAGGAAAACTGAATAAGCTAAGTCAGAATAAGCTGACTAGGATGGGAAGAGGGCAGCAAGGGTCCCAGAACATAGAGGTTGGGCTGGGGGTGCTGACCTGGGTCTGGAAACCGTCTCTGGTTGCTCCCATGCTCAGGGATAACGGGTTTAAGTACATTCCAGTAAATGCAGAGAACTGCATTCAAGATCTCCAGCCCCAGGTTCCTCTCTTAATTAAAACTGCCTATAGTAGCCGAGACTATGGAAGTCTATACAGCTCAGAATGGATCAGGCTGTCCTTCATGTTTCTATTTCCTAATGAATGTGTCTAAGCATCTCACAATTGGTCAAGTTAGTGATCTACCATTTTATGGTCTCAGTTCATACCAGGATGCTAATTTCTGCTCTTCAGTTATTCAAATCAGAAAGAGTGCTGATAAGGTTTTCAAAGAGACGGTCTTGGGAGACCCTTGCCCTTAGAACATCAATATCTCATCTTGTGCACCATACAAGCACTGTACTCGGAAGGAAAGAGAAGAAATATAATCTTCTTCCTCATACTTCTGTGCCATAGGGAATTAAGCAGTGCAAACCTGCATGATGGACCCTTTCACTGAAAACTGTCTCTAGGAGACTTATCAAACTGGGCTGCTCCTCCAGTGCCTTAGGCAATTAATGCAACTTCTTTACACTCCTAAGGATTCCCCACAGCAGTCTCTGACACAGACACATGGAAACACACGTATTCAAAGGGGTTTACTCTCCTATCACTTGATGCAGAAGGATGGGCAGATGAAAAAAGGCAAAGTGTTAGGGGATCACAGTGATGATGACAGTCACAGATATGCTGATGTCAGGGGATGATACCTGGCACAGCTGAATGCAGCTAATATATCCTGCAGCATTGCATTGTAGACATGGTAAAGATGCGTGTACGTGAAATAACATCATGTTCTATATAAGGATATTTAATCCCTTTGTGGTGTAGCAAAACCAGTGAACTAGGGAAACCCTCCAAGCGGCTTGTAGACAGCTTTGTTGATAAAGAAAATGGAATGGAAGTGTCTTGTAAATTATTGATATCACATATTGCACGTGAACTTTTGACATGGCTGTCTCCCTGCTGTCTTTCACTGCATGCCATAATCCTTTCCTCTCCTGCCAGATTTCAGTCTGTTCCATGTAACCCTTGCTATTCCTCCAGCAAGGGAATTAAGCAACAACATGGATTTTGTACAAGAACTGCATTTCATAAATCATTCCTGCAGTTAGCCTTCTGGCAGCAATCACTTAACATGTTTTAGCTTCTCACATCGATTCTCAGGAGTTTGCAGGTCTCAGCCTCAGTAATAGGATCCTGGTTTTGGCTAAAGAACAAGAAGCCACTGAAAAGTGGAGAAGTTAGACCTGCAAGAGTCTTCAGGTATGAACGAATTTTTTTCAGAAGAGCTCAACTGTCTTTAAGCCCCTGTGCAGGGTCAGATGTTCAAAAGTGCTCCCACCATAATCCTTTCAGGTAGAATTTAAAAGCCCATGTGTTGATTTGTTTGGAGCCTCTGGACTCAGTAGTGAGAGCTGAACTTTCTGAAAAATTCAGCCATATTTTATTGACAAAGCCTACTAAAGAATAAATATTACAGACTGAAACTAAAAAAGAAAGGAAAAAGAAAGACCTAACATGGAAACTTCCCTGATTACCATTTAGTTTCATTTTGCTGGGAGCTGCACCAAAATGATACTACTGAGGAGAAACATTGACTGGAAATTTTCTATCAACATTTGAGTAAGTGAAAAAGGAAGTTGAGAGTTTCCAGCTTAATGTATAGGTAGTTGCATTGACTTCAAAATTTCCTCTCAGGCAAAACTCAGGTATTGACTTCGTTTGAAGCAGGAATCTTAAAGGCCACCATTGCTTGTTCCAGCTGGGATTACCTTGCAGAGTTTATACCCTTGCTTTAATTCCCAAAATGAAATTATATTATATCAACTGGTTTGGCTGCAGGTTATTCTAAATCATTTGAAAAATGCTCAAGTGCTACTTACTGTTTTTGCATTGTTCTATACAATACAGCAGACTGACCAACAGTTAAGAGGGGCTCAGATCAAAGAATAAAGTCCAAAGAACCACTAACCATCTGGTATCAGTTTGATAACCAAAAGTTCACATGGCACAAGTTCGATAACCTGTCTTATTGCTACCCCTCTTGTCCCAGGATGCTATGCCTCAAATTTATGCCATCTACAAGTCTGAATATAAGATTCTTAGTTTATACATAGGGTAGTATAAATTCATTTGGTACAGAATTTTAATCATTTCTCTTATGTGTACCACTGTTTCACATCTACACATTTTAAAATCAGCAGATGCCCTTGAAATGGGGTAGAGGACAACCTAATACTGTATCTCCTCACACCAAGGATAAAAGTGACTGAGTAATGCTTTGGACATCAATTGCTGAGTATCACCAAGGACCCTGACAAAACAAGAAAGATCTGCACGTACAAAACAAAATGACAACTTGTATCACCACTGCAGGGAAGGTGGAAAGGGATGGAGGTGAGTAAATTCCCTCCCCTCCAGGGAAAATAGCTGAGGCAAGAAAAACTGGGTGCTGTAAATAGCAAAAGTCTGAAACTTGGTTTTAAGTATTTTTGTGAGTAACATATCAGACAATAATTCAAGAGGTGTTCAGCATTGCCAAGGTTAGTGAAACCCTTTATGATCTGCTGGCTACCATCTAGCTGTATAATCTAAAATGACTCGGGTGACCTGCTCGTACAAGCACATTTTTCTCCTGAGATTTCAGTGACAGGAGGGACTGTAGTAGATGACTGGTTATATCAGGAGAGATAGTGAAGTATTAATGTGGGGCTCTGCTGAAATGTGCGTGGGATGCAGTGTGTAAGTCTAGCTAAGCACATTCAGGAATGCTGAGTTGAAACTGGGATGGGCACAGAGAAGGACTCCTCACGTTACCAAGGGAACCTGACTTACTAAAGGAGAAAAAAATAGTGGAGGGAGTATTGCTGTCCCTACTAAGTGTGCCAGACAGTTAATACCACCAAGGAATAAAATGTACCTAAGAGACAGTCTGAGGCCCATGTTAAGGCTGAGCACTGGGACTGCTACCAGTCCTTGTCAGTAGCTAAGTGGCGTTGCCATTTCACAGAGAACTAAGTTGCTCGGGTGTGATCCAGAAGTGGACAGAGATCCACAAAAAGCCTCTGAAAGACTAATCCACTCAGAGAGCACCAATTGCACTCAGTAGAACTCAGAGCACAGGAGGGAACATGCATCTCCTGCAGTAGAACCTAGGGTCACACAACTGGCTGATGAGGTGGGAACACAAGTCCTAGGCATTTTTCCATGCAGGATGGTGTAAATGCTGCTCCGATATCTTCCAGGAGTGATGAAACCACCCTGTGATAATTCCACAGGCAGGGAGCATTTCTTGCTTTAGCTGATGAGCAACCACCTTGCAATCAGCAATAGTGCCAGCCTCAGAAAGAGCATGCGTTGTACACCCAAAAAAGTCATTATATGAAATACACATGCAAGCACTGGAAATAGGTCCCAGAACCTAGCACTGTTATGCCAGAGCCCCATTAAATGGGCTGCAGAGTCAGGATCCTTCTGGCTTCACAAATCATGCATTTGATTTTTGCACAGTGGCCCATCTTCAGCAGAGAGGAGTATAGTCCCATCAAGATTATAGATCATGGCTGGTGGAAAAACATCCCTAGAAAATAAGGGCTGCAGCACCTCTCTCAGGCAGATGAAGGTCTTGGTCCCAGACTTGCTCCTGCCACATGGTTTCTAGTCAGCAGGCAACTGGCAAAATGCAGCTGCAGAAGTTTCCTCCTCCTCCTCCTCCATCAGGCATTTTCCCTCAGACAACGTGGAGTTCATGGTCCAGTTTTCGGCCTGATGCAAATGGAGAAAGGGCATTTTGTTCCACTGACCCACAAAGAGCTTGAGTTACGGCTCCTCAGCTGCCCTGATCTGAGACACAGTGCACCAGGTTGTGGAAGATCCTGAGCAGCCCACAGTTTAGAGGGAGCTTCAGTAACTCAGTCATGCCAAACACCCACATCATTTATAGAGGTACTGTGATGTCTCAGCAAGGCAGCTGCGGTGTGTTGTCTGAATAAAGCCAGCTAGTGACAAGAAAACAAATAAATACAAACTGGATATGAATAAATGTAGCATGCAAATAGAGGGCAATGTAAATATAAGTATCAAGGTGGACACAATTCTAGCATGACATTTCAGAAGCATTAGGGGAAAAAAACAGTAATTGATTAAAGGACAGGAACCAAAATGTGATAACAGGAATATTGGACACACCGGCTCAAGGGTTTCCTTGTTCCTTACTGGGGGCTGCTTTTCCCATTGGTCTGCTCTTTTTATGCTCTTCTGCGTATCTGGGAATTTCCCCACCTCTGCTTAAATCTCCCCTCCCGTTCTACCCTGTTCTCTCTAGATGGACTCAGACCATTGAAAGAGGAAGGCAGAGTTTTGTGCTAGCCATTCCTTCATTCAAATTATCTTTAAGCTCATTGAAAACTGAGGTCTAAGGAAAGGTGGAATACAGCCTGAAGAATTGTAATAAAAAATGCCTAATGGCTTCTGCAGGATGTCAATTAACCTGGTTCAGGAAGGGAAGATGGTTGATAACTCAGTGAATATTCTAACCATTTCAACCCTAAAAGAGTTTAACTATTTTATATTCCGTACTCTGTAGAAATCCCCCACTGGATTTCACCCTCTAATATCTATAAAACAAAGGCAATACATATTCTTAGCACATAAGCAATAAACAGGAAACATTCAAAAAGACCAGATCTTATGGGATACACATTAGTTCCCACAATAAAGGAACACAAATCAAATCCAGCAGCTGAAGAGCAGATCACTGAATGATTATTCTGAGCCTCTAATGAAATGATATTGTGAAAGGCATTAGATAGATTGATTAGATTTCAGTTGACTGACAAAACTGCCCACTCTGTCCACCATTATAATGAATCTATCTAGAGCTATTTCCTTGTGAGTGTGCACTGGCGTGTGCATCCATATGCGCGTGTGCTTTTGTGTTTTGCTGCAAATTATTCATTGCTGTTTCTTTATAGTGTAAAAAACAGTCTAACTTGCAGAGCTTCATGCTTTAGACTTCACTATGAATACACTTTCAAGGTAGGACTCCTGAAATGACTCATTTTCAGTACATCTGACAGTCATTTCAATTAACACATTTATCAGCGTATTTACAGCATGCAGAGGGAAATAAAGATCCTGTTAAAGAACGAAGCAAGATGAATCAAGCCTCTCACTTACATTAAAAAAGAGGCAAAACTAAATCATTACCACAAGTTAATACTGAAGCTAAAAGCACAGTAAGAACAGACATGAAGATTGGATGTTTATACCTTTAAGGAGGATATTCAGAGAAAAAATAGTCAGATTAAAAAGAAAGCAAGATCAAGATCTTTCACTATATAAATGTTGTCGGTTCCATTTCCTTCAGCAGAACTCTGTCAACAGCCATTAGTGATGGATCTGACCTGCAGTCTCAGAATCTGTGTATTTCAGATATACCTTGAGACCAAGGCTTAGAAATTGTTCCTGGAAACAACGACAAAGGCAAAGTCATACATGTGGGGTGGAATAATTTTAAACAACAGTACAGGCTGAGGCCTGTCTGACTAGGAATCACCCCTGCGGGAAAAGACCTGGGGTGCTGATGGACAAGGAGTTGAACATGAGTCTGCCAAGCAGCCTTACAGTGACAAATACCATCTGCACAATGGGTTGCATTGGCAAGAACACAGCTGACAGTTTGAGCAAGCTGATGTCCCCCTCTATTTTGCACTTGTGAAGAGTACATGTCTGGAATATTGTGTTCCATTTTGGGCTTCCCAACACAAGGAAGTTGTACAACAAGCTAAAGCAAGTTCATCAGAGACCCACTGAGTGATTAGATACCAAAGCATATGATGTACAAGTTCAGGCTCCAGAAGATGAGCTTGTTTAGCTGCAAGAAAAGAAGATCAAGGACAATCAGGTTAATATTTTCAACTACCTAAAGAGAATTTAAAGAAAGGATGAAGCCAGACTAAGAGGTGACAGACACAAGGTTCAGCAAACAGAGATTAGAAATGCCAATCAGGCATTTTTTCCACGAGGAAAAAATTCTTCACAGTGAGGGTGGTCAAACATTACAACAGAGATCCAGAGAGACTGGGCAGCCTCCATCCTTGGAGATGTTCAAAGCAAGAAAACACAAAGGCCCCAAGGGACCTGATCTAAGATTGACACCACCTGGCTTAGGCCTCTGGAGATCCAGATTTAAATTATATCTTTGTATGATTTTAGAAAAGACGAGAAATGAGGCGTAGGGAGAAAATCAGAACTGTCATCGCACAGAATGAGATTCAAGAATCAAGGAATATGTAAGACAGACAGAAAAGACATTCTAAGTTGAATACTGAGCTAGACCCAAAGAATCATCATTTGATTATAATAGGCTTAACGAACACAAACTTCATCTCCCTTTGGAAATCAAAGCCCTGCAGGCTTCTTGTAGTGAGGTAAATGAAGACGAGAATAACCTTGAGCTCCAGTCACACTGTACTTATTCATTGCTTATTTAAAACATAGCAAGCTATTGTATATTGCTGCAATTTGTATAGATAATTATATAGAACTGCAGTTACACATTGTGGCTAATTGCTGGAATATACATCCTCTGAAGCCATTAGGAGTGTTACCACTGACTCATTTGAAGAGTCTAATTTAGCCAGCCTAATTTATCTGACTCATCTCAGTAGGCTCATCTCAGCAGGCTCTTCTAATGTTGCCCTTTGGAGGAGCTTCTCTCTGTACAGAGAGCTTGGGGAGACTAACCTAAGGGAGATGCCCAGTGCTCTGTGAATGAAGCCCTTTCTTTCCTTCTTGATAAAGATGGGGATGGTAATAATTGCTAGCCTCAACATTTGATGTGTGAATCTGTTGATTTAAGAGCAATTTAACAACAGGAATACTGATGTATCTATTCCATTTGCAAGAGTATAAAAACAGCTTTGTTGAAAGATTGGAAGGATGAATGGAGGAAGGATTGCTGACCATTAAAAAGCCAGCTTTTCAACAATATCAATTAATATGGTGTTTTTAGGGCTGTGTGAATACCTTGGCAAAGAAACAGTGTTTAAAGGAAATTCAGTTAATTAAGTTTTGAAGAAACCAATGTGAAGATAGGCAAAAAAACCCTTATAAATATTGAACAAAGGAAGCTAATCTGGAGTAAGATGGCTTCAGTGGATAAGTGAGTGTGCAGAGCTTTTCTGACTGTGATTTATGGTCACTGAGTGGTTACACAGGTACTCAGGGGGTTATGAAACATCAAAAAAGTTCTAAGAAGCACATAAAATAAAAATTCCAGAACACATTCAAGGCACAGCAATGTTTGTGTAGTCAAATACAGCTGCTGCAGCTGAGCTATATATTATATACAATAATATATTCTGTACAATAATACATTCTATATTCTTACATATATTGTATATATTCTATTCTATTAAAATAGATTTGTTGCTTTACCTTTATGGTAAATGAATAGGGCAGGTGAAGGCACACAAATATTTCATTTCTAGAACAGAATTACCACTTTGGAGAAAAAGTGAGAAATATGGAGAAGAAAGAGTTACAGATGGGGAGAAAAGTATGAGAACTTGGTAATGGAAGATATGGCCAATGGTGTCAAAGGCAGCTGAGGGACAGCTGGCTAGGAAAAGACCATTAGTTGCTTTGGTTAGGGCAGTGCCAGTGGAGCTGAAGGAAGGGACTGGGAAGGGTCTGGGGTCTCCAAAGATTGGTTGTAAGTACTGACTGCATTTAACATGTGTAGGGTTGAAAGCAATGGGTTTTGATACATGAAAACTAAAGCAGAACTAAATTTTACAAAAAAGATGCTGCTGAGAGAAGGAGGAACATTACAGAGGGAATGAAACTAGGAGAAAAGGAAAGCAGCAAATAGGTTGGGGTGGTGACAGTAAGCAAAGCAGTAGGACTTAGATAAAGAGAGAGTTACCGACGGAACGAACTGCTGGTTATATTTTATCTGATATGCAACATCTGATATGGAGAGTTATCAGTGAAACTGTGTGTGGAAAGCAAAGTGGAGAAGAGGGTTTAAGAAATAACCTGCCTCCAGGACTGTGTGATATGATTCAAAGGAAAGAACCTCAGTAGGCTTCACCAGAGGAGCAAAATGAGGATAAGCAAAAGAAGACTAAAACTCAGAGCTGAAGAAGGAAATAGCTGTGGGAGCCTATTTAAATTACTGCTGGGGCAACTGTGCTAGAGTTACCTCACTCTCCAAGACCTCTGTGAATGACGCTTGCCCGTCCTGTGCTCTGGGCAGCATCAAAGACCAGATCCAGTTCTCATGGGTGAGGCCATTGGGCTGCTTCTCTTTGACCGAGGGAAAATATTTGTCCATTATGCACATGTGGGTAGTATCATAGAATCTTCTAGGTTGGAAGGGACCTTCAAGATCATCTTGTCCAACCATCAACCTAACTCTGACAAAAATAA
>JAOXNO010000013.1:148755746-148770949 GCA_028565335.1 Limnodromus scolopaceus | reverse complement strand
GTCTTTTGAACACCTCCAGGGATGGTGCCTCAACCACCACCCTGGGCAGCCCATTCCAATGTCTGATAACCCTTTCACTGAAAAAATTTTTCCTAATATCCAGCCTGAACCTCTCTTGGCGTAACTTGAGGCTGTTTCCTCTAGTCCTGTCGCCTGTGACTTGGGAGAAGAGACCGACCCACCTCTCTACAGCCTCCTTTCAGGGAGTTGGAGAGAGCAAGAAGGTCTCCCCTCAGTCTCCTTTTCTCCAGGCTGAATAACCTTAGTTCCCTCAGCCTCTCCTCGTAAGACTTGTGCTCCAGACCCCTCACCATCTTTGTTGCTCTTCACTGCACCTGCTCCAGTACCTCAATGTCTTTTTTGTGGTAGGGAGACCACAACTGGACTCATGACTCATTGCAAGGGTTTCCTTCAGGGTTTCAAATAACTGGAGTCATATGGACGTTCTGCAGAGATGGACCCTACCTGAAGCCAGGCACCTTTGACACAGACAGGCCAGATGGTCAAAATGATGAATATCCTCCACTTGCCATTCACCCTCAAGCTGTGTTGAATTGTTTCTGGTTGTCTGGACATCCTGCTTCACTAGGGCATGCTCAAAACCAGCCAAGCCCATTTTCAGATGCAGACAATAAAGAACACACCTAAACTATACAGGAGATGATTATTGTGACTCAGTCTGCAGCAGCTGAAAGGCTGTTTTGCAATCTTGCATGTTAGCTATGGCAAAACGTGTCTCCCATTAACTAACTTTATTATAGTCTATTCAGATCCCTGCATTCTCTTAGGATCTCAGCACCATAGTTGCCCAACTCCCAAAGTGTACTTAGGCGTACACCGCAGCGTTTGTCAAGAGAGAACAGCTTTTGCAAAGGCATCACTGTGCACAGACTTGAATGGGGTGTTATTCATCTCTTTAAATTAAGTTGTGTCTGTTGGCTGTGTTCCCGTTACAGTCGCTGGAGATCTGGTCAATACAGCCGTAAGGCATCAGTCAGTTTATTCTAAAGTAGACACCCGTATTTAGGCCAGATGAATCATGCCCTAGGTATTATGGGTAGTATTGACTGGTTTTCTAGAAACGTAGCTGAAGCCCAGATATCTGCCTCAAAGAGAAACTTATATTTTAGAAATCTCAATTCAGAAAAACAGCATCCCACTGTTGGGTCCATGCCATATGCCCCATAATTAGGACGAGCAAGGAGATTAGAGTGATACACACGGAGATTAGAGTGATAACAGATCTTGGGAGGTTCATATAAACTTCCAGGAGGAAGGACGAACTCAGAGCTATACAAATGATCCAAGAGCATAATTTCAGTCTTTAGCACAAATTTCATCTGCCACCTCTTCTGTAACCAAGTCACTTCACCACTCTACACCTTGGCTTATCACATGGACAGAGTGACATTCCACTTCCCAGACTGTTCTCTCACCTACATACACAGCAAGCTCCTACTGCATCTTACAGGGCTTAGCACATGCAATCTTGTATTTTGTTTCAAGCCTCTAGTTGCTAGCGTGATACGAGTAAATAATGGAGAAGCCACAGCCGCAAGTCAGAAGAGCTTTCAGTCCCAGGAGTGATTGCCCTTTTAACTAAGAATACTGTGTTTTCATATTGGATTTCTTTCTTTTTTGTGTGTGTTATTGTTGTTGCTGCTGAAAAAAAGTGATTTATTTCAACATGTTTTCTCTTGTTTAAAAAACAGAAGCTTAACCCTTGCTCTTTCCAGAGTAAAAGTAACCCTACAGGGTACATAATAAATATTTAAAATGGATAATTGAAGGAGGAAGGAAAAAAATCCTGTCACGGAGGGATAGCAAGAATTTTATTTCAGGGTAGTGACAGCTTCTGTTGTCTCTGCCATCAAATAACTCTGCACTCAGGAGGACTGCTGCATGCAAATGAAGTCAAATTAAATATAGGTGTCCACATCATGCACATCACCTTCAGCAGAGTGGCAGATCGGTCCCATCAGCACAGAGGCCAAGTGGTGGATGCCAAGTGTTCCCCCCATCACAGATGGCCCCGTGAGGACAAGGTTATGGTTAATGGCACAACAGGAAGAGACTGGCATTGCACCTTCCCTCACTGTCTTAGTTTTGGAGCTGGTTTCTTCCCTCGGTGCTGTCAGGCCCATGTGCTCCTCCAGTGATGGAATTTATTTTATCCGTGTTTTAAATCACAAGAGAGAGGAAGTGTATGCTGATTAGGTGAATAAGCTGTCACCATCCTACAGGCAGCTACTCCACACCTGTCTTGAAATCAAACGCTGGGCCTGGGCACTGGTGTGATGCCAGCCTAGCCAGGAGAGAGCATCCTCCCAGAGCTGCTGCTTTTCACCTTTGTTTCTCAAGAAAAAGGCAGGAGTTTGGCTGTGGTTTCCCCTCACACTCCTGCTGAGCCACTTCGGGTCACTGTCCAGGTACAATTTTTGGAGGGAAGCTGAGGCATAATAAGTTGAGCATTTTATTTGCCTTGCACTGGGAATTTGGCAGAGCAAGGAACAGGTCCTGGCTCTCCAAAGCCACGCTAGCACTCTGCCCATGGATCACATTTACTTATCACAAGGATCCAGTCAGACTCATGGTTATGCTCCTCTCAAACTACATCAGTACCTACACCACTACAAAAAGCTTATGGTTTAGCACCCCCAGATTTTCCACATGTTCTGAAATCCCATTGACTCCCGATCGCGGGACACGACTTTCACATTCCATAAAGCTAAATGAAACTAGAAATAACAAAATAGTTTGAGCAAAAAAAGGGCAGTGTAACCTAGAAGTGATTCCTCCCGGTGCAGAGTACGAAGTACATAGAATCATAGAATCATAGAATTGTCTAGGTTGGAAGGGATCTTTCAGATCACCAAGTCCAACCAGTGGAAATCACAAATAAGCTACAAAGTGATGGCGATTGTATTAAAAAAAAATAAAATTGTTAACTTAAAAAAATAGAACACACCCCTGAGGAAGCTCTTCTCCAGTGTTAGTAATTCACACATTTTGTGTCCTTTAATTGTATTGAAAAACATATATAAATCTAAAACCATTTTTGATACTTATGAATGGCTGAAATAAAAAATACTTTTACTAACAAGTGATTATGTAATATTAAAATGCCGTTATCACATTTATCTGTTTACCAGCTGGAGTTCTAATTGAAATTTGTTCAGAACTCATAATAGCATTAGGTTATGTTATGCTTACAGCATTAAGCAATGATTACATCTGTGGCTTTTGTTTTTAATTAGCTTTTTTTCAGTTATCTGGGAGAGATAGAACCTTTCAAGATAGCAATTCACTTTTGATTACAATGGAAAGAGAACAAACCGAGTCATCTTACAGAAAAATGTGCAACTGTATAATTTACATTCCTGACTCTAGGGCTGTTAGATCTGACTGTATTTTGATTTCCTGTCACTCATCAGTTATGTTAATTGGTTTTTGATGGCAACAAGGTGCTGGCGTTTGCACATTCAGGGATCTAAAATGACTTTTTACAAGAAAGAGATGAGTGTGTATTGTGTCTTACTTTTCGGGTGGCAGGACAGAAGCATTGCTTTTAATGCAAAGTACTGAAAACCAGGCCACTTTCTAACAACCCTGCAGCCGAACGTAGCCAGAGGTGAACTTTAAAGGGGGTCCCAAATGTAACCATCGCTCTGATTGAGGAAAGAGTTTGAGCATGTAGCCTTCATCATTCATCCCAGCCCACAAGCAGACATGGATGACAACTCACCTGCTTCAGGTTAAACATCTTACTGAGTCTCATGCCGTGGAGAGGGCGAGCCGCGGCAAGCAGCAAGCCCACAGGGGATCCTTCATGTGCCCTCCTCAGTGGGTAACTGCCACTAATGGCTCATTAGTAATGAACAGACTCAAGCAGTTCCCCAGCTCGGAGAAGTGTCCCTGCTGCCCCCTTTCCTCAAATTCTTGCTTAGCTTGCGGTAAATACCCATGCTTGGGAGAACAGACAGTAACTCCATGAGCCAAAACAGGGAATAATCAGCCTTAATCCGCTGGAACCAGCGACTGCTGAGAGATGGCAAGGAACCCCGCTCGCCTTTTGGCTGCCACCGGGAGCCTGGGGGGCATCCATGGCCCAGCAAAGCTCCCAACACACAGGGAGGAAAGAGAACCTGAGCACGGCCAGCCATGGGAATTTGGTGGCATTGTTTGCTGGTCAAGTGCTTATGAAGATGAATTAGGTGGGGTTGGTAGACTGCAGCTATAGGAGAAGAGTAAAAAGTCATTTATAGTCATTTATTTCTAACACACCTATGGAAGTGTGAGACACGCAGCGTGGCAACAGTAAGAGACCAAGTCTGATGAGCTTAACATGATAGTGATTGGTATCCCTGGAGGGGTTACAGGAATTGTATAAATTGTAGAAAATAGGCTCAGTAGGGATGTTGAGATGTAACATAATCCACCCCTCCCCACTGAGAGGAATCAAGGGGTGAATTTCCTATAAGACACATTGTCTGTAATTCTCTTGCACTGCTCAGAGCCAGAGGAGTTCAGCAGCTTTCCCATGTCCACTTGGAAAAACAGCTTTCAGGAACTGAAACAGGAATTGTAGAAAATTAGTGTGGAGTATCAAGAATGGTCTGAGATCTAAAATGCATTCAGTCAGTCACTGCAAATGAATATAACCAGTCAATGCCACTTACAGGTGAAAATATGTAGGCTGGGGTTCAAAGTACCTGACCTGATTTCCCCCTCACACACACACACACCAGAAAATTATCCTCCCCCTCATTATACCTCACTGTGCCCAAACAGTTCCTTCTCTGTCGACCTGAACCACTGCTCCAACAGCTCAGTCCTTTCCAATCTTTATTGCTTGTTTCTGGGAAGACAGGGAGATGCTTTTTCCCCATCGCTAAATGAGCGTGTGGTACCCTTACCAGGGCACAATCACCACCGGCATTTTCAGTGCCTCCTGTGAGCACAGGAACAGCATCAGTACCTCTTACTGGGGCTGGCTAAATACATCCTTTCATTCTTTGGGGTAAATGATCTGCAGGGAAAATTATCCTCATTGGTTATTCCAGAGTGAAGGATTGAGAGGCTTTGGGCATGCTGTCAGTTTTGACTGGGGTGTGATGCTCACCCTTACGAGCAAGGAAGGCAAGAGACCTCCCCATGGCAGTCTTCCATGCCAAGCTCCTGCTGTGCTCTGTTTTCTGTGACTGCTCAGAGCTAGTGAACACTGGCTTGAGGGTCCTCCTTGACTTTGACAACAGAGGACTTTGTGACTCTGCTTATACGAACTGGTAGTTCTTAAAAAGCCATGTGAGGTCTAATGCAGGAGGCTGGCAACATCGATTTTGCTATTTTTGGAAAACGAAGCATCAAATTCTTTGCTCTGTATTATCTACTCCCCTGCAGGATCTGTGGTGAGATCACAGGACACGCATCTGTGGTGGGGAAGAACCCAGTCTCTTCCTGACGACACCCTGCGCTGGTGTCATCAGGAGGCCATGCAAAGATGCAGATGTGGGTAAGCCCCATGTTGGACAAGTGCCAACCAAGGAGACACAGACACACAGGCTCAGGAGACTTGGGATCAGACCTCCCATGACACCACATCAGCCTGCAGTGGCTGCACAGGGGTACCTGAGAGTCGAAAGATTAAAAAGGATGCTGAGATGAGACAAATTTCATTGGGGATGAACATGGCAGCAAGAGAAGGCAGCTCCTGTCACCGCTTGCAGCCACAGCAGCCTTCACCGAGCACAAGACGGGCAGCAAACAGTGGTGCTGTTAAAGGAAACCTTTCCTGGTCTTGCTCTGGATTTTGTTCTTGCTCCTAATCACTGAAGATTATATTTTTTTCTGTGAAAAATAGGGAACAATAAGACTCTATAGTCATTATCTATCAAGGAAGCATCTTGCTTAAGGCGCAGGAGTCATTCTTATTTCCAGTCTAGCTTCGGACCAGCTGACACTGGGACTCAGACTTGCCCTTTCCACAACGCAAGGCAGTAACCCAGCTGCCCAAACACCGGCTGTGCTGGGGCTGTTTGAGATTTAGCAAAATTCCTCCTGGGACCCAACCAACCTTTTGCAGGCAAAATTGCAGTAAAGAGAGTGCATTGCCACAGAAAATGCTGGCTTGTTTCCTAAATTCAAGTTAAAAAGAATAAAATTTAAAAAATCCAACTCAGTCTAAACATCAATGCAATGCCATTAAAGAGATGCACCAAAAATAACTGGCCTGAAGACTCAGAGATTTAAATAAGACTAGAATAGGCCTTTAATTACTTCCATTTTTACTCTTTAGCAGCCTCAACAGGATTAAAATAGTTCCATCCCTCCTCTTCCCACTGTGTCAGTAGGACAGAGCCATGCATGAAGATTCACACGCTCCCTAATGTTGTACCTCCTTAGACACAACAATACCTCCATTGGCTTTCCCTCCCCTCCCACAGCAGGCATTCAGCGTGGATCAGCCATACCACAGCCAAAACGAGAGGCACACAGGTGGATTTCTTTTTTTGTCTCAGCTCTATCCCTTTTCTCCCTTCCTTTTTTTTTTTCAGAGGAGATGCAGATGGCAGTCGCTCCCTTTGCTGTGTGAGTGTCTAGACAAAAAAACTCCCCACAGCTTGTGCAATTTTCTGAGCTGCCTTCTGCTCACCTCCACCTCCTCATTTTCCTCTTTATCTGCTTTCCGTATTCTCCATGCTGCTATCGGTCCTGTGGAAATGAACACATCAAAGCCATAAGTAGCCGTTTTTTCACTGCTCCTATGTCCTCTCTCCCCCCTTTGCCTTTAACATTAATATTAATAGCTACTGTACCTTTCTTCACTGTTGCTTTCTTCTTGATCCTCGAGGGAGTAAGCCTTTTCTTGGACTTTCTGCTGCAGTGAACATTTGTTTGAAGGAATGCTAGGGCATGCTGGGAAGCACAACACCGGTGATGCCTGTGATACAATATTGGGCCAAGCAGCAAAGATATTAAATGCTATTGTACTTATCGGAAGAGTTAAGCGTGCTTTTATCCCTGCCACGTATGGCTGTATTTTTTTTCCTGGTTGCTTTCCTAACAAAAATAGCTTTTTAATCAGTCCAAAATCACCAAGGAGAAGAAAATAAAAAACCCAACAACCTATTTCCTATGCCCTCCTTGATGCTTTTCCACAGGGCTGCTGCCTGAGGAGGAAAGAGGCAAGCGCTGTTTCACGCCTGTTGTCAAACCACACACACACAGACACACGCAAATACACGCTACAGGGGCACACATCACCAGCATCCCCACCACTGCTATTATTTAAGGCACTGAGCTAACGAGCTGTCCTGCCCTTCAGGGTCTGCCCGCCTGTTGCTAGTCCCTGGGGCTGCGAGCTGAGCCCCTCGCGCGTGCGCCGGCCCGGCTCCCCCATTTGTATTCTGCGACTGTGGTTGCGTGTCTGGAGCACGGGGAAGAAATCCCCCAGGTTTGATTTCACTTACACACGTCTAATGGAAATACGGCAGCGCACGGTGAGCCTGACGTTTCTGCTCCGTGGGGGCTGCCTGCAATCCACGGTGAAGGTTGCTACTTAGGATCACAGCGGTGCCCAAAAGGCAGAAGGTGAATTCCTTGACGTCGTCGTCGCAAGAAACAGGGACCGCGGTAATAACGAAACCCACTGTAATCCTCAGAGTGAGTTATTCCAAGCATGATTTCTTCCTGGATGGATGTAAAGGTTATTATTTGCTCCTGCCTTGGCACCAGGGATCCGCTCCCTTTGAAAGCAAGGGTTTCTGTAGTGTGCAGAAGCAGACCATACGTCTCGGGCAGGATTGACTGGGGCACTCCAGTGAGACTCCCCTTACACTTCTTTTGCAACATGCGCTGCAGCTGGACACAGCAATGACTGATCCCCCTCCCCTCTCTCCCACGCTCCCCCAGAGCTGATGTGAAATCAGTCGTTGTTATGGACAGTGGAAAGGCCCCCCACAAGCAGCAGTGGGTTTCCATCAGCTGGAGAAAGGACTGAGGAAGGTCAGGAGATGGATTGGGGCTGGCTTTCACATTGTGGCCCAATCCTCTCTTTTCCCTTGCCTTCTCCAGTAAAGCCCTGTGAAGGCTGATAGCCACAGACGAGCTGCACTTTAGTCTCAGTGTTGTCTGGGGAAATCTCCCCTACCCCAGTCAAAATGTGGCAGGACTGAAATGAGCTGTACTGGCAACATAGTCATGACTTGGGAAGAGAACTGGTAGGGAAGGCAAAGAACAATACACTGAGTTACGCATGGCAGGGAAACACCAAGGACTTGTGCAAAAGCCCACTGCAACCAAAGGTGATGCAGATTGCAGTGGCACAGGTTGGACTCCTGTTAGAGCCTTCTTGGAGCCCAGAAGGCCTCAGACAAGAACAGCCTTGTGTCCAGCAGAACCAGTCTCAACCATTTCAGCCCCAACCAGCAGCACCACAAGGCTTTAAAGGAAGAATGGGAGATTGCTTGCCACAAGAGCCAGGAGAGTCATTAGTCCTAACAAACAAAAGGAGTCGGGGGATCTATTTGCTTATCATAATCACCAGTTTCATGGTTTAAAGCACGTGCAGAAGCTCCAAAATCTAATAGAGACGCCCTGTGTTTGCAAACATGAAACCTAAACAAAGTTTCAGGTGGTGATGGGAGGATGCTTTTGAGACCTCTGCAGGAAACCTAATAGTAACATTCAAATGAGGACACATGCTTTGTTGCTTGTCTACAAGATTCTCCCAAAGGTCCCCCTGCTCCCCCAGCTTATGAGCCTAATTAACCCCCAGCACCTTGTTGCCAGGCATGGAATTTTAAGTAATTATGGGGATGTGTGGCTTCCTTACCAGCGTGTCAAACTCTTCATGTCACACTCCAAGCTCTGGTATTTGCTCTGCATTTCTTTGTTCAGTGTTGCAGGGAGTGGTCAGCTACCCACACATGGAAAACCTCAACTGGAGGGACCAATTTACAGGCAGTCTTTGGACCAAGGGGGATAAAAATTCCCCTCAAGGGTCTCACAGGTTTCTGCAGCACTCTGGAGCAGGAGGCTTCGAGTCTGAGCTGTCCTTAGATGTTTTAAACTACTTCACAGGCATTAAATATGCCCATTTCATACACACAATCCTACCTTAACCAGCTCCCCTGAGCAACGAGGATTGTGTGTGAGCTTTTCTGCATATTCAGCTGGCAAGGGACAGCCTGAGGAATCTACACTGCTCCCACAACTCCTTACACATTCCTCATTAGAGAGCCTGGATTGAAAGAATGAAAACAGTAAGCAGGAAAAAAAAATCTAGGAGCAGCAAGCAGAGCTCCAGGAATCGGACAGGAGCTTTGGGGCAGGCTGCTACAGAGGTTGTCCTCTCGGCACTTGTCTTTTCATTTGTTGTGGTTTAACCTGTCAGGCAGTTAAACACCACACAGCCATTCACTCAGACCGTCCCAGTGGGATGGGGGAGAGAATGGGAAAAAAGGTAAAACTCATAGGTTGAGATAAAACCAGTTTGATAGGACAGCAAAGGAAGGGAAAATAACAATAATGGTAACAGAATATACAAAACAAGCAATGCACAATGCAATTGCTCAACACCCTCCCAGCTTCTTGTGCACCCTCAGCCTACTCACTGGCAGGGCAGTGCGACAGGCTGGAAAAATCCTTGACTTAGTGTAAGCACTGCTCAGCAACAACTAAAACATCACTGTGTTATCAACTTTATTCTCACCCTAAATCCAAAACACAGCACTATAAAAGCTACTAGGAAGAAAATTGACTCTGTCCCAGCAAAAACCAGGACACCATCGCAGCAATGAATCTCTGGCTACCCTGTGACTTGGTGATGAGGAGAGGACACCATTGCTCACCCCATCACTCTCTTAGACTCTATCACACCCTGGTATTCAAGGCTTTTTCGTGGAGTGTGAAAGCCATGGAGTCAAACCTCAGGTGGAGAAGGAATCCCAAACTTTGAATGCCACCTCCTGAGTGTTTGCTCTAACCGCTAGGTCTGCAGGCAAAATGGGGGCAGAAATGTTTTAAGGGTCTCTAAACACATGACCTTTGCTTAAGAGAGATTTTAGACTCTGAGTCCCAGGGCAGATAAACCCAGATGATCATCTCACATGCTCTTTTCTTGGTGTGCCTCTTGGTTGGCTTGGAGGACCCAGTGCTCAGCACATTAGATGTCATAAATCACATGGTTAAGTACCTATTTTCCACACCATTCATTACGCAGAGAACTGAGGAGCTGCTCTGTAATGTACTGAATTTACACTAGTTTCACTGTACTGAATTTAAAACACTGCAAATTCCCAGAGCCATGAGCCAACTTGGAGAAGCTGCAGTCTCAGCATCATCATAGAATGCTGACAAGAAGCACTGTCTGTCAAAACTTCTCCCTCCACCTTAAGGAGTATTTGGGTCCCCCATATACAGCTGGGCATGATATAGTTTTTCATATCATATATTGGAAATCCACCATGGTTGCTGCCAGAAACTTGCATACTGCCTTGTACGATGCAATCACTGCAGTGGCCTTCATGACATCTATTTTGATTTAACTCCACTTTGCATGTTCTTGTCCTGTATATTGAGACAGCAGCAGATTTTTCTATGGCTAGTAATGGACTGTTAAAGAAAACAATCAAGTGTACTAGCACGATTTTCAAAATGATCAGGAATAAGCTGAATAAAAAGGATATCTTTGAGTAAAAAACTTAACAAATGGCATGCCAGTTTCTTTTTAACAATTCAGGAGACCATGGCAGAAATTCTGATGGTGCACAAAGTATGCAGATTCCTAAAGATGAACACTACAGCAATTTGCTATGTGTATATTAAGGCAGCTCCTAGGAACAGTTAGTGCCATTAAACATTGACAACCAAACACAGACACATGTAACCATTCTAGATGGTTTGGAACATTTTCCAAGAAGATATCACTGTCCTATTACATTCTGTTCACACCAGCTGATCAACCATTTATTTCAAGTACCTATTAGTTGTGCGACCTACTGAATAAAGCATTTGCCTTGACTCAGGAGTTTGCATCCACAAATCTTACTTAGTGGGTGACTTTCCCTTTCTCTGATTCGGTTTCTGCAGATATAAAACAGGGATAATGATAATGACCTCCTTTAGTAATGCCATTAGGGATTTACTAATAAGCTAATTATTATTGGGGAATAAAACTTTATGTGAGAATCCATTTATTAAAGCATCCCCATGGCTTATTCACACTCCATAAGCGATTTATGAATGGAGCCTTAGAGGGAAGGTCGATGAAAAGTGCTCCAGTGCTAAAGCAGCAAAGATCCAAAGCTCATGTCCACATCTCCAGAAAATAGGTGCGTATGAAGGCACAGAAGTGCACAAATTCCCAGTAGTTCTTCATCTTTATGTCCCTCCTCAACCTTCCTCACCTGCTGCTTTTGCTGTAGGAGGAGGAGGTGGGGAGTACTTCTTTAGCCCTTTTGGTGCAGAAGTATGGGATTCTTCCATGTTCAACTCTGTCACCAAGTGAGTGACACTTTCCCTGCAGCTGTTTCTGCAGCAATACGCCCATCAGCAACGAGGGGAAGGATAAGGAGGAGCTGTGCTTGGAATAAGGACATTGGGTGCAGATGAAGGGAGCTCCCTCCTGTGGCCTGGAGCACCTTTCAGATCATGACAGTGGTGAACAGCATACAAAAATCTCATACCTTCTTCCACCTTACTGAGCTTCTGCATGGGCAATCTGAAATGTTACTAATGTATATTTTTCTTTTCCCTTCTGCCTAGTAACCTCTTTCTCTATAGGCTCTCTTAGTCACACATTCCCATTTAAGCCTCTGCAGAGCACTTGGCTTGCCCAGCTGCAAAATTTGCTTGGACTGCAAAACTTTGAGATCTGACCAAGTGCCAAATGTGGCTCTTCAGCTCCTACCATCCCCTCAGATGAGGATTTTAGCCTCCATGTTCCCTTCTAAAAATAGGAATT
The DNA here is from genome assembly GCA_028565335.1 of Limnodromus scolopaceus. Taxonomy (NCBI): domain Eukaryota; kingdom Metazoa; phylum Chordata; class Aves; order Charadriiformes; family Scolopacidae; genus Limnodromus; species Limnodromus scolopaceus. Next base: position 148,758,984 of record JAOXNO010000013.1, on the reverse strand, counting down.
AATCACTGGAAATTACAGTAAGGTTGCAGGCTGAAAAACAGTTGAAGCTGTTTTCTTTTACAGTTCAGCTTTTTGAACTGTCCAGAAAGGACAGAGTGTCCAGTCACATGCTGTGATGACCAACGACACATGGATATAGCAAATGAATAAAGAAAAGAGGACAATTAGAAATAGAATAATTATGTGCCTTGGGTAATGACAAGAGCAAATCAAATGCTGAGTCCATGGCTAGGCAAGATGTCTAGGAGTACTGTAGGCCTGTTCTAAACCAAATCTACCACTGACTATACCATACCCTAGATGACATTACTGGGAGGCTATTACACGTCTGTACATGGCAGGTCTCCTTAGTATCATTCTAGGGACTTTCCAAAATGGTGAGCGCAGGATGGATAAAGATAGGGAGTTACTGGGAAACAAATCCTGCTGGGCCTCCCTTTCTTGTGCAAAAATATTAAAAAAATAATCCTACCTCTTCAAGTACTGAAGGCCCTCTTCTCTTGCATACACTAATCTGTTCCTGTTCACTTAATGGCAATCATGGTCAAGAGCCCCAGCTGATGAAAAATTACATAGCTGCGGCAATGAATAAAGCAGTGCCAACCACTACAGGATGTATCTCAAGTCATACAGGCTAAAGATGGTTGCTACAAAAGGACCAAGCTCTTGTAGTCAGATAACTGACACACGAATGTATGAAAGATGCTAGATCAGGTTTTATCAATCTCTGTCTTATAGCCAAAGGTCAGAATCAAACATGATGTCAGAACAATTGGAACAGGAGGTAGAAAACATATGAAGTCAACTTTCTTGTATATTAAGCACCGAGTCAAGAGCAACACTTTCTTAGCTAGAGTAGGATAAAAGCATGTCAGGGGAAGAAGAAATCTGAGCCCAGGGAGGATCAGTCTGCACTTGGGAGGCTGACTCTTCCCACAGTCCTGATCCTGGTCTTTCTCTTCATTGCAGAAAACATTACCTCAAAATCTGTGCGTTGAATCTTCACAAAGTGAAATCCATGCTGTTGGTCTGTAGGAATGATGAAGGCCTAACGTCAGGGGAAAGTGGCTCAGATGAAACCATGATTTATTTCAAAGTTCATAGGTATTGAGTAAAAACCGACCCTAAGCTTCACTGTAAAATATCAGCCTTTCAAAGCTCGGGAGTATGAGAAGTGCCAAAGAGGGTCTGATTTTTCACAGAGGCCATGTGCTTCCATTTGCTCAAAGCCGATGTTAGTGGGAATGGCACTTTGAAGGAGGTGGTCGGGCAGCGTGCAGCCAGGTTAGCTTTGCAGCCACGCACTGGATAACTTTTTCCCAGCAAAGGAAAGAAAGGCTCTAATCCTCCTTTCATATACTTCGGTGTAAATAACGCGGACTGTGCAAATCAGCAAAGAGAATCCAGATCAGATGAGAGAAAGAGCTAGTCCAGAGAGAGAGAAAATTTGTTATCCTGAAACTCTGCTCTGCAGGTGTTTCTGCTATTACAGATGTCTTGTACAAAGCCCCTAGCGGCATGTAATTTAAATCCAGTCAGGCCTAAGTAAGGACTGTTGTAAGAAACACAACTGCCTTCTTCCTTAGCTCACTGATGTGGTGAGCCCTCGTTGCCTTCTGTCAGGGGTTCCCACAGCATTCGTGGTAAATGACTGGGGAGGGACGTCTCATGCAAACTCACAAGACAAATTGTATTAAAAATTAAAAGTGAAAAAGCAAACAGCTCAACTGGGACTTGAAAGAATAATAGCTGCACTGTGTGTTTTTCACTCACAGCTTAAGTTCTTATGGCTGAATGACTGTTGGAAATGCTAAGGGTTTGATTCGGCAAATCTCTCGCATGCAGAATCCCTGGGAGTTAGGACCACTCTGTCCTACCTGTGCTGTTGTTACCTGCTCTTTTCCCTGTATTTCTGCTTCCCTCTAACCAATGCAAGACTGCAGACACACCAGCAGCATATGGATGGGCAAGCCCCAACTGGCAACTTTTCCCCAAGATAGGTGCTTGCATGACACAAACACACGAATGAAAGTGCAAGTGCCCCAAAATTGGAACTCTTACTCACGTTCCCACCCAGGGCCCGTCTCTCTTGAGAGAACTGTTTTTCTGTGCTTTGTAGTCTGGAAGCAGTTCCGCAATTCTTTCTGCTGGAAGGTTTCCTGTCCTGGGGAAATTACCTTTGGATAGCCATGGCCTTAGTCATGCATTCCTTTGGCCGTGCATAGTTTTCTTATGCTGTACTTAACACTGTGCTAACCACAGTGGAGCTGGGGCCTCTGGTCTCTGGTGCAATATACATCGTTAATAATAGTGGACTCTCAAATCAGTTGCTAGGAAGCTAGGGCTTCCACAGCTATGGGCACTTTTATCAGTCAGCCTTCAAGAACTGGCATCATTTCTCTAGCAGGGGCAAGGCACAGGGCACATAAAACATAAGTCATTTGCTAAGGTTACCCCAGGGGATGTACTGGGACCCAGCCTTCCCAAGCCTGCCATGGGGGAACACATCCTGTTGCACAGAACCAACCAGGCAATCAAATACTGATATATCTTACCATCAGACCTTCAAGAAATGCATGTCCAAAACTATTAGCAATACCTCCATCCAATCGCATTCCTCCCACTTTATTTGCTGTCCTCCACTGAGATATTCAGCTATGGTGACCAGGGAGGCAGAGCTGAAAACCCACCCAGAGCCCTGTCCTGTGCAGACAGGCAGGGTTGGCAGTGTGCATGTCCTAGCCTGTTCCATACTGATCTACTGCTGTGATGAAACTTTGTGTCTCTGGCCCTTTATGGGTTTTGTAACTGAAGGGCCTAACTTCACTGGAGGTGTTGGTGGGGGGATGGTGTGCTACTAACAAAAGCTCTGAATAGCTTTTCCCCAGGCTATTCCAACCTGAACAGCCATCAGAGCTGTGTGTTGTTTTCTGGAAAATAGGCCCACCCTATCACATCCTGCCAGTGATGGTTATCCTCATTTCTCAACACTTTTGTCTGGTGTTTAGGGAGAAGTAGAATATTCCAGACCCCCAGTTCTGCTCACTGGATCCAGTTCCACCCTTCAGCATCCAGCCTGCATGTGCTTGCACTCAGCTCGATGTCAGAATTATCATCACCATTAGCAAACTCTGCACCAGATGGACTCTGCACTCCTGGAAAAACTGGCTGCCCATGGCTTAGATGGGAATACTCTCCACTGGGTTAAAAATTGGCTGGAGGGCCAGGCCCAGAGAGT
>JAOXNO010000013.1:148729301-148749456 GCA_028565335.1 Limnodromus scolopaceus | reverse complement strand
AAAAAGAAAAAGAAAAAGAAAAAGAAAAAGAAAAAGAAAAAGAAAAAGAAAAAGAAAAAGAAAAAGAAAAAGAGAAAGAGAAAAAGAAAAAGAAGTGATGATTCACAATACTTGTGGATCTTGCTGAGTTTCATTAATCCACAAAAGTGTTCTGTGTGACACAGTCATGGAGGCACTTCTTCAGAGGATCCAAAAGCAGACTAATTTCTCATTTTTCCTCTTGTAACCAAGCTACAGTTCATCACATCTTATACTGAAGTCCTGGATTTTATTGTTAGACCTTTGAACAAAGAAATGGCACAGACAGTAGGAATTGTTTTGCCTGATCTTCTACTCTATACCAGCAAAATAACAATGTCCTGCTTCTGATTAGATTTTTTTAGGATCAGTAGACTGTAAATGCTAAAAAGGGAGAATATCCAGTAGAATTAAACCATTGAATCAGTGCATCCCTGGAAGAGCACGATGCACACTTCATTTATCTCCCCCTAAAGTCAATTGGAGTCTTTTCATCAACTTAACTAATTGGATTTACTTTATAATAGCAAATGAAGGACATTTCAGGTGAAAAATGGGAATCTGCATCTTCCTTAGAGGAGTGTCTTTACATTGCTCATTCTAATACAAAAGCTGCACTGCAAAATTGTTTTGCATTGAAATCACTGAATTTGAGGCAGTGGAGATTTAAGCTGATTGTTGCAGACACTCACTACAGTAAGTGTTTTGGTCTCTTGGCATGGTGGCCTTGCTGCTTTCCAAAAAATAGAGTGTTCATATTTTCCCCTACAGATGATTTATCTTTACCCACAGCTTTGCTCATGCTGTTATCTCCTTCATGTGGAACCATAAAACACTTAAATCAGAGCAAGAGAACACCATGCTGCACAGAAAGAGCCAAGAAAAGGGATTTGGTGTGGAGCCGACAACTTTAACATATACAGGGACTGTCTGAAATTAAGCACTGCCTGTAAGCATGAGCATCAAGCCCAGTCTGCAGCTGGTATCACGTGTGAGGATGGAAAACATCATCAAACTGCTTTGAGCACTGCTGAGTCGAGAGGAGTTCAGAGCCCTGCCCTGAGCCTCCCTCCTATGCTCTGACAGCCGGTGGAGAAGGATGAACGGGAATGGCCAAGGGGCTTCCCTGCAGCAGCCGATGTGATCCTGTCAGGCTCCTGCCCAGCAGAGAGCCCAGGGAAGAAAAGGGAGGGAGGGAGGGAAAGGGAAAAAAAAAAAAAAAACAAGGGAAAAAGAATAAAAGAATAAAAGGGAATGAAATAGCAATGAACAGCACATTGTTGAACAGCACCTCTTTCCCCAGTTGGAATCATCCCACATAACCAGGCAGGAGAACATCTGTCTCCAGAAAGGCAAAAGCATACAGCTGTCAGTTCTAACAGGTATTAAAGTCATTATTATGAGCACACACATCATTATCCAGAGAGCACTTTATAAATCCAACCCAGCAGGTCCAGCCAGCAGGCCAGAACCTTCCTTGACAGCAGATTCTACTAGGAGTATGGTTTTCATCTCACTAGTTCACAGGACTGAAGGAATAACCATCTGCTCCTTGCTCTCCTGCCACAGGCACTAACAGAAAGGGCTTAGTGGAAGACAAGGGTAATACTGGTGCTTTCTCAAGGAGAAGCACAGTGGCATTTCCTCATGCTCGGGTGCTTTCTGCAAAGGAGCACCAATCATTTAACACAGCAGCTACCGTACCTGCTATTTGCCTGCAAAGCTGAGCAGGTTGTCTCAAGGCAAGCGTTAAACCAAGGTAGAAAATGGTTCTTGGTTGCAGGCAGTAATGAACGAATCCACGGGAGTGACTTCAGCCTGCCCAGGCTCAGCTGGTCCCCTGCAGGCTCTGAGGTCTCAGCAGCATCATTAGTGAGTTACGGGAGAGGGATGCTTGCAGCCAAGTGAAAATCACCTCCATGGAAGGTGTTTGGCACATGTGCTGTGGGTAGTTTGCTGCACATCACTTCCAGAGGCATGCCAGGGTAAGGAGTCAAGGACCTCTCTGAGCATTGTGGACATCCACAGGCTGATTCAAATCCGGACACCCCTACCGCCTAGCAAAACATAGCACCTACATAGTCATTTTCCTGTTTGTCTCCCTGGGCCTTGTTAGCAGGCACTCTCAGCACCTCAGGACCTTAATGGGCTTATTTATCTTTGCAGCACTTTGGTGCAACACGCAGGAGTAGCTTCTATTCACAAATGGAGACCAGAGGCCTGAAAGCATAGCTCCTCCCATTTCTTTTCTTTAGTACTCCAAATTCTTTGCTAAAGCACCCTCGGTGCTCTCAGGGGTGCCATACTGCTCTCACCCAGCTTTGCTGATGTCCCAGGCTGCTGGGGTGTGTGTGCAAAGCTGCCTCAGACTGATGCAACCTCCAGCCCACGAGCTTCCCCAAGCCCTGCCTCAACACTAATGCCCCAGAGCAGATTCTTCAGCTGCCTCTTCCCTCCTTTTCTTGCTCAGCAAATCCCCATCCCATAGCCATACTTGTCACACACCTGGGGCAGATGCAGGTTCACTCTGTGCATCCATCTGCGGTGAGGGCTGTGGACAGTAAGAAATGTGACATGAGGCTCATGAGAGCCCTACATGGACGGCAAGCTGTGTACCGTTCCCTTTCTATCCTCCACCCACACACCGCAAACCAGCTTAGCCCAAGGCCTTCTCCAGGGCAGGTGGCCATGTACAAACCCCACAGGCGCTGCCCCTGCGGGACTGCAGCCTCAGCAATCGAGGCCAGCAAGGGCATGAGTCCTGCTCTGCTGGATTTGGAACAGGTCCAGCAGAAAGCCCTAAACATCACCTTTGCAGGTGGTTTGAGACTTTGTGTCTCTGTTGCTTTCCATTGGCTGAGGAAAAAAAAATATTAATCTGTTTCTAAATCTAATGAGTGAATGACAAGGTGGGTGATCTCCCTGACTCCTGCTCCTCTACCCTGCCATGGACCCACAGAGATGGTTGAGGTGAGCAGCTAGAGACAGCACTTCTGGGTCAAATCAGCAAGCATCCAGAGACAGGATAAAGACAGATGACCCCATAGATCCCCAGCTGTGTTACCACTTGGTAGATGGCCACATGTTCTGACATGATCAGTGTCATATTCTAGCACAGATACCATTGGCGTCACAGGAGCCACTTTGCTTTGTGATTCCTCTGTTCCTCCTCATTTAAAATGGAGGCATGAGGACATAGTTACAGAATCATAGAATAGTAAGAGTAATAGAATTACAGAATCACAGAATCATAGAATGGTTAGAGTTGGAAGAGACCTTAAGGATCATCTATTTCCAACCCCCCTGCCATGGGCAAGGACACCTCCCACTAGATCTGGTTGCTCAAAGCCCCATCCAAGCTGGCCTTGAACACTTCCAGGGATGAGGCATCCATAATTTCTCTGGATATACCCATAGTAATACCGTAGATTTTCTGGAAGGAGTGATGTGTTTAGCTCACACTACTTTTAATACTTAAATGTTTCATTATCCACATGGCAATGGCCAAAGAAGAGACTCCTTCCCTTTACTAATGGCTTCTGCTTAGGCATTGCACACCAGGAGCGATCATCACAAGTTTCTCCACTGAACACAGCAGTCCCACCCTTTCCTGGCTGCATAGGAAAAGACACGCTGTGCTACCAAGGCAGCCAGCAGTCCAGTGATGTGCTAAAAGACACATTAAAGGAGGAGCTTCTGGGGGAGAAGCTCAGCGTGAGAGAGAGATGCAAGGGACTGGTAGTTCTCATGCGGGAAAGATGCATGTGCTGTACCTCCTTCCTTGTTATGTTTGAAATATAGTTGCTATTTTCTGAAAAAAAAAAGAAAAAAAAAAAGGACTGCATTTTAATTAAGCTTTGCCTGCTGCTCCAGTCAGTTTGATAGTAATTCCTAAGAAACCAGGCCTCTACTGACATATGAATTACTTCATTTTCATTTGCTGGAATGCACCAATTAAAATCTCACAGTGGAAGAGCTTTTTCCGAGATACAGCTTGGATGCCTCAGTCAAAAACTCTGTGGCTTCGGTACACTCAGCAATTTATTTTGCCATGGATCACATTGAGTCACAAATTACAATGTTGAAAGTAGTTAACGGAGCCATAAGCTTCCAGGGAGTTTTAGGGAAAAAAAACTTTGCTGCTGTGATAAACATGGCAGCTAGGATTTCCCCTCTCTGTTCTCAAGATGCAGGTCTCTGATCTGCAGCTCTGCTCACTTTCAGGTCCTGAATATATGGTGGGCCACACTACACTGTGTGGAATACAAAAGATTGTATGTTCAGAAGCACCTCTTGGTGTCATCAAAGGTTTACAGGCTAAATGTAGATAAAACCTTCCTGACACCAAAGGCTCATTATATCTCTCATGTTATGCCAAATATCATTAATCCCAAGTTTTAGAAGTACCAAGACTCTCACAATACTTGTTGACATTTTGAGGAGTAAAAATTTTCTGGTTATCTGAATTCCCAACATTTCTCCTGGAGACACCAGTAGAATCAGAGAGTAGGGACAGCTCCATTCTTATGTCACACATAAGTCACAAAGTAGTTGTGCCCCTTTCTAGGTCATCTCATGAGGCCTGGTCCAACAGAGGTATCAGTATGGCTCTAACACAACAGAAACCAAGCGGAGCTGATTTCAAATAACATCTGGGTTACACCAGTCATGCAGGATATGTGAGACCCAATGTGGATTCACAATTGTAACATTTTGTTTGCTGCCTCTTTGTCCTCCAGTGGAAGCTGCACCCCTGAGTCAGCTACCAAGTTCTTGCAAAGCCAGGAATGCCACCTAAAATGAGATTCATCAAAGCCAGCGTGCCTGAGGTAGGCACCAATGTCTTCCTGAGAAGACAGGAACAAAGCTCTTCCATGAGCACATCCTAAAAGCAAAACTTTCAGATCCTTCTGCTGGGTCTGTCTAAATGACTCCTGATTAAGATATTGCATGATTGTTAGACATCTGAATATTCATTAGAGAGGACCTCAAAGTATTCTCATCCTCTTCCTGCATCTGATCTAAGAGCCGTTGTCATTTTTTTCTTTTTTTTTCCCCTACCCACTGAATGGGTATTTAATGAGCCCATACAAAGCTGAACAGCTTCAGTGGGACGGAGAGAGCATGACTTGCTCAAAAATAGTCTACAGTCTGGTGGCTTTCAGTACTCTCCTGGGAGATATTGGTTCAAGTTCCTTCAGTGAGATGAGAGACTTCAACCTTGGTCTTTCATATCCCAAGGAAGCAACCTGAAATATTAATGCTTTTTATTAACTGACGTGGCACCATTTCCTCATCTGTGTGAGAAACAGCCAACCTCATTAAAGTACTTAACCTTGGGAGAGTATTAGGCTGTATAACATGAGTGAAAGGAATCACCATTTTCCAATTGCCAACAACTGTCAGGACGTAAACTCCCTGTCCTATTCCCCACCAGCTACCTCAGGCACGCTGGCTTTGATGAATCTCATTTTAGGTGGCATTCCTGGCTTTGCAAGAACTTGGTAGCTGACTCAGGGGTGCAGCTTCCACTGGAGGACAAAGAGGCAGCAAACAAAATGTTACAATTGTGAATCCACATTTCCTTGGCAGACTTAGCTATGGCTGCCATGGAAGGACAGCACCATCCATCAAGGAGCTCTCGGGTCACATGTTGCCCTTAATTAAAAGCATCATTGATTTCTACAGAACTCCATGGAAGAACTTCCATGAACTTCACTCGGAAGTGGTTTATTCCTCCAGCGCCCCTAATTCCACCATGGCGTGTAAGCACGCTGGTTTGCTAGGCCTGTGATGCAGTAGAGTGCTTACATGCCAAATGGAGCATAGTTTATCTCAGTTCTCATAAAAGTCTACTGAAAAATGGAAGCTATTAAATAATTCAAGGGTGTCATAGTCATCAGCTGGCTGAATACCTGCAAAACACAACATGCTTACAGAACATGATACTAAGCCTTGTCTTACTCAGAAGCACTGCTCCCTAAGAAAAAATGTAAATGTATAACAACAAGACTTATTTCCTCTCATACTGGATCTCTTTTAATAACAATAACAATGGGAACACAGCATTTCCCATCCAAGTAAGGATGAATACTGATTTCCAATTAACATCACCTTTTTAATCTCTGGGTGTAAAATGTGTGTAAAGGTAAAGAAATCATTGCATTGGAGCAATAAAATGACATAGCTTTGGGGAAACAAAGTATCTTTGACACCTAATTTTCAAAACTAGAGAGCTTAAGTTTAAAGCAACCACAGCAATCACTATAAAGGTCCTCGGATCATAATAGCTACATAATCAGACAGACTAATAAATGCACCTGCTCCATAGGTGGTCCACAGTCTCAAGAAGTATAGTCCCCTCTGTGTTCTATATACATCAATGGACTATACAGCCATGCAGCTTTCGGTTTCCAAAGAGCCCTGCATCATGGTGAGGTTTTTGGCCTTAAAATTACTGTTTAGAGTGTGTGTTATGGGCAATCAAAGTCTCAAACATCTCAAATATTCTATAAGCCATGTTGCAACCCACTAGATAGAACTGTATTTTTATGTCGTAAAACTGTAGATATGTGTTGCTGCACTCAACAAAAGATTGAGAGTATATGGATGTGCAATTCAGGTGGGAAAATGTTGGAGGGCTGTGCAGAGCAGAGGGAGGCAGACGTCATGTAGATTCACCCCTGCTTCCTCGTGGTCTTTGCAGGGACTCAGATGGGGAAGTTGCCTGGAGTGAACCAGCCCCACAACCACACCTGGGATTTTGTCTAGGGTGGAGTTTTCACTCCAAAAGAGAATCTACAAGGAACAAACGCTTATGCAATCTGGCCAAGCAAGTGGCTAGGACCTGAGAGTGACCCCAGGGAGGTACTGTATTTAACAGCATGGGCATCCCTGTTGACTTTCAGAAGTGTTCAACCACAGCTGTAACTGTGGTATCCACAGAGTTCCCTCTGTGACATGTGCACAGCTGCTGAATATCTCAGAAGTGGGTAACAAATGCCAGCACACTGAGCAAAGAGTCACCTAATCGAGGAGCCTGCAATAGCAAGGTCAGAGGTGTGTCTTCAACTCTGCCCTGCTGTTTAGGTTCCAAGCTCAGCAACTGTGCAACCATTCCTCCCTCCACTCCAGATCCGCAGACTGGATTATCTTTAGCAGATAAGCACCACAGTAATTTTTTTTCAAAAGCTACGCAAGAGGTCAATGCTCTCCTTAAAAGCACAACCACTGAGATAGCATGTCACTGCTACCAGCCCCCATCCCTTGTGCCTGTGGAGTTTAGCTCCTTTGAGGCTTAGAGGTTTAGCAGGCGGAAGTTTTAAGCCTCATAACTTTAGGCCCCAGCCCAGGTGATATATAGGCGCTGCAAGTTCTTTGTGGGTTTTCTACCCAATGTCTCATCTGCAGGTGCAGTACGCCGTTACGTGTGTGTTTTATGCCACAAAAATACTCGCCCATGGTTTCTGATCCTAGAAAGCAGCAGATTGATCACAGAATATGGAGTCTGAGGAGCAGTCATTGAAAGGAAACTCAAAGAGATCAAAGAGATCAAAGCAGCTGACAAGGTGCAGAAAATTAAGCACTGGGGTGAGTTGAAGTAGACTGGGAAAAATGAGAGAAGAAGACGGAGAGCTGCAAATATGTGTGGATGTGCATGCACACACGCGTGACTCCTCTGGGCAATGCTGCCTTTCTACTCCTGCACAGAGCCAACTTTCAGCTCATTGCAGCAGATTCAAAAGGAAACTTCAACACAGGGCTGCCAAACCATTTTAGCCAAGAAATAAAACTGCTCCAAAGACAGTCAGGTATGGTGCCGAGACACAGCTTCCAATGCAAATGGGAGAACACAAAAAAGTCACTTCTGTGTCCGGTTCAAGCTCCTTCTTACAGAATACTCTCACCTTTACACGTGCCCATTCTTAATTGCTGAACCAATTTCACAAAGCTCTATGGAGCAAAGCCCTCTTTTGTCTAACAGCAGCTAGAGAGGAGAGGAACTGCAGAGGGAAACAGGCAGTGCTGAAAAAATGCCCTCCACATTAACCACAGTTTGGAGGCGCACTCGGCTGGCCTTGGTCTGGTCCTGTGGCCGAAGCACATCTTGTTTCGACGAACGTGAAAGGATTGTGTGTGCCCTGTTTGAAACCACACCGAGATGCGAACCGAACGCTGTGTGTGTGTTGCGGGGGTGGTGGTGGGTGTTTGGGAGATTCATTTCAAAAGCACACCCCTTAGATGCTTTTCAGTTCTCGAAAATGTTCCCACAGACAAGAGCCACCAGGTGGATTCAAAGCAAAAAAGGTCCTGATCCAGCTGCCTGTCACCTGCAGCAACTGCCCCACCATCCCCAGAGGAGCAGAGCGCTCCTCTCCCCAGCCCCAGCAGCAGCTCCTCTCCCCACCCCAAAGGGCAGGTCTATATTTGAAACCTCAGAGGCATATAATCTGATGGAAAAGGTATTCTATGAGCCCGTGGGCAGCGCCCAGCACCCTGGTAACACTACATGTGTTCCATCATTCGCTGCTGTTTCGCGAATCCTCAAAACAGCGGTGTGCAGATGGGTTTATAAATTACAAGACAATAGACAAAGGGAATACACGAGACAAAATTAAAGACATTACTCGTAGCTCCCATAAATTATCTCTGCAGTCTATTTTAACAGCATGGATTTACCAGTGCATGTTAAAATAGCACGAATAATAAACCCACCTAGTAGACTAACTAGGTATTAATGAAAAAGCAGAATATTGTTTGGCGTTCTCCAAAACACAAAAAGAAAAATATTCCCACCAGTTCTGCTAATGCCTTTCCAAGGGAAAAGAATCATAATCTCCTATATTGAAAAAGAGAGTGATCTCTCGGAGTCAGAAAGAAAAGAAATTAATAAAACTAATTACAGGCTCCGCTCATGGAGGAACCGAGGGCACTAAACCAGCCCAGGAGAGCCGGGCTCTTTGATTTTGTTCGCTTTACAACTTCCCTGTTATTGTTTGCGGCCCCAAGGAGGCACCTCCCGGCGCCCCCGCGGAGAGGGGCTGCGGGGCGGCCGCTTCCCCCCCCCGCTCCCCGGCAGCTGCGCGCCCCTCCGCGCCCCGCGGGCTGCAGCGGGGGCGATTCCCACGGCCCCCCCGCACCGAGGCTTCGCATCGCCTCTCGGTGCTGTCCCGGGCAAACTCCGGCTCCCAGTTACCCCCCCCCTCCCCGCTCCATGACCAAACTGGCGGGTTGGGCTGCCTTATGGCACTGTTCCCTTAAAGGGGCCGCGTGTGACGGTATCGGGGCGTGTGTGTGTGTGCGCGCGCGAGTTTGTGTGCGAGTGTGTTGCACACCAAGAAGAGCTTTGCAGCCGCAAAGCGCCGACCTCCGCTCGCAGATCAGCCCCGGCGGGGAGCAAAGCGCTTGGCGTGTAGGAGAGAGGAGAAGGGGGGAAAAAAAACGTGCGGGGAGAAGGAAAAGGGAGGGGGGGAGAAGAAGGAGAGAGGGGGGAGGGAAAAAAAAAAAAAGAGGGGAAAAAAAAAAAAAGAGCTGCCTCTTTAAATGCTGGGGGCTGAGCGCTCGCCGGGGCGTCCGCAGCCGGATCCAGCTTCCCTCCCCTCGGCCGTGCCGCCCCGGCGCTTGTTGCACAGCCCCAGCGCGGCGCACGGGCGCTGCTGCTGCGCGGGGGAGCGCGGAGCCCGGCCGGGGCCATGATCCAGCCGCCCTGCTCGCCCAGACCCGCCGCCCGCTCGCCCTAGAGCCGCTCCCGCCGCCCCGCTGACCATCCCCGCCGGGTAAGTTTGCAGCCGCCCCGGTGCCGGGGGAGGGCGCGGGATGGGGGGGGAAAGGCACCTGGCCGGTAACCCGGCTTGGCTACCGGTTGTGCGGCTTTCGGGGTCGCAGCTCGGTCGCCCCCGACTCGGACCTCTAGACCTCCCCCGGTGTTAGCAGCATCCCCCCCACCCCCCTTTTAACAGGTGGGTCGGCGCCTGCCGGCGGCTCCTGCACCTTCCTCCTCCTCTTCCTCGCCGCCGCCGAACAGGTGGCGGTATCGCCTCGCCTTCCTCCGTGCAGGTAGGGGGGTCCGCACTCCCCCCATCCCCCCCCATGCCGTCACCGCTGCCCCTCTCCCGGAGGCTTTTGCGACCCCCGGGGGCTGTGCTGTGGCGGGGAGAGGTAGGGTGCGTGTGTGGAGTGGGGGGAGCCGAGCTCTGCCGCCTCTCCTGCTCCTCCGGGAGCCGGTCCCCCCTTCCTGCCTTCATCTCCCCCCTCCCCGCCTGTGTTGTCCTGTCGTTGCAGCAGGTATGGGGAACCAGGTGGAGAAGCTGACCCATCTGAACTACAAGGAAGTTCCCACGGCCGACCCGACGGGTATGGACAGGGATGAAGGGCCCAGGATCGGCGTCTCCTACATCTTTTCGAATGACGATGATGAGCTGGAACAGCAGCAGGATTCAGTGCACGACCTGGGTGGGGAGAACCCAGCCCTGCAGCCCTACGATCCCCAGCTGCACGAGGTGGAGTGCTCAGTCTACTACCGGGATGAGTGTATTTACCAGAAGAGCTTTTCTGAGGAGGATGCGCTGCCAGAGGAGGGCGATGAAGGAGGTGGGGGGCACCTGAGCACCTACACCCCGGAGAACCTGCTGAATAGGTGCAAACCGGGTGACCTGGTGGAGTTTGTGTGCCAGGCCCAGTATCCGCACTGGGTGGTCTACGTGGGGGATTTTCAAGTTGTGCACCTGCACAGGCTGGAGGTGGTGAACAGCTTCCTCACGGATGCCAGCCAGGGCAGACGGGGCCGCATTGCCAACCGGCTGTACCGCTATAAACCCCTCAGCCCGGCTGTGGTGGTGCGCAACGCCCTGGAGCAGGTGGGTTGCAAGGACCGGGACCTGAGCTGGAGAAACTCTGAGTGTTTCGCTGCCTGGTGCCGGTACGGCAAGCGGGAGTTTAAAATCGGCGGGGAGCTGCGCATAGGCAAGCAGCCCTACCGACTGCAGATCCGGCTGGGTGACAAGCGCAGCCACACGCTGGAGTTCCAGAGCTTGGAGGATCTGATTATGGAGAAGAGGAGAAATGACCAGATTGGTAAGGCTGCTGTGATCCAGGAGCTCTCCAGCCACCTGCAGGCTGCAGAGGAGGAAGAAGAGGAGGAGGAGGAAGACCATCATCATCCAGGTGCTCGGACTGCTGTGGAGTAGCAGCCTCAGCACCACCATGCTGTTTAGCCTGGGTGATGGGGATTAAAACTGAAGGCTGCGAAATTGAGCTGTTATAAGCCCTTTGGGCCACTTCGGTGCAGCTTCATTCCAATCACATGTGAAAGGAAGGGGGAAAGCTGATTAAGTGTCTGTGCTTTAGTGCTTAACTCCTTCAGTGCTTGATCATAAAACCACTGACTTACTTGTAGAGGATAAAACTCAGGGCAATTCTACCCCTCTCCGCTCCCAACTCCTTCCCTTCCTCTCTGCCCTCTTCATGCATAGCCTTTCCCTCCGCCATCTGCCAGTAGGCCTGACCCTACAAAGATGCTAAATGCCTTTGACATCTACTTATCAGCAGAAGTTAAGAGTATTTAATACTTAATTACTTAAGAAAGAACCAACAACTTTCAGGAGGTGGCCATGTAGCTCTGAGCACGTGATTACTTTGGTAGCTGAGAAGCGTGAGGATATTGTTTTCCCTTCTCTTCCCGTTTCTCACCAGTTGTGGCTCCTGTTGGTATTGCAACGAGCTGCTTGCCTGCCTGCTGCAAGGCTTCATGGATTGGTAGCCATCCCCCACGAAAGGTGTAAGGGAGAAATCTCTGCTAATTTTAATGAAATGGGTTTGACCTGCCTGCTGCCTTCTTAATTGCTAGGAACTTGCAAGTGGTCTGAGACCTCCTCCTTTGCTATCAGCGTGTGGCTTTGAGGACAGAAGATGTATTTCCTGCTGACTGGTCCCAGGGGAGGAGGAAGTTTGGAACCCTGATGAAGGAGTCTGTGGACTGGGGTGTGCTGGGGCTCTTACAGGCAGATCCCGAGCTCTGCCAGCGCTTGTTGCAGGCTGCCTGGCTGCCCCTAAAGCAAGTGGCAGAGCTCCCGATTACATCTGCTGTATGCATCAGGGCAGTAGAAGCAGGTTGCTCATGTGCAAGAGCATGTCTTGAGTAAGCTGTCCCTCGAGAGGGTGGCCTCTTGGCTGGGCGCTCCTGGCCGTGGCTGTCACAGATTCTGCACCACAGTAAACACAGCTGTGGTGGGAAGTGATGGTAGGGAGCACAGGCATCACAGGCAGGGGATTTTGGGTGTTCCTTTTTTCCTTCCTTACTGCAAAGCAATTTCCTCTTTATTAGAGATCTCATGTTTCCTTTTTTACTAATTTTTATGGTATGCAGCTGAGCTATAGCATTAGAGAAAAGGAGAGGACATACCTCCAAAGTTGTTGCACAAGTCCCTCATTAAGCAGGAAGGGAGAGGGAGCGTGGTGCTGCCTGCCTCAAATATTCCCTGAACTTTTTTTCAGCTCGTGAACTGGTCTCTTGCACGGGCAGCACTGACAGATCTTTGTCCTGGGATCTGAAGTGTGTGAGCAAACACTGATTGGGAGGCAGTTTCTCATGCAAAATTCCTCCCCCTTTAAGCACAATAGCGATGAGGTGAGCTTAAAAGATAGGCTTGAGTTCATTGAAATAATGGAAACTAACTGTGTGACGTAAACTTGAAGCATCATTAATGCTGTCTTCCCTGCAGTTGTTTACAGTTGCACCACAAATAGCAAAGTACTCCATGTCCTTTCTGCCCCTGAGATGGGAGCAAAGTTTGTCATTTAAGAATAGGTAGATATGGGCTTTTCATTAGTTGAGACTGTATGAAGCACCGTTGCCAGTATGATCCAAATAGATTGTGGTGGTGTGTTTTCTGCCTAAAATACACAAGTTAGGCAAAACCTGTGAAAGAATACTTCAGCCTCACTTTAGGAGGAGAAATAACTCTTAGGGTTATGCAAATATACAGTTTCCTTAATGACTCTCATTTTGGGCTGTGAAATACCCAAATCCAAAGGAGAGTTTAACGCCAAGCTCCCTTAGAATGCTATAGCTCAGGTGTCTGCACTAAGTTTCTTTTTTGTTTGTTTTGTTTTTTCTCTCCAATATGCAATTGAGTTATGCTCAAGTTACTGTGGTTGCCAAGCAGATGTGCAACCTTGCTTTGAGAGCATAATAACTACCCATCTCTAACTGTGATGGGGTTAATACGTGGATGTCTGCACACAGGTTTTATACAACTACTAGTAACCACTAAAAGCTGAAATGATCACTGAAATAGTCCGAAAAAGAGTGAAGGAGAAAATCTCAGTTGTCTCATAGCAGTACAACAGAGACAATCTAGACCATGAGTAAATGTCTGGCTGTGGTTTCTTTCCTATTGAAACCTTGTACATAACAAAGTTTATTTCACTGTGTAATATAGGTATGTAAAATAATATTTTCTTACAGATATTTTTGAAAGTTAAAAAAATAATCCCTTCATAACCTTGCATTTGAAAGTAAGTTGTTATGCACATTATTTTCCAGTCCTCTGAATGGGTTTATTTTTCATTAGTGATCTAAAGTATATTCTAGGTCATAAAGTATAGAAACAGCTATAAATGTCAAATATTATGTATCTACAGGGTACTAAACAGTAAACTAGTTGTGAAAATATTTTTCCCTTGCGTCTAAAACATCAGAACTATGATGCTTAGCCATTCCTCTCCTCCTTAGGTACCCTGCACAGTCTGGCTTTGTTTTCTGCTCTCTTTTTCACTTTCTGTTTTATTAGAAGAAAAAAAAAAAGGACCAAATCTGCTTGGGAATGGAGAGAAGAAAAGCCTCTTTGACCAACTGAAATCGTGTCTTGTGCTGATCTTGGTGTTTCTCTGTACCGGTCATGCCTTTTGGGATAAATTCCCCCAGGCACAGGGCCTTAGCAAAGATTCCCAGTGCTTGCGCTGCCTTGCTAGGACGGAGAGGGAAGGGGGAGCTTGTCTCACAGCAAAGCAGTGTCTGGCGTGCATTCTGCTGTGTTAGAAAACCTGTATGCTCCTCTGATGCCTACTGAACACAGGTGTTCAGTATTTAAAAAAACCACATATTTGGAATCCTTAAATTTCTCAGCAAGCTGTGCATGTGGATTTATTCTATCTCCTGCTATTCCATTAAGTGCAAAAGTAGAAGCGGGGGAGAGCCTGGAATTTTTTTTGCTTAGTCTGGAAGAGGAATGTCTCCATCGAGGGATTTCTTATTCCAGCAGATAAAGATGCAACTGCTGTATCTTTAACAGGCGGGTCCTTTTTCCCTACCTGTTGGTGAGGAAGTGTTATTTAATAGGTGCTACTAAACACCACTGTTTCTGAGCAGTCTGGTTTTAAAGCCATGGGCCCGTAAGGAGCTGGATGCGAGAACGGGAATTGCTGTGGAAGCACATCACAACTGCTTAGTTTCTTGTCTTTGCTGTACTGTACTCAATTATTGTCTGCAGACTAGGCTGGGATTTTTAAAGAAAAAGATCTCCCAGAAAAATAGACTTTTTTAATGTATGTGTCTACTTCAAGACTTTTGTGTAGATCACAAAAGAGGGGGGGAGAAGAATAGATAAAAGTGCTCTTCTCTGCAGCTTCTTCTTTAACGTACAGAAATCTAGGTGTGATCTTCTGGTTCAGCAAAGGTCCTAAGCCTATACCAGAGTTTGAAGTTGTGAATAGACCCTACCTTGAGCCACTTGGAAAAATCAGTAAGACTATTCATATGCTTGAAGTTAAGTGTATATTTACATTTCTTTGTGAATTAGGGCCTGGCATTTCAATCTGAGGTCTCTGGTGGAGGCATGGAGGATCTGAGCTTGCATAATCACTGGGGGAGAACAAGTCGTGCTGTGAAAGCAGTTTCTCAAAGGGCCTCTTGTCCAAACAAGGTTTGTGGAATCCAGCCCAAACTTTGGCCCCAGTTTCCCCCTGGAAACCCAGGAGCTGCTCTGATTCAGTGAGAGAGGTGTGATACGCAGTAGTTATAAACTAAGCTGATGATCCTACTGCAGACTGTTCTCCGGTATCTTCGTCTGTCTTTGTCGTGCTCGAACTTTCCCTTGCGTTTTTAGCATTTAAAGTTGATATCATTTGTTTTAAAAGCCCTTGGATTGTGCAAACACTTAATCATCTATATGAATTTACTCATTTGGGCATACCTGCCGCTACTGATATGATGACTGCTGTGAATATCATTATGCACATGTTAAGGCTGGCAAGAGTAAGCCCCAGATGTGTAAATGTAGCTCCAACTAGAAAATGTCGATGAGCAGTCTTATTTCCCTGGAGTATTGGTGTTTTTGATGCAAAGAATGTCTTGGAAAAGGCTTTATAGTAAAATTTACAATTATCTCTTGATTGAGTAATCTTAAAAACACAATTTAGACGTTCACCTTCCATGGCAGTGAACAAGGACATACGCTGAAGGCCATTTCAAGTTATCCCTGATTCTGTGTGAATGCAAAGTATTGATTACAGCAACTCTCTAGAGCTCACCTGAGCAGCGTAGTAGTCAGTTGCAGGGTAGGCAGGGAAAATACCCCCCAAATATTTCAAAAACTATATTTTCTTACTTGGAAAAATATATTCTTCAGACTGAAGGATCCTAGACTACAGAAGTAAACTTTCAATTGTTTTGCATAATGCAACCCTAGGCAAACTTCTTAACTTTTGTTCATTTAAATTCAGTATTCCACTCTCAATACTAAAATAGGTAATATTATGTGATGAATATATTTCAGATTTTAAATGTAATAGTGGTTTTATTTTTCTCTTCTCCTTTGGTTAAGTTTTACCAAAGGTCTGTCCTTGGGTGTGTGAAGTGTGTTGTCGAGTGGTTTCCCACCTGTGCTTTTCTGACAATTAGCAGCACCAACCATAATTCTAACAGCCATGTAGGAACAAATATTTTTTTTGAAAGGAAAATTTTAATTTTGTATAACAGATCAGAGACTAGTAACTAAGTAGAGGTAGGAAATGTATTGTTTCCAACAGCAGTCTCTATTTGTAACAAATCTACTGTTAATTGAGTATGTCTTGACTACTCTTATAAGTCAATGTGCAGTGATAAGGCCGGGTGTATTGTATTAGATATTTTTTTTTTTTAAACTGTGGATAGGAAGAAATTGGGGTGGCTTCAAACGCCAGTGGTTTAGATGATTCTGTTGCATTAATACCGAATTAGAAACTTTCTTTAAATGCACACTTGAAATTCCTGACATTGTAACGCTTCATGGAATCATCCACAATAACAATGTAATCACAAAATAAGATTATTTTTTTCCCCACCATGAGCGTTTTCTGTAAGCTGTCTTTTGTCAGTAAATGTTGAATTGTTAGTGCAAATATCTTCTTTTCCTGAGAAAGAAGTACAGATCATTGATTGTACCATTTCCTTCAAAATGAAGGGCATTGCATAGTAACTAAAAAGAAATAAAAGATTTATAGTATCTTTTATAACCTTTCTTTCTTTTCTTTGTTTTTTCAAATGGTGTGTTTTTCCCCAGCTTTTTGGAAAAATAATGATTTCTCATGATGGATGCATCAGATACAAAACAATCAATGTTTTCAACTGACTTCACATGTCAGATCAAAATCTAACTCTTCAGTTGTGTTCCCGCTCCAAAGAGAGAAGAAGTAGAATCTCTGTACAAGGCCAGACCATCAGCTGCTTAATAGGCAATAGTTGTATTAAATCCAATGAGGATCTGGCCCATAATTTAATTTTAAAAGTGGAAAATGAATTCAGCAGAAGATCATATAGTATTAGTTGGCACTCGGGCTTGTCTTGTCTGCCAGCAACTGCTAAAGTAACAGATGTAGTGTCTGGGAGAGGGAGAAGTGAGAGAACATCAGAACTCACAGGGAGTTTTGGGGAACTCTGCACAACTGTTCAGTTTGTGTGATGTTTTGTTTCGTGGAAGCTCCAGGGATGGAGTGGGATCTATGTTCTACCTGCAGCAGGTGCAGGGATGTTTCTTACTGAAGGTGATAAGGGTCATTCTGGGACCCCCAACATAAGAATGACGTGGACCTGTTGGAGTGGGTACAGAGGAGGCCGTGAAGATGATCAGAGGGCTGGAGCACCTCTCCTGTGAGGACAGGCTGAGAGAGTTTGGGTTGTTCAGCCTGGAGAATGTAAGGCTCCAGGGATACCTTATAGCAGCCATTCAGTACCTAAAGGGGGCCTAGAGGAGAGATGGAGAGGGACTTTATCAGAGAGGGTAGTGATACCATGAGGGGTAACAGTTTTGAACCAAAAGAGGGGAGATTTAGATTACATATTAGGAAGAAATTCTTTACTGTGAGGGTGGTGAGACACTGGAACAGGTTGCCCAGAGAAGTTGTAGATACCCCATCCCTGGAAGGATTCAAGGTTCAAGGCCAGGTTGGGTGGGGCAACCTGTTCCAGTGGGAGGTGTCCTTGCCTGTGGCAGGGGGATTGGAACTGGATGATCTTTATGGTCCCTCCCAATTCTAACCAGTCTGTGATTCATTGTAGTAAGATGTTATATCTATAAAGTAATGGTTCTTAATTTCTCAAAGCCTTCCACTGTGTGCACATCCATGATGACAAAAACAGCGATACAACAAGCAAACTGTACTTCTCCCTGAGATCCTAACCAGAAAGAGCTATTTGAATCTCACACAAAAGCACCGAGTTGGCTCAAGCAAGAATACTTTGAGCGAAACCATCCTGAGGAAATTTAGCTGTAACAAGATTAGACTTATGCTGAAAGTACCGTTGGAGATCTTAGCTCTTCTGTGGGTTGCAGCTGTCCTTGACAGCCTTCTTACAGGTGTGACAGAGTGAGACAAATTCTTATAAATGAGACAGCAGCTTTTAAGGCTCAGGGCAGCAGGTGGGATTCCACCACAACATTTCATTTCTAGCTCTGTCATGGACTTAGGTGATTTTGAACAAGATGTACAAGGCACCCAGCTGAGCTCTGTGTGACTGCAGGAGTGCCTGAATTTTCAGGTGTCTGATATTAGATCTGAAAAAGAACATGAAGATCCAAAAATGTGACTTGGGTGACTGAATCTATACCTGAAAATCACTGCTCAGCTGCTACCTGACACTGGAGGCCACTAAAATCTGAACCTTGATTTTATTTTTTTAAAATTTATTTATTTATTTACCATAGTGTTTCCAGAATCTTGAGGTTCTGGGCCTTTTTCTTACCCGGAAGTTTCTCCAGGTACCTAAAGTAAAGCAGTTGGTGACTTGTCTAGCAGCCTGCGCCCATAGGGAGGGAGATCCAGCAAGCAGGATCCTCACATCCTGGCTGCTCCCAGAATGTATCTAACCTCAGATACCAAAAAAGAGCTTCTTAAAAAGGACATTTGCACTGCCCTTTCATTTCAGAGTACACTCAAGCTAGAAATAGGTTAATGTAAAATGCATTTACAGGAACATGGGTGTGATGAGGTTACTGCATTCCTGGCTGGCTGCTCTGAGTCACTGGACTTCTGCAGAGAGGTTTTCTCTTCAGGTCGCTCTTCCCTGCACTGTGGATAACTTCCAGCAGAGCACTATTGAAAGTTCTGACACCACAAAATCTGGAAGTGATAGGAAGGCTGAATCGCCGTCGTCCCCAGGTAGAAGAGGAAATCGATTTTCAATCTTTTTCCACCCTGAAACTATGTTCAGATCTATAGGATACTGTATAAAGAAAGGCTGCCCACCACTAACACTTCTCAGGTTGTCTATATAAAGCCAGGCAGCCTAGGTTTTAATTTGCAAGAGTAGTCGCCTTGTACTTTCTTCCTAAGAGCTCTGCACTGCAGCAGGAGGCAGTTTTTGATGGCCAAGAGTGAGGTGCCCAAGCACTAGAAGGGGGGAGGTGGGGAATAACAGGCTTGCAGAATCACAGAACATCTGTAAGGGTGGGAGGGACCTCTAGAGATCATCTAATTCACCTCCTTGCTCAAAGAATGGGCAACTAGAGCAGGTTGCTCAGGGTTGCATCCAGTCAGAGGATCACGGAGAAAACCACCTGGGCCCCCATGTTTTTAGCCACCAGAGTCAAGTAGTCATTTGTTATATGCTCCAGATCTCCCTAGCCATGTCATTGGTGTCCATGTTGAAAAGCATCATGGGGTAATAGTCTGAGGGATGAAGAAGCTTTGGTAGC
The DNA here is from genome assembly GCA_028565335.1 of Limnodromus scolopaceus. Lineage (NCBI taxonomy): Eukaryota > Metazoa > Chordata > Aves > Charadriiformes > Scolopacidae > Limnodromus > Limnodromus scolopaceus. Next base: position 148,730,269 of record JAOXNO010000013.1, on the reverse strand, counting down.
CTCTCTACGTCCCAGTTCTGAGACCCTAGCAAGCAGCAAACCTCCCCAGACAGCGCATCAGGTTAGCAGGTGGGATCCTGTGTCCACAGCAGCAGAGTGTCACCCCCTGCTGTCACCACTGCTCCCTCCTGGTGCTGCCATGTGTCTCAGCTCAAGTGTTTCACTGCACAGGGCTCCCAGCCACTCACCTGCCACCAGGGGACTAAATATATTTTGTAGTTGCAAGTCTTCAGGAAAAGCAGGAGCCTTCCTCCCATTTCCAAAAGTGACAAATTTCCAGTCTTCACCATCACTGGAGTCTCTGCTTTGCAGTCCAATAAGCACAGACTCTACCTGTCCCTCCTCCAGTACAGCTGGGTGTTCAGGCTCCTCTTGTCTCCAGGTCTCAGAGAGGATCCAGTCAATCTCCTTTTCATCACCACTGACGCTGCACAGTCTGCTGACCTCCTACTGCAGCTCCTTTACTTGGTGACACGGATCCTTCACCAGCACACCCCTACAGACAGGGAGCCCATATTCCCCAGCCCCGGCAAGAAGCTCCAGGAACTCTCTGCATCCCGAGACCTGCCGAGCTGCATCTTCCCCGTGGTGAGTCTACCTTGCCTAAAGGCCCCAATTCCCCAGTCGTTCTCTTACTCCTACTGAGGGAGAAAATAAGGTGAAAAGATCATGGGTCAAGTTAAACACAGGGAGATCACTAACCAATTACTATCATGGGCAAAACAGACTCAATGTAGGGAAAATCAAATTTTGTGTCAATCAAAATAGATTTGAGTGGTGAGAAAGAAAGACAAAAATTAATAAAATGCTTTCCCCCCAGCTCACCCTACACTGAACAGCACAGGGCTGGGGCTGGGGCTTGGGGTCCCTCCATGGCAGCCCCTCTGGGCTGCTGCTCCCTCCTCACCCCTCTCCCTGCTCCAGCGCGGGCCCTGCCCCGGGCTGCAGTCCTTCAGGGACACCCTGCT
>JAOXNO010000013.1:148683945-148726323 GCA_028565335.1 Limnodromus scolopaceus | reverse complement strand
TGAACATTAGGAAAGAATTTTTCACAGAAAGAGTGATCGGGCATTGGAATAGGCTGCCCAGGGAGGTGGTTGAGTCATCATCCCTGGCTGTGTTTAAGAGCCATTTAGATGTGGTGTTGGGGGATATGGTGCAGGGGAGAACTTTGTAGAGTAGGGTAGATGGTTGGACTCGATGATCGCAAGGGTCTCTTCCAACCTAGACAATTCTATGATTCTATGATTCCATGTGGTATGCACAGCATCACAGCTCTAAGTAAGCCAAGGAGACCACGTCCCATGGTAAACTGTTCACTGTCAGGCTCAAAGGTTCTCCGTAGCGCCTGCTAGAGCTAAGTTTTCATAAGGCAGAAGTGCCCACAGCTCCTGGACATGCACACCTACATGCAAAAGGATCTTTGGAGGTGTTGGGCCAGATCTTCTAGGCTCAGGAAACTTAGGACTTAGCCTCCTTAAACATTAGCAGACCAGACTTCTGTTGGTTTTACCAATACAAACTACAAATATGATTAAAAGACATACCCAACCACTAACAAAGTATTTTCTGATTATCCCTGGGGATAAAACAGTCTGTCCTTTCCATGCACAGTTCTGCATTTGCCCACTTTCAATAGGCCCTACCGTAGGTTTATGTGTTTACAGCCCTTGCATGCCCAGATGCACCTCAGATCCCCACCACATGAATTAATTATACTACAAGGCACAGGAAAGAAAGCCATTAAATCTTAAATTAAGTTATTAAATTAAAATACTACTGCAGAAATTCAATAGCAGCTTGTAGCCCTTGGGAAGTGAAAAACACCGTTTGCAGGTGAGGTGGCACTCAGAGCACCTTATCATATTCATGGGGAGGAGGTGCTGACCCCTGCAGAGAAGCTGCAATTATAATGAGTCTCTTAACCAGGAAAAAGCCGTTATCCCAATACATTTGTGATGGAAGATGAGGTACTAAATAAGATGCTAGCAGGGTATAAATAATGAGGTGGTACATGGCCGCGTGTTGGAACCAAGCCACTAGAGCAAGATAACGGCAAAGGCACAAGCTTAACTTACACTGCGCAATTCCAGTGGGAAAGGGGGTGGGAGGATAGTGCCACAAAGAAAGCTGATTCCTCAACTTGTAGAGAGTAACATAACTCCCCAGCCCTGCTCGTCTTTGTTCAAAGCCGGAACAAGCAGAGTTGAATTACTGCAGAGGTCTAACCCTAGGTGCAAGGCTAGATCCCGTCTGAATGTGTTCCCAAAGTCTAGACATACAAAGGCCGTTTCTGACTACACATAACTAAACCCATGCTGAGAAAGGGAAGAAGCTGCTGAATGCATGGGCCTAGATTCATCAAAGAATTTAATCAATGTCCCACTGAAAAGGGATTTGAACTTATGCCTGACTGCTCTGATAGTCTGAGACTATCAGAGTATACATTATTTGACTTTTTTATGGTGGTTTCTTGTTACCATGCAAGGCATAAATCATATTTCTAATTAAACATTTTAATATAGCACAGCTTGTAAGTGTCTCATGGTACACCCTAGTAAAGACATAAGATGGGGTTTTAAAAGGAGCAGTGATTTTTTAACGAACGCCAATGCTTTTCAACACAATTCTGTTCTACCCTTCTCCTCTGCTCTAAAACTTATGGCAAGAATTCCTAATAGGGACATCGGTCAATTTATACATCATTGTACAGCAGCGTGTTTTGTGACAGGGTTGCTTAACTGTCTTTCACTGAGATAAAGGAGTTGCAAAGAAAAATGACACTATTGTGAATTTCCCCTGTTTTGTAACTCTATATGGCCAGATTTACAGATTGCTGAAATTCTGTACTGCTTTGACTAAAGGACAAAGAATTAAGTAAACTTCTCTGCTGATTTCAACAGAGGAAAATAGCCAATAATAATCACTTTTAATAAGCATATTATTCTGCTATCTACCCTGTCCTGTCACGAGCTAAATCTGAAGCCCAGTGAAATCAAAAGAAGACTTTGTCTGACAGTTGATCGGGGATGTATTGTGTGTAGATGATCATTTATGAACTGCAGCAGAGGAATGAGTGACTTTTTTGAAATCAGATGGCAGCCAATACCTCATAACTACTCCCACCAATATCACATGGAATTCCCCTTGTAACAAATTGAGTAAGTGAGAGCACTGGGCTTCTTGCTCACTGAAAGGCTGAGGTTTTTTGAAGTCTCTGATGAGCCTGTCAGCTCCTCCCTGACCATGGCAGAAAGGGACACGCCTTCACAGCCTGCATTAGAAACCAGGTATCCCATATAGTCACATTTATAGACCGTAGCTCTCCATAATGGATGTAACATATTTAATGTTCCAGTTGTCCCATAATGTGCCATAATGAGGAACAAAGGGCTGGGGCTGGGAGGTGGCCCTTGCCATCAAGTGGCCCCGGCATCCTGGGGATATCACGGGCTTTGATCTTTCTAGGGATCTGCTTAGAAAAAAAAAGGTATTCCTTTAGCTCCCATCCAAAGCGCTTCCACTGAGGAATTAAAATAAATCCCCTCTTCTCCTCTCAACTATGGTTTTTCCTAGATTCATAGATAATTGCTCTGACCAGCAGTTTTCCTCGGGGAATCATTAATAGGTCTCAGCCTCCTTTTTCAGTCACTTCCTCTCCCCTGAGCTGATGGTTTCTGCAGCTTGAAAAGGTCTATCCACAGGCTTTGCTTTAGCTCAGCAGCTTTCACCTACTTCTCTCGGGGCAACAGCAGGGTTAACTCACAGCTCAGTAGCTCTGACAGAGCTATTGGAACAGTAGCATTGTTGCTAGAATAAAAGCATTATGAAAAAAAAAAGTGGTTCTTCACATAATAAAGAGATTATCAGAATGTCTCACTCTATACACCTTTAACAACTTCTACGTGGAGACCAAGAATATTTCTTTGCTGTTCTCTAGGGCTCTTTCACCCATAAGAGTCTTGAATCCACAGCACACAGCCCCTCTTCCAAGTCAAGCTGGTCTTGCTATAAAGCTTCTAGCCCTCTCCCTGCCACCTTCTTGAACCACGCTGAATCAATACAGGATTTCCTCTGGAACTGAAGTTTCTGAAGTCTAGGAAACTGCAATTCCTTTAATGAATGTACTTTCTTGTCTGACCCATTTAACCGTGAACACAATTGGTAGCAGAACCTGCAGGAGATATATACATTCATAACATTGATGAACAGTCTGTGAATGCTGCAGATGCCCACAGCATCTGTCCCTTTGCCATCTGAGAGACCTTGAATAATCCATGAGATTGCAACTGTCACAGGTGCTCCCATGATGAATATTTTTAACCTGATTTCTTAGAGGTATGAGGCTAAACCACTCTGATGAGTGGAGCTGCTGTTGTCTGTGTGCTCTGCCTGGGATTTCAGCCCTGCTTTTGGGAGAGGGCTAGATGAGGAGTCACCACCCAGCACAAGCACCTGCCTCGCTCAGTGCTGAACTGGGCACTCGGCCTCGCAGTCTTGTAGGTTCCTCTACACAGGTACCATTCCTTGGGCATGGGGATCCATGCCAGCATCCCACTCCCGCACCCCTCCTGCATGAAACCGAGATGCTTGCTACCTGCTGCTTCGTATTCCTGCAGTAGACTGTAATTAAGGTGACCATTAAGAACACTGTAAGAGTTCTTTTTTTCTCACAAGAAATTGTCATTGATCTTACAAACACCTCTTGAAGAGACTTGCAGAAATATGCCACCGGGAAACAGCAGATGATAGCACTGCAAAGCAGCTGTGTCATCTGTCTTAACATCCTCAAGGCACAAGATGTCCTTTCGTGGCCTTTTGGGTTGCTTTGTTCCAGAGGTGGTAAGGGGTTGAAAGAAGTTTTCTGCAAGCTTTTGATGGCCTATTAAATAATCTTTTTTTCTCACCTTTAAGCAGCTGACATGTCTACATGTATTAAGCTGGTGAACACTACTTTTGGCCTGGTAAGTTTAAATTGCACTAAAAATTAAGTTTTTTCTAATACAAATCAAGAAACTAACTGAATTTTGTCATTTTTGTTGCAGGAGAGTACTTTGTAAGCCTAATTTTAGGTAGGCAAATGATACACCTGGTCTGACGGGTTCTCTATCTATCAAAAAAGACAGACTTCCCTCAGAATGAATCCAGTTACCCAAGTGAGGCTCCCTCAAAACCAGTCTGTCTTTAGAGACTTCAACCATAAACAATGCTTAGTTTGCTAGACCTCAACTTCCTACACAAATAAAACCCATCGCTTAGACATGGTGACCCCTTACTCAGAAAAATTTTTACATGACTCTAACATGCTCTCATTCAATAAACTAGGATCACATCCACTCATAAAATCATAAGTAAACTGCAAAAAGCAAAGACAACAGTAGGGGAAATTAGAACTTGACAACAAGGTTCATAAATGAAGTTTGCCAGGGCTGAATTTTCCTCTCTCTCTCATATAATGAGATCAGAGACCTCCACATTCTCTTCTGAGTCAGGGATTTGTGCACACAAATGACCTGCATGTCTTCTAGGTGATTTCTGTTTCCTGTTACTCCACTGCTTCCCCCAAAACAAAATGGAACAATTCTAGCTTGTCTGCTAATTAAGTGTAAAGTTATCTGAATTTCTTTGTTAATACAAATGTTAACGTGCCCATTGAATGGAATACATTATGCTTCCACTTGTCTCTGAGCTTACCAGACAGATTTTTCTATATTTGTACTTTAATCTCTTCCGCTCCTCTACAGAGGAGGAGGAAAGGCCCAGCCTATTGCTTATACAGAACATCAGTTTGTCAAGCTTTTTGTGCATCCCCTGGGATTAGTGGAGCTATGAAATTGTATCATTATCATTGCCTGCTGCATTACTGAACCACCAGGCAGGGCCTGAGAGAATATGCACACATGTTTGTGCAATGACATTTTTAAGCCCCGGTTCGCCTTTTCATTTCTTTACTTCCTGCATACTAATCCAGCCCCAAAATATTCCAGGCTGGTGCCCAGAACCAGAAATTCCTTCTCTGTTTTAAACAAGGATTTTTTTTCAGGTGTTTGAGCTGTTTCATCTAAGCCCCTTATTTACAGATAGGCGAACTGTTGCTTTTTGCTTAGACACATTTACAACTTCTGAAGAGAGAGGCAGCCTTGCAGACTGCTGTGAAGTGATTTGGGTTTCAACCTTTGTCTCCACGGCAAGCCTTTGAAAAATAGGCCGCTTGTAGACACAGAATTCGGCTCTGCAAACACTGGAACGTGCACATAAAGATAAAGTGGAACAGTGGTGGCGGATTCATGGCTTTGCATGTATCAAGGTCTTCCTTACAAATGCAGGTAGGCCTGGAAGGGCTTCATATTAGGCAAATTTAATTTTTCCACTTTGTTACAGCAAAACAAATTTGTAAGAGCTCAGTCAGCACCAACCTGACGGGAAATTTGTAAGCCTGTTAGAAAGGGAAGTGCGCTTGAAAGAACACCCTTTGACACTCTGCGGAAGTTACCGGTCCTTTGTAAGCCTACACCTTAAAAAAAATGCTCCTAAATCAAAAGTATGTAAATGAACCATTGAGTGTCAAAGCCTCATCTCAGTGTTTGCCGCTGCTCCGGCTCCGCCTCACTGGGATATTGTGCTCCTGGTTGCTCCCTGGGAGCCGCACAGGGAGCTGGCACTGTGGGAAGGCTGTCGACGCCTGCAGCTCCTGAAAGGGTACGACTGTGCTTTTGGACACAACCCTAGGCAAACAGTGGTGTTGAATTTTTCAGTCCTGCAAGGGAAGTCACCATGACGCAGCCAGCCACGCTGCTGGCAAAGCCTGGCTTGGAAGGATTAACTCTTCCTCAGGCAAGGCATTTTCCTTTCCATCCCTGGTGTCTACATCTGAGCAGAGGGCTCATGCGCCCACTCTTCGCTCCCTCTTTCCTCTTCCATTAGCTTAGTAACTAGAAAAGCAAAGCCTTCAGTGCACTGACATGACATGGTTGTGGCCAGTGTGAGAGGTTTCAAATCCCTGGTGCACATTTGCAGAAGCATGAAGGTTAAAGCAATGTTAGCATTCAAAATGTGAGGAAGCAGACCGAGGAAGCACGGTCTCAGCAGCCTGGCAGCCCTTGTTGGTGTCCTATATATTTCTTACAGGCTGATGTTGGGGCCGGCTGGAATGGTGTTTTGAAATACAAAAATAGGGTGATTGATCACATTGTATTATGAAATGTAATTCTAGAGAGAATTTCATGAATTTATACAAAATTTGAGGTTCATATTTTTTAACTATCATATTATGTAACTCCTGGAAAACAAGAACTGTAATTGCAAGAAGCGGTGTGTAATGTCAGCATGGGAAATAGAGCTCTTGAATAAAAAAAAAGGAGGTTTTGGTATTTTTGCAGAAACAAGTTTTGAATTTGTGGATGGTTTTGCCTGCTTTTTCAGGGAGGGAAATTACAGTAATTTCCCTGCCACTGTTAGGACCATTATTATAGGATACTGCAGTTAGAGTTTTGTGATTTAATAAAGGAACCCACCTACAAATGGGCTGAAATATATATTGTAGATTTTAAAGTGTTGTGTTAGCAAAAATGTTTTGCAAATTTGAGGAAAGGCTGATGAAACTGAATTGCAAGGGTTTAATTTGCTATTCATTGGTCTTTATTCTCTTTTGGTTGCAAATGAGCCATCCAACTGAGGGGCACGCAAAGAAATAGAGATAGAGAATATGAGTCATTATCCCTGGTATGTAAAAGTAAAATGGATTAAGTTTGCAACTTGGACATTGATCTCAAGCAGCCGTTTTTGCCTTAGATAAATTTTCAAAAGTCTGATATCCTTTTAGACTCTGTGATAACCAGTACAAACTGTTTAGTTAACAAACAGAGTGTTTTTCAAATAATGCTGACCACTCAAGCAATAAAGTGCACTTCAGCGTCCCTGATGGGAAACAAAAATACAGTGTAGCCAAACACGGGTGGTGTGTTCTAATAGAGGCCAAATGGAAACTACTGCTACAAGGAAAGGGCGCTTGGAAGATACGATTATTTATTGATAGCAGCACTCACTATTTCATCTCCTCGTGTCAAAGGTTCTACAGTGATGTGAACTAAAGCTAGTGCAATCTTGAAGTTGAGATTTTCTTCTTTCCAGTTCCTTGCAGAAGGAGCACCTGCAAATTGGGAACTGGAATGGGGAAAAAATAAGAGGCAGAACTGTACACAGAAATGAAAGTTTGGTTTGAGGAAGTGTCAGGTCTGTCCTCCACAGCAGGCCAGTGGCTGCATGGAAGTGTCACCATGGATAACGTGAGTAGCATTTTGCCATTTCTACACAGAAATCACTTACGTGTTGATGTGAGATCAAGAAAAAATTCCAGCGCTCAGATTTGGGAGAAAGTGTGCTGTCTCAGTTGAGCATTAATAGATATAAAATTGAACAAAATTGACCTGGCTAAAACTTGAAAGAACTGAAATGCTCATTAATAGATATTTTCAGAAACATATCAGGTTTTGAATAACAAGCTGAGTGCTATGAATAAGGAGCAGAGAGGTAAGTGCTTTCTTCGGCTTCTTGCCCTGAACTCCTGTGGCTGTAGGTAGCCCTGAGAGATTCTGCCCTGCTTCAGAGACAAAGCGAGCAACTAAGCCTCCTTCTTTTCATGTGTCAATTAGTCACTAAATGCAATTATGCTTTTCCTGCTCTTTTAAGCAGATGTACTACCACAATAGCGTCATTAACAGGTAGACACTGCCATTGGTTTAGGCAATGTTTTAGCAATACAGTCTTCCTGTATTAAATAACAACATGCATTGGCAGAACTGGGAAAGTGTTCCTCCTTCTCAAAGAAGCAGTTGTCTCAGATGCAGGCTTTAAATTAAGAGAAGAAAATATCAACAATAGGTGAAGGAGAAAGAGCATTTAGAATGTGCCCTGTTGTGTACCCAGGGTGACAGTGCTGGTTGTGGAAAGACAGGACAGCTTCTGCATTTGGGCTTTCCCGAAGTGTGCAAAAACTGGTCTGGACTGGCTGGCATTGAAGGGAGGTTTGGGTGGTGTGAATTCACTTGTTTGACTCGGGTGTGCAGAGCTGAGCCACAGTTGTGGAAACCATTTCAGTGGAGAAGTTATGAAATGTTCTGCATGGACCTCAGACTAGTATCTCCCACAGGTTAAGCCCAGGGATATCTTAAACAACAAGTTTTAAAGGCAGAATTGAACTGGAATAGTTTGTATAGTGATCACCTACAAAATGTACAAAATATATTGTTTTACAAAGCAAAAAGGTTCCATGAATTGTTATTTATTCATTTTTTTCTGCTAACAAAAAGAGTTGTTGACTTCAGAAGAAACGTCTGTATTCTCACACAGCAGTTCTGTGTACATGTCTAAGAATGTAAAAGTGAAAGTGATTGGACGCTGATTGGTAATAAAGGTGAAAGTACGCAGTTCATTTTCGTTGCTCACAGTGGAAGAAAGAACAAAGCAAACAATCAGGATTAAAAGCCAAGTTAATTAAATTCCAAATACCTTTCAGTGTAATAAGTTACAATGGCATAGCAGCACAAGCTAGGAAATTTATTGCTAAAAATAGCATTTTCTCAGTCTCCCTAGGTTTCCTCTGTACTTAGTAAAGAGAGACGAGCACATCCAGAGGGCATTTCAGATCTTAGGAGAACTGAATTATTTTCTCATATGTACTCAATCTCTTTCTTTCTCTCTCTCTAAATATATATGTATACACAGACACACAGAAACCCGCTCACACAAGGAAAGATTTACATGTGCATACACACATATGTCTCTGTGAGTATATAGGTTACACACACATTCACATGTGTAAAAAAGCATGTGTACTTGTGCTAACAGTCCTCAGCAAGATGCATTCTGGACCCAGGACCCTTGCCCACACTTACATGGGACAAATCCAAGTGTGGAAGTTTGACAGAGCAAATGCTGGTTCTGCTCTTTCACTGCATTTACAAATGTTGCATAAATTAGTTTCTTCTGACTTACACTGATTTACTTCATATCAGAGTAAGGCTTTGAGAATATAGTATGCCAGAATAACATTTATATGGCTTTAAATAGAAGCTGGTAGTTAAAGCGTTAATAGCTGGTTCAGCAAACTAAATATCATACCTGGGAGATATGTAGCCACATCTTCAGCTCATGTGAATGAGCACAGCTCCCCAGACCTCAGCCCTCCACAGACCAGTCGAGGGACCAGTCTGAGCCTCCCTTGGCCAGCGTTTGGATCTCCCTGCACACCCCTGCGGCACCATTTTCCATTGGGGTTTTCTTCTCCAATGGCCTTGGATCAGACCACTCTCTTCCTCCAGGCTGGGCTGTGCCCTGGCACCTTGGTCCACTCTGACCTGGAGGTGGTTGCGTTTCAGCTCTGTTCTGAGCACAGTGGGGAAACAAAACTTTGCTCTTACCAATGTAAAATGCATGAAGGTACTGAGCCACACACAAACTGCTCCGCGCTCAGGGAAGAAGACTTGACCTCCCACATGCAGGAGAAGGATGTTTTGATTCTTGTTTGGAGGTCACTGCAAGAGTTATGACAGAAAGTAAATATGTCCTATGGAATGCTAGTTACAGACAGGCTTGGGCTGGAGCTATTCCATCTCAATCAGATAAACAAAAAACATTTTACCTTGTAGTAGCATTACATTTATCATGGTGTGACTGTTATCATTGAGTTCCATGGTCCTTCAAGATTACCGACTATAACCAGAGATAACCAGGTAAACTCTGTGTCTGCAGTTCTTCCCCGCATAAGAAATACCACACACATCAACAATGCTGGGCTTATCTTACTCCAAATACTTATCCAGTTACCTAATGCAGCTCACGGGCTTTAAGGGAATTCCTGGTGATGGCTGCGACGCTTGAGCAAAAAGCTCTGTAGCTGCACGACATTTTATCCCAGTAAGAGTTGTTAAAAATACATTGGAGTGATTGTTGCCTTGCCCTCACATTCTAATTAAAAATCCAAAGCAGGCTGGATGAAAGAGAGCACCAAATTTTAGGTGACACGCGTATCCCTGAAGTGTCAGCTCCACATCCTGGGCACAGTCTCTGGTTTCCATGTGGCAGCCAGTGATTTTTAAGCAGCTCTGACTGCATTTGCTGTCACTGGGTGATTGTGACCGACAGGCAGAACACGAGAAAGCCACAGCAGCACTGGCCAGAATCAACCCCCTCATCCTTTGATATGAATGTGACTGCTGAGCCTCAGAGATTGTGTCCAGTCCTCCATTCAGAGAGTCGCCTAAAGAATGAAGAGTAAATGTTGGAGTGCGGATAGATACTATTTCTACTAGTTGCTCCTCATCCTTTTGATATACACTCCAACAGAAGGAGACAGCTCTGAGTTATTAAACTGATACGTATTTGCTTTGTTTTACTGCAGGGTAAGCCGATATCTGCTATGGAAACCTACAGACGTCACAACACATTTCACCCTGGTGTGTGTCCTTTGGTTTACACTCCAGTAGCTGCACTTGGATGTTTGAAGAGCCATCACTACTATTACCACTGAGTGGTGCTGGTTACTTCCAGTGACCATAAACAAAATTGGGTTCTAGTCATCAGAAAAAAATAAATACTACGTATTTTTCCTGCTTGTAGGCTGCTCATTACGTCATTCTCCTCAACATGAACTTTCAACTCAGGTTGTCTTATCATGCCAAAGCTTTGATGCCTGAGAAAAAAGCAGAGCATTTAGCTTGATAAGGATGCAGTTCAGGTATAAAGGTGACCTCTAGCTACAAAATAAACAGCCAGGTCACAGACTGGAGCAGATTCTTCTCCCTGGCTCCTCTGAAATTAGGAGGAGCTGAAAAAACCAGCCAAAACAGACTGCATAGATGGTAAAAGCTCTAAGAAGTAAGGGTTTACTGAACATATCTAAGCTGAGATGGTTTGATGAATACATCATGAGCTGACAGCCTAAGTGGCTTATCTCTGTGTCACCAGTGAGTTACTCCCCCATTAACTCCCTCACTCCATAAAACTGGTTTCATGTGTTTCCCTCTGTCTTTAGTAATGTTTCAAACTCATTGCTGGAGTATTTAATTTTGTCCAGACTTGATCCACTTTCACTCTATTGATATTTATTTATTCCTGTAGCCCATTAGCACCTGTACCTTGCTGATGAACTTTTGTCTTCTCTCTCTGCTGGTAAATCTCTAGGCAATCCTGCTTCAGCAGGGGAGTTGGACTGGATGATCTCTATGGTCCCTTCCAACTCTAAAAATTCAGTGAAATTCAGTGAAATCAGTTTCTATAGGGCATGGGGATGTTTAGTGCAGCACATAAACATAATTTGACATGCAGTGGTCCTCACTGGCTTTAAGGCATCAAATCTAGGAGTGTGGATAGTGAACTGGGTGTCTGTTGTGAGATTTCCCAGCAAGGCAGCAGTGAGGGGTGGTCATGATAAGCCAAAATAAAAATATGTATGCTCTCACCGACCGGTGTGAGATGGCCTTTCTTGTGCTACTTCATCCTCCTCCCCCAACTGCTCATAACCTGCTGTATTACTTGTTATCAGCCCATCTCAAAACCTGCCTTTCCTTTTGATTTAAACTTCAGTTCTTGATTCTTCCACCCACGTCTGTGTTAATTTGCCTCCTTCATGTTGAACAGAGAGCAGATCAAGGGCTGTCATTCTGCTCAGCAAATCTCCAAGCACAAAATGTACAAAGAAAACAATTTCAGAAACTCACCGATTAGTCAGCGGAACCACTATCTTGGTAACTGCCAGGCGGAAAACACCTTTGTAATTGCACACGCACACGAAGAGCAATGGCACTGGCTGCAAACAGATCCTGTAAGTCAGGAAACTTCTCAGCCCTCAAGGTAAAGTTTGGGTTCTGGCAGACTCAGAATGGCTATACTCAGCAGCATGTTAAACAGTACCATAAAGGAGGGCTGCTAAGCTATAGCTGTGGCTGTAGCAGGCCGTGGCGAGTGTGCTTTGCTGGGCATCTTTAAATTCGTTGCCCCGATTGTCTCACCTCCTGCACCTCCACACATAGCCTGGGGGAGTACCATGAATATCCTTGCACGAGTCCCTATTTGCTTTGTGTGGATAATCAGGATTCTTAGAGTATTTTTTGTTGTGTATTCTACGTCATAGGTGTTATCCTCCAGTAACTATGGGCAGCAGAGTATTTGGTACAGCTGGCCGATGGTTTCAGGAAGGAAGCTGAAGGGCACATTGTATTTAACATTAAATTGCAAAAATCCTGGAAAGGTGAAGGATTAAATTGAATGAGGTATCTTGCCACAGATGTTTTTGAGGCATTGAATGACTGCTCAATGCATGTACTGTGCTGGCACAGAAACGTGCCAGGTTTCAACACATGCAGAGTTTTATAAGACACTCAAGCACAGGCATCACCAACCTCTCTCTTTAAAGAGCACATTCGTGTTGAATCCTCATGAGGGATTTATGTGCCTTCCTCTTTAATAATGCACAACCTTGTAGCTTGTGCAGTCTCTAGGAAACACTAGCAACCTGCGGTCAGGAGAGGCAAGGGATTCTTTGGAGACAGGTGTTTCCACACAATTTGCTGCTCCTGTTCCTGTCCCCAGTTCTGCTGTATGGGAAGCTGATACTCTAATTGATATCATGCATATACTGCATAGCACACATGTATATGTACACACACCGTCACTCTAAAGACACATTGTGTGCACTCATGTACCTGCACACACACACTAAAATATATTATATATACACACATCCCTTGTCAGGGTTGAACTTTTTGTGGAGCAGAGCCTTGGCTGAATTTTTGATTTGTGCTGTCAGTTGTAAAATAAAAGCAGTGTTCCACATAATCACCTGGACTCTCATCATACCTCATCTATCAACTCTCCTTTTCAAGTGTAAGGAACTTGACAACTCAATGACCATAGCATTATAGGATATGTAGGGTTATCTATAGTTCTTTTGTGAATGTACCTCTACATATAAAGGGACAGATCTCCAGTTGATAGAGTGATTAATAAACCAATACTGCTCTGAAGATGCCACTGAATCTCTCTTGATTTACATCTGTAAAGCATCTGGTCTGTGATATACTGTGATTGTACACAAGCCACAACAACATTACTGCTGTGAGCCATGGTGCACCTTTGATTAATATTTTAGGTAAAACTATATAAACAGAGAGACTGGCAAAACAGGTTAACAGAAGCTGAACACTGAAAAAGATAAGCCAAACTATAACCTACTATAAATTTTCCATATGATCAGCAATGCCTTATTTTTTTTTGCATTTTACTGGTATTTCCATCATTCAATCTGTGAAGGTGATTGACTTACCGTGACCCCAAGCAGAAATTCAGAGTGAAAAGAGAATAGCAGATATTTCACATTCCACAAACTAAATCCATTGTTTTAAAGAAACCTCCATGTTCTACATCCAGCATTCGCTTTGACCAGGGATAGATGAATACTCTCTTTGTTACCCCTATAGACAGAGATTAAATATTATCTATTTTGCATTCAGTCCCAGTAATTTGAGGAATGAAATTTTGTTTGGGAACAGAAGATAATACTTCATGAACAGGTTGATTAGAAAAAAGAAAGACAGTGAAACACAGCAGCTGTCTGAAAGCGTACAGAAGTTCAGAAGGTTAAAAAGGTTGAGCCACTATTTTCTCACAAATAAGATTACAGATAAAGATAAACAGAAAGCAATTTTCCTCACTATGTGTGGCAGTAAAAGTTGACGCCCTATGAAGTGCCTTGTTGCAATCTCAGAAACCAGGAACCATACGTCTACAAGAGCATAAAAGATCTCAGCAGAGGACTGCATGCCCAAAGCCAGGCAGTGTTGTAGACATCTTCAAATTTCGTAATAGAAAAAGGAAGTTAAAAAGGAGATTAATACCACAGCTAAAAAGCAGAATGCACATGTATTTAGAAATGTCTTGGAGACCATGCTTCAGTGCAGCTGTACAGTATTAGTGATGAAAGACTTCAAAGGCTTTATGTGACAGAGGGAAACAGAACTTGACCAAAAGATGTTGGATTAGCAATGACAGAAGCAGCAGTCAGAATTCAGGGACACAGAAACTGACTCAATAAACAAAGAGAAACATAAAGGCAGATCTGAAGATTATGAGTCCTGCCCTGGGGTCTTCTCTCTCCAGTGCAAAAGTTCATTTGATATTAACTTGTAAATGTGAGTTATCTACAAGTATCACATTGGTGTCTAGAGCAGGACCATAGCGAGTTTAAACCAATCCCTAAAAAACTGAAGTTGGTTATACATAGGTATATGTAAATTATTCAATCAAATCAGCTCCTGGAAGATTTACATGGAGTACCAATTTCACAGGAAAACTTTGGTTCACTCTCTTATGGTGAGCAGGCATCAATGATAGCTGGGAAAAGAAAACAAAAAAACATTGGACAAATCATGCAAACTCTTAAAGCCAGGGCAGTGAGGTTACCTGCAGAGCTCAGGCGTAACAGGCAGACGTGAGACAAATGTTCTTTCACATTTGAAATGGGGAGAACAGGTGACGGTTTCAACAACCTCCACGACTCATACAAGCACAGACAGATCTGTGCTGCCAGGGACCAGCCACTGTACTTGACATCAACAGTGCGCTCAATTCTATGAGCATAAAGACTTTTTGAGGAACATTGCTCATTCATGTTTCCCAGTATCTTCCTAGAGCTGGAAATGATTAATGAAACCCTGGCAACAAAGCTAGTTCATTAGCTGTGTTCATTCCAAAATACAGAACAGTTCCTTGCATTATGATGTTGGTGTGAAGGAAGGTGAGAGTTCATTTGGATTTACTCATGCTGGTGAGGAGGGGTAATATTATGGGAGCAACCCCCCACCTTTCTTGTTTGAAGTGGGTTTTAAAGTTTCAAGGCTTAGTGATGCAAAAGCTGCACGTAAAAAGTTGGCCTCGCCTCTTTCAGACCGTGTCTCTATATAAAACAAGGCTAGGGACCATTCTCTGGCCCTCGTAAGCAGAGTAAGTGGCATTAGGGAGTGTATACCCATACAGCCAATTCCCCTACTCCAAGCCCCTGGCCCCAGCACAGGATGTTCAAGACCACAACAGCTGCTCTATGTTGGCCCCAAACCATGCCAGAGCAATCTGTGGACAACCACTAATTGGTGTGGGCCAAAACCACACTAAGGAGCATGCTAATCATTTAACAGAATGGATGTCTGGGGGAGAGAGCACAGCCCCATGCCATGATGCTGCTTTGTTTACAAGCACCAAGGTAGCCTTGGAGCCTCTTCAAGCTGTGACTGCATTACAGGGAAATCAGGTTGGAGTTCATTCGCCACATGGTATTTGAGGCCTTTGCATGATGGCCATGGGCCAGAAGACTTGAGGAAGCACAGAGTGTCATCAGAGACGCATCCCGCAGGTGGGGGGAGCTGATGCCTGATTGTTAGATTGCCCCTGGGTTCTGCATCGAACCTTAATAGAGTCATCACCGGGGTTATCAGGGTTAGTCAGCTGTTTGGTGGAGCAGAGCCCCAACCCTTGTTATTTCCTGTTCTTATTTTAAGAGAAATTGCTCCCTGTGCACACAAACACACATATCCACGCACACCAGCCACACCTGGTGATGCAGCCAAGTAATTCAGCATATTCTGGTGTGTTATACAGGAACTCAGGGACTCTTTTTAAAAACTTTCTGGACAATGATGCAAACATTGACATGCAAGCACTAGTTCTGCAAACACTTCAGTCACATACATTTCTCTGGGTGTACATTTCCATAAAAACACAAAATTTTCTTCAACTAAGCAGATGGCTACAAACTTTAGCATAACTATGTACAGTATTGTTTAAAAAACACTGATAATGTCTGGGTGTGAAAGGAACTGCTTAGCAGGAAGATGATGTTTTTTTGTATTTGAGCAGAAGACAGGCAGTTCTCTGAATCAGATGCAGTGAGGTATTTGTGTCTGTAGGACTGATTTTTGCTCTGGGCAAAGTTTTTGATTTGATTTAAATCCTTCATTTAGGGAATTCGCAATAGGTGCTGCAAACGGAAGTATCGACGCTTATTACAGTTTCCGCAGCCTCATTTCAACAATGCTGGGGAAGGAATCAGTCTGTTCACCTGAAGTGCCCACTCCTTTCCAGGAAAACAAAAAATTATACTTTGGTATGATTATTGACATCATTAACTTCCAATTTAGGTAAGTTGTCTAGAAATGCACAGAACAAAAAAATGTTGTCATCTGCACGAAGCACAGCAGAAAACACATTGGAGATAACTCAGATGGTAACTTCCTGCACAGCAGCAGTGACCTGTTCCTTTAAGGCACCATTGCTGCCATTTCACTATTTGCAAACAGAACGCTTCAACTTGGTTATTGAGATGATAGTACCTGGTTCACATCTGCCATTACTTACATAATGGTCAGCTTGTTTGCAAGCCAAGCTTGCTTTAATGCCTAGCATTTCATTTCAGTCACCATTTCATTTAGGAAACGTTCTGTTCCTGAAAATGGAAAGGACTCTATTTAATGATTAACCATCAAACTAGATTCTCACTTTATAATCTCCTAGGGAAAGGGCATATCACTTTGACCACTATACTTTCAGAACAGCTCATTTCAAGAAAAGGGAATATAATCACCAGGGTCTCTAATACTGCCTTTAGAAAATGCAAACTGGAATATTTTCTAGAAAGCCTCTGTTGTGTTAGAAATCCTTCTGTCCTCTGTATCTCGGGGTGTATCACTTCCTACAAAACAGCAGCTCTTTGCCTCCAGCAACTCCCTTCATAGTTCTTTCAGTACTGGGAAACCTTGCCTGGTGAGATTGATTTTCTTCCTTTCGGACATTTTGATATAGGAGTGTTGTTTTATGCATCTTTTTTTCAATGAATAAAGTTGATTGTTGCTGTGTTTGCTTTTCTGGTTTCAGTATTTTTACTGTATATAACAGATGGAGCTGCTAGCAACACAGAGAGATAAGGTTGCTTAATGTTTTCCATGATAAGTCTCTGGTTTTAGTTGCTTATATCTCATTTCATCCACTTGGGCTAAAGCATTTCATGCTTGCTTCTTGCCTCAGATTGATTTTTTCTCCCTGGTTTTCAGTGAAAATTATTCTGATACTTCTGAGAATCAAAAATGAAATAAATGTATTTCCTAACGTTAATTTCCTTTTTGTAAGGCCTTTGCATTTGGGACAAGACTGTTGCATTTTGGTAGGAAGATTGTGGTGGAGTGAATTAAATTAACAGGTTCACAACTTTTGATCCATGAGCCAGTCTCACACACAAAAACCACCACTGTCAACAAAGCAGGTACCTTCCTGCGTAGCACTGGCTTTTGAGCTCTGTGTTTTTAGAACAATGCATTTAAAGATATAAAATAACTTGGAACTAATACAACTACAGAAAATACAAAAGAGAAACTTTAATATCCTACCTCTGGAAGTTTTAGCTAGTGTGTATGCACACACACACGACGCTCCCAGAGCAGATATAAAGTCTTCTTTGATAAAGATATGCAGCCATGACCCAAAGATTTCAAGCATAACGTTGCCCCCACTGAAATAGTTGGAATATTTTTCTGTTGACTTTGCTGGGAGAAGTATTGTTTCCTTGGTGAAGCTCCCCACAACCTTACATTTTAAGTAAAGTTATGCAGCTCAGGCTGCTCCTACGCAGAAAATACAGCTTTTGCCTTCCCTGCTACCGCATCCCCTGCACACAAACCCCTGCGGCAGCGGCTCCTGCTCTTTCCTCAGCCATTTCCAGGCCCAGGCGGGCGCTTGGATGGCTGGGAATTACTCGATGCAGGAGCAGCTGTTTTTCCACACCGTTCAGCCGAACACCTTTGCCACGGGCTGGTGAGAAAACCTCTCTGGGTTGGCAGTGCTGTGTCCCCGAGCAGCAGGCGCTGCGACAGTGCCGGGGACATCAGCTGTATATGATATCTGTTTCTCTTGGAAATTAAGATTCCCCCAGGGAATGGTAGCTTTAATAATGCCTTCAAAAAAAGTAAACTAATCAATTAAGATTTGTCAAGTAATTACACTAAGAATTGGTCTACACAAGTGAAATTAATCAATTAAAATAATTAGCCTTACAGTTTGTGTGCCTGGCTAATTATATAAACATTTGCCATGCACATTTTCAAGCTAAACTTAACTAGCTCCCATATAGAAACTCCCCCAGTGTAAGAGATGGTGCCGCAAATTTACAGAGTTCACATGTTTAATATATGTCAATATATTTTCAAGGACATTTGCATAATACATGCAAAGGCATTGAAGAGTCTTAGCCGTTGTAAATTCTAGTCCCATCCTTAACATCCAAATCATAGACAGCAATATGTGTTGTGGGTATTTTTTTTTGACTGACCACCTCCTCCACCAGTTTAACTAAATTAGCGAGGCTGCTGAAATACGCTCCACGCAGGGCCCTGCGCTGGGACTGCTCGGGCGCTGGAGCGAAGGCAGAATGCAGCTTGATTATTAAATGTAGGGGTTCACCAGGGACACGGCAAGATTAGAAATCCACAGCCCTCACTGCTTGCCATTTACCTTCCAGTTAGAAACCGAGATGTTTGTCTTAGCCTATAAAATCTTCACTGATTTGGACTTGGTCAAAAGGGATAGTCTTATTCTCCTCATGATAAACAGCTAGAGTAATGCCTGGAGATCAAGCAAAGTGTGCAGGATTAATTATATTATATGAACTAAAAGGAATACTAGCCTCCAGGCAGGCTACCATGCTTGCAAGCTCCCTTATTCCAAGAACTGCTGTAAAAAACATTGTATTAGGACATAAATTTTTCATTTCTTTAGAGCCTGAGTATTAGTTTGAGGTTTGACTTTCCAGCACTGAGCCAGCCCTCAATAGCAAAGTCACGGCACAATATCATAGAATCATTTAGGTTGCAAAAGACCCTTAAGATCATTGAACCTGACAGTTAACCTAACACTGCCAAGTCTACCGTTAAACCATGTCCCAAAGTATCACATCTACACGTCTTTTGAATACCTCCAGGGATGGTGACTCCACCACTTCCCTGGGCAGCCTGTTCCAATGCTTGACAACCCTTTCGGTGAAGAAATTTTCCTAATATCCAATCTAAACCTCCCCTGGTGCAACTTGACTCTGTTTCTTCTTGTCCTATCACTTATTACTCGGGACAAGAGACTGATACCCTCTTCGTTACAACCTCCTTTCAGGTCCAGTATGCAGGGGTCAAATAGGAACATGTATTCAGGTTAAATCCCATCCATGTGTAAACAAGCCAATCTAAACACCCTCAATGCTCTTACCTTTGTATAATGTATAATGGCCAAACTCCTGACCTCACATTCAGACCTTTGTGTATTTTCTGCTACTGGCCTAGCTCGGTTTCTCTCTGAGGATGAAAATCGTAGAATTGTGGAATCATAGAATGGTTAGAGTTGAAAGGGATCTTAAAGATCACCTAGTTCCAACCCCCTGCCGTGGGCAGGGACACCTCCCACTAGAGCAGGTTGCTCAAAGCCCCATCCAGCCTGATCTTGAACAAAAAGACTGTTATTAGGTAATTAAGCAATACTAAGTAAAACAAAAATATTCCAAATGGAAGCTAAAACCTTCAAAATGCCCCTGAGACAGCTGTCCTTCAGGGACAACCTGCTCCCACCTGTCCTCTCCACAGCCACAGCTCCTGGAGGGTGGGTCTCTGCTCCAGTGGGGTCTGTCCAGGGACCAGTTGTGACCACTCCTGCCGTTCCACAAAGCCGGCACAGAACCCTTTCTGA
Source organism: Limnodromus scolopaceus (assembly GCA_028565335.1). NCBI lineage: Eukaryota > Metazoa > Chordata > Aves > Charadriiformes > Scolopacidae > Limnodromus > Limnodromus scolopaceus. Next base: position 148,706,585 of record JAOXNO010000013.1, on the reverse strand, counting down.
AACACAAAAGTGCAGCCACACAGGGAAAAGTCTTCTGCAGCTGGGTCCGACTCCTCGGGAAGGCTGGGCCAAGAGGCACCTGGCTGGGGACACATGTGCTTGTTGCACATGAGGCAGCAGCTCCTGCCCTCACCTATGGCCAGGAAGTGGCTGCAGACATGTGGACAGGGGCAAATCAGAACCAGCAGCATCAGAAAAATGGGGGAAGCAGTTAGGAAGCACCAAGAACAAGGAAACAATCATAAAATGTGGCAGCAGTTCCTGGTTGCAGAAATACCACAAGTCAGGTCTATTTGTATGAATTATTTACACCGAACTGGGCTTGGTTGCACACCCAGAAAACCAAGGACCAGCCATGACTTACATGATTTCCAACTTACACAGCATCAGCCATGGATTCCTTATTACACAAAGTTATTTCCTTTATGATATCTGCCACAGACAATAAAGCTAAACAAATGGGTGAATATAATTCATTCACTGGTTTATGAACCTGCGGTCTCACAGAGACAGTAGGATCTGGCAATCCAAACTGCCGTGCTGCAAAAATTGAGGGACAAAAAGCAACACAAGATCACAGTGCTACCAGCTTAGGAGGATTTATCCAGGAAGCCAAACGTGCTCTAGGATTGATGTTTCTGCCCTCCTCTCCAGGTTCATTATCCTTACTATAAAACATTTACCTATAAAAAACAAAACAAGGCACCATGATTTCAAGGCAAAACTTGTGCATCAGCTCAGGCTGGAAATGGATACGAGTTCATTTAGGGGTTTGGAAGGTTTCAAGGTGTCTAGATCAATAACACCTTTTAACAGAAAAGCCAAATTTGCCTCTCTGAAAGTTGTAATGATGCAATGTATGTAGATATACACATCACAAAAAAAGTTTCTCTTGTCACTGTGTTGTTCCACCTCTTTGGGTTGCACATTGATGGAAAAGAGGAATCCAAAAATATCAGGTGGACTGTGGATTTGCTGTCCAGTTGCGAATGTTTATTAACTTGGTGTTGACTTTGCACAAAAGCGGTGACAGCAAAGGAAGCTGAGGTACACAGACATGGTTCAGTTTGGGATTTTTAATGTAAAAAAATAGCAAAACAAGAAAGTATCACATGGTGCTCAGACAGAAATCATGCACGCTGTGAAATGCCAGGAAAGGGAGCTCAGTGTAAAGCTGTCTTGAGGACAACGGGAATACCCAGACTGGCACTGAGGACATTTGCAAATGCAAGCTAATGCCTTTCAGGATTAGTTTTTAAACACACAATGATGCAAATGTTTATTTATCCGCAGAGTAGCAGATTGTTAGTATTGCGTACGCCAAAATATGCTTTGGCCACAATCCGATGACAAAGCCTTGTCTGAGAGATACCAATCAGTCTGGGGAGCTAAAGTGACACAGAAGAGATTTGAAAATCAAGGGGGGGCTGTTCTCTGAGGCATACACAAAGTATTCATTAACTGTTACCAACATATGATTCTGTCCATCCCATCTCCTGCACTGCAACCAGACGGGAGGAAAAAATATTTTGGGGAAATGGATATATTGATTGCCCTGCCTCTGGCGAAAGGGTTCAAAACTGCCTGAACCATTTGTTTGAGTAGCCGTGCATTTTCTTTGTGCAGGTTTAGGGTCTAGGAAGCATTTCACAGCACTCATCTTTAATTGCACAGTTTCAAAAGCAGCACAGCACACCTCACCTGTACATACGTACATTTTACACCTGCATTTAGCATATGAAGCAGAGGCTCCTGCAAAAATAAGGTGCTGTTGTGGGACGACAGTTGCCCTGCCGGGCTGAGTGCAAGTGCTCTCCAGGCTGGAACACCTCACGTTATGTTTAGCCAAGCCCAGGGGAAACACACCTGAGGGACACCACGGATCATTACCCACCAAGCCTCCCTCCGCCTCAGCTTTCAAAGCTAGTTTTCATAATTTTGCAAGTTACAATAAGGCTTGCTTAGTTATGGTTTTATTAGTCATCTGTAATGGGTCCTAATTAAGCATAATGCTGCTGCAGGTACCGTTGAGAAAGGCTCGGCTGCCCCTCCATACTCTGGAGTATTGAAAGGCTATAAGTCTGCAATTACACTTGGTATGGTCCCCACAAGTGTGCCAGAGAATTTATGGTTCATCGCCGAGACCGAATTACCATCATACATTCCCCAAAGGTGCCATGCACAGGTTTCCTATTTGAGTTTTGCTGTTGCTTGAAAGACCAAGAGATTTTTCCCCACGGGCTGAGGAGCAGTTCTGCATCTGACGCAGGCTGGGGAGCAGGAAGGAATACGGGGACATGGCAGAAAAACCTCATGGGTAAAAAAAACTTTTGCTGTTATCACGCATTTAGACCTGGCAACTTCATGGTTGGACTAGATGATCTTAAAGGTCCCTTCCAACCTAGGCGATTCTGTGATTCTGTGAACTTTGGTTATGTGACCTCTGTTTTAAAAAGTCCTCATACCTTCTTTAATAGGAAACACCTGCCTACAAACTGTCAGACTATTAGCTCTATTGCCATGTTATCATAATGGGAAACATTATCCACGAAAATGTATGTAGATATGAACGAGGAACATAAAACTGTAAAACGGCAAAACATTTAAAGTTATCAAATCCATGAAATTAGTCATACTGTTATCTGTCCAAAATTACTTTTAATCAAGAAACTCCACATTCTCATTGCTAACTAAGTAGTCCCCCCACATCGTCCTACTGCAATAGAAAGAAGAATGTTGGAGGAGTCCAAATTCAACTGCTGGAGATCAGACAGAGTAAGGAGGACTGGTGTGCACAGAAAACTCTTTATACATAGCTTCATCATTAAAATTTCCCTAGCATGAGCAGAAAAGTTATTAAATTCCCAATAAAAAATGTTTAAATGTCATTAAAAAGTTTCAGTTCTATCATAATTCTCCTTAATGGTGAAAATTTCAGTGCTGGTTCTCAGTCCTGAAATTGCATTTTCAAAGAACCCTGTGCTTTAAGTCTCAAATTGCCTAATTACCATATTTATTGCTGGATTCTGTTTTCTAATCCCTGATGACTTTGTCAGATATATTTATGTTCCCTTCATTTTACTCTCATGCAAGAAGGACATACAGGAGTTAGTAAGGATGGCATGTTGCAACCCGAGTCAAATAGGTGGCTGTTATCACATAATATTAATATCTGTTTAGCTATCCAGTATTAAAGACTCTATAAATTATACACACCTGCACATGAAAAATCATAGCAACTATTTTCTACTTAAAGTTTATCTATGTTATACTCACAGAATGGTCATTATATTTGATATAAATTAAACCTCAAGAGTAAAACCATCCAGTCTCAAGTTGACAGCCCCAAAAGCAGTTTTATTTCAATTGAAGATTTGAAGAACAATTCTTCTACTTCTCAGCTTCCTTTAATTAAAGTGTTGCCACGAAAAATGTAATTCAAGGGAAGAGGCAGGATAAAATATTAATAAAAGCAAGCATGCAGGCAGTCCAAGAGTAGTAAAATCTTTAAAATGTTCAAAGAAAGGCTCCAGTTTTATTTAGCTCCTGTAAGTTTAGGAAGGGGAGAAGGAGAGGAGGAATTCATTGCATGTTGCTTAAATTAAGATCACATTAAACTACAGTTCTCCTTTAAAACTGAGTGTATAAAAATGCCATGATAACATTGCACGTTTGTTGTCCTCTTATAGATAAAGTACATTAATCAACAGCCCGCACCCTGCCAACTTTTCCTAACTTCTAGCCACATCAGCTCAACCCACAATATAACAGGTTGGCTGTTTTTCCCATCTTGTAACTGACTGTTGAGAACCTGATTCTTTTTCCCATCACATACTGATAATAAAATTCACGACCATGGACCTTTTGCAAATTAAAATTTTTTAAAAGGTTGACAGCTACCCTCAATCAAGCATGTCTCATTTTAACTTCATCCTCATTATATTAAAGAAATAAAACATTAGCTCTATTATTTTGACCAAAACAAAAAAGAGAAAAAATATCATTAACACCCCCCCCCGCCCCTGCCAAATATTGAAATATCAGCTGTAATTTTGGCAACTTTAAAATACATCTTTGAAACAGAACTCTATTTGAAAATGACCCCCTGTCTTGGACAATGTCAGGACTTGGGGGCATAAAAAAATATATCAAGGGAACTGCAAACGAACTTGCTGTTAAAAGCTTTCCTATCGCCATCACAAATTAACAGATTTCACAGATCATATCATGAAAATAGTAACCATTACAAACTATTCCATGTTGGCAGTAACACTTAGTAAAGAATAAAATTAATAAGAAGAAAATAAAATCTATCACTTATTCATATTGAAACACTAATTCTATAATTTTGAGAGAAGTTAAAATCCACTGTAGTCATTACAATCAACAGATTTAATGCTGAAGAAATGGAGCAGGTCTCACACTGCATATTTAATTTCTAACTATTTCAGTAGAGAATATTTTTAAAACTAGAAGCGAAGTCAAGCTTTGTATTTTAATGTAATAAATTAATTTATTCTAAAATACTCCAGATTTTTGGGTTGGTCTCATGGAGCTAAAGGACAAGGTCTGGTGTAGGGACTATGCTGCCCCCAAAGTTTGCAGTGATCAGAATAAGGTAGTTAATTTCTTTTTCTTTAGTTAAAGATTTATATGAACAGAAATGTGCTTCTAATCATTACTGAATTAGAAACTATATGCCAGAGAACATTTTCTAAAAATAATAGAAAAATGAAAGACAAAGTATGAACTGTAGGAACATCAAAAATTTTTTTCTACACCTAAGAGGGTTTTTTCTTGCCTTCTATTCCAGCAGAAATCTACTTCATGCAGCCATTTAAATGTATTCAAATTTTAATCAAATGTACATGAAAATAATAAATTTTCAATTTTGTTTCAAATACACTGGAAGCTGTGGGTAGACTTTAAAATATGTTTTGCAAGCATACTTTAAAGAATGTAAAAAGGTAAAGGATGTAAGCCCTTATTGTGCAAAAAAAAAAAGAAGCTAATTGGCGTTGGTTGGGCCTTTATATAAAACTATTTGAATGCATCCTATCCAGAATGTAATGATATGAATAACACATTGCTTTTAACACATCAAATCTGCTCCTGTCTGTCAAGGATAGTAAAATGGCTGAGTTCTGGAAGAGCAATATTCTTCTTTCATTTAACAGGGAAATAGCTAGCGCAAAGGCAGTGCCTCCTGGAATGGCCAATCCCTAATAAAATAACAAATCAGTGATGATTCCAGTTACAAACACCTTTTTGATGTCAAGCACTTTAGGCACTTGCTGCTCTTTGGGTTTTCTGACAATGGACTGTGTTGATAGTCACTAATTTCAGGAGTTGTGCCTGATGTCTGACACCAGCTCAGCTTTACTGCGCACAACTTGCCTGCTTAGCGTGAAAACAAACTAAGTACCAAAACCAAACTATGTCCAGAAAACTAAAACACAAGGACAAAACTCATTAAAAAATGATGAGCATATAAAACTAGATTATTTTCCACTCTTCTAAGAAACATGGGGGGATTTATTTTGTATGGGTTTGAAACATCAAGCAGACTAGAAGTTGGGGTCAGTACCGGCATACGAAATATATAAAATCCTGTCTGCAGACAATTTGGTGACCAGCCAGCAAAGACTGGGATGTCCTGGATCTCCAGCCAGTGAAGAACGCGTAGTATTTCTATAAGCAAAGAAGGGTTAATTCTCCTCCCCCAAATTAACTTTAACTGTGACTTGACTTTCTCAGCAATCTCAGTTTAAACCCACTTCTCACTTCGCCGGTATGAAGTTGGCAGGACTTCAGTGAAATTGTAGCCTCAGAAAACACTTTCCCTCTCAGATGGAGGTAATTGCAGTGAGATCTTCTCAGTGTTGGTCTTATGGGTTCCCTTCCTACTTCATAGGCTCCTTGGAGGGTGTAGCTAAGAGCGGCTTGCAAAGTGGATTGGAAACTGTGGACAATGGCTCTCCTGATGTGAATTATTATTAGAATAAGAAAACTAGCCTAGATGGCCACCATAAAAAAAAAACAAACTAAAATTGCAACTTGCTATCAAAGAGAGAGGTCATAGAAACTACACAAACAATAACTGAAATGATTAAAGCTATAAATAAAGCTGCAGAGGAAAAAAAATCTGCAATCATGATATCACACAAAGCCAATTTGTAGCCATCTGATCTTAGATGCCTAAGGCAGGACACAGGTCTCATGAGGCTCCCTATGTGCTCAATGGAGAGAGAGGGCAATTCAGGCAAGAGTTCAATTTACCTGCCTAAATAAGCCTGGAAAGGCAAGAGCTCCTCTTCATCCCTGACTGCTCACACAGTCAAGGGAAAAAAGCTTTCAGATTTAAACATCTCAGTTGGATACTTCAAGTCATGCCATGTAGGCCCCCCAAGGTCTTCAACTGTTGGAAGGGTCCAGCTACAGCGTAAATGATACAGGAATGTATGACACAACCCTTCCCTAGGGCATGCAAAGCTGGAGGGGAGAAAGAGAGGGGAGAATAGAGACAGTGATCCCAGCTGGTACAAAGATCGGGCAGGGCTTCACGAGTAGCTGCCGCCCTGTGCACCATTGCAGGAAGGAGTCCTTGAATTAAAGGTGTTGTGTCACTAACAGGTCTGAGTTTTTAATCTGAAGGCAAGTAGAGATGAGTTTCCCGTTTTCTGGTCCCAAAGCACTCCACCTTCTATTCAATTAGATAACAAAAAACTGAAAGGAGGATTGGGTGGACTTTTTAATCCTGTTATATTACCAGATCAGTGTCTAGGGGAGTACTATAATACCTGTTTACAGAGGCAAATATTCCCACTGTCTGTGACAAAGCACAGCATTGAACTGAAGTCTCTGAAATCAAAGGCTGTCTCACTTCTCAGAGGGTGGGCATTAATCCTAATACCTTTTGCTTATGAAGGAAGTAATCTCCCATGTAAGAAAAATTTATTATTACACGCATATAAGTAGAAAAGGGCAGCAACATGGAGGCACAGGATAAACACCAGGTAAAGATCAGGGTTTCAAAGAAGTGATTTTAAAGCAAGAGTATTATTGAAGACGCCAACTCAGATGATAGACCTTCAAAAGAATTTAAAACTCAAAAGTCTAGAACAAGCACTTCCTTACAAGTTTAAATTCCTCCACAATCCCACTCTTATAGATTTTATGCCACAAAATCAAGGTTTAGTAGCTTAAAATAAAAAAAAATTGTGTTTTCAGAATTTTTCTGTTACTATTTAACCCATAGAGAATAATTTTATATCTCAAGAAATACTGATTAAAACAATCACTCAGATTTTCTGAAGGCTTAATCTGAAATCACTACAAGACTTCAGATATAAGCAGAGTACATTCATGTACATGTATACACACACGCTGCTTTAGTGCTTGCTTTGTGCAATAAATTACTTTTCAGAATATTAAAATGTATCTTAGTTTCAAATTGTGTGCTGCAGCTTTTTGCTGAGTCAAAACATTCAGACCTCCCTCAAGTCAGGCTTTTGATTATTACTTCTCCTGTTGATATTTAATCTTCCCCGTGGTACTATAGATCATCCCAAGACTCTTGCTTTTACCAAGAGGGTTAACTGTACCTCAAAACCCAGAAAAGAATGATTACAGGAAATCCAAATCCTTGCAATAAACACTTCTTTTTCCTTACAATCATAATCTACAGGTGATTTTGAAACACAGACAGAATGATACAGTGAAAAAGCATAAAAATATCATTTTACACCTTTTACAATCACAGCTTTTCAAAAAAAGACCACAACTCATACTAAATGAACAATGCCATGCAAATAAGAACTATTATAAAAATATTAATGAAAAGAGCATAATTAGATGACACCCAATTTGATCATGGTTTTAGTCTCATGAAATTAAGCAGGTTAATTAGGTAACTATTGATGTGTGATGTAACTTTCACAGAATTTTTTAAGTCTCTCTTTTCTTCCTGGCACTATGCTGAACATTTTGCTCTACATTGGGGCTGGGTAGAGGGAGATATTAAAATCTGTTGCAGTTTGTTACAATAGTTACCTGTCAACTTGAAAAACAAGAAGACATCAAATTTCTAAATAAACATATTTGTCAGCATGGGATTACGTGGATGTTGTATTAATTAGTCAGTACGGGGATAATTACACTTCAACTTCTTTGCTATTCCTTCCTGTCCCAGCATCACTCTTCAGGCAGTGCCTACGTGAGACCTTTTGGTGGACCAACAGTGGATCGGATTGAGGAACTGATCTGTCTGGAAAACAACCCAAGAAACAAAGTTTTAGCTTTCAGCTGGCTTACTTTTGTAGTATGGCTCACAACACAACCGTACAAAGATTTGCTTTAGCACAGCACAGGAAGATGAAGCAGTCTTGAGCAAAAGAGGCAGCAATTGCAGATGGCCGTTTAAGCAGCCTTCCATCCTGAATTCTTCGGTTTTATTTTCTCTGAAAATATTCCCAAAGCACATACAAATTTTGGACACCTTCTCTATTGGACACTATGATTCAGACATCTCTGATTTGTTCTCAGGCAATTAGCCCCTTCACTTTCAGAGGTTTCAAGTCCCAGGAGATACCCCCCAGTGCACCAGTTTAAATAAGGTCAACTCATTGTCTAGACAGGACGCCGAGAGCAGGGCCTTCGCTTTTTGTTCTATAAACCTACTTACAGGTTTTCTGGATTGATGATCAGCAAGAGGGTTGAGGTTTTTTAATTATCCACTGAATCCCAGCCAGCAAAAAATGTGCTAACTTTTGAAGCATATTCCTTTACGTGTGAATGTAGTTAATTTGTGTGTTTGCTTTTAAATTAGTCATTATGTGAATTCCCTTGGTAACTTAAGCAGAATAAGCTCTGCTATGCTTAGCTTTAAATTGTTTTGTGAGACAGAAAATGGAACAATCATAAAAGAATACCCACTAGAGTGTGTCTGATGAAGAGGTAACCAATATGTTTTAGGCTTTGTTTCTAAATAATAAGCAGCTACTAATAGACAGTCATAATTTCTCTCTGATCTTATGAGCTGCTGTCTTTGATATGAAGCCACTGAACTTCAATCAAAACCCCATCAGTCATTGTTTAAAAGAGAAAGCTGAGGTACAGCATAGAAGAATATAATTTTCCATTCACTGTATAGCCTCGTGTTGCTTTCATGCATTGCTTGTTCAGAGGAAGTCTCTGTTGTCAGGATGTTTTCTTTTCACTGAACTGGAAAACGGAATGGCATTGTGGAAATAAAAATGCTTGTTAAGTTCATTTTTTCCTTAGCATAAAACCTGTAGGTAAATGTATATGCAGTTCACTGAAGTGGGTGGGCTAACTGTGCCCTTACCGTTCAGCTTATGTTCAAATCTTTTGCTTGAATAAAGACTGCAATTGTCCTCTTTCAAATTTAAGGTCTGATTTTGTGAAACGTGATTCCTGTGAGCAGAGCTGGCTCCAGTGAAACCAAGGGTGGTCCTGGACAGACATCCAGGGCTCTGCTGTGTCTTTCACTCGGGACGAGGGGGCAGTCCCTGGCCACTCTCTGAGACCATGCAGGACACAGGGTTTGCAGAGCTTTCCTGAATTGTTCCTAAGAAGTGATATTTCCCTCCAGGATTAATCCTGTGACTCCCAGTCTCACAATTTATTGCCACTCTTTGGGTTTACTTCAAGCCCTGGTACACCACCTCTCCTCAGGGAGAACAGCGTTTAGCCTGTGATAATCCAGCATAGCAAAGCAAAATGCTCTTTATTTAGAGGAAAAGCATTCTCTTTGGATAACACATAACAAACCAACAAACGAAAGCTTTAAACTCGTGCCACTTTTGGCCATAAGCTTCAAAGCTCCTTGCAAGACCTGCCAAGGAACAAGACGCAGTGCCTCGTTCTAGCACAGCACTGTCTTTTGGCCCCGTTTGCTGCTAGTTCTCTTGAACCCGAGCAAACCAGGATCCAGCTCCTCCGAGGGTGCAAACCTCCAGTGAGCTGATTAACAGCATTGGGAATTGGCAAGAATTATCCCTCACTGGCTGCTATGCCCAGTGGACCCCTCCAGCAATCTCTAATTCTCTCTTAAACATACATTAACCCTCTAAAAAGTTCTCTGGTTGAAAAACTTCTCTGAAAATCCCAAGTTTCCAGACTTTTACTTTTCTCACTAGAACTGTTCAGGTAGTTTAAAGGGAAAAGGTGAGAGGAGGGGTTTTCCAGTGCCCTTTACAAATATTGTGACTGTTAAACTGTTAGAGAGATAATTAAAGCAACTGTATTTGTAAGTACACATTACAGAATGCTTTATCAAAAGAACTGCTTTTTGGATGACTTTACAGGACACTGTATTTGTAATGGGAATCTGGTACAGGCAAAAAATACACATATGTAAAATCTTCCAAATTAAGCCCTCTCAGAATGTAGTAGTGAAAAATATTTCTAAACAACAGAAAAAATAGGAAGAAAATTATAATGTGTAATGTAAATTAGATGGTTACTTCCAGAGCTAATGAGCTGGAGACTGCTTTCTTTCAAAAGGAGAATAGTTGAAAGAATTGGGGCTACATTTCTTGAATCACATGTCCTCATCCGAGCTTCCCTGGACCTCACAAAGGCCCCCCTCAGCAGGGACTTCCGCAGTCGCCTGTCCTGCTGCCCCATGTCCTTGTGGGAAAAGCAGCTAATAAAAAAAGCTGTGTTGATTTTATCATCACAAAAAAAAAAATAATCCTCTAGCAAGATCAGCACACCAGAGGAGGTAATGAGTGCCCTAAATATCTTAAAATCACTGGCAAAGGCTGTGGATGTTATAAACAGGGACAGAAATCCATATTCACTGTGATGGTCACTGCTACAGACAGCAACATTGTACAGAAACCACCTAACCCTTGAGACTGAATTGCTGGGAAAGTGTAAAAGACTTTTTAAGGCGGAATTCAAAGGAGAAAGATGCTTCTCTTTTCTGACACTTCTATTCCTCATCCTGAATGCCTTGCCCTCTCTGATAGCATTTTTTTAAATTTCCATGAAGAACATTTGCAAAATTCCTATGAGGAGTTTCGGAAATACAAATGAACTGTCACATTAGTTCCATAGTATTTTCTGGTATTTAATAGTTTTATGGTATTTTATCCAACGCAAATGAAGTAAGGATCTTTATAGGGCCCCAGAAAACATCAGTTTCACTGTTGAGACTAAAACTAAGGATTTTCTTTAAGAGCAAGCCAATAGGTCCCCATCCCCCTGCAGTTCTGCTGATAATCCACTGTGATTATTCAATTAATGAAGGGCTGGGATGCAGGGACAAATGATTGCACAGGCAAGGACAAACATATTGCATAGGACAGTGGTAGACAGGAGTAGGGCTCCAGGTAGTATGCCGCAGTAATGCCCCTGTGTTTTCAGACTGTGGAGCTTAACATCTCTGTGGTCAGATACCAAATCCATCTTCAGGGATACAACCAAGATGGAGAAAATACAGAATAAAGACCCCAATCAAAACACAAGTTTCAAACCAGTTGTTATGGGTGATGGGAAAATCCTTTTGGTGCTGTTTCCCTGAAGGCTTCTCCCTGAAGGAGAAAGAAGGCTGAAATCTCCTCTTCATGGCAGAACGCAGATGAAGGTCCATGCTCTTAATCCAGTCTGCAGTATTCTATCTGAGCTCAGAAGATCCTTAAAGGGAATCAAAAATCTTTTCCTTCTACAGAAATGGCTCAGAAGACAATCAAGATGACACTGAAAGGCAACCTCTTTACCTAGTATTCCCTACAGAGTTAAAATAAGATGCCACATTATCAGTATTTCAGTGCAGAGACTGATGCTGATGCTTGCTGTCTGGCTAGAGAGGTGACAGAACGATGGGAGCTGCACGTCCAAGTGGCTGTCAGTGCAGCAATGATGCTAAGCAGGAGAGAAAACAGACAAGTCCAAAGCAATCTGAGAAGCAGAGCTGTCAGGCTGTGGACAAGCAGTCCTTGCAGCTAGATGAGATTACACTTTGGCAGTTTGGAAGCAACATGGCAATTTACTCCCAAGTTTCTATTGTAACTGTGGGTTTTAATGAATAGTTCTAATGAACAAAACCAGGGTCCCAATAAAACTAAGGCTTTAAAAGCTACTTCTCAGCACCACTTTAGAGCTAAGGTCTAATACCAGCAAGAGTTCACCCAACTGCCATTTCTAATTTTCCTCAAATATATTACGAAAACGGGGATATAACATAAGGTATAGATGTTCACTATTTGCAGCTACATTCATATAGAAATAAAGCAAACAACGGTGATGAAGGTGAAAAAGGCCACTTCTGAATGTGGATAGCTTCCTTTCAATGGTCAGAATCCTGTGAAATTCTCTTTTTCTGCAGCATGGGACACCGGACATTTCTTGTCTGCAATTCTCAGGTTACAGACGCATGAATCCCCCCCTGGTAGAAACTTTTGCCCACGACAGTCCTGACAGCATTTGCATTCTTCCCTTATTTGGTGCCTGGTAACAGAAAGGCTGTCTCCTGGAGTCCTGTGAATTCTTGAGAATTAGTAGTTCTTCCTTGCAGTGGGAAAAAATTAAATACAGAATCCAAAAGGGTAAGAATCCTAAATTGTAACAGTTCAAAAGGCAAAGAAAAAGAATGTATATTTTAAAATCTCATTATTTTTAATCCATCTGAGGAATTTCAAGATCTAGCTTTTGCTTTTGGACCATACCTTGTTAACAAACCTGGAAAAAACGCAATGTTACAAAGCACAAAAAAAGAGCAGAGAAATAAACTACATAAAAAACAATTCAAGGTCTTGCATTTTGCTTTAATTGACTTTATGGATGGATTACGAATACTTTTGCTGCTCGGCTGAAAAATGATATAGTACTATAGAGTCCCTTTTGGAGCACTAGCTTTATTAATTTCCATTCTTGTCATACTTAAGTAAGTTTAATCAAACTACCAAAAATAGATCCTGAGACAATAATTTCTGGGGTCATCAAATTGATCCCATGTTCAATAAATGACTACGTCCTGATAAACTGGTTGCTGACTTTGGGCTAACCTTCTAAAGTTGCTGAACCTTGGGCTTCTAGTCAAGGACTACCAGGAAGGTGATATGACCATCCTCCCCATGTTTTTTTCCTGCCATTGGAAAGGCACAATTAGGTAAGTAACTCCAGAAGGCAGAATGGAGCAACATCCTTTGTTTCTGGTGTCTATCTATCTGCAGCAGCGGGAGGACAGAATTTTACAGTGATAGCTGGCATTAGCTCCTGAGACCCCAGTGCTTTGGAATGGAAAATGCCAAAAATGGAGAGAATACTGCTTTTCAAAGTTCTGTTTTGTAGATTTTTGTGCTTGCATTGAAGTGGAATAGCTTGGATGAAAATTTCATCCTGTTTAAGTCCACAAAGTAACTAAACAGTCAAGAAGCATCAAATCACTGAGGAAATCGTTCTCTTCTACCAGCAAATGAGGAACTCACCTTGCATAAAGGAAAAAAAAAATCTTTTTGTGTAACTTATAGCACTCTGTCATGAGTTTGAAGAAGCATTATTCCTATCCTACCAGGACCCTTCTTGGGAAACTCACGTGACTGTTCATCCACCTAGCCAAAGATCAGAGAAAGCCAGAGAGGGTGAGAGATCAGATCTGGCCCTACTGGACAGATTTCATTCACAGATATAACCACACAGCAAATGTAGAGAATGCAAAGAGATCTGAAGTTTCTTGGGAACCTGAAATAGACATTATCAATTAATTAGTAATCTAAGTCTTATAACATATTTCTTCTGGTCTAGTGAGAAGCACCTTGGAGCCCAGGCCCACACTGCCCTTTCAGTGGTGACACTCATTCACCAAGATCTGGCTCTGACTCTATTCGTCTACCTCCTGTGTACTGCCAGATACACACCAGATGGTGACTTCTCATTCCATACATGAAGATTGTTGCTTTTTGGGAGAGGGGACATCTTTCTGGCTGTTTTTGGACAGCCCTAGCACAATGCAGTTTTGGATATTGACAATTTTGCTAGCCGCTACAACCCATAACACTAACCATAATTTTGAGACTGGCTGTGACAGGTCTAATGTCCATCCCCAGAGAGTGACTGAGAGGCCACATGAACAGCTACACAGCTGTAGAAAGCTACATAGTGTCCGAGAAGCCTATTAGTGGCAAATTCGTACAAATTGGCAGTTTCTACCAGATTTTCCAGCCTGTTAGACGAACAAGCTCATTAGAGTAAAATTTACTTCAAATATGTAAAAACTGATGGTTTGAAACTGAGATGTTTTCTGGAAAGCTCAGCAGCTTGTTATAATTGTACCATGATTCAGTGCTTGGGCATCTTTCATATCTCGAGTGCTGTCTAAGCAACGAGCAGAGCTTCTGACAGCAGCTAGCCTGAATGTCTCCCTCACACAAACATCCGAGCAGTTGTGCTTCCAGAAGGGCAGCTAGAGATTTCTCAGAAGAATCCCTTGGTTCCTGCAAGGTTGAAAGCACCTGCTGAATAAATACAGTATACCTGCTCCCTCCCTACCCCCGGCTCCTTCCTAATTGTTATAGGTATTTTCCCAATCCCATTATTACCACTGTTTTTGAAAACTTTGCAGTCATCACTCCAGAGGGTAGGACTGTGCTGTGATCCACATGTTCCAGGTGGGAAAGTGGGACAGAAAGAAGGGGTGCCTCTAGGAAGACCAAAGATCTACCAAGAAAGGGCGACTAAACCCAAGTCCTGGTTTAATCACCCTCTCATTAGGGCAATTTTCCTCATGAGCCATTCCGGCTTTGTTTTTCCCAGTTCTCTTTCCAACATCTGGAGCTAGTGGCATTAACTTCTGTGTTAAGGGATGAAGCACGATTGTAACTGAGCTATGTATTGTGCTTACCAAGGCATTTTATCACATTCAGGCTTGCCTTTCTTGCTCATTTCTGTTGCAAAGTGATTTCATTGATGTAGAGAGCTATTAGAATAGACACCAACACTTGCAAGTATGTGCTGGGTCAGAATACCAGCTTCAAATGTTGCATGGCATTGTCTCTAAGTGGGTCAGTTCATAAAATATTGTCTGTTCAAATGATGTCCATGATGTAGTAAGGAAAAGGAGGAAATGCAGTAGTAATTGAAATGATCTGATTTTAAAAGCCTAGCACCTGGTTTGTCTTCAAAAGAACATTTCAGTGCTCCATTAATAATGGACACAGGAAACTTGCAAAATCTTTCTTCTAAAGATTATGATCTGAAGTTTAAAATAAAAAGAGAAATAAAAGGATTTGTAAGAAACTTTTGCATCTTTGGGGTTTGGGACATTTTTATTTTTACTTTTGCTTTATTTTATTTTGCTGAAAATGGGCCTTTGGGTGCATCCCTACCTCAAATGCGTATTCAGTGTGCTAATGAGATAAGGAATTCAGTAGAATATATTGAGCAACAGTAAAGCATTAACTATTGCTCCATTTTAATGTGCTCTTTAATAACAGACATTCTGATTCAGCAGAAGAATATTTTACTGACCTTTCCACTTATTTCTAGTTCACTGGTGTGTCTAGAGCCATCTTGTCACTTTGGAATTCATTTTTGTTGTAGCCTAAGTGACTGCTCGGAAGCAACAAGCCCTGCTGGAATGTCAGGCACAAACTCTGCTCTGGAGACACTGAAATGGACCCTGCAGCCGCTGGGGAGCTGGGAAAGGGGCAGAAATTTGTGTAGAGGAAGTGACCCATGAGACAAAGCTAGATGGGCCCCTGCAGTCTGTACCAGCTGAAGCTCTAGCAGGCAGCTCTTCATCGCTGTCGTGACTCTCACTACTGAAGCCTAGAGGTTGCACAGGCTGGTCCATGTAGCCAGGTCTGCTACTGAGAACACAGGATGCTATTTTCTACCCAGGCACAATGGGATTTAATATTTTTCTTGATATGTCTTTCTGAGCATCCAGAAGCACCAGGTCTCAAAATGAGGTAGGCTGTGGGAGAGATGAGGGCAGATTCCCCGGAGAGGGTATCATGAAACAGAAATTCTTCAAGTTCCTTTCACTTTATAGGAGTCTGCCTTTGCTCCGGGCCTTGAGAAGGAAAAAAAAAAAACAACTTTGGTAAATTGAAAACTAGTTAAACTCTCCGGCTCAGTGATGTCTTCCAGAGACAAGTAAGAAAATCCTATATTAAATTCAGGCATGAATAAACTATGTTTAGCCTCATGTATACTTGACGTTATCTTTCATTTTCTCTTAGATGTGCTATCAATGACTGCACAAACCCAGTCATGTCTATGTGATGCTAACGTGTCTCTATGTCTTCCTGGCCAGCACCTGTTAGACAGATAAGCTCTGCAGATCTCATGACCTTAACGTGATACTTCAGAAGTCAATTTCCAAATAAGAAACAAAACTATATTGTATGTGTTCACAGCCAGGAAGAATCCAAGGCATTGCCACCCACTTTGTTACTCTTTTTTTAAAAACTCCCAGTCAATGAGAGATTGGGTTTGATTCCACTACAGTGGAGGCGAAACAGATAACCTGGAGAAAGATTCAGAAGTCTTCTCAGAATTTGTCTGTCCTCTGGTAGCAGGTTGGTTTTAGATAAACAGACAAACAACATTTTACTGTGTTTGATATCTTTGGATTTTTAAACTTATCACATCACTCTTACAATTTACAGTTTCATTTAGGTCAATCATTGTAGATTAGTAAATGAAAAACATGCTGTCTGGGAGAAGATTAAATAATATTTCTGTCTTGACGTTAACACAGATTCTTTTACTGGTGTATACTGGGAGAGAAAAGGAATTTTCACATACTTTTGCAAACAGTAGAAAATAAAGAGCAAGAAAGAACTCTGCAGTGTTAATTGTCTTTGGAGTGGTAATTGTTTTCTCACTTTCTCTTATGAAAATTGTATTGAAGGATTTGCTTTAAACTGGAGAGAAAATAAATTTTCCTCTGGTTCAAGCAAATGAAAATGATTTACATTTCGAGAGCAGCTGAGGATTGGTAAGCTACTTGCAGTGAGGTGATCATAGGTGTATCTGCTGGAACTTGAGGGTTCTGCAGGAAGGAGAGAAGGACAACATGCTGGCTCAATGGGTGAACCATAATAAGGCAGCAGACAAAAAGAACTTGGCACCTCCATCCACAGCATCAACAACCATACCACAAAAACACTGAATCATGGAATAGTTGAGTTTGGAAGGGACCTCTGGAGACCATTGCAGTTATGTGCCTGGGTGCTGGCATGGGGTTGCTGGTGGTCTCTGTGAGAAGCTGACCCCAGCCAGCTCCACCAGCCCCACCACAGGACACAGCTGAGCCCCTCAGCCAAGCTGAGGGTGCTGGGAGTGGGGAAAAGAGGTTTGGGAAAGGGCTAAAGGTGGCCCAGGCAGAGGAGGAGGAAGACGAGGAGGGAACAGCAGCAGAAGGTAGGTTTAAGTGAAGGTGGTTTAGTTTTCATTTATGTTTCTTACTATCCCAATCTATTTTAATTTGCAATAAATGAATTTTCTCCCATTTGAGTCTGTTTTGCCCATGACAGGAATTGGTAAGTGATCTCCCTGTCTTTATCTCCACCCACAAGTTTTTCTTCTTATTTTGTCTCCCTGCCCTGTTTAGGAGGGGGAGTGAGGGAGGGACTGGGTAGGCATCTAGCAGCCAGCCAAGGTCATCCCACCCAAATCATCTCGTCCAATCTCCCTGCCTGGAGTCAAGTCAACTAGAACAGATTGTCCGGGACTGTGCTCAGTCAGGTTTTAAATATCTCCAAGGATTGAAGCTCAACAGTCATCTGGGCAGCCTGTTCTGGTGACCACCATCATAAGGATGGAATTAAAAGGAACTTCCTGCATATCAGTTTGTGCCTTTTGCCTGTTGTCCTTTCAATGAACACAACTGAGAAGAGTCTGCCTCTGTCTTCCTTATGACCTGCCATTTGATTTATCAGTTCATCAGTTTATCTATGAGGATGTTATGGGAGTCAGTATCATCTGATCGTAGAAGGCTATCAGGTTGGTCAGGCATGATTTCCCCTTCATAAATCCATGCTGACCACGCCCAGTAACCTTCCTGTCATTAATATGTTTGGAAACAGTTTCCAGGGTTATTTGTTCCATCACCTTCCCAGGGATCAAGGTGAGGCTCAGCAGCTCATGACTTCTCAGATCCTCCCTCTTGTCACTCTTGAAGATAGGGAGTGACATTTGTTTCTTTATCTATCTAAACTGGTCACCCTACCTCTCTGAGGAATTAATGGGAACAAACAGGCACTTCTAGGGCATGATCCAGCTGAACTTTTATGTTTGTTTCAAATTAAGAAAAGTGCAAGAGAAATATCTTTTCTTACTGACCATACAGGAAGGACAGATGACTAAGTCACAAGTGGATGCCTACGTGTGCCCACCTACATTTGGCTGAATAAATCCATAAAATCTAGATAACCATTGACTTCCCCAATGAACACAAGCAGGTGATGATAACGCACGTTCATTTTTGCCCATGAATGGAAGCCTCCTCCTGAAGCAGAGGTCATTTAGTTGGATGGATCAATATATTTGATGGCAAAAGGACTTTATGTTTCTTTTGACTTAAACAGTTCTTCCTCAGAGGGAAAGGACAGCAGTTCACAGTCAGGTCCTCTTCCATTTAGTCTATCCTGTTTGTTTTGCTAAAATCCATGAAGTGCTGTGGCAGATCTGCTAGCCCTACAAGGTGATCTGCTGGCTGACCTTGAGCAATGAACGTCAGGTGTTAAAGAAGCAAATGCCCCAGAAAACAGTGTTAAAGAAGCAAAGGACTCAGTCAAATTGGAATCTGTTTCCTTTCCATTCTTTTAAACTATTACAAGTGATCACAGAAAGAAGCAAAAAATATTAGCAGTGGACTTTTACCTGGAAAGTAGCAACAGTGTGTTCGGAAACTTAGGGCTATCCTTTAAATGACAGTGGGTTGCTATCATTCATGTTATACTCCCTTTGACTACAATAGAGTGCTGCCTTTCCCTTTTATTCCAGGCTAGACAGCCTGCCTTTCAATCTGTACAAAAATTAGCCTTTCACTTTTTCAAGTTAAGAAACAAAACACAAAAACAACACAGAGAAACATAAGAGAAATGTTTGCAAGAGAAATTTCAGTCTAAAGAGTTGATCTCCTCTCTAGCATAATTTGCTTCCCAACCCAGATTCCCTTGTCCAGCAGCAACCTTTAAATTCTGTGTGTATCTCTCCTAATGTCTGGAGGAACCTGGATCCGAGGCCAGATGTGTGTGTTGCACCTACAGCTGCATAAATGGCTGCCTGCCTTGGGACAGGAGCGCATCTACCAGCTCCTGTGAGAGATCAGTTGTCCAGAGATTCAGGAGCAATGATCCTGGGTGGGTTTGACATATGATATCAGAGTGGTGAAAGAAAGGCATTCAGCCCCCATGTCATTCCTTTCCATCAGAGACTCTTTGAAAGAAAATGTAGAAGAAAATTAAAAAGCAAGCAAACAAAAAATTACCAAGGGAACAAGGCACAAGCGAGGGAGGACAAAGGCGCAAAATGCTTGGAAAAACATTTCCCTCTCCTGACAAGTCTCAGTTATGTGCAGAAAGCCTGTGAGAAATACTGAACCTGTGACAGCAGAAACATCCCAAAGAGAGCAGTGTGTGTGGGGGGAGCACAATTAATAATAAAGCCCTGTGGAATTTGTGAAGGTTCAGCACAAAAGCTTGAAGCAGTCTTTTGAGAAGCCGAATCAGCTTTAATTACTGTACTCTGGGTTATTCTTTTAAAATGCTTTTGCAGTGAAAGTTTCTCAGTCTGAGGGAGGGCAATGCTGCTCTCTGCTATCATTTCCCTTCATTGTTACAGGCTTCAGCACACAGTGAATGTGCACGAGGACAAGCAGATCCTCCACGTCTTTCATTTCAAGTGTTATTTTTTTTCCCTTTTCATTAAGAGCCTTCAAGAAGAAAAAGAACTACTTAGGGCAGGGTTTTCTTTTTTTTTCTTTTTCTTTTTTTTTTTTTTTGGCAGCCTGGGTGAGGCCCTTTGCATTCACTACGCCTTGTTATCTAAAAACCAATATAATAGAGATACACAGATGCTCATTACTAGTAGCTATGCCATCTTAATACTTCATATAATGGTATTTTCAGCTCATAATAGACACTGGATGATCCATGCTGAATAGTGAATGTAGTGCTTGATTTTTCTCTCACTTCAGCAAAATCAGTGAAGTATCGCCCCAGTTTGCAACAGTGGGAAAGAGGGAAGAATCCACTCCCTGCAGTGGCTTTCCAGAGCCTGGTTGCTACAATGCCTCCCTCACTGACAGTAACACTGAGGTTATTACAGCAAGAAGGTAGAATGTTCTGAGTTTCTCGACCTTAGACACTGATAGAAAGGAGCTGGTTTTTTTTTTAAGGTGAATGAGATATGCAATTGTAGTGAAAGGACAAAGGAGAGAAGATGAGAGGGGGAAGAAAAGTGGGAGAGGGGGAATTAATCATTCTTCTTCAACTGCTGCTAGAAATATTACTGATATGCAATATGGAGGAGAAGAAAGCTGAGCCAAAAAGAACTTTAGCCAAAACAGGATGGGTGTTCCCCTCTGTCTTGCTTGGCAGTGCCTTGTAAATGTTTTGCAGTATAGTGAGGTTTAATAAAAATTAGAAGTGGCCACATATCATTACGTACTGTCACATAGTGGAGGCTAGTTGTACCCACATCTGCCTATTTCCTTAAGAATATATTTAATGGGCAGAAATATAGATGGAAAATTTCATGAGGCACAAAATTCAGTAAGTCATATGCCCAAACCTGGAAACAGTACAAACAGATGCCTCACTGGTTGGGAAAGGAGCTACCTGTACTGCTGCAGGGACAGAAATTTCCAGTGTGATCAGTTCCAACAAATATCAGATTTGGCTTGAAGTTACTTTCTTTTCATGCAGAAGCATAGATACATTCATCAGGTTTAACTGTGTCTCAAAACTTTGCTGTAATCAGAAATGTGAGTGCAGGGCAAATAATACCAATTCCAGAATCAAAAACTGCTCCTCAATGACCCAAGTTTCTCTTGTGCCCATAGCTGATCATCTAAAAAGGTCTGGTTTTGTCTGTGATTCCTGAACATTGGTTCCTTGCTATGCAGTTTAGGATTATGCACTAAACTCCATGGAGAGAACTTCCTTTCCTTCATGTAATCCCAGACAGAAAGATGGTGAGGACAGAAATTAAATGTGAAGTACAACATGATAGTTACAAAGCAAGGAGTACACAGCATGATTGGAGGGTCTTCAGGAGCAGCACTGAGGACCAGTATTCACGATGATTGGCGTGCATTTCTCTTGTGTCAAAACCAGCCTCATTCTTCATTATATCCATGCTCAGTTGCAGTCCCAGGGTTCAAATACCCTCAGTGCCACCCAGCAGACAGTTCCAGCTGTGGGGGCATAATTGGTTGTTCAGCTCCCATCACTACCAAGTGTTTGTTCTCAAGAGTGTTTGAACAGTGGCTGAGAGTGAAACTAAAAAACCACTTCCAAATAAAATAATTGCCTAGTCTTTTAAATGTATGTTAAAAAAAAACACAGAAGGGGAAATCCCAGCAGCCTATCCCAGTGTATATGCCTAGTGCACGCTAGCTCATTGCCTTCGGTAAATTCCCTCCCCCTGTAAGTCACATCCCACCCAACGGTACCTATGTTTCAATCATTATCGGATTTCCATTTCCAGCCATGGCCATTTGCACTCTCTTCTTTCTCCTGTCTACATAAGAACGTCAAGGTACGGAGTTTATTTGCTAACCTGACAGGAGCCAAACAAATAAGCATTCCTTAATTAATATATTCCCCATTGTTTCCTCAAGGACTTCTGGAATTTCCTCGACTCATATTTCATCTTTGTTATTATCTCATTTCCTGCTCATGCCGCCTAACCGTCTCCTATGTCTTAACTCTGCACAACTGGAGCGAATGTGAAGCGAGTAGACTGCCGTGCAGAGCACTTTCAAAGCAGTCACATAATGTAGGTCCCTGTTAGTTCCCAAAAGGGAAAGCGAAGGTGGAAGCCAGGGAATTACTCACAATAAACAGCTATGTCTTGTCATTCAAAAAAATTATGTTCCTTAGCATCCCAGAGAATGAGGATTGAATTTTACCCAACTTATAGTCTGGAAGTCTTCAGTGAGCAGGATTGTATGACCAAGAAAGACCTGTGGAGCAAATAAACTGCTACAGCTCAAGAAAAGCTGTCCCATCATCAGGAAAACTAATTTCTTACTTTGTGACAATTTGTTCTTGAAAGCACAAAAGTTATTAACGATATTCCATTTACTTCTGGACAAAGTCAGGAAATTCCAGGAGTTTGACCCCACCTAAGAGGTCTCCACTGCCTGTATGCAGGGTTGCGTGCTGTATGTTGAATATGGTAAGTGCATTTTGTTTCATGTTTGATTCTGGTCCAGTTCTCCTGAGTTTAGGACACAGGCACCCCTTCCTGACTCATCTGCAAAGTCTGGTTGTAAAGCCATGCTTTGAAAGCAGACTTCCTGCTTTTCATGTAATATCAGGCAATGTGAAACCAGGCCACAGCTAATGTGCAAAAACTTAGATCCATAAGAAGCTTTTTAGATTAAAGATCTTCTTTTGAGATGTTTTAACATGTTTAGTGCAGCTCTGGTTGGC
>JAOXNO010000013.1:148671092-148683845 GCA_028565335.1 Limnodromus scolopaceus | reverse complement strand
TTGGAATGGAGCTACTGAGCCAGCTGCTCCTCCCAGGTCCCCTTCAGTAGGGGTTGCTTTGATGATCCTGCATGCCCTTCACTTGTGGCTTTTATGCACACAGGGGACTGCTTGTCACAACATACGATGCTAGGAACACAACAAGACTCTGAGAAGAAACTCTGTTTTATGGATGAAGGGTGGTTTTTGTTATTAGGGGTGAAGATGAGGTCTTCTTGGGTGTGAGACTGACCTATGGGGATCCAATTATTTCAGTTTGCCTGGTGATGCCCTTTGCAACTTTCTCTGAGTGTCAGCTTCCACAAGACAGACTCGCCTCGCAAAAGGAACCTCAGTGTATTCTGCTGAAGCAAATCTTACCTAGCGCTTCAGCCAAGAAGCTACGTAGAAGCCCTGGCAGGAGGAGGCAGCAGGAAGAGCCCTGGCACAGGCTAGGTTGCCATAAAGTGAGTCTCTAAAGAGACTCAGCCCTTGATTCAGGATGGGAAGGGCTGTGAGCATAAGGACAAAATCGTACAGCACTGCTTTGTCTTTACACAGCTAAAAATGTTTTGTGGTTGTAGAACAACTCACTCCTGTGTATTCAGGAACTAGGTTGTTTGATCTTCAAATTCAACAGGGAGGGGAAAAATCATGGACCATTTTTTCTTTGGTTTCAGAATGCAGTGATTTACCTTTGGTCCATCTCAGAGTTTCAAGCTGGCAATAAATTGCAGCAATTCACTCTGAATTGCTTATATGTGGCCTTTTCATGCACTTCTGTTTCAATTTGAAAACCACTCAGGTTAATTGAGATGCAGTCCTTAACAAGCAAATGTTTGCTGAGGACACCATTATATAGACTAGCAGCTGAAACAGCAAAATATTAATACATACCTGTCTGAGATGGGAACTCACCTTCTAGCTTTCTTAAATACAGAACATGGTTACATTATTAGTGTGGTTGTAAATGCTGTTTATTCCATCAGTGTATCCTGCAAAAATAAGCAAAGCTTACAACCTCCTAGTCACAAATGTAAATTTGCCGAAATTCAGTCTGATGAAAAGAAGAAGAACGGCAAGTTTTAGACCCCACACAACTGACAGCTGTCAAAGTTACAAACAGCACAACCACAGAGAATTTATGTTATAGGATGTGCTGGGAAGCTTTAATATATGCTTAGTGCATCACAACAATATACCATGAACAGTGGCCACCGGCATCTGCATGGGGGACTCACAGATTAAAAATAGCTGGCATATCCCTCTATTTAAATCAAGGGGAGTGTTCATGAAGTGAATTACTTCCCACCCTGAGCATGGCTGGCAGAGTGTGTGATTTAGTCTGTGTGATTTAGTGTGGGGAGCTGTGTACACATTTTGTCAGTGAGATTTCTCCCTCGTCATTAAATGCGGCGTGCGGAGGCTGGCCAAGCAGCGCCGGGCTTAAACTCCCGTGCAGAGAGAGGGCAGAGGAGGGTGACTGAAGGACGTGAAGAGACCCACAGTGTGACTGTTGATCTGGGTGTAAACAAAATATGTATGGCACTCAGGCAGAGACGCCAAATAACCAACCGACCCTGGTTCCAAACCCTCCTCCCTTGTGAGGTCTGTTACCAGAGGCTGCAGGGCTAACCTTTTGCTCCTTTAATGGTGGGACATAAGGATGAAGGCAAGCCAGGATGTCAGTGCCTCAGGGGCCTGAGGGAGGATTTGCAAGGGCTCCTTGGTCCCCTCCTCCCTACCCCTACACCTGCTGATGGGACAGGCACCTTTATCACCTTGTACTCGTCCAGAGCCCTTCTGCTCCTCTCCCAACCCTTTGGGGAGGAAGGCGGCCCAGGCAGAGGAGGAGGAAGGCAAGGAGGGAGCAGCAGCAGAGGGAGCCCAAGGGCGCAGGAGGAGGAGGGCAGGAGGTGCTGCAGGATCCCCTGCAGCCCTGGAGAGACCCCGCTGGAGCAGAGACCCACCCTGCAGCCCGGGGAGGGGGGATATTTCCTGCAGGAGCTGCGGCCGTGGAGAGCCCAGGCGGGAGCAGGGTGTCCCTGAAGGACTGCAGCCCGGGGCAGGGCCGGCGCTGGAACAGGTTCTCCTGACACTGTCCTCCTTTCCTGTGATGGCAGCCTGGGAGGCAGGAAGGGACACAGAGCAGCAGCTGTGGCCAAATCTGTTCTTAAAAATTTCAAAGAAGAGAAGGCACACAGGTTGCCTCCCCCTTTCTCATCCAGGCTGTGTGTCTCAGGCCTTTCCTGTCCTCCATAGCAAACCATCCACAAGGCTGGCTGCAGGTCAGGCCTTTCCACCACAGACATTGGTAACAGGCAACTGCCTTCCTCTTGCAGCATCATCCTTCCATGTATTTGAAGGCAGGATGTCATGTTCCCTCTACATCTTTCTCTTTCTTAGGCTAAATGACCCCATTTTTTCATTTTTTAATTTTCTTTTCTAGATCTCTGATCATCCTTGCTGCTTCCCTTGGACTGTCACCTAATACAGGCCCCAGTGTGGTAGCTGGGGCTTTACCAGTGCTGCACCAGGTAGGATGGTTTCATCCTAGGTCTTCCAGGAAAAGAGGGGAGCAGAGAGTAAGCAGAGAAAGGGAAAGGGGATGGAGAGAAGGGGAAGGAAAGGCTAGGTCTGAGAGGAGAGTGGGGTACACATCTAAGGGGGGTTTGCCATCCTGGATGAGGCAGAGGACCTTGCTCTGAGCAGCTGCAGTGGGCGATGTGTGGGAGCTCATCCTGACCCGTGCCTTGGTGATAGCAGCAGAGGCAACGGGTCCCTTCAGCCACCAGCACAGGCACAGGCAATGCAGGCAGCACCATCATGATGCTCTGCCTGGCCCCACACCAAACCTGCCTGGGGACTCCCACAGGAAAATCAGCCCCACATCTCAGTTTCTACACACATGTGATGGACAGTTGAAGCCTCCATAAGGGCCTGGTGCAAGCAACAGCAGCCAAACTGTGCTATTACTAAGCAGGTCAAGGAAGAATTATGTCTTTGAAGTATAATTATCTTTGTGATTCTCCCTCACTTCAGAGAACAGTAATTTGCTGCTGGCTTATTCCTGCAACAGTCAGGTGTAGTGCAGCCAGCTATTAGTTTTAGCTGCGGACCAGCTTTAAAAGTTTTCCTGTCTTTTCCTCTTATTACCCCCGGCCACCGATGCCCACCCCTCACTTCCCAGCTGGCTTCCCTCTCAGCTGCGCTGGCACAACTCCTTGAAGGTTGTGTTTAAAGCTTCCCAGAATTAAACATTTGAAAGGATTTACTCTACTGAGCTGTTTTGGCTATCCGGCTTCCAGGACTGCCCCTAAAACACTTGAGCTAGCTCAGCTGAGACAGGAGTTTGGGACAGGAATAAGCAGGCAGAGGAGAGAGGTGAGGAGGGGAGAGCAGGTCCTTCAAGCTGGCTTTGCCTCCAAAGTGGGCATCCTATGAGGACATGGTCTTGTAACCTCTTTTGCACAGGCGCATGCAAAATGGATGCTGTTTATGGGGAAATGACGTGAAGGACACTGATAGAGAGTCCCTTTGCAAACAGCTCAGGTGCTCCAAACTTTTGAAACTGCCCTTCTGCTTAAAGCCTATGAGGCAGCGGGTGCATCTTAGCCCGCAGAAGGACCTGTGGAAAGGTTGCCTTTCTGCTCCGAGCAAACCCAACTGAGGATCACTAGCTCTCTAATGCTAGGAGTTTTCCTGTTCCCATCACAATGTACTCATTGCTTCTAATAAATTAGACCATATGATCTACCTACTTCTGCATGCACACAGTCCATCTTAGTGTTGGCAGAAGAACTGAATTGATCATATATACAATTTCGTTTCATGTTAAGAAAAGGAAAATGAATTAAGCATTAGGAATCTGATACCAAGATGCCAAGACAGGAAAGCTTATTGTAGTTTCCTTGACAAGCCTGTCATAAAGCCCATGCATATATCTTTCTATTAACACTCAATTACAGTATATTTGTCTAATTCAGATGTCTGTTCTTAAAGTGTCATGTCAAGGGTACTACAGAGGCTAACCACAGAGCAGAAAAAAAATAATCAGGATTTAAAAAAAAAGAGAGAGAAGGAAAAGAAATAATGAAGCTGAACAATAGCATTTCCAAAGAATGTAAGCCAATATTTTCAGAATTCAGAACAAAAGCTAAATAATATATATACTAAATAATATGTATATACACTATATGTAATACATGTAATGCCTCCAGCAACTCTCATAGGAAAAAAGACCCAGTATACATTTTATTCCATGATACATAAAATCTCTTAATTTTTATTGCAGAAGAATGTACATTAGAGTGAATTTGATACATTTGATGCTTCCTTCTTTCATTGAATTTTAACACGAAGTCTGCTGAGAAATATATCTGGCATTGTTCCTAGCCAGGTGCATCACACAATGTGTGAGCAGAAATCTCATCTGGCGTTATGTGTTTTTCCAATAAATCAAGCTAAACCAGCTTAGAAGGATTGTGCATTATGTTTGGAGACTAGTTAGGACCTGCTATTATATTTATGAGGCAACTAAAAATGTTAAAGTAATGTAAGTGCTGATGAGCCTTAAGACTGTATGTTAAACACTCCTTGGATATACTGAGAGATTTACCTATTTGAAGAGCATGGACGCAAGCAACTAAAGAATATAAGAATGGCCTATTACTGTCCAGCTCCCTCAACTACCTTTCCTTTGGCAATAGCTGGGAACAGACACTTAGAAATAACTTAAGTGCAAATGCAGAGTGATCCTTCCTCTCATGTATACTTTGTTTATTCTATAAAACAGCCTTATAATTTTTCCTAGTGCCATTGAGCACTTGTGTTATGATTAGTTATGAATGGTCACTATCATCTCACTGTCCCTGCTACATTTCCAGTGCTAAAAAGGCTAAATACATAATCTTTCACGTTTCTCTTTTTCAGTCTAAGGGACTCTGGGGTATTTGGTCTCTCCTCAGATCAAAACCACTCCTGCTTTTCACATTAGCTGATGCTTTTCTTCTCCCTTTTTTCAATTCTCTGATATCTTACTCCACTGATTTTGAGGTAGGTGTACACAGTCCCAGATACATGTGTACAAAACAGTGACATTAAGAACTTTCCTGGTTTATTCTCTATTCTTTTCCCAACAATTTGTGACTTTCTGCTTGCATGTTGACCACCAGAGAACTATACAAAGTGACTCCAAGATCTCCTTCTTGATGGCAATAGCTAATTTAGAGCCCATGATGGTATATGTATGTATTCCCATGTGCTTTATCTTGTATCAGTCAGCACTGAATTGCATCTGCCTTTTATAGCACAGATAGTATCTTGGGGATCTAATGAATTCCATGGACTCAGCTTGAGTTTCAACTATTACTGTTAATTCCATTCCATCAATAAACATTTTAATTTTCTTACATTCCAGATAAAGAGTACATTGTAATCTCACAGCTGTGAGAGTTGGAAAAGTGATATTCGGGGTAACATTCAGCTCAATCCCTCCTTCAAGATATCTGAGGACATTTTTGCATTGAATCTTCTACCTCAGTATCTTGCTCCAGCAACAGTGATTGAAAAGTAGGTTTCCTGAACTTTTTTGTGTTCTCCAACAATTCACTTGCTGTGCATTCATCTTTGCTGTAAGCAAAATAGTTATGTTTGCTTTATAATTGAGTTACATTTTGTCTTCTTCATCTAATGCTTTCTGCCATGGTTTTGATCCTCATTGTTTTAGTGGGAGCTGGATTAGAAAGACCCTGGAAATGGTCAGTCAGGCTGGAAATGTTTCATTAGATTTACAGGTATCGTCACAGGTTCCATGTCATGGTTATAACCCTCATAAGAAGGCTTTGTGAATCACATGTTTATATTTAAAGTGAGCTAGGACAGAAATGAGCTGCTTCTCTAATGATTGCTTTTATACTCTTTTCCTACATCTGAAAAAGTCTTTTTTCAAGAACTGTTAAATCTTATTAAAGTCTCTTTGCTAGCACCTGAGTGCCAACAGTTAGCATGAGAGGCTGACTTAAAAGTGTAATGGGTATTGCAAAAGTATCCAGAAAGACTATTTTCCCATAGAAATTAAGGAGTTCATTGACTTCCTCCTTATTCAAGAAAAAGGAGGAGTTTTCAAATTTGTGGTTAAAAAAGAAGTGACTGGAGCAATCTGAAAGGAAACATGAAAATCTAATGAGAGACTGAAATCCATCCCATTCAAAGCCTACGACCACCCTGGAAGGTGCGGTACTTTGCTAACCCCTTATGTTCAAAATTGCAGCTTTCCCTTCACGAGCAATCCAAGATCAGAAAAAAGCTCTTCAGTGAGCTTTTTTCTAAGCAAACTGTCAGGCCAATATGTAATAGCGCTGCTCTGGACAGGGGTCACATTTTAAAATGTGGTACAAAGAACCTATTATTTTTGTTACAGCAAAAATAATAATAATTATTATTACTATAGACATCTTTGGAAAACCAGCCTGTCCTTTATTTGATTCTTTAGAGTCTTCTAGGCAGTCCTCACCACCTAAGTCGTTTTCAGCAGTTAGGCTATGTAGCTAACCTCTGTTGTATGTGATTGACACTCTCTCACTCCTCTCCAGCAGCAGTCTGGATGGTTTCAGCACAGTTTTTCTTGCAGGTGCTGCAAACCCAAAATATATCTGTGTCAATATCTGTACGTATTACTGGGCATTGCTTGGATGAAGCTGCTCAAAGGTGTCAGCTTTGATGTTGCCAGGAGCAAAAACACAGGGACATCGTGCCAGGTTCCTGTGGCAGCACACTGGGTCTGGAAGACAGCCCTTGGGCCAGATCCCACAGCCCCATCTGAGGATTCTCCTCCTACCCTGCAAGGAAGGATGCAGAGATGCAGGTTTCTTGACTTCTTCCCGTTGCATCAACAGTAGAGCGAGTAATAGAGCTCCCTCAAGTCCCTGCCCTCAGCCAGAAAACTACTACAGGAAATTTTCTCTATCCTGGAGGAAAAAAAACATTTAGAAATTTTGTCTAAACTGATATGTCCAGTCTATTCCACTGAGAACAGCAGAGAAATTGTCTGGAGTGATAGTTACAAAACAATTGCAAAAGCTACAACTGGCATATAAGGGATAATTATAGTACTATTCATTGCAATCTAGCCAGACTCTGTGAAGTTTTCCAAGTGAAGGGGAAAGAGGCCGGGGGGAGCACCAGCAGGGAAGAACAAAGAGCTGTTTTGGGGGATAATTAAATCTGAACCAAAAAGGTCATGAGATACTTTATCAGCTTTCACACTGAATCCTAACACACCCAGAATGTTATCAATTCATTGTCATTGTCCTCAAAATTAGGCATAAACTGTCTGAAATCAAAACCCTGTGGTGCAGAGGAAGCCAAATTTGAATCTCCACTTTCATTTTTGTTCATCTCCATTAATTTGCCACTTGTTAATAACAAGTGAAGAATAATCAATCTAAATAGAGTTCCAGTTACTGGCTCCCATAAAGCAAGAGAAAGGAGATTAAATCATCATTATGAATCTATGGGGGAAAATGTTATACATGGAGGGTAGGAGATGCAGGAAGGGGAGGTTTATTATAACTGTGGCAGGAAGTAATTTTTGTTTTAAATCTTCACCATTTGATGAAGCTTTGAATGATCCTCGATCCAATTTCCTCTTTGAAACTGGGCAAATGAACTTCAAGAAATATACCATCATCAACAATACCATCATCATCACCACAAAAATAAAAAAGAACCATATTTAAGACAGCTATAAGTACTTTTTATTATTATTATTATTTTTATTAATGGAAACCATTAGAGGAACTTGTGCATTGAATAAAAATATTCTGCCTACATGTAGCACTTCACTGTGTGTCTCCTACCCCCAATCAGGCAAATGATCACCAAGCTGTAAGGAATGCATCTTACCATGGCCAAACAAATGCAGGTCTTGTGAAGACAGACCTAGTTTTATGTCTCACTTTTTCCAGGCCAGATGCGTCTCCTTGACTTTAGGGATAGGGGATTGATCTGTTTCTTTGGGCTACACATATAATAAAGTGCCTTCTTAAATTGGAAACAACCTTTGCTCCATGATTTTAGTAGCCAGGGAGGCAATTTTCCACTACAAATAATCAGTGTTTGGTCAGTTTATTGATCAGATATTGTATTTCTTGAAACTCAGAGAGAATGAGATTTACAGCTCTAATCCTAGGAGTTGCTGCAAGATCCATGCATCATTGGTGCTTAAATTAGTAAAAAGACCATTTTCATTCTACATATATTTGGTAAAGCTTGTCTCTGTCAACTTGTCATACTCTTCCTCCCATTAGATACTCATTTCTGCTGACTTACAGCCTAGTTCTTTGGGTAAAAGGTCAAATCAACAGCTGAAATAAACCAGATTTATTCCACTGAAGTTAACAGAAATATGCACCTTTACCTCAGCTGGGGGACAGGGCTCACTGATGGGCTGCATGACAGATGAATTTTCCAGCTACTGAACTGTTTGCTTAAAAATTATATCTCTCTTCTTTCCATTCCAATGAATGAAACAGCACAGCAACATCTCACTACCCCCTGGGATACTGTTAACATATATGAAATGCACTGCAGTCCTTATTGTTAAAACGCACCTTTCTGAGATTTGGTAACAGCAGCAGGGAACAGGCAGAAAAAACATATTAATTTCTGAGTAAGCAGTTTTCAAATTGTATTAGCCATTCTCATCCCTTTCCATCAAGACTCCAATTTGCCTCCAGCTCCGTAAGCACAACTCAGTGCTTAGCATTCCACTCCACAACATAGTCCTAAATTAGGAATACTCTGAATAAAATCTATGTTGCTTGTACTTTAAATTCCCTGCAGGCAACCAGTAGAAATCCAGTTCTCAAGCCTCCTGACTTCACAACGTTTTCTTTTTCATTAAAGAGGGGCAAAAAATGCCCAGTCAAATCTGCCCACTCCTCCTGGTGACAAAGAACTAGAAGGGGAACTGAGAGTAAGTTCATTTGCCTCCTTCACTTCCCATGTCCTGTTCCTGGATGCACTGGGACAGCTACAGCCATCAAAGATGAAAAGAACTCTCTCATGTGAGAGCAGCAGGTTGTTAAATAGGGCTTTAGCCAATTACATTTCTTACCCAAGAGTTTGTTGTATTTTCTGGCATTGTTGAACACAAAAAAGTTCTTCAGGTGTCATCCACATGTTAAAAAATATGTCTTTAGTTCAAATATGTGAAGTAATGGAATATCCATAAGATTATTAGATCAAATCTCTGGTAGGCTGGTTCACAGATATTGCAATAATTACAGCCAGGATTGATCAGAAGAACTAGAAATGTCAGATACCTCCATTTGAGGGTGTTTCCTAAATCAAAGGAGAAGAAAAAAAATACATCTTCTAGTAGTCTGGACATTCACTGGTGAGTAGAGCAAATCTGCTTCACAATGTGGACTTGGCTGCCTTATGTAAAGTGGAAAAGCATAAAAAGGAGAAATAGATAAAAGGTCCATGGCATAACAGCCTCCAAGCAGGTGAAGTGCTTAGGTATCCACAAAGGAGTAGGACATGTACTGACACTCTTTTAGATAAAGCAGGGATTTCAATTGGAATCCCACATGCTCACAGAAAGTGTCTGCAACAATCCATTTTGGGAAGGAAGGGGCTTAAATGCCTGAAAAGACTGGAAATAAAGTTCATTTACTCTTTGTAATATATCCCTCTGATACGTATAGGCAGGACCCGGGCCAAAGCACTCACTTCTGTGATACCCATTCTTACAGACCTAAATTTCTTCTCCTGAAGGGAGTCTGCAGACCAAAGCCAGTCTGTAGCGCAAAGCTAGTCTGTGTGTTCAAATGGTATTGACACCTGTAACAGAACATGTTATTTCTCACTGCAAATTTGTATTCCTTTGTGTCTTTAAACCTCCACAACTCTGGCAACACTCTTCCTCTTGATTTTCCACATCTGAATGAACAACTGCAGATCAGTAGCCTGCAAGATGCAAAAAAGGTTAGGTATTTTGGTGACTTCATATCTCCCAGACTGAAGAGGAAAGCAGAATATGAAAGTGAAAAGAACACCCATCCCCAAATCTTTTTATGGTCATTAGTGACAATGCAAATACATAGTAATCCTGTAACCTCACTCACCCTAAAATAGTGGGGCTACATCACACCAAATATTTGGGACTCTTAAGTTGGCAGCTCAGTACCTTCCTGTCAAACATTCAATCATACTGCTAAAGGAAGTAAACTGTCAATCAGAGGCTCTTCTTGGTGACAAACAGTCCCTATCATGCGATACATTCAGTGTCTAGTCAATTCTGTTGTTGAATTAAAGGAGCTGTGTGGCAGCATAAGCATCACAAAGTTGAATAGTTCCTCATTCTGAAAAAGACAGAGGGAGAGATTGCAGCAGAGCATGTGAAATGTCAGTTTGCACCTCTGTCAGAGAAGCTGAATGACTGAAATGTCACATATCTCTGGCAGGAAGAGAGGAGAAGAGATAACTGTGAATTTGTGCTCTCAAAGAAAAACATAACAAACATTTTAATGGGGACCTTTTCTAAATGGAAATATGAAATCAGAATATTTCTGTAAGGGAGCTGCATCTCCATTGGCCAGGACAATGTTTCTAGTGTGCCTCAGCCTGTTTCTGCTGTGCTGGGCCAGTACAAGTGAACATCTCCAGGTGAGGGACTTTTTGGGACTGTTGTATTCAAAGTAGAAGAACCCTAACAAAGCCAAAGTATTTCTTTCGCAGCTAGGCCACAAGTGACACCAGTAATCATACTTCACATCAGATACACAGGTTAGTGAATGACACATATTTACAACTGAATGAGGAAATACTGCTTAAACACATGAACCAGGATCAGTGCCTTTGACTCCCAGTTCATCGACTGGGAGTTATTGAATGTGGCCACTTATTGAATGTAACCTGCACTGATTAGGAAGTTACCTTGATTACACCTTTCAGGATATTTGCTCATATCCATATTCCTATTTTCTAAATATTATAACTAGAGAAGAA
Organism: Limnodromus scolopaceus; assembly: GCA_028565335.1. Lineage (NCBI taxonomy): Eukaryota > Metazoa > Chordata > Aves > Charadriiformes > Scolopacidae > Limnodromus > Limnodromus scolopaceus. The sequence goes on along the minus strand of JAOXNO010000013.1, from coordinate 148,672,850 downwards.
TACCCTCTGGGTTCTTGAATTTTCCTCCTTTCTCTTCAAGTATAGAAGCACAAAATACGGGTCTTTATACCATTTATTTCCTGATCTGTAAAGGAAAGCTAATACTTTGATAACGATTATTAGTACCGGACCTGTGTACTGATAGATCAGCCAGCAATACGGATCTGAATCAATCATTGACATGCAACCATACGAGCTGTGGGAGTAGACAGCTCAGACTCCAGCCTGGTGCAGACAGGTACAGATATGACTTGGAATAGTGCAGAGAAAAAGATTGTTACCACTTAAAATATGGTGAAAAAAATTAATGCGACTGCATCCCTTTGCACAAATTTGAGCCAACAGCATGAAATAATACTGTATGAGCACTTAGTTGTATTTGACTACAGTTTCGAATCCAGCAGTGAGGGTCTTACAAAGAGACACGTTTCATCACCACATCACAGCCTGAGTGATGCTCTGAGGGTAATGATGCAAAGTGAAAGAGGTTCGATTAAACCTTCACAGCATCACAGAGTTAATATGGTGTCTCAGCTAGTGGGATGGAAGGAAGCAAGAGAAGGGTGTTCATAAGTCGCAGAAGGATAACCCTTCTTTAAATCTTGACACTATTTTTAGAAGTGAGCATGGGACTATGCACTTTGTCTTTTACCATTTGGGTTTTTCATCCCCTTTGCCTCTGTTTTCCAAATATTTTCCAGGTTCTAAAGCTGAAGTGTTAAAATGTGAAGGATTGTCCTTACGGTATTTTTTTTGCCCTAAGCGGATGTAACTACCAGAAATGTGACAGTATGATGCTTTTCCCAGTCCTCGTTTGCTGACTCCAGAAGTTCAGATGGATTGGGTCATTCATCTTCATTCAATTGCTGAAATTTGTTTCTGGCCATATAGTTATGCAGAAAGATTTTAATGGCTGCTATTGAGGGTGCTGACCCAAAGACAAACACAGCCCTCAGTGGAATTGATGGATTTCCCATGCGCATCTTTCAGACTCCAGCAATTAAACCCTTTCCTGAAGTGAAACGGGCATGGACAAAGAATCTGCTCACCAGCGCATTTGACTGCAGGCGCAGCCACAGTACCATAACTAAATGAGAAACAGGACAGTGTTTCTTAAACCAAGAACTCCTTGGAAAGACAGGCCTGAGGATTTGTGGGCAACGAAATTTCATACTATTTTTTATTTCTACAGAGATTTTTTACAAGCAAGATTATACCAAGAATGGACATTACTTCTCAAGTCAATTCATCTTCCTAATTAAAACAAGCCTGCAAGATTTGAAAATTGACCAGTGACTCAGGCTACATTTTGCTCAGGTATAGCAATTTCCATCTTTTGCTTTACAAGAAAATAGGATTTCCACCGTTCCACTTCCGCGCATCTTAGATCATCTGCAAATTCAAAAAGCTGTGTACTGCTGGGTGAGGAAACCCATGCCCAGAGAAAGATTTGTGATTTAATAAAAAGCAGAAAATAAGTCATAAATTGGATACTATGTGCTGCTGGTGTTTGAACAGATGATCAAATAAAATTTATGAAAAATTCTAAATATTTCAAGTGCATTTAAAGCTCAGGCAGAGTTACACCAATAGCAGTCTGCTTCTGGCCATTTTGCTACACAGCTACTACCATGACTGCTGCTGCCTAAGTCTTATTCCTACATAAATAGAAATTTGCCCTGAGGAAAAAAAAGCTAAAGATGTACAGTAAATCTCTCACTGTGAATATTTTCCTGCATGCTTTTTAGAAAGATATTT
>JAOXNO010000013.1:148585097-148663931 GCA_028565335.1 Limnodromus scolopaceus | reverse complement strand
GCAGGGGAGTTGGACTAGATGATCTCTATGGTCCCTTCCAACTCTAAAAATTCAGTGAAATTCAGTGAAATTCCTGATATATTTTGGGAACAGTGCATATTTATCTCTTTTCAAGTACATTTGCTACCAAAGTTTCTTCACAATTTGTTCATTGAAGGTAGAGAATCCTGAATCCTCCCTTTACAAAGGAAACCTGTGGAAGTTAGATACCCATCTCTATTTTAATTAATTGAGTATCATGGAATCACATGAATTCCTAAGGTATCACAACCTGATTTTCTGAGCTGAGCAAATACAGTGCAGATTTGTGAATTCTCTGGCCTGCAGCATGGTGAGTACCAGAGGACTTCTTCTGTGTCCTCAATTAACAACAACTGTGAATTTTTAACAGCTCCCAAACAAGCAGTTTCATCTGAAACTGCAGCAGGCTTTGCTTTTAACATATACATCCAGTTTGTATCTCAAGATGATGAAGACAATTAGAGCCTTGGCTGGTTTGCTTTCTGAAAGCTAAAGGCCTTTGCTAAAAAGGGCTAGAGAAGGTGTAGAAACTGAAAGAGAAGAGTAATCTTCCTCCAGCACATAGAAGGACTTCAAACAGATTATTTTTTATGCAAATTGTGATGAATGAGCCATCTGGACATTCACATTCATTCTTCACATACACGGGAACAGATTCTCATCTAAGTTGGTTCTGGAAGCAAGTCTACTTACTTCAGTAGAGCTTGGTTGACTTGAACAGCATCCAAATCTGGTCCCTTTGGAGTTTTGGCTGAAAAGGGACTGAATTATATTTTCATAATTTGGTACCTAGAATGATGAACTAATCTTTTCTCTTGTCCATAACCCTCAAGCGTTTTTTTTATATTTAAAAATTATTTTTTTGGTAAAGATAATGTTGGTAATACTGCTTTATTTAGTCTGCTTCTACTTTTTTTGTTGCTGAAATTTATACTCAATTCCAGTACTGCATAGGACAACTCTCTCACATAAACCATAGGGAAAAAAACCCAAATATTATAGTAACGTAGCATTATTACCATCATAGAGTGGAAAACAAGAAGTGAGTGTCAGATTTATATGTAATGAACTCTCTATAGTTTAAGGAGGATTAAATACTTGCACTTCATTGTAACACTCTCAGCAAATTAAATTACTACACCATCTGCTAAAGAATGACATAATATCCCCTGTAAGATATCGTCCATACTCTTACTGAACTGCGCAGTACAAGCCTTGTTAACTTAATGGGAATTACACGAGGATCTGTAGTAGCAGGCTGTTTCTCCCGTCCCACACTAGCAAAAATCAATTCTTCTTAACCAAAGAAATCATAAGACAGTCATTTGTGATATTCAGAACACTCTGCCTCATCAATACTGGCACGTGAGCCGGATTCAACAGTTTAAAAACACCTCTTTAATATACTCCACCTATGTCTCAAACAACTCGGTGCTTTTATTTTTCAAAGGGAAAAAGACATAATAAGAAAAAATCCTTTAGACTATGGCAAGAAAGGTAAATCTCAGGCCAGGCTACCACTGCAATATGCCTTAATCCCTTTGCTCTCTAGGATGAACAAAGAGGGCAAAAATCAGCGGTGCAGAATTTAATGTACCAGTTCTGCGCTTATACCAGCTTTCCACAAAACTTTCTGATCCATCTGTGGAATTAAACCATTGCCACAGTAACAGGCAGCTACTGAAAGGTGCTGACACTTTGTCTGCAGCTTCTCACTAGCATTCCTCCAGCTTTTCTATACTGTTGAGCAAGCTCTCTAGAAAGCAAAGACAGAGGAAAAAGGTGCAGATGATGGATACTGCTAATTTTGTAGGGAAGAGAAATTCTGTGGGGCCAATAACTATGGTCCAGAAATTATCTGTTCCAGTGCACCCAGACATGAGTGCAAACATACCAAAGGTCTTGGTATTAGCCAAGCTCTTGGGTAACTCCCAGCAAGTGCCCCTGCCAGAAACACGGATGATGTGCAAGGAGCAGGTAAGAAGAGCTCATCACAGCTGAAAGGAAAGTTAGTTCCAAACTTTCTCCTGAAAGACTTAACTGGGAGCTCAAGAAGAAATTTTATCTTTCTTCCACACTCACCAAAGAACTTTGCTCTTAGGAGAAGAAAAACAAAGGAAACAATCATAAGAAAAGCAAATGCACGTAATCACATTTTTTTTTCAGTGCTTTCACTTCAAAATGTGTGGACTGGTTTTAAATGGATAGCTAATAAATGAACAAGTAACTGGATAAATGTGAATATAATTTAGGGCCACAGCCTGCTGACAAAACAGGAAACATTCTGGAATCAGAGAAATTGTGATGCAGATATCTGAACAATTTGAATTGTAGTCACTTTAGGATAAACACCAACATGGTAATTTGGGTCTGATTTTCCAAAACTCAATACCTGCAACTGGTAATTGAGCCAACATTTTCAAAAGAGTCATTACATTATGGATGTTTCATTTTCTGCTTCCCTCTAACTTAAAAAAATGTATTAGGTTCATGTGGCAAGGTTTTGGTAGTGGGGGAGCTGCAGGGGTGGCCTCTGTGAGAAGATGTCAGAAGACACCCCCAAGTTCAGGTGCTGGAGCAGAAATTCCACTGCAGCCGGTAGAGAAGATCATGGGCAAGCATGCTGTCCCCCTGCAGCCAGTGGAGGCCCCACACCGGAGCAGGTGGATGTGCCCTGAAGGAAGCTGCTTCTTCTGGAGAACCTGTGCTGGAGCAGTTTTTCTAACAGAAACTGTAGCCTGTGGGGGACCCATGGCAGAGCAGGCCGTTCCTGAAGGACTTCACCCTATGGAAAGGACCCATATTGGAGCAGTTCATGAAGGACTGTGTCCTGGGGTAGACACCCCACATGGAGCAGGGCACAAGCATGAGGAGGAAGGAGGAGCAGAGATAAAGTGTTATTAACTGGCTGGACTTGCAACCCCATTCCTCATTGCTCTGTGCAGATCAGAGGGAGAAGGAACAAGAATCATGAGTGAAGTCGAGCCTGGGAGGAAGAGGGGTGTGAGGGGAAGGTAGTTTTAGTTTTGTTTTTATTTCACACTATCCTACTGTGTTATTAATTGGATATAAATTACATTAATCTTTCTCGGGTCAAGTCTGTTTTGCCTGTGACAGTAACTGGCAAGTGATGCCCTGTCCTTATCTCATTCCATGAGTTATTTCATGGTAATTCTCCCCCCGTTCTGTTGAGGAGGGGGAGTGATAGAGCAGCTTGGTGGGCACGTGGCAGCCAGCCAACGTCAGGCCACCATAAAAAAAAAGTGTTTGTGTGTGTATATATGTGTGTAATTTTAAGCAGAAAAATCAAAACACTTTGAGTTTAACTGTCACGGAGTCTGTGCTCAGACGCCAGTTACATCCTTAGACTTCACTTCTGTATCAAGCCAGGTTTCCCCCCAGTTTCCCTGGTGGCAGCCATGTGAACCTTTTTCTTTTTTGCAGTGTTGTCTCTAACTTCAGAGCTACTGTAGGGTACGACCACATTACATGGTGAAGTATGGTGCAGGTTTTTCAGCTAGCATGCGTCCAAGATGATGCATCAGCACAACAGAGTAGACCACTCTGTGAAGCTAATAGGAAGAAAGGAGAGTAAACTCCTTCCAAATGCCACTATAAAGAAACAAAACATGTCACTTTAACTGCTGCTGGAATGACTGAGATGATGAAAGATACTGAAGAGAATACCATATCTATATCAGAGATCTTCTTATTGCAAAAACAATACCTAAACCTGCAATTTTTTTCCTTGTAATTTATCATTGACAAAAAAATCAATGATGGGATTTTTACTCTTGAGGTTTCCTAACACCTGTGAGTTTCGAGACAGATATTTGTTTTAGGGTGCACTTTAAGAAATGTAAGATGGGAAGGGAAGTGGTCTGACACAGCGGAAGAAGCATAGTAGAAAGCAAAATCAGGTACGGCACAAAGGAGTTATTTGTAGATGAAGAAAAACACAATAGAGAGTTAGGAGATAAAAAGCAATTCAGGGCTTCATGAAAAGTCCAAAGAGACAACTAGGAGTTAAGTCTGGCACAGAAAGGGAGAGAAGAAATGGAAGAAGGCAAGTAAAATAGCGAATACAAACAACAATAGGCACATCTGCTACACAGTGAGCAAAGATGAGCTGAAAACTCATCACTGTAAGGTGGCTGGTTGAGAGTATCTCTACATTTTCAATTGCCCTGGATGAAAGATGGAAGGGTTATGGCATAAAGGTGTGATTAAAACACTGAGGAAACAGCTTTTTTTTGTTCCAGACAGAATATTCTATAATAACTCTCTCCCTCTCTGTTAGCCTCTGAACTTCTCACAGGTCACAGTCATCTCATACTTTTTGTAATGAAAATGTCTAAAGGTTCTTTGAGAGCTCACCAGAACTGTTTCCCTTCGCTGATGAACAGTGGACCACCAGAGCAAGAAAACGAGACAACTTTGAAACAAATAGGACTTGAACACCTAGAGATTAATTTGGTGTTTATGAGAACAGACGGGAAAGACTAAACCACCCCATTAGCTACTACTTAAATTAAATTTAACTTGAATTTAACCTTAATCAGGATCTAACATGGTGGCTAGAATGTTAACAGTGCCACCCTCCTAAAAAATAAGCTTTGTACTGTCTTTCCTCATTAAGGTCATCATTGCATATATCATTCTTATATGTCACGCAGTCACTTTGACAGACATAGCTATGCACACTAGTCACAGTCAATGGCACTGGGAAAGCAATACAAGACCCAAAAGCAGGGCACAATAGAGACCAGATAGCATGAAATAAAGCAGATTACTTTCTTTGCCTGCTGGTATTAAGTAGAATTGGTGTCAGCCAACTGTAAGCATTTATTGTGGAACACTTGAGTTTCTCAAAGGGGATTTTTACTGCTAAATCCTTTAACAGTTATGAAAAATTAGTCAGAAGTAATCCAGTGCTAATATAGAATTCAGTTTTTTACATATGTAAATTAAATTCAAATAAGGCCAGTTCAGCAGTGGACAGCCAATTTACACTTTTATTTCTATATTATGTCTCCTTACTGCAACTATACTACAGATCAATTTGGTGTAGCTATATTTTACTATAAAAATATCTGCATGGGTTGGAATTTGAAAATGAGTTCAGCAAAGATTATTTTTCCTCTCCTTTATCAAACAACACATTTTTAGTCTTCTACTTAGCATATTTCATGCTCAGAGAGCAGAGATACCCTTAAGAAACAGAGATATATTGTTTGAGAAACAGTATACCGTCCATCTCATTTTATTATATTTAGCTCTGCATTGCCAATTCTGTTACTCAGATGTCACAGAATCACAGAAACACACAATGGTAGGGGTTGGAAGGGACCTTAAAGACCATCTAGTTCCAACACTCCGGCCATGGGCAGGGACACCTCCCACTAGACCAGGTTGCTCAAAGCCCCATCCAGCCTGGTCTTGAACACTTCCAGGGATGGGGCCTCCACAACTTCTCTGGGCAACCTGTTCCAGTGCTCTGCCACCCTCGAAGTAAAAAAGTTTTTCCTTATGTTCAGATGGAATTTCCTGTGGTCCTGTTTCTGTCCGTTGCCTCTTGCTCCAATGCCTTCACGTTAATATCCATGTTGGTTGGGGTGCTCCAGGACAAAGCAAGGGATACACAGGCAGAAGTCAGGACTTACATGCTCTGGCAGACAAAACATTAAAGAAAGTCTGAAGAAATTTATCCCACCCTGCCTTCAGGGCGCTTTCTTGCACAAGTAGCAAAGACAATAGAGACACGGGATTTGTACCTTGATGAGTGCGTGCACCTAGGAAGAGAGAGCAGGGGGCTTATTCAGCTAGAACTTCTACACTTTTTGATATTCATCTTTATAATATTTCAAGTAAGAATGAATACAAGACTTTCTGATGAACTCTGAAGAAAGAAAAAATCCTTTCTTATAAGAATCTTCCAAATAATGGCTTATTCCCCTATTTAACTAATCACATGCTTTCCGCAGTAACTCTCTGTTAATGATTGCAGGGGTTAACTTAATTAAAACCTGAGCAACTGGAGATACTACGCACAACTGCTAAAAGCTGTGCGTAAATCATAGTTTCAATTGTACGGTTATGTCCATGACTCATGTCCTTGCAACTAGATGGGGTCTATTTGAAGCCCACCAAACTGTATATTCATATACATACTAGATCTCAAGAAAGGGATCTTCCTTGTGTGTTCAAGCTACAGAGCCGTTCAAACTTTCTCAAATAATTTTCTAAGACTAAAACTTCCCAGGTGTAGGTCTAGGTGGGATATTTGCTTAAGAAATTGAGTTATTTCAAGCAAAATATTCAAACTTTTCTTCTTAAAAAACCCATAAAATACTAATAAGTCAATTCTTCAAATGAAGTCTCATGGCCTGACCAGTTCATTAACTGAACTGCCATGGCTGACCTTGAGAAAGCTCATGGTCTTTGCCAATTATAGCATGAAACACATTAATTTAACTGTTCTATGGAAGGTTAAAGGCCATAGTCAGATGAAATTTGGATTTTACATCCAGCACATAAGATTGAATCAAAACTGCCACAGTCCCATGACACAAGTTGATGACCTAACTTATCCAGATCAAATTTGTTAAACCTGGAAGTCTGCAGACATCCTAATTTTTTATTTCTGTTAGGAAAGGGCACAAGGCCACTGGTAGAGACAGCCTACGCTGCATGGTCACTCCATAGTTAAGTCCAGATAGTGCTCAGAAAAGGGAGAGCTGGAACCAGCACTGATGATGACCAAATGTAGATCCCTCCATGACATGGAGGGCAGGCTACAGTGCAGCATGGGAGATTCATCAGCACTCATGGATAAGAGAGTACACCACGCTGCAACTGAGGCTAACCAGAGAGTTGTCTGAACTCTATAGCTGAGGGCATGTGCTTCTCCTGGGCCAGATGGATACCACCCACTGCAGATATCCAGTCTCAACAATTGTCTAATCACGGAGTCAAATAATACATTTTATCTTTTAAGTGGGCTAAGCTAAGAAGCTACAAAAATTTGTAGTTTATTGGTGCTTGAGTTCACAGTTCCAGCATTACCTTATTGATTCTCTTATGATAAAAAGCCAAATTCCAGTTCTAAAGACGACCTGTGATGCTGAGTTTTGAATGTAATGAAAATCATAAACATCATCAAAATTACTTCCTTTATGTGACCCTGACTATTTTTCAAAGGTGGAGAAGCAAAACCGTCTGTTTGGGCATTTTCTGTTATTGATTACAAAGAACGCAGATAAGTGAGGCTTTGCTCTGAATGCCACTTTTTAAAACAGGCATCGTATGCTACGCTTCCATGCACACAGAAATTAAATCTCATGGTGATTATTGAAGCTTTCCAAACTGAGCTGAGTAAACATTTCTTGCTTCAGTGCAAAACCCCAGAAAATCAAATAGCAGTTGCTATGATCGCAGGGCATTTCCTCTGATCAAAGAACCTGTGTGCTGAAGGCCCCCAGCAGCTCAGATGCCCATTCTGTTGCAACTCGCACGTTGTTCTGACTCTGGAGGCTGAGCCAGATTGAAAAGCAAAAGTTGCTGTACTCCAGACTCAAATCGTCCAGTTACAAGCCTAAAATATTCACGATATCCTCTGTGAAGAAGAAGAGGGGTAACACTGATTCAGTGGGTTACACTTCTGAGCAACACATATGGCTTTGTGGGGAAGGTTTTCCTGCCTTTACTGGTGGAAGACATAGTGCAGGGAAGCGCTGGGGTAAAAGCTACGCATGCCTGGTAGTTGGTCTCTCCATCTAGGAACAGTGTCACTTCCATGAGTAACCTAAACAGAATATATTTGTTGATCAAATTTATTGATCACAAAATTGTGTCCCACACAGGTAAAAGCGGAAACACTTGGGGCTCAACAATTAGACCATTCGTGCTGCAGATATTCTGGCCCCATGTTAAATGTGTCATAGAAACATAGAGCGGGTTAGGTTGGAAGGGACCTTAAAGATCATCTTGTTCCAACATCCCTGTCATGGGCAGGGACACCTCCCACTAGACCAGGTTGCTCAAAGCCCCATCCAGCCTGGTCTTGAACACCTCCAGGGATGAACACTTCCCGGCCTCCACAACTTCCCTGGGCAACCTGTTCCAGTGTCTCACCCCCCTCATAGTGAAAAAATTCTTCCTGATATTTAGTCTACATTTATTCTCTTTCAGTTTGAAGCCATTACCCCTTGTCCTATCACTACATGCTCTTATAAAAAATCCCTCTCCAGGTTTCCTGTAGGCCCCCTTTAGGTACTGGAAGGCTGCTATAAGGTCTGCCGGGAGCCTCTTCTTCTCCAGACTGAACAACCCCAATTGTCTCAGCCTGTTTTCAGAGGAGAGGTGCTCCAGCCCTCTGATCATCTTTGTGTCCCTGTTCTGGACCTGCTCCAACAGGTCCATGTCCTTCTTGTGCTGAGGTCTCCAAAGCTGGACACAGCACTCCAGGTGTGGCCTTCACCAGAGCAGGGTAGAGTGGGAGAATCACTTCCCTTGACCTGCTGGCCACGCTTCTTTTTTATCTAACTTGGATTTCCATTTTGGAAACTTTTTCATGGTTCATGAGACAGCCTGAGAAAGAGACTTGCTTTGTGTGCTCCTAAAGTCTTTCCTGAGTCTAGTTTTAGATGCTACCACATCACTAAATGGTTGATCTTTTCTTTTGGCATCTCCTCCTGCCACAGCCTTGTGTTCAAGCTGCAGCACTGCTGTTGCCTCCCAGGGACTGTGGAGTAATCAGAGGTATTATTTTCCTGTGAGTCTTTCCAATGCAGAGCTGAGTGTTTCCAAGCATTTGTCTATAGGGAGATCCCACTGTGAGGTACAATTGTATTCAGTGAGCTGAGTGAAAAGTTTCATATATGAAATTGAACTGACAGAGTAGGACATTACTGACAGCTTTGAAGTTGCAAATGAAATCTTTCTGTCTTAAATGCTCTCTCTGCCCCCTCTCTCTTCCCTCACCGCTGCGGTTTAAACATTAGCACAGCAACTCTTCTCCCTTTATTGTAAAAAGAAGGTAAAAGACTTTGTGTAAGCCTTAGGTTCATACCAAATGCCTCCAAATCCCTGGAAATCTTATCATTGCCTTGAATGGGATTTGGGTTAGTTCAATAATGAGTTGAATTAGCAGTTATGAATTGTTTCATGGTGCTGCTTTGTCCCTGCTCTGACAATGGATGATTTACACGTGGGAAAAATCACATGGATTGAAGGCTCCATGTAATAAAAAACAGCCATTCAATATTTTAACTAGTTACTGTGCAAACAAATGAAAAACATATGAATGCCAGATCTGACAGAATGTGCTTGAGTGACCTAAAAATACAATAGTGACTTCAGAAAACAAAATAAGAGTCATAAGGCAAAGATTTATAGGCCTGTATTTAAGTTATTGAACACCTCCTTCAGATGACTCTATATGACTCCAGAGAACTTTTCTTTTCTGGCTGAACGGCAACCAAAGATCGAGGCAGGCCTAGCTATGTGATATTTTAATAAGGAAACCAAATCCCTCCCCAGTTCTAACCTAGACCAAACTGTAAAACCAGTAAAAAATTTAGAGCAACCCTGATTCACATGCTCAGCACAGAAGGAAACCGTCTCAATGAAATTTTTTTCATTCTGCGAGCCCAAAACAAAGGCAGGTTTTTGAAAACCTTTGTAAAACTGGTACTTGAGATATTATGTATTATTGCAAGCAAGGACAATGGTAACTGATTAGATTTGTTTAATGTGAACAATCAGATCGTGTGACAACCCAGTGAGCTCTTTGAAGTTGAAACATTCAGAAAACTATTCCCAAGATGAGATCTGGACTTCATTTCATCTAGACATTTATTAACTTATTAATCTGCCAGACTAAAAAGTGTGCTGCAGATGGATGTTGTGCTACAGACATAGCTGTCACACAAGCAAAACCAAAAGGAAGCTTTGGCTGTTGATAAAGAGCTAAAATGGAGAAATGACTGATTTCCCTCACAATATATGGCTTTATTGATAGGACACAGTACTAAGGCATGGAGATAGATATTTCAATCACATATGATTGGTGTCTCATGTGCCAACTCAATGCCAAAGATAAAGAGCGAAGGAAGAAACACAGCTGCAAAAGTGCTTAGATATAGAAAGAAAAAAATAGTTAACATTTTCTTTACAAAGATACCATCTAAAATGTCTCTAAGAATCAACTGGAAATACCTTTTCAGGGATGACTGTGAGATAGATAAGAACATGCACTTCCAATGAGTGTTTTTATCTGTTGTCTTAAAGAACACTCACTTCACCATTAGCATTATTCTTTTGCTATCTGCTCCAGATTGCTACAGACTACTGCTCGTTATGTCAATTTTACATAAGTGCCTTTTCTATTTCTAAATTCCAGACTGATGTTGCATGCACACGGACTGCAGCATTAGCAGGCTAGCTCAAGAAGTCAGTTCACGAACAGTGCCTACCTTTTGCATGCCACTCCCAGGTTTTTAAAGAAATGAACTGATTCACGGCTGATAAACTTGCTAAAACAAGCCTGCAACACACTGGGAAAATAATATAATGTTTTTCCTCTGGCACTACTTGTTACTCCAGAATCTATATGTTGCAAAAGGCTTATTTTTAGAAGCAGCTTCTCATTTAACGTGAATATATAGGAGCAGTACAAACTTCAAATTCTTAGCCTCTGGTTTCAGACTTCAGTGCTTAAAGATCAGTGTTTGAAAATTTGTGTACCATTCCCATTTAACCATTTCAACCATTTGTGGTTGAAAAGGTCATTTTCTAAATGCAAATCAATGGAACCCCTGAAAGCTGCCCAGTCCGAGTTTATGAACAGGTAAGACAAGCACCTGTGAGGTTTGAGTTGCTTTCCTTCAGCTCATGAGCCTGTTCACTCTGAAATCTAATGAAGATAATTCAAATATCAACACTGATATCTATTTAATTTCCGTAAAACCCAGCAAAGGAAGATGCAAGATTCTTCCTGAAGGAAGGAAAATCATGAATGTATAAAACAGGCTGCTAGCAGTAGCTTCATATTTGAGTGGGCCTCCAGGTGTTGTGGTTCTGCATGACATGTAGGAGTATCATGAACTTGGTGAGTAGGGAACAGTGCAATCCTTCCTGTTTCTCAGAGAAAAATACCTGAGAGATATTCCCCAGTTCAAACCGTCTTCTAGAGCACCTTGTTTGGTGAAAGGATACCAGCTGGTTGGGGGGAAATTTTAAGCTTGCAATATGTTGGAAATGGCAATCCCAGTACAAAAAAAGGCACCAACCATCTGCAGATGCTGTCATACTTCCAGTTATTTGCACTTGCCTCCTCCAGCTTTCTGGTTTGCCAATTCAGTTCAGTATATTACAATCAAGATCTCCAGATTCTCCTGTTTATTTCACATGTTTCTTGCACCTGTTGAGCAGACTGAGTCACCGTTTTTCTTCCTCCTTTAACCTTTTCCTAATTATCAACATCTAGGTCACACTTTGGGGCTATAACAATATCAGCCTCATTTGCAGCTTTCCTCACTAAGAAGTCTGTAATGGAGGGAACTGTTTCCCATTTTTCTTAGGCACTTTTCCTTCTTACACCACCACCTCTAGTCAAGAAAACAAAAAAGTCCTGCTAGCAGCACCCTTCCAAGGGGCCGTGAATTTAAATCTGGGATGTATGTATTCATGCCTGTCGGCTGGTCTGGATGGATTGGAGAGAGCACCACCGAGCCCTCAGCTCCTGCACTTCTGTTCTTCACTGCACAGCTTCTCTGATCAGACCAAGATCAGCACCCAGCATGTGCCGATGTGGTTAAAAAGCCATCCTAACCTTTTGTAGCACCTCAGAAGCTTGTAAGAAGAACCACTGAGTTTCTGACGCAGTGCATTTTGTCATGGTTGCTGGTTCAGCTCTGCAGACAGAAGAAGTGGAAGGACCTCCTTCCTTTCAGGATGAACCAAGGTCTGCAGAAGGAGGCATGGGTTGCTGAGGAGACTTTGTTAATTTAAAGCACAGCAATACTTTTCCAATTAGCAGTAAAGTGAAAGCAACCAACCCATTCTTTCTGGTCTGATGAGTTAACTTTGGAAGATATAGTCCAGAACAAGGATCTAACTTCAGCCTTTGAAGAAAAGCTGTTGAGGTATCTTGAGTTATCTTTCTGTCAAGGAAACTTGAGGGATAAAAGCCTCCTTCCTTTTAGTCTAAAATCCTAAAACAACATTTCTGTCTAAGTGATCTGCTCACTAGTTGTGTATAGCTGGTAGAGGAAACCACATGTCCTGCAAGCCTACAATCCCCAGAAAACTGAGGCTGAAATTAACATTCTGTTCCTAAATTATGGTCTGTAAAATGTAAAATAAATTACCCAACACACAAGCACATAGTTCCAGCTGTGCTTCTCTATAGAGAGCAGCTGTCCTGATGAATGCACTCACTGTAAATATTTAATCTGAAAACAGCAAAATTTTCCTTCAAAATATGAGCAAACAGTATCGCCTTATCTCTATAAGACACCTTGGATGTCATCAGTGAGTTTTACATCACAGACACTAAAATAAGTAGATGAAATGTCACAGGCATTCTTTTTTATTATTATCTATAATGTGGGATGTATTGCATGTACCTTCAGTACTGACTGAGCAATCAGGGAGGTGCTCCCAATAAGCAGATTTCTGAAAAGGGTAAAAATATTTATGTTGGGGAGAAAAAAACAAAATGAAAACAATTATTGGTTCTTGTGAGTCATCTTCAACTCTGCCAGCTTACCAATTATTTCCTATGCCAGAATAAAAAACACACTAAAAGACAGCAGAAACAGAATGGTTTGGTGGCAAATTTGCAATGAATTAAATAAAATCAGGTTGTTTACATTGCGAATGAGTAATTAATATTTTCATGCTTCAAAACTCGGAGGGAGGCAGCATTACCTGAAAAGTTACTGAGGCAATCAAGCCACAGAGAGCGCTGTACCCAACTGGCTTCATAAGCCTGTCAGGCATGAAAGGATGGAGGGACTCGGAGCGCTCACGTAAACAACCCAGTGAATGTGTCTGCAGCGGATAAGATGCAGCAGCACCAGTTTGGTTTGGGGGGCATTTTCCCTCCTTTTGCCATTTAAAAATAGAAAAATAACAAACAATGCAAGTACCAATGCCTCCACAGGCACCAGGGAAAAGGTCTGCTGAGGGATATTAAATTATTCTGGGCGATAGTGGTCTAGATGAGAAAGATCCTGAACAGGAGCAGTTCAGGGTTTGAACTGTAACACAGGTCTTTTCCTCAGCCCCATAGGCAAGCACCTTACCTTCCACTAGGAGAAGAACACAAAATCCTATTTACAGCATATACACTTTTAGTGGTCGCCTACCCCAAACCAGATCTCACTCCGGAAAGCTAAACCTAATTATCTGTTCCCTCTTCTCTCCCCAGAGGTTTATTCCGATCCTTTCCCTATTTATCTGGGTTGTTTTCACCCAAGAAAAGAAGATAAACAGTACTCTCTGTGTCTTTGGGGTGTCACAAGAGGTGTTCCCCAAGGATTGGTATTGGGGGCAGTTCTCTTTAATATCTTTATCAATGATCTGGACAACAGGATCAAGTGCACCCTGAGTAAATTTGCAGATGACACCACGTTGGGCAGGACTGTCAGTCTGCTTGAAGGTAGGATGGCTCTGCAGAGGGATCTGGAGAGGCTGGATGGATGGGCCCAGGCCAATGGGATGAGGTTCGACAAGGCCGGGTCCTGCACTTGGGTCGCAGCAACCCCATGCAGCCCTACACGCTTGGGGAAGAGTGGCTGGAGGGCTTCCCAGCAGAAAAGGACCTGGGGTGTTGGTTGAGCAGGCAGTGTGCCTGGTCCATTTTTACTCAGTACTGGCGAGGCTAAACTTTGAATGCTGTGTTCAGTTTCGGGGTCCTCACTACAAAAAAGACATTGAGGTGCTGGAGTATGTCCAGAGAAGGGCAACGAAGCTGGTGAGGGGTTTGGAGAACAAGTCTTATGAGGAGTGGCTGATGGAACTGGGGTTGTTCAGCCTGGAGAAGAGGAGGCTGAGGGGAGACCTTATTGCTCTCTACGACTACCTGAAAGGAGGTTGTAGTGAGGTGGGGGTAAGCCTCTTCTCCCAAGTAACAGGCGATAGGACAAGAAGAAACAGCCTCAAGTTACTCTGGGGAGGTTTTGATTTGATATAAGGAAAAATTTCTTCACCAAAAGGGTTGTCAAGCATTGGAACAGGCTGCCCAGGGAAGTGGTTGAGTCACCATCCCTGGAGATATTTAAAAGATGTGTAGATGTGATGCTGAGGGACATGGTTTAGTAGTGGACTTGGCAGTGTTAGTTTTATGGTTGGACTTGATGATCTTGAGGGTCTTTTCCAAGGATTTTCTAAAGGATTCTATGATTCTACATAACATGGGTATATGGTGTCTATCATTAACCAACTCAGCTGCAATCTGGGTGGTACAAATACGTGGGGTCTTCATGATTCATCCGTAAAAAAGAACTGTCTTCAAAATTGACTTTGATTTTACAATATTAATAAAATGAGGTTTCTCCATGCATTTCATAAAGCAAAAAAGAGGTGTTCAGCTAAGACTTACTTCCCTCCCTTTGTTAGTAATGATTCAATGCAATTTATCCCTGTGTTGGAAGGGAGAAAAGCAGTCTTTACTGAGAGCAACAAAGTTTCCTGGGAGCTCTTTTCGTGAATGTACATACCTACACTCTCCAGTTCTCCATCTCCTCCCCACCTCATTCTAGTCCCCAACTAAAACTATTTGTGAACTGTTTTATATCACCCTGAAAATGGAATGTTTTTTGGTGAAAAAATGAAGTATCCAAAAATAGTCCCCCAGTTCCTACTGATGTAACATTTGAGAATCTACCATAGACATTGTGGATGTGGCTGGGACACTGGCATATCATGAAACCTGCCTTCTCTAGTTGAGTAAGCAGTTTGGAAAGTGATCAAACCGGAATCCTACCTCTAGAAAAGAAGTCCTGGAGCTATGTGCAGAAACCTCGATGTTAATTCTGGAGGCCTTCACACAAGAGGTGTGCAGAGGGTACAGGCTGAAGCTGCTCCTGGTTGAAACTAAATCAATGTTATTCCAACAACAAGCAATGGTCATCCAGATCCACCTTTCTGTTACTGCTGGTCTGCTCCCCCACAGTCAGCATGGCAGCAGCAAGGGCATCCAGCTGCTGGGAACGTGAACTCTTGGTTTTATAATATTTGTATTTTTTTTGAGCCATGGTGGTTTTAATGGATATTTCCACTTATTCATTGTTTGACCTCTAACTGAAAGCAACATTTTTGCATTTCTTTTGAATATGGACACTGACTTTAGGACAAATCACCAAGATATTATGAAAATTGCTCATGAGTCTTGAAATTAGCTTGTGGAACATTTGATTTTACAATGAAAATTGTGACCTTTCTGAAATCTACTGTCATTTGATAAAGGATTCTCAGGATGGGAAAAAGGCATAAAGATAAATAGAGAGAGAATTAATGTTAAAAAAACCCAACCTTTTTTTCGGACCTGTATATTTATAATAGTTTGCTCTAACTTTATAACACTACAGACTAGTACCACAGCTAGGAAGGAGGAGGAAGGAAGTGATGTGTGATGAAGACAACAAATGTTATACAGTGTATGTAGCTAGACAAGTATTCTGTTAATCAAAAAGGCCTCAGATTCCTTGCAATCCTCAGCCTAGTTCTGCCTGAAATTACTGATTTTACAATTAATCTTTGATTAGTTTTTATGTTAGGAGTCTGTGCAGTCACTAGCAGATTTGTGTCCTTGTCCTTGATGGTGGCTTCTTACTGCTACGTAACTCTCACCTTGCACGTAACAGCAAGAAGAGCAGTAACAGACAAAAGTGAGCTCTCCCTGGGAGATTAGAAATTCTTCACTGGCCCGTATTTCCACTCAAAGTTGTGCAGGTTTGGGATGATATTTTTCAGTGGTGAAGAAGACACACTGATTTATGCCACCTAGCTTATCATGATCAATGCCACCAGTGCAAAATGAGCTGCAAGCCATGAAAGTAAAATTGAGGCTAGATTTAAGCCCTGATTAAGGATTTGGTTCATGGGCTATGCAAAACATACAAAATGATTCAACATTTTGGATTGATCTGAATACAAACATCTTTGAACAAACTTGTTTCATTTTTTAAATTTTAAATTTTTAATTATTGTTATTTTGCAGTCCTCCGAGTTACTTCTAACAAATGGAATGTTGTGCTCCATTAGTCCAGAAGATAAACTTACTGTAGGCTTTTGTCTATTGAGCTTTTAATTAAAAGAAACTGAATTAAGGATTGAAACTCATCAACTGTGACTTTTGTTTTTAAATAGCTTTACTGCTTTCAGTATAAAAAATTAGCAAACAGAGCTGTATGTTATCACAATCCATGAATATTCCATTGTGGTGCATACTATTTTCCAGATGGCTCCTTGAGGACTGTATCTTATTCTTATGTATGGATAACACCTATAACAAACAAGAATCAATTCTTATTAAATCTTCCTATTATTCTGCTATTAAATTAGAATCCATGTAATTTATAAACTTTTATACAAGAACCCTTCACTCATTCTTCCTCATGCCATCCGTTTATTTGGGACTTGCTTTTCAGGCATCGGTGAACAAATAAACACTGCCCATAAGATTAAAAACCACTTTCCTCCTCACTTTGTTTTGGTTAATATAAACTAAATGCAAGATATTCATAATATCCTTTAATCTCACTTCCTTGACTAATATTTTCAGGCTTTTCCTTCTTTTGAGGTCATATTCCACACCGGGCGCGTCAAATCAAGCAACGCTCATTTATATGGTAGCAAACCTTTTCAGTTTTCTTTCCGGAGTCAGACTTAATTCAAATTCTTTGAGACACTGCCTAGTTGTTTTTTTTCTGTTCTGGAGTTTATTCACACAAAAAACCTGAACAGTAGAGAATGTCAACTGGACATCATTATCTAGTTAAGCTCTCTGCCTTTAGCCTGAATCAGCTACTTCCATATCATCGTTCCCACATGGTTATTCAACCATCAATCTTAAAATCGTTCACTAAAGAGGACTCCACCGCATTCCTAGGCTATCTATCTGTCTCATTACTTAAATACTTACACAAATACTTTGCTGAATTCCTGGCATAGTTGCATTTCTTAAGACTAAATGTTTTTGCCTTTCAAATGACAACTTTAATCATTAATTATATTTGGATTATATTTTATTAACAGAATATCTATGAGCAGAAAAGTAAGGGAAATACTCTGCCAGATAAAAATGTCAGTAGATCAAATCCTTTAATAAGTGAGAGCTAAACTTGGTTAGGATCTGGCAAGGCATAAATAAATGAAATAAAACCCAACATTAGAATTTCATGTAAAGAGTTAATAGGCAAGAACTGATGCACCTGAAAGTAAAATAACAAAAGTGAGTGTCTTTCCTCTGCCACTATAAATCAACCAAATGAAATTCCCTTAGAGGGACACAGAGGTAAAGGATATGAGAAAACCTATATTTTCTATAAAGTATGATTACATGTTAAATAATTTTGCTCAACATAACACCTCTTGATAATTTATGTTGACAAAAAATCATTATAAAGTCTGTAGCAAACCATAATTAGGAAAATTAATTTTCTATTGCAAATAAAATTTTCTGCTGAATTATGACACAAGAAAAATTGCTGCAATGTAACGAGATGCCTGAATGTCTGAATGATAACTGGGCATATGTTTCTCCTTTAAATGACCCAGCTTAGGCTATAGTATTTCACTGACCCCATTTCATGGGGTCAATATTACACCTCACATAAAGAAAAATCACAATTTCCTGAAAATTTACCAGTTTATCTTTCCAGCTGGCTCATTTTCCACATTTGTTTTCTATATTCTTGCAATCAGTCTTTAATATCTAGCTTAACCTTTAGTAGAAAGAAAAAATAACATGAAAAGGCATAGCCAAGGCTGACCAGTCAACGTTACTCAAGTCATACTAGTCTGAAACACCCCTTCAGCTGAATCCTTCAACAGAGTCCTAATTATATGCACATAGACCTGCACTCATTTATTCATATGAATAAACGCCACTGATGAGCCTGGTCATATGGAATCTGTGAGGTCACAGAGCTATAGGCATGTCCTCAAATAACTTCTGAATCATGGTCAAAAGGCATTGCAATGCAGTGCTAAACAAAGCTGCAAATCTTCAAAAGGCTAATAATGTTCCCAAATGAAGGTTGTGTTGTTAACAAAAAGGATATTGTCAGTAAAAAAAAACAACAAACAACTTTTAAACAAAACAATATTTCCTGAACTCAGTTAATTACAGGAGAGGCTCAAGGTGGAAGTTTGTGGCCCGCTGGCTTGATGAGAAAAAATTGAAAGCATTGACCAAATTTCAGGAGGCAAAGAAAGGGAGTCACTAGCAGTCAAGTCTCATGATTGCTATTTCGGGGAAGACATGTGGAAGAAAAGAGGGACAAGAGAGTAGGATTTCTGGTTTCACATGTGAGACATGACCAGATGAAAACATACTATGATGCTGTAAAAAATCCTATTTCAAGAGGGATAAATCCTTGACAATCAGAAGCAGAAGGCCTGCGTGAGAGTTTCACATGTTCATAGTTTCTGCATCAATAGTCCTCCATTCGTTATTAGTTATGGCTTCCTCTGCTTTTGCTCACTGAAAATTTGGAAACTTTTGCAAAAGAGAAGCTGGAAGTAACTTTTCCACGTGAGCGCATCTCCTCCTCAGAAAGGAATTACTGCATTAATTCAGAGCATTTTATTCCTTCATTTGAATAGTCTTTTTTCCCACTGGTCTTATTCTCTGCCCAGAAGCTACAAATAGCAGAAACCACTTTATGGGTGGGAAGATATATTTTTTGTGAGACTGACCCTTAGAGATGTTTTTTTTTAATGGTCTGGCTGACGGCAGCAGACCTGTTGTGTGGGTAATCCCTCTGCAAGAGATCAAGTCTTTGCTAGAAGAGGATTTCTCTCTGGATTCTGGTGCACAACTTCTCTCACCAAGGGGAAAGGAAGAACTTCCCATCTGCCACTACAGGAAAGGCAGAGATTATAGTTTCCACTCTGATAGCTTCCATTCTCAGCAAACAGGATCATCTTTGATTATGAACAATATTTGGGCCAAAAAGTGATAGAATCTTATTATTATAAAAGAGATGAAGAAAAGGCCAAATCCAAAAGTCAAATCCCTCCAGCAAGTAAGCACTTTTTTAGCTCCTGCAGACACAAGGACCAGAGTAGAGTTTATACAGTGCTTGCATGCTGCCTGCCACAATAAGGCTCGGATACAGTGATAATATAGAGATATATTAACCTTGTTGACACAATCTGTAACAACAAACTAATTGCTTATTGTTCTTATGTGTGTGTGTGACGTTATGTGGTTTTCCTCCCATAAGTGCTTCCTTAACAGCTGCGTGATGTGGGTGATAACTTGCACAACATTAAAGAACATTTTGAATAGAGTGCGGAAATGATGCTGTCACAACGCAATCAGATTTTAGGAGAAATATAGAAAAACTTTTAATCAGAAGCTTTATGGGCAATTTTGGGTAAGCAAAATGTAGTTAGCCCTGATGGATCCTGTCTGAGACATGGCAGCTGTCAGTGTCCTGCTCACAAGTATTGTGGGATCTTGTGGGATATGGTTATGGTTAAATGGTTTAAATTAGAAGAAATATCTTTGATCCTCCATGTACAAACATACCTACCTTTGAGAAACACTTTCAGTCTACCAGTGAAAAGGACAGAAAGAACAGCACCTGGAATTAGAACAAAACATGAACCTGTGTTGAAGTAATGCCCAATTTATTTACTTTTTGATGTTGGGGTCAAATAACCACTCTAACAACATCCAAGGGTATTCAGCTGGAATTTCCCCTCAAATAACAGCTCTTCAGGCAACTGAGCACACAGTGTTCTCTGCCTGTAGTTATTGCTGGAGACCCAAATAGGGGCCACCATCTGCACTGTATCATAGAATCTTAGAATCTTAGAATGGTTTAGGTTGGACGGGACCTTAAAGATCATCGAGTTCCAACCCCACCTGCCATGGGCAGGGACACCTCCCACTAGACCAGTGGCTCAAAGCCCCATCCAACCTGGCCTTGAACACTTCCAGGGATGGGGCAGCCACAGCTTCTCTTCTAAGAACCATGCAATCACACATTGTCACTCTTATATAAACAACACCTTTTCCCCAAGTTTTGGTATACCCAAAGCATGAGGAAACCTGCTTGGTAACGTAATTGCTTGACAAGCCGAGCCCAAGGAATTCAAATAGTTGTGCCTTGCTGAAAAGTGCGATAAGAAAATGTGTTTACGAGCAGAGCCAGTCATGTGCAACTGTATATCTCCCAGAAATCCCAGTTCACATTAGTTCAATAGTGCCACTAATTCATCTGTAGTTAATGGGCAATATTTACTGCCCTTCACAGAATTAAGTGACTGGATACTAATCTCAGGTTTGGCTCACCATAACTCATAAAGGCTGACCTGTCAGAGCAGACACTGTGCAGATACGAAGGAAAGCACTGAAGCACTACACCGAAAGTACCACAGGAAAACTTTAAAGAGGCATTATCAAGATTGGTGACTTTCTCACATATACATACTTTTATAAATTCATTTGTTGTTTTGTTTTTTCAAATGGGCCTGCCATTTGTAGTCCAATATATCCCTGTTTGAAACCAAAATACCTCGTAACAACCCCATCATAAAGAAACCACACTGGAAGGCACCAGAGAGATGGCAGACATCCCAAACAAGGTGCTTGAAAGAAGCTGAATTTTTCTTATTGTAGAAGAAGGTGTGGTCTCAAGGAGTCCAGCTGCTGTTTAATGTTGAACAGGCCATTGGTCAATGCTTCAAGGAATAAGCAGTTAACTTTCGGCTGAAGGAGGTGCCAGATGACAGAACTGAAATGGTTGTATGCAAATGCATATATTTATGTCACAAACCAATTCTGCCATGGCACTTCATATCATTCCAGCACAAATTAGTTGCAATACAGAGATTTTGACCTGATTAGTCATCTGGCAAATGCCAGAAATTTCAAGGCCAAAATTCATAATGTAACTCAAATATAGTTTAAAAACTGAGTGGATATCATAAAGGAATATTGTTCCAAATATTAATATCTTTTCTTTTTATGGGATAAGTTACCCTATGAATTCTGTTATAATATTTGATCAGTCTGAAATACATAGTGTAAAGAAAGTATATGCAAAAAGAGAAAATGTACGTGCATTTGTTTAGCATATCCTTTCATATCTACAGAATTTATATTCATATTGTCCAATTCCTTTAACTGTGTTAGGTGATTTCCAAACACAGAGCTGAAGTGAGTGTGAAGAACGAGGGCACAATGATACTACAAAGAAAAACCTGTGAAGGGAGGCAAAGGGATATAACGTACAATATAAAGTAAGAAATGGAACAGGATTATTCATCCTTTTAATCTCTCTACCATACTTCATTAGTAGAGACCCCTATTGACATTGGTATCTTCCCTGCATGTATCCAGAGCTAAGGGGCAGGCAGTCAGGCAAGGGATGCCATCCCAAGGACCTGGAAAGTGCAGACATGTGGGGTGATTTCTAGAGCATTGTGGAAGCAGCTAAGGAAAGAACTGAAAAGAAAACCTCAGTCTTCAAAGAAGCTCGGAGTTTCTTGGAGGGTTATTATTCCCTCTGTATCATCTACCTTTTAAACTCTGCCTTATTTTATCATTTGAGTGAAACAAGTTTGTTATATTTCATCGAAGAGGGCCTGCACTCATCTTTTCTCACCCTCTTCATATGTGCTCCATTGTAACTAATTGCCTCATTCTCAGTCCTATTAAATGCTGATAAGAAGAGAATCTCAAACCCTCTCACCTCCAAAAAGCAGAGGTTTAAATTTGAAGCCTGGTTTTACATCTCAGGCTTCTATTAATTGTGCAGTACGGTGTATGTTGCCATATCCTTATTGTTGGACAAATTCAATGGACCTGAAAGTCAACATAGCTATTCACAGTACACCTGGTTAATGGCTGCAATTACACAGAAATACATTATGTAATGGATACAGAGCATGCAAAAAATTACAATGAAAAGCCAAGAAAAGTCCACTGAAATTATTTTTAAAAACCTAGTTTTCAAGGAATTTTTCATCTCATTTTGTTTCTAAATATAAGTCCCTCAGCTCACCAGTAACCTTTTCATAATCCCTTATTCCACTCTGTCCCTGTAATGGCTGCTGGCCTTGCCTCTGTTCAAAGGCCTTTCCCCAGCTGGAAACATTTTCTAAAACAGGAAAAAAAGTTACTTGATTTTTAGGTAACTAAATGCAGCTCATTACCCTTAGAAACAAAAGGAGGAGGAAGAAAGGGAAAGAAGAAAGAGAAAAAGAAATAGACAAATTCTTAATTTTTACCCATATCAAAGTCATCTGATAATCCTAAAAAGCCAGTATTTTTAACATGCTTTCTCTGCCTCAAAAACACTGCAAGCAGGAGCTTGCCTTGGAGCATAGATGTTGGGCTAGAAGCCAATGAACCCATTCAAAAAACAGAAGGTCTGTCAAGGCTCAAAGAAAAATCCCAGCCCTTTATTGAACTGATAAAACGCCATTCCTTTTCTTTTCCACCACCTCTATGGAAACTCCTTTTCTGTTCCACCATCCTCCAATTGAGCTTGGCTATTCTTCTCAACCACTGAACTCCAGTATGGTTTGTCTGTCTTTCTCTCCCTCCCCTCCTCAGCCTGTGATCTCAGCCACCTTTGTATCTCCCATTATCAGCCCCAGCAGCATCTCCGCTGAGCTTTGACTGGCAGCACAATCAGAGCTTGTTCTCTCAGGGATGCACAATGTGCTCTGGGGAGTGGAGCCCCCCTCGCACAAGGAATTAGACTTCAACAACATCAAAGGGGTGCGGGAATAGCTGGCAGAACCGATGGGCCCCATGACGGGCATCCACAATAACTACTTGCCTCCCAGTTGCCTTTCAAGGTTTGTGGAAAAGCAAGGAGGGATAATGAGAGTTTGCTGAAGACTCTGACAAAAGAAGGAAGAAAACTGCATCTGCTGTTGCTGAAAGAAGGCATCAGGGCAGTGAGGGAAGTAAGAATGAGTGTAGAGCTTGTAAGGGAGAAGTTTGAAAATGCTCCAGAGTACAGGGAGGTCTTAACAACAAAGCTCAGAGCAGATATGGTCACCATTAGGTGCTTTGATTTGATCCGTTACTGTATTTAGGCACATCTCACTCAAGATTAACTCAGGTATTTAGGGATGTCTCCATCTGTAAGACATGTTATATTTTTCTGATTATAAATTCTCAGTGTTCACCCCTGATGTTTAGGTGAGAGTGAAGCCTCTCTGTGAGCAACACTACAGTGCTAATGTTTGAAAGCCTGTGCAGATTGTCTTAAAGGTAGGTCTACCAATTTATTGGTCTACCTGTTTCAGATCAACTTTGAGAACTGTCCTTCCCCCTTGTTTATAACAGGTAAGTTACATGGCAATAATCTCCATTGTGCTAAGTCCTTCTCAGAACTGGTCTTGTGCCTTCTTCTGGACTTGTTGCTAAGAGTGGGCAACAGGGACAAGCAGTCGGGTGCAGAAGGGATGAAAATGAGGAGCAGAAGAGGCGGGGTTGGTGTTTCCTGATGGCAACTGAGGCCCGCATTTTTCAACGTTGTTCTGAACACAACGCAGGCATGGACAGGCCTGGTGGGAAGACCTGAGAGCAAGCCTTGAGGCTCAGCAGAACTTCCTGGATGGGTCTGGACAGCTTCTGGGGTCAACTGAAGCTGTTTGTACAGTATTTGTAGCACATACAGGGTGTGCAGTGCATATTGTATATACAGATTTAGGCCATTTTGTCACTGTCAGTATAAACACAGGCACTGTGTAAGGCTGGAGCTCTGGCTTAAAAGTGAGGTGGCTCATTTTGGGACAGCTCTAAGTTTTCCTCTTTCAGACCTTCCCTTGATTTGTGTTGCACATGCAACACAAGTGCTTTAATAACAGCTCCCGAATCACTATAAAATTCTAACTCAGCATGTTAAGAACAGTAAAAACTGGTTTAGGGTTATTTTGACACGTAGTGCTACAAGTTTTAGTCAGGAGATTACTGCCACAGATGAGGCGGAAACCTTTCAGAAGGGGTGGAAATAGATCTGGTAGGGAGCACTGATTAAAACTAAGCAACCTATTCATGTGAGGTTTACACAGGAAGGTTGTAGACAGAACAGGTTTGCACATGTCCACAAACCAAATGAGTAAGTAAGCAGAAAAATTCTCAGAAATCTCAAAGAAAGAAAAAAATCACTTCTAATGAAAGCAAAAAAATAACCAAAACCCCTTGCATTTTTAGGAAACTCAGGCTCTGTGAGAGTTTTCATACAGGGGAAAAAAAAAAGTGTCATAATGCAGCTTATGAAAAAGCTGTGAACTTTCATGTTATTTTTGTTAAGGTGAATTGACCCTACTCAGTTGCTTTGGAATATCATAGCATGCAGCTGAAAGAAATTTGTAAAGTCACCTATCGGGTAGGAATAGGGATGTTTCTTTCCCTAACAAGTCAAAAGGAAGACACGCAGAAAGAAAAGGAAAGAGAAAAAATAAAACACTCTATTTCATTTGTCACCTTTCTCTTACAAAGGCAGAAATTCTTAACAAATATTTATGAATATCAGTTTATCATAATCATTCTCTCCAAATTAGATAATGCTTGGAAAGTTTTTACTCATAAATACCTCAAGATGCCTCCAAACTTCGGGTTTGCAAGTTTGATACAGCAAGAAAATGAGATTTACTTCATCTAACCTTATCATTTGAACTGAGAACATAAAGAGCTTTGTAGAAGACATTTTAACTCAAACTAGTCATGATAGACTATCTTCACAATCAGTGGTCACTTCCAGAGAAAAATTCATATAATGGCTATTTTAGGAATAGGTGAATTTTAGGACAAAATGGCCTGAAATGTGTCAGCATTTGCCCAACATCTAAAGAAGGAGGCCTCAAATAACTGAACTAAAGGCTGAGTCTATATGACAGGCATTTTATCTTGAACAAAATTATGTCATCCTGAAAGTCTAAGTATGATCATATGATTAGAAGTTACGGTCTAGTGTCACATTCAGCTACTGCAGGCTGGTGAATCTTGGACTTTTCGGTCTACTAAGAAAAAAACACTCAGGTCAAAGGAGAAGGCATCTAGATCAGAGTTGGGCACTTCAGTTCATCTATGCATCACTCTTTAGCTCCTGAACAGGCCACAGCAATGCCATCTATAGGCATTACCTAGCATCCACATCATGGATGTGCTCTGTTAGATCCACACAGCTGAGGGCAAAATACATATATATATATATATATTTTAAAAGTATATAAATATAATTTTCCCTACATTCTGCATGATAAAAAATCCAATTTTATGGCAGTTATAACGACTGGATTTGCAGTGCCCTTGTTTTCTGGGTAACATATTCAAGAAGTAGGAG
Organism: Limnodromus scolopaceus; assembly: GCA_028565335.1. NCBI lineage: Eukaryota > Metazoa > Chordata > Aves > Charadriiformes > Scolopacidae > Limnodromus > Limnodromus scolopaceus. The sequence continues at coordinate 148,638,360 of JAOXNO010000013.1, read as the reverse complement.
AGAATAGCAAAGGTATAAGGGTGGGTATAGTCAAAGCATTTAAGACAGATCGTTTTATGGCCCACATCATTGTTTTTCCTAAAACTTTTCATATCCTTCAGAGCTAGACTGGCCAAATAATTTGCAAGAAGATACCGTGTAAGTGACCAGATTTTCAATAGAAATGCACACACTGCCGGTATGGCCATAATGCAGCATTATCTGAGGAGGCAGAGGCACCCTTTTGAAAAATCATTGCAGATGATGTAAAACTTGAAACCTGACCCAAAGTAGTGAGGACCATGACTTTGCTTCACATGAAAGATTTTAGTGTCATTAAGCAAGATGACGCATGGACTCAGAAGAAAGAACATCACCTCTTGAAACACCGACACCACAGAGATTGTCCTTGGAGGTCTTCCCATCCAGGCAGTGATCCCAAATAACCCTGCTCCTTTTATGCACCGTGGTATCCACGGCTCAGGATGATAGACTGCAGGCCATATGCTAGATCTTTGTGTTTGCTAAAAATAGGACATTTTTTTCTGTCCTGCTAGGGACAAGTCAGTAGAAATGTGACCAGAAACCTGGCACAAATCCATACGGCTGAGAAGAACAACAGAGGTCTTTCCTTCAGGCTTGTCAGACAGCAGCCTAATCAAAATCCTCTAAGGACAGGAAGGGGGGTGGAACTGATAGCTAAGTTTATTTTCCCTCAAATGTTTCCCCCACTCTTTGATCCCTATTTCTTTTGTAGAGTAATATGCACACTTCAGCCACTGCTGGTGCTGATGGAAGAGCCAATACCAATGCAAGCATCCTTTTTTCTCTGCATCCTCCTTCCCTTTCTCTCCTGGACACTGCCAGCATTAGACATCTAGCGTAAAAGATTTCAAAAGGTTAGAAAATTCTGGCACAGTAACTGTGCGTACAGCTGCTTCCTCCTGCCTTTGCATTAGCACCTATTTCATGTTTAATAATAGCATGGAGCTGAATCTGAAATTCACTTGGAAGCTATTAAACAAACACCAATTATTTTTGAGGGACATAATCTCCCTTTCGCTGACACTTCCTAAAAACCCTCTCCTGCTGAGATTCCTGGAGGTTCCTGGAGAAGTTCTGCCAGGCTGAGCTCTATTTCCTGAGTGCTGTTATTGCCAGTTCATCTACTACCTGTCCAATTTTCTACACAGCTGATGTCCCTGTCTTTGTACTTTGTGCTACAGGAAAGGCTATGAAACACAATGTTTATGCCCACCTTGTGGATTGATCACAGCTGTTGACGTTACTCCCTGCTCATACAAGCAAGGCCAGTTTCATCAGCTGGTCCCTCCCATTAATAAGAACTAGTGTTGCTGAATGGGAAACAAACTGGCCATCAACATTTTCATGTCCAAGGGGGTGACTCACTTTTCTGAGTTTCAGTTGCTTCTCTTTCCCCACTGTGGTCAGATCCTTGTCCTGCTCTCCCTCCAGGTTTCCACCAGCATGGTTAGACAGCAGCTACGCAGAGAGCTCACTGGCATCCAGAACAGAGGTGGGGGTATCAATCTTTTCTGAGGAAGGAGGGGGAATGGGCAGGAACCCCAAACTGGATCAGTTGTTGGTAGAAGAAAAATTTCCTTCATCACTGGCTGATCTTCTTAGGATGCACCCCATGTGCCCACCACCACTTTGCTGCCCACTTGCCCTTGCCAAGATTCCTCACCACCTTGGTTCTGCTAAATGCCACGTCAGCTCTTTGGCTGCCATGATCTAATCAAGGCTGCAGCAAGGAGAAAGAAGAGAAGGCAGGAGTGATTTTTTTTTATTTCTTTTTTTTTTTTTAACCTTTCATTTTTTTCCTCCCAAATCACTTACAAGTGATAAGTCAAAGTGAAAAACCCTCATGACTGTTGCAGAAATAGATCTTTGTTTTCTATCTTGAAAAAGGATCTAACCTAAAAACCCCCGCAGACACACAAGATTAATTTTCACTACTTTGTTTCATACTATTTATAAGCAGCTCTTGCTGAGTTTTAGATTTTATAGCTCAGCCTGCTGGCTGAAAATACTTTCTGTCCACTCCTGAAGGCTGATTGATTAGCGCTGCCAGCCAAATCGCAGTCTGTATCAGCAGGCCCAGGCACGCAGGCTGGAACATGGCTCACAACACTTGTTTTGAATCCCCGCATTTATACAGGAGAACACGGCAGAAAAGACCTTGGTGCATAAGCAGAGACAGCGTGAAACCTCCAGCTTGGTTCCCTGAGCCCATGCTTTGCAAACCTTGGGCAGATACCAGAGGAGATGAGGCAAGGAGCACTGTGAGGACAGAGGCGTTGGCTGGAAGAGGTGGTCGAGCCGATCTCCAGTAGGACACTGCCAGAGTGACAGACTTCGGGCACAGTGTATATACACAAAGCTCACAGTGGTCTTTCTGCTTTAAGGCACGGTGCTCACACATCAGGTTGTACACTGGAAGAGGTGGGAGTCAACTGAGTGAGTTGTGCTCTGAGGTGTGAGACTTCACCGTTCTTAACATGTCTGTCAGCATGTCATAGTGTGTGAATATCAGACCTGGACAAATATTTCTGCCAGATCTGAACAGAATAACTCTCATTGTAAGCAGATATCCCAGATTAAAACACAAGATAGTTCAGTAAAAAATCTGTATGCTCCCTCTCTCTGTCTCTGCCCCCAACCTGGCTTGATCCTCAGAAATTAATAAATTAAACAGGAGTTCCCAGCAGTAACTGGAAATATAAGGTGTTTTGGAAAATGCTCTTAATTTGTACTCAGAATAAAGAAATCTGTCAATACATTGAGTGGCCTTGAGTTAAAAATTTTACATCCTAGACTAATTTATTTTAAATAATTCCTCAGAAACAGGGCACTAAACCTGGAAAGAATGTCAATAGGAGGCAACAAAAACTCCTGAGCTAAACTTCCAGCCTGAGGGAGAGAGAAACGGGAAGGGCTGCTACACAAATACCACCCGGCACAAATGCCGTGCGTGCCCTCCTGTAGCATCCCACTCTAATTTTTCCAGATGCTTAAAATGTCCCTTCCTCATTGTCATAATCATCACAGTGTCTGAGCACTCCCCAGTGCCTTACTCTATGGCATTTTCTCCCACTTTGCAGCTGGGAACAGAGACAATAAGACTCACTCAAGAGTCCAGGGACAAAGGCAAGAACTGCCCAAATACTCGGTGCATGCTAGAATTAAGCAGCTCTTCCCTTAAGTGGGTACTTGAAAAGTCCTCCAAGGACTCCAGTATGCCATTGTAATGGAGCATTAGTTACAGTTTAACTCTAATATAAAACAGTTTTAAAGATGCACTGGGTGGTTTCTTAAGACTGCCTTGCCTCAATGGCCCTGATCTTCAGTGATATTTATAGAACTTATTCCCATTGATTTCAGTGGGGGGTATTCATTTAAATAAAGCCAAACTGCTGAGCTCTTGAGCAGTGTCCTGTGCCTGGGTCTCATATGTCCTGCTAAGAGGATGGACACATTTGTCTCTAGGAGCACTCAGGAGCAGAGGATGCTTCGGTTAATCAAAAATCAACCTTTCCTTTCAGACTGCTTTTTGGAGTTTTGCCTCTCTGCACTGCAGTACACTTCCTCTTCTGTGAGAGCATAAATTAGCTTCAGACCCAGCAGGCAGCATCTTCACTTAAGTGCTACCAGTAACAGAAGGGGAAAGGGAGGCCAAGCGTTGTAGCTCTGTGTAGCACCATCCAAGCCAGCAGAAACAACAGGTTTTGGTGTGCTGTGTGCCTCACGCAGTATTTTGTTTGGCTTCCGCTCTCAGAACACAAAGGAATAGTCCACAGTTATGCCAGTAAATCAAAGCCCAGCATTTCCGACAACAGACTGTTTTCAGCACCTTCCCCGTGCAACCACATTGCTGTGGAGGGTTGTGCATCTGTCCCTCACCTTGCAAGAACTGTTTAGACAGGATCAAGGTTATGAGGACTTTCTGGGTGAGGATTGCCCATGCATGTCACAGGGAGACATTGTGCGAGTCAAGCCTGCAGGCTTGAACTGTGTGACTCTAGTGTTGGCTGCCTTAAGTCTATGTTAAGGCATTATTTAATAAAGCAGCTGTGAAAACAAAATGCCGAAAACAAAAATGCCAAGTGCTGCTACTGATATCTCTGCTTAGAGCTGTGTTAGGAACAAGGGTATTTGTTAAAAAGAAGCTTATGTCATCCAGTGGTGAAGAATTGTGAGGCAGACCTAGCGCATGCTTGCAAAGCGAGTTAAAACACTGTTATTAATTATGGCAATGTACTATTCATAAGCTTCATTTTGCAGTGGCACATTGAAGCTCATGGGAGAAAGCCCTTCTGCTACCTCAGGAACCAGAGGACAGGTGGGAACAAACTGGTTCGTTCACATAGATGGCTCTACGTACGCTGATGCAGGGCTGCTTCGGTCACAATAATTTTAAAGTCTGATGATACAAATAAGGAAATCAAACCATATCATATTATTAGTAGACAGTAAAAAAGGACTTCATAGGAACCTGGGGAGGCTTTCTAACCTGGATCTACACACCACCCTCACTTCATCCTTCTATTAGGGCAAGACTTGGGTCTGAACCAGACCTTTCCTCCTTACCCCTTGTTTCCCACATCCTGATTTCAATACACAGGTCCTCGATCTGAGTGCCTGGGGGCAGAGCTTGGAGCAAGCTGGGTGGCACATGCTCCGACCCACAGACATAGTCAATATGAATTAGGGGTTTACCCATCAGCCATTTTCACTTACTACAGGATAAGACAGGCTGGGGCAACAGGGAAGAGGTGTTTAGGGAGGAGGAAATCCCTGCTGTAACACCTCAGCTTGAGGATCTTTAATCTCTATACTGGAATGACAGTGAAACAAACCTAGGAAGGAACATGGCCCTGATGCCAGCTGAGCTTTGCAAGAGGCACAGATGCTGCAAGCAGATGAGAAGGCTGAAGACACCAGATACTGGAGCCACTGGGGGAGGCAACGCAGAGGAAGTGATGCTTACACATCACCAGAGGAGAACAGAGTTGTTGCTCGCTGCATGAGATGTAGGAGCGGGAAGTCTCAGATGTGGAGTGATAAGAGAAAGGCAGCTTGGTGGCATATTGTTCCTTTCAGATACACATGGAGGAAGCAAGAAAGTTGAGTCAGCTGCTATAGTGACTCTTCCTGCTTCCCTCTGCCACCCTCATTTACCCACAGAGAGATGAGATTTCGGTGGTGGGCTGGGTGACAGTCTTTGGGCTCACCCAGGGGATGAACAACACATCAGGACTGGACAAAGGGCATGAGACGGACTTCTCCTAGCGGCTTCATCAACCAGCGGGAACAAGCTGTTTACCAAGGGCAGTGGAAAGCCAAAGGCAAAAAAAGCATTCACACACACACACACAAAAGCATTTTGGTCAGGAGATATTCATGGCAAAATAGCAAAAAGCTGTGGATGCAGATAATGAGGGACCGAGCATTTAGCTTATTTGCATGCTTATACTGGTGACTCACTGTTGTGGTGCTTTTAATAAATTATTGCTGTGTCCTTTTCTCTATTGTTAAAACTTCCTTTGTTTTATATACTCAGGAAAGAGATCCTAAAGTCATTGAGGACAGGCTTTTTGAAAAACATCAGTTCAATGCCCTGCAGCAATCAGAGGCAAATGAAACATTTAGAATTATTAGGAAAGGCATAGGGAAAATGTTCTCTCCTTTGGTCCCTGCATAAATTCACGGTGTGACACATAGACATGGCATGCAGTGCTGAAACATGTCTTCAAACAGAGGTTTTTCCACACAAAACCTCTGTTTGGAAAACACCTGGATAGATGTGGTGAAAGCAATGGTAGGAAGTGAAATGGTGGAAACCATGAATGGTATGGGAAAGGTGCAAACTTGGAGGGGTGGTGAAATTATCTGGTAACAAATTAAAACTGATGTTAGCACAACTCAAAATTCAAATGCAGAATTTACTGTCACAAGATGTTACAGAGGCCAAAACCGTGAAAGGATTTGGGCAACAGAAGGTATATTAATGGAATATCAGCACATGTTTACCATGACAGTCAAGAGGCAATCTCCAGCCCTAGTGCGCTTCCGAACTGGTGAGGAATTACATGTGTAAACTCTTCCTCACAGCTCTCTCCAAATACATTTTATTCTGCGCTTTCCAACAGATGCTAAAATAACAGCTTCATCATCTCCTCATCCACCAGCGGAGATGAAAGCTGTTCCTCTTAAAAACTTCCCTCAGGACCCTTCTTTTTCCCAGCTTTCCGGCAAATGACTTGCATATTGGAAGGATTGCATATCTCCATCTGAGTGGGGCCAATGTGGCACCTGGCAAAGGGTTTCCTGCAGCACGGTCCTTCGCATGGTCCCACGCAAGGTCCTCCAGGAGTTAGGATATGGCTGATGAAAGCTGTTGGCATCGCAGCAGAAAGGCTGATGTGTGCCCCACAACTGACGGGTGTTTGTACAGCTGATGATCCCCCATATGCTTCCCCACTCCCTGCTGCTTCCATGACTGCTGCAGAGAGAGGTCTACCCAGCGCAAAATGGAAACGATGCTGTGCTTCATTTATTAACCAGAAACGGAGCGTGAAGGAAGAATTACAGAGACCAAGAGCACAGCTTGAAGCTCTGCACTGTAGCAACAGCAGAGACTCTGCCTGCAACGCTGTATGTGTTCCACATATCAAAAACAAACAAAAAATGCCTTTCTTTAAAAAAATACCTTAATTTGTACATTGCTTGCACTACCTGGAAAACATCAAGTATGCAATATATGTTCCCTGGCTGTTAAGAGAGTCATCTCAGGCCTCTGAGATAGCAAGACCTCCTCCCCATATCCGTGTTTACAATACTTCACCCAGCAATGAGCAGACGCACGATGGATCCTCTCTTTGTTAATTAATACCCATACTTTCCCACCCAGGGTAGTCAGTGCTTATTCTGCTCACAGTTGAGTTGCTTTAATATATACAGGCACAATGTGAATTTCGTGTAGGATTTGTTGTTATCCACCCAAAAGGCAGATCCCTGAAGTTGTGCAAATGAAGGGGACAGAGGGAAGATAATTTCATCTTAACATTATTTCAGAGATCTTTCACTAATTTACAGTCCAACTAAAGATAAACAATTCACAATACCATAATCATAGAACTAGTTTTGGGTCACCTCAGCAAGCTGGCGTGCTCTATCTCTTTTCATACTTGTTATTTTTTTCATTGCTACCATGAGACTATAATTTTCTTCAGTACTTGGATTTTATTTTCTTTGCTCCATACAGCAATAAAGACAGTTGTGGGCAACAACTAAGCAGTGAAGACAGTTATGGCAGAAACCAAATCTGTTCCAGATGTGTACAAACATCTCCATTCCTGGAAGTTTTCTGTAACAAGAATGAAGACTTCTGTATACCCCACTTAATATCTACTTCACTGTTTGCCCCCAAAGCATTTGGAAGCACCTGTCACACTGGTAATTAACAAGAGCAATAAAATGTATATGAATAGTTATGCAAAATATTTGTGTTGTTTATAGTGATACAACTACTATATCCAATAACCTACATGATGAAAGTTTATCATATACCTAGAAAGAATTTTGATTTAGGGAGCCTTTAAGATTTTTCTCCACCAGCGTAGCCCTATCTCTGATCCGTATACATCTCCAGATTTCTTTCAATGGGTGAAACAAAAGCGGGTAAGAGAGAGTTTACCTTAAGTAAATGGTTGACTAATAAAATGTCTCTCATGTCACTACATTTGCCCAAGCAAGGGATATACTGTGGCCTTGACCCAAATACTGTAATTCTGGGGACAGAACTTCTGATGCTGACACTTTTATAATCAACTTGAAGCTTTAACTTACGAGTGACTCAAAAAGTTACTACCTGATCCTGACAGAGAGAAACTTTTTACTACACCGTGTATTTTAAAGCAAAACTAAACTCCAAGTATTAGACATGGAATCATATCTGGAACGCAAAGATATACAAGAAACTGATTTATAATGTTTGCAATACTACTTTTCTAAAATACTACTTTTCTACTTATATTCATTTCTAAAATGAATATAACTCAGCTAGCAGTGAAGAGATGGAGTTTTGGGTTTTTTTTCTCTAATATAAAAGCTTTCAAATGATTAGTTTTTAGGATAAATATTAGCATTCTGTCTTTCTATCTAAACAATTTGTAACCCACAATTACTGTCTCTACAGTACTTTCCTCCTGATGGTTGTAAAACTATAGCCAAAGCTAAGGATAATTAAGAAATTAGCCCAAAAGAGTTAGCCAGAAATTGGCATGAAAAATTCAAGATCCAGTCCTTGCACTGACATTTATCCTGGTGGTGTTGGAAGCAAATGATTTGTGTTAAACTAAAGCAATTTGGCAGCGTGTTACTTTTTCTGCTAAATAGTAATGTTTTTCTGCCATTTTGTCTGTAATCCAAAATCTAAACCTTTCATTTCATAACAAAAGAGAACAAACTTTTGCCTTTGTGATCGTTGAGATAACCTTCAAAGCAACAATTAACTGTAAACAATGCAGCGATGTTTGCCTCAGCAAGAAACAATAACCGTGAGCCATTATTTGCTTCTAATCATTCATTAGGTAACTCGATACACTAATTGCCATGTCTTCAAAGGAATTAAAATGAAAACATGTTACTATGCAATTTAAGATGTTTTTGAAGATGAATTGGCTAATTAAAGAAAAAAAAACCCAAACCGTGCAAAAATGAACTAATATTTGTGCAAAATATTTGCTTTACATTGGTAAAATTGACCTGTACAGAGAGGTCCGGGTGTTCCCAGTCAACGTCACAGCTGGGACTCAGTCCTTGCGAGGTGCAAGGATCAGGGTTTTCCCTCCGACTTTCCATGAGGTGCCAGGTGGCCATGGCATGTCTAGCAACAACTACAATGTCATGGGATTTTTTTTATCACGTTGTTTGAAATGAAATGCAGGGAAATAAAATCTAAGTAGGCTGCAGGAGAACAGAGCCCTGTGCTCCAGTCCCAGTGCCAGGTGCAGTCGGTATACTGGAAATGCACATACCCACTGGAGCTCCTGGGAATGTGGCCACTCTCTGATGGCCCAGGACCGTCCAGCTTGCTCCTGGCAGAGTGGGCTTTAAATCGTCACAGGCACATACCAGGCTTCAGAGAGACGCAACCTACAACTTCTAAGAGAGAAGAGCTTCTCAGTGCTTGTCTGCAGGGTCTGGTAAAGATGAACCATGTCCCCTGCAACGTGCATTATTAAGGGCACCACAGACATGAGGAACAAGGAGACCAGTGCCAGCTAATTCCCACAAGACATCCCAAATCCCACATGAAATTACTGGGTACGTACTAAAAATTTCAAGGAGAACAGAGAAGCTCATTGCCACTTACAAGAGCTGCCTAATTAATGTTCACTTTACCTCAGCCAATTTTTATATTCTGCTGCTCAGTTATGTAAATTGGGCAGCATTTTGTGCTATGATTAATAGGTCCTTAAACAAGCAGATTTTACTTGAGATAACACTGTCAGGAGCCATGCTTTTTTGGTTTGGCGAGGAGGGTTTTTTCCAACTAACTATTTCTGTTCCAAATTATCTTCTCTTTTTTAGCTTCAGAAACGATTCTGATGTTATTCAAGACAGTATCTTGAAGTATGCCTTGTATGGTTCTGCATTTCATTCAAAGTCATGTCTGATATTTATCACAATAATCTCTCATTATGAGCGGAAAACTTCATTTATTGCATACAATATGAATGTCAGTAATTTGTGATTGGAACAGTCTTGATTGCAGAAAGAGTGAGACAAGAAAAGAATCTTATTGATTTTTAGTTAAAAAAGTTGACATTACAGAAGAAAACATTAGCATCTTTGAAATGAGAGCTAGAAAATTGTGTTTGAGAATTTAAGTGAGAGATATTAAACACACCCAATTATAATGAAGACTCATACTTCAACATAAGCCTGGTTATCAGAGGCTGAGACAGCGTGGGTACCGGCCAGATGAACAACCATATTATTAACACCCTAAGGGCTCTTTAGCTTTAGAAATTGGACATGACTGGATAATGCTGGAATCTTTTAAAGAAAAAAATTTCCAGGGAAAAACAATGAAGTTTTGTGCAAACAAGTATTTTCTTCAAGCACTTATTTATTTCAATACAAAACATGATATAGCAATGAAAAGATTTTATGTTACTTTTATCCAAGTAGTAGGGTTTTGCTTTTAATATCCTTCTTTTCCAGGAATAATTTTTCCAGGATTCTACAACCAGCTGCTACTGTACTACCAAGTGAAACATCTCATTCTCTTTTCTTCTTCAAAGCATCTTATATTTGTTGAAAAGAAACACCTTTGAAACCTAAAATAACTGTTCACAGAACTTTTAATATCTTAAGAAAAAAATAAAGACCTTCTTGACATGCCAGTAGATGTATCAGTAGTAGCACATAATCTTGCTTTGTTCTCTCTTCAATAAGCACATACAATTTTCTCTGTAAAAAGTTGAACTCATTTTAAAATATAAGTCTATTCAAATGGATGTACTTTTAATTTTATAATATCAGTCATTAGACATAATCCATTTTGTGACATGCCAATAATCCAGAATTTTACAACAATTACAATTTTAAAATAAGCTTTCACATCAAGTTTTCAGCTGTGGACTTCCAAAGGAGGACCTCTCCTGTCTGAAAGCGAAGATATGCTGCCCACTGCTTGTCGCATTTACACAGCCTTCTTCTCTGACTGTTTGAAGTTTTTCCTCTTGCCTGTTCCCTCCTTGGGTTTTTTTGCTGGTTCAAGGGGCTAAATTCCTCTGTAGCTGCAAGGGTTTTGTCGGTTAAATACCTCTGAGCCCTTTGCTCTGAAGCAGCTCCACACACCTTTGCTTTGCAACTCCTAGAGGTGCTACTTTGCTCTCTCTCTCTTCTCTCAGGTACTTCAAAACATCTCAGTCAACCTCCCTTTCTTCCAAGCTTCAGCAAGTTCTTTCCCTAGACCATCTCACCAGTGAAATGTCCATCATTGTTTCAGGTCTTGGTCAAGGTTCCCCCAAGGTCTTCAGACTGCACCTGCCATCCTTCTTCCCAGTTACAAGTGAATCAGCCACAAGATACTGTGCCACTGAGCAACAGGTTGCATTTATTCCCATGATCATGTAATTATTTCCTTCTCCATTAAGCTTTCCAAAAGTATTTTCATTTTTTGAAGCCTGACTTACATAGTGTTTCTGTAACATCTTTTCTCTTTGTGGCCTTCCTCAGTAGCTTCTCTTCCACCATTTACATATCCCAAGGTCACAATGCCAGGCAGTTCAAATTGAAAAAAAACAACAAAAAACCAAAACATACATACAACAAGACAGACATTTGACAGTGGAGAATTCAAAAAGCACATTCCAAAGAGAAACTGGGATGAGGAGAATGCCTGCACTTGCTATAATTTTAAGTCATATTTACATACTATTTAAAAACCATGTTTCCATCTTTCTTTCGCATACAAAACTTTCACAACAACAAATTGTATTTTTTTGAAAAAGACTTCTTCAAGGTTTATCCACCAAAAATAAAAAGGATCTAGGAATTAGAGTAGAATCTCAAATCATGCACCAACAGTCTGAAATTATTCATCTGACAATGCTCATACTAAGTATGTGATAAACTCAAAAAGCTCAAAGACTAGGTTCATGCAAGCACTCAATAGTTTAGTTTCTTACGTGGACCTCTGGGGTTTCAGAATCTCATGAGAAGAAGCTTTCAAATAAGTTTTCTAGTACTTTTTGTTTTCAATAAGGCCTGTAATACTAAAAGGCATGGCATTTTTCAGTCTGAGCAAGGAAGTGCAACAGTCAGAGGTAAAAAATCAAAAGAAAACAAAATTAATATGACTTTCCTCCAAACAGATGCAGGATTTAAGCCAGAGTTAAGTTTGATTTCATAAAAACAAAATTGTCCATCACTAATTAAAATGGTAATTATAACAAGCTGTGTGTCTTCCTTTTTGAAGTAGATATATAATATTTTATTTTTAAATAGATTTGATCAATGGGAGAAGGATGAAATTGGCTCATAAAGAAAAGTTTCGTCCAGGTCACGCTCATCTTAGGTGAGTTAGTTACAGTGAACTCAGCACTGAGCAGAGGCTGCACAATCTGGCCCACAAGCAGGAGCTTGTTAAAGGATATCAAAACTCTTCTAAAGGCCCAGGTCTAAACAATAAGAAGCTCTTAAGGGATGTTCCTAAAGATAGAAAATCCTCAGAAGAGATGCTAAAAAGATCTTGTGAGAGACATCCCCGCAACAAGAAGAACTGGGAGAAGAACCTCTCAGGAGTGGGAAGTCTTCAAAGGCGACCCCTATTAACAAGAAACTTCAAAAGTGGGATGTGACATGACGTGAAAATCCTCCCACTGATGTTGAGCGCTTTAAAGATAGAATCCCCTGAAGCGAAATGGAGCCTTTGAAGTGGCAGTATCAGCATCAACTTTCAAATGCATAAAGGTGTGGCGTACAGCGGGACTAGTGCATCGGTGTTACAGAGCTCCTGGTGACGTGATCCTTCTTGCTCAAGTCCGATAAGCCTAAAGGCCACCCAAGAGGGCAAGCAAAGAGAAATACCATTTAGCTGACCCTAAAAGACGTCTTTGATCTTTCCCAATTAATCTTCCTAATGCTGAAAGAAAACTGGGTTCAAAACAGGGGTGAATATTCTAAAAGAGTTGCCCCCATAGAGCTGCATTACCGTACAGTACTCTTCCAGACGAGGTGGGGAAAGGTTTGCCTTTCTGTTTTTCTTGTTTGTCCTTTGCTTTTTCTTTAGTTTGCATAAAGGTAACACAGTGAATTGATTGAGACACTTGTTAATGTTTTTCTTTTTATTCAGAGCAGTTTGGATCTACGATTCTGAGCTCCTTGAAGTTCATTAAACAGAATCCATCACAATTTTGCGGGAAGTCTATTTCTGAAGCAGCAGTCCCACAACAAGTTAATATCTTTTCAAAATGCGAGCTGCAAGGAAAACACACAGTATTTGCTGATGTTCACACAATGGCATGCAAAGTTGTGATCTTAATTTAAAACTGTAGAAAAACATAAAGGCAAAACCAAGGTTCTCTGTCATCTCTTTAAACAGAAATGATCAGAAAGGAAATAATAGAATTTTCCAGTTAGGTATACTCTTGGAAGTAAATAAGAAAAACTTTTGTCTTGGGGACTAGAATACTACTAGAATAATTAAACTAGTAGAATTTTCCAGGTAGGTCTACTCTTGGAATTAAATAAAAGAACCTTTTGTCTTGGGGACTATAACACTATTAGAATAATTAAACTAGCCAAGACCCAAGAATGGATGAAATTGTACAGCTATAAAGGTGAACTATATTAACTCAGAAAAAAGGACTAGAAAATACAAACAAACTCATAGAAGGACTGTCTTGAGCCAAATAATCAAATGTCCTGTTACAAGTAATCATATAACAGTCCTCTGCATAAATATAATAATTTATACTGTAATTCTTTGTATAAATAATTATTTCTGTAAACATGAAATAATTTAAATTATGACCCTGTCTGAATGCTGTTTCAGAAATTTGCTTCTGTAATGGTCAAAAATCCTCTGATTTACTTTCAGAAAGCTTTTGTTTATATCCATTCTCTCGTAAAACATTGTTCATTCACTGAAATACATGAAATACTTTCCAGCCTACACCCCCCACAATTTCCCCTTTTTCAAATAAAATATGAATAATATCTTTCCAATCACAGTCACACCAGACTTTTGGAAAATGGCAATACAATGTAACCACGTTAGCTAAAATCTTCAGGGTACTGCCATGTAAAACCTAATCCTGAATAATCTGGCAAAGCTATCCACAATTAAAACCAGTCTCAGGAAGCGTCAGGGACTAAAATACTAATGAATGCTGTAGCCCTGCCCATGATGACTTGGACATACGGATACCCACAGGTTTGAATTTCTCTGCTTGTCCTCTCTGCTGGGCAGGTCTGAGGCAATTCCATTGTAAAAGGCATTAAAATCTTATAACACAGCATTGTGACCGAGCTAACAGCTATGCTATACTGTTAAGGAAAAACATGTCCCAGCCAAGGCTTATTTCTAAAGGACTGATTGGCACCTTCACTGCTTCAAGAGGGCTGAAGCAAAGCCTCTCCTGAATGCAGTGGCCAGGTCCCCACTGCAGAGCATCTGGCCATCAATCTCCTCTGAGTCTGTGGTGCCCCTCTGACACTAAGACAGATGCTGTCTCTGCTTTTTCCACTAAAAGTGTAGCAAATTACATATATGAGCAGCTCATAGTAGGCCACCAGACTGGTGTATTGCAGCACGATACCAAGGGTACACCACGTCCCTGGGGGTGCAGAGAGTCAAACCTGGAGGAGCCTTTGTCTTGGAGACGGTTAGGTGGAATAGTCTCCAAAACAGAGACAAGGAGTGAAAAAGCACTGGTGGTTCATTGTTCAAGGTCACTTTCTTCCACTCTGTAGTTCAGCAGTGTAAACATAACCAGTGTGCTATCGATGTGTCCTGGGCTGTACAATGTGAGCACAGCACTGGAATTGCAATAGCACTGACACAGCTTCTCTCCAGAGTTATGAAGCGGGCAAATTTTAGCCAAGGATGTCTAAAGATTCTCTACAGATTCTACTACAGAGTTCATCTCTTTTCTAATAAGTGTTTTCTTTCCTTGAACAGTGAAATACATACAGGAGAATTAAACACTTCATGAAAGAGGCTCCCTCCAATTTTCAGTGTACCCTGTTTCTCGTATTTCCAACATCAATGATTATCTGAAGAGTGTAAAACAACCTGCTTTGCAAATCCATACTTAACCTAACAAAAGGTTAAGGCCAAGTTCCCCAGGAGAAGGATTCTTAGAGTAATTCCTGTTGAATTGCAGAGTATAAATAGAGGAAGGGAAGAGTGCTCAGCAAAACATATGCGTCTCCTAGGAGTATATGGAGAAACTAAACAGGGAGAAAAGTGCATATTATACTTCTCAATCTAACCTGCTTTTGTGGAACCCTCAGCCATGCTTGTAGGGGTAGAAAAGCCATGGTGTTCCTCCAAGCATGGACAGAAAGCAGATTTTGCATGTGCATAGCTGAAACCAGTTCCATGCAGTAATAAACAATTTTCTTAGCGAATTATGCAGTTCACAACCCCCATTTACAAAACAAAAACAAAAGCCCACATAGCCTTCCCTGCACTGCAAAAGCTGCTTAGTGTGCCAGAAGGATTTTAAAAACCTGCTTTAGTTCTCTCAGTATTAGGGCTTTGTCCTTCAAGCAACCTTGTGCTCACGCAGAGCTCATTTACTTCAGCAGTGCTGCACAGGGGGTTCCATCCATGCAGAGCAAACCATAGGGCTGGGGGAGGTAGCGGATGCCTGCTTGCATCCAGCAAACACTTTTACCTTGTACAAAAGGAGTCTCACAAGTTTATCTCTGTCTCCATTCCCTGTGCATCTGGTGGTAACGTTTGGTTGCACATGCTGTGAGGGGAACATTTAAATCAAAATCTCTCTTAGCTAGAATTTCTAAGGAAAAAAAAAAAAAAAAAGCCTTTGGAGATACTTCCAACAGACCTGTAGCAATGTTTAAACACTGGGCTTGAACATGCCTGATTTAAATATGCCCTTAAGAGGACATGGCAGATCTGCAATATGGATCCTTATGCAAGTACAAGTATTATCATAAGATTTCTTCGTCCTTACAGGATTGTAAAAGGGCTTCTACAAAAACAGACTGAGTGCTCCTCCGACAGTATCACAACATCATCTAAAAACCAGGCTTGACAGTTGTAGCCCACATCAAAAGCAGCTGCTTTAGGCCTGATTTTACAGAGGCCTGTAACACTTCTGAAACACAAAACAACACTTTCCGCCTTCTGATAAAATATAATTTTTGTAGTTGCCTTCCTGAGCAGTCCATTATATTAAAAGGACCCTTTGTAGGTCAAATCATAATGCGCTTTTTTCAGTAAGAAACTCCAAGCAGTTCCAGTGAAGACTGACATAAGAATGCAGCCTTCAGAAACGGCAGTAATGGCAATACATTCCTTCTTTACTCTGCCTTCATTCTTCCTTCTTCTTCTTATCTTCGCTTCCCTATAGTCATTCTTTTACATACTTTTCTTACCCCCATGCCCACTCCCCCAGTTCTTGATAGTTTCCCTTTGGGAACACCCTGATTATCTCTATTCATCTTTTTCCTTACCTCTCTGCCATCTTAAAATCCCAGAATTTCTCCTTTTTTCTCTCTACCTGCATCTTGCCATCTTCTCCTGCCTTTCTTATTCTGTTGGTTACAGTCTGAATTCTTCTCTAATTCAAACCTAGACAATTCTCAGCCTGGGTCCCCTGTCTCCACCCCCCGGCACCCAGAAACTCCTAATGCCCTTGCTGGAACTCAGAAGGTGTACTCCAGTCTCCTCATCATTAACATGTCAGTCATAACTGAGATTTCATCCTGTAGAAAATCTCTAAGTTTCAGCTTTTCTTATCTATCCATACAGCACCATCTTTCCATCCAAGCTCTTATCCTCCTGTGCTGCTATCGACAAATCAGAGCTGCAAGAGGTCAGGTAGTCTGCCCTGCTCTACCCAGTCCTTAATCAGAATCAAATATATCTATTTTATTCCCAACAGATGCTTTCCTAATCTGTTCTGGGTGGCAGAGACCCCATAACCTCCCTGGGAAATCTTTTCCAGTGCTTCACTATCCTGACCAATAGGAAGACATCCCCCTATCTAACTTAGATGCAATTTAAGCTCACCACTTCTGGTCTGGTCCACCACTTTTCACTGATCTTGATGGATACAATTTTTTTCCACCTCAGAGAAACTTAGGATGCTATAACAAAGATTACTTTTACTGGCTTATTGCTTTGCTATATGAACTTATCTTTTCATCCCTCCACAGCAGCACCTCTACTCTCCCCACTTCCCTTGAACACCATTTTGTTTCAGGGGTCTTTGTCACTTTGCCCACTTCCATTCATTTTTCATGATGTCAGCTCTTGTCGGAGTTCAATACGTCTGTGTGACAAGAGCCCAGCCAGTCACAGCAATGACGTGAATAGCTTTAAACCTGCCCCTTATATTGAGATTCCAAAGGAGATCAGGAGGCTTTAGAATGCAAATACACCCTTTTCTCTCCCTAATAGGTTTGATCCAACTAAAAACTACTAGAAATTATATAATAAAAGCTAGAAAAATATCTGGTTTAAGTAAAGAAAACTCAAAGCAACAAAATCCAATTAATCCAATGCAATATAAAGAGGAAGGTTTGAGCGCTCCTTCCCCAGCCCATTGTAGAGTCTTGCTTTCAATAGTTCACTGCCTCACCAAGTAGCAGGCTCCTAAGAATGCTCTTCTGCCCCTATGGAAGGTGGCTGGCTCATTCCAGTCCCTCACCGCAGCCTCTGTATGAGGCTATGCACAATGACCATCTCGTTCACAACAATTGCCATCTCTGGAACCTCTTTGACTGCTGAATAGCTTCAGAGGGCATGAGCAGTCTCCTTCCTGAAAGACCCAACCATTCTCTTGAAGCGACATGCTTGGATAATCTCTGTTTTCCATCAGCTTCACTATCCACACCTCAGTTTTGAAACATGGCATTTGTGTGTTGGAGAATCCTACACCGGCCCTCATTGTTGAGAGTAAGTCTTCATGAACATGTCCCAAACCACTTATCCTACAAAGCATATCTCAGAAGACTTACTCTCTGCATTGTTTCCAAAAATCTTGACAGCAAGTAGGGTCTCGGTTTGCTAAGGCCACTGCCAGTTGTACTGATCAGTACTTAAACTCATGTCTCAGATGGTACCCACCAACTCTCTCTTCTCAGATCACCAGAGGAATACTGAAAATCTAGCACATGGTGCAAGTTTTAAAATGCTACAGTAATAACATTTGTTTTATTATTTCTCTGTTTAATATCAATATGAAAGCAGCTGAATAAGGTTCCTTCCTTACTTTCCGAAAAGAAACTAACAATGGTTCTAACTGAAGAAAAACAGTGAAACTGAAGAGCGGCATTTTGCCCCTACCTTCCAACAATATGTCAGCAACGCCAAGAAATTTTTCAGCAGTGCATGATCATAGACCGTGTACAAGTTGCAAATCTCCAAGGAAAATGAAGTGTCAGACGTATGGTTTTCAATTTAGTGTCTCTTGTCAGCTTGTGTCATACAATACTCCCATCATCTCAGGATGATGTTATTAAGTTATAGGGCACCTCAGCTCTCTACTTCTCGCTAGATCTGTGTGCTCATGAAAACTGCTAGGTTCACCAATCCTGAAAATGAAATCCAAAGCACTGCTATGTTCAGCCAGGGAAATAGCAAAATATATTGCTGAATGAAATCCTGCCTCATCTATGACTCAGAGGAACAGGGTTATTTTTTAGCTCCACATCCACTTGATGACATGTCCATCAAGACTCTGAAAGTGACACCGAGGCTTGGTTATGGTCAGATTAGACCATTAATGCTTTAGAGAGAGGGTCATCTTCCTGTACAAATGAACCTGGATTCTCTGTACAGCCCTGACCCACTGCTGCTCACTGGAGGCCTCTGTACCACAAGCTACCTGTACCAGTGGTGATGGAGTTTTGTGATTCAGACACGTCTATGGAAAACCTAGAGATCCTGTTTTCACCATGAAATTGTGGAAGATCCTCTGTATGCTACAGTGACAGACCTGCTGGGACCATGAATTTCTCACGATAGCTTCAGTTTCATGAAGATCTTTTCAAACTGAATATTATAAAAGAAATCCGTTTTGGTTTGACTTGTGACACACCAGAAGACTTTCTGACACTAGAGAGTTTTTCCCTTCTCTGTCTTTTTATGTTAGGGTTTAAACATTATAACATTTACTGAACTTTACCAGAAAATTACCTCTGTGGTATTCTGCAGTAGGCTTCTTTCTTGTGGAAAAAAAAAAGTCTAGTTATTTCTTTTTAAAATATATTAATGAGCATTACTAACAGCTTTTTGAACTGATTTGACAAATGTTTTTTACCTTTGTATGTATCTTCTTCCTGTGTGCCATGATTTAAAGTATTGAAAGATGAAGGAGACTAGTACACTAGAACACCTGGCAGAAATGCAAAGCCACAAAACAACCTCTTTCTTCTTGTTATTTAAAGGAACTGTACTGTATTTTGTCTGTCTTGAAGGAAAAGCCCCAAATTCCCTGAAAGGCAGTAAAATTCTATTGACTAAATTGGCTTCAGAGCAGGTTAAAAGGAAGCAAGCTTATGACATGTCAAAATCGTCACCTGATATTTTTGAGAAATGCTCACAGTCAAAAGAATCCAAAAAACACACATGCTGGTTTTAGCATACCGATTACAGATTGGAAGCAGAGGACTGAAACCTCTTCCTCATTAATTAGCTGGCTAACCTTTATTTTAGAGGCATATTACAATTTTTTTAATTACTAATATTAATAAAATTGATACAAGTTTTCTAAGCCCCCTACAGACAAATAGAAGGCCTCAGCATCCTTAAGAGTTGATACTTTGAAAGAGTAATACAAAAAACTGGTGTTAGAATACTGGTTGCGGTATTTCCACTTTTAATTTTTATAGTTATAGATAAAATACACATATTAACACAGTTTCCAAATAAAGTAATTGTTATCAATTAGACATGCACTTAAGTATATACCTAACTTAATTCATCCCAAGAGTCCCGTTTCTCTCATGCTGAGATATTTTTTAAAAAAATGAATATATCCAAGCTTATCAGCTGGCTGGTCTCTTACAGGAGCCAGGGTAACAAGTAGGTCTTGAGGGGACACAACAGCACACAGCTCTCCGAGACTGACATGTCATGATTGCCTTAAACTGATCAAAATCTGTGTTTCCACTGGAAGCGGTTATCCCAGACTTTCCCTAGTCATGCAGTCCAGGTGCCTGCCCTGCGTAGATACAGGAACTCACAGCCACACCAAAAGCTCGCTCAGAGATGTGATTTGGCTGAAAACTTACCTGAAAAAATTATTTTCACCAAAAGCCAAGGGCAAAGTGATTACTCAATATCTAGTTCTTCCACATCTGATGGTCTGGTTCACAGAGCAGCTGTCTTCTGGAAGCCACATATGTTGATCTACGCATGCAGCATCTCTAGTCCCCTGAAAATAATTCCCATAGGGCTTTAATCAGACCTACTGTATTGTATGTAACAATCACTTTATTAGCAGAGCTTCTCTTCGGCTATGTCAATACAAGTAGATAAAAGAGGGCCAAGGCACAGACACTGGCAATGGCCTGCAATCTAACTAACTGTTCTAACTAACAAGTTCTAACTGTTAGCAGAGCCTCTTGCATGGTTTTGGCCCATGCCAAGTAGTACTGCCCAGAAAACACCCCGGCACAGCTCAGGAGATAGCAGATGCCAAAGATTGATCCCAGTAGGCAATTTGGGACACAGACACCATGTTCTGGGGAGAAAGGAAGTGAGCTTGAGCATATGGAGGTGATCCATCGCCATGCTGCTTGGATTCATCGAGCACAATTGCTGGTCAGACCAATTTAGTACACAGAGGCTGCCTTCCAATCCAACTCCTAAAGGCTGAGTTTTACAAATGGGAGATAGAGAGTGTGCCTTCCAGTAACAGTGGAAAATACTGCATTGTTGGGGAACACATCACAGCAACAACTGAGATGGTTTTGGCTGCCTCTGGATTGCTCAACTAATCCAGCAGTTACAAATCAAGTCCAGAAACAGATGGGGCACTTGTGGGTATAATCATCTGGAAAGGTTTATTTGATGAGAGCCTTTGTACACTATGTCATCTGTGTTGAACAAAGAATAACACACAAAGGGAAGGGCTACTGAAACAATATTATGCTTGACTGCTATTCTCCCGTTGCTGTTCTCAAGCCATTCCGTTTTAAGTGCAAGCTTTCTCCAGGCTTTTGCTCTTCTATCCAGTAACAGGCATGTTCCCCTTTGATCTTCATTCACATGTGATTTCTCAGATTTTCCAGCATGACTGGAGCAAGCATGCCACCAAGGTTCTTCAGAGTTTGGAAAGCAAGTGAGCTGCTAGCAAAACAGTTCAGAGCCTTTCCTGCAAAAGAGCTAGCACAAACCAGTCACAGCCAGCCACTAAGCCCACAGCTTACAGCAGCCCAGACTCAGGCTTAATAAATGACTTGGGCTCAGTTGGCAAGGAAAGAGAAATCTATAAACTGCATCCAAGATGATGCATGTTTTGGTTGGAACTCAGAAAATATCAATGCCCTGAGTAAAAGATGCCACGTCTACAAAGTGGTCTTTTTCTCCTGATAAGCTTGGCAAAGCCTTGGGTCTGTCCATGTTTCCTTTTAGGTTGAGTCACCCTCCAGAGCAGTTTCCTGCAGCTCCACAGATGGCTCTGTCAGCTCAAGAGTCAGTCACTGCCCCCCTCACAGTTTTTTTCTCTAAGTCCATGAAACACACCACAGTCATTCCAGTGGGAAGCTCTTGAGACATACTAGTAGTTGTGTGGCTGTATTTTATGTGATTTTCCAAGGAAAGTGGCATAAAAATCTGCACAATGCAATCCTGAGTAAATTATGCCCTTGATCTCACATCAGCTTCACATTTCCTTTTCACAACAGCATATTTATTCCAGCTGCTGCCTTTTCACAAAATCATGAGACACTGTGGCCTGGAAGGACTCAGAAGGCAGTCTGGGCCATCCCTTGCTCCAGAGCAGAGTAGCCTGTCTGTACACACCCAGCCCTGCCAGATGTTTTCCTGCACCCTCCGCAAAGATTTCCAGCAATGGAGATTCTCATTCCGCTTTTCCGAGTAACTGCCTGTTTTTACCACCGGAAATATTTTCCCAATTTTTACAGTTTAAGTCAACACTTGTTGCCTATCCATCCTGGACATGCAAAATGGGTAATTTTCTCCCTCTGCAATATTCTTGCATTTTCTAAGACTTGTGTCTTCTGTTCCCTAATTTCTCCTTGTTAATATTCTCCATTTATTTCATCCTTTTATCTTAGCTCATGTTTTCTAGACCACCACATGTTCTCATTGCGATCTTCTTTTAAACTGGTCCATATCTTTCTTGAGGTACATTGTCCAAAGCTGAAGACACTACTCCAGACAGTCTTATCAACATGGAAAGTGCAAAAATATCATTTCACAGTTCCAGCAGGCTTTTATCCCTTCTGCTTATACATCTCAGCATGGTGCTCACCTTGTTTACAATAAGACGACATCGTTACACGTATTCACCTTATTCTACCCCTTTTTTGCCCCCAGGGCCTTATTTGATGAATTGCTACCTAGTAGGTTGCTGCCTGTTTTGTATTTGTGCAGTGCATTCTCCCTGCCTAAGTTCAACGTCTTTCACTGCCACCTGTCAAATTTTGTCCTGTTTTGGGGACCATTCCTCCAGTTTTTCAAGAGTAGTTTGAGTTCTGACCTAGTCCTTAATTTCCTTTACCAGCTCCAGATCTTACGCATTTTTAACAATATGGTTTTAATTCTGTCAGTCAAACTGTTAAGGAAATACAAAACAGCACTGGCCTCTGGAAAGGTATTGATGTAGCTGTTCTCAGGAAAATTACACTGAGAAAATGACAACTGATCACTACTCTTTGGGTGCTGCTTCTTGCCCTGTTTTGCACTTGCCTGTTTCTTCCTAGTTTATCTGCAGTGTTTTATAGAATAGTTGCATAAGGCTGAATAAAATAGTGTCGGATTTAGATCTTAGTTCAATGACCTGTTAAGTGAACGCACACACCATAAAAGTTAGATCAAAGAGTAGCAAGAGCTTCTCACTCTCTGATTTTTACTACCCTCTCCTCTGCAGAAAGTCAGCCCATCAGTGCTTTCCTTATTCGTAAAACATAATTATCACGCAAGAGAAGTTCATTATAAGCTGTAATTTGTTTGCTATGGTTTTACAGCATCTAGAATGAGCAGAAAAGTATGAAATAAAGTAGCAAAAAAAAAAAAAAAAAAGAGAAGCGCTACAAAGCTAAAGAGTTTGTTGCAAATGAGGGCTCCTTCAAATTTCTGTATGGTCAGCAATTATCCTGAACAAGAGAAAGGCTAAACAAAGAAAAGAAATTTCTCTTGTCTTGGGAAATGATGATGAATTTAAGACACCTTTAAGAATGAAAAAAGGCTTTGATTATTACAGATCATTCTTAATGAAGAAAGAAAATGTCTGGAAAATTACCTTTGAGAATAAATTTGGAAGACGTGTGTTCATGGGCTAACTTATGGTAAAACAGCTAACAGCTTAAACCTGGGACTGGAAAATTAAAAATATAGAGTCACCTACTAAAATGAATAATATCCATTAATACATGGAAACCAGTGACCAAAAGAGTTTAAAAGAATGAAGCAAACTTTTAAATGCAATTTCCACAGCTGAAATTATTGTGACATATTTTAGGCTACGGCCACATCTTGCTCCACTAGAAAAGTGGGAGTCTCAGATTATATAACTGGGTCTTCCAGGAACTGGAGTTCTACAAAATCACATATAAAAGTAAGGGTTTCAGGTTCAATATTGGCCCACGTTTAGATCTGCAGATATCCCTGATTGGTATAAATTGCCTGAGGAACCTAAGCAGCAATAAACGCGTGTTCACTAGAATCTTCTTTTTCAGTTTGTGTTCAGGGCTGAGCAAGAATCACTAAAATTTAATACTGACTCAGATCCATCTCCGCACAAAAGTAATGACATCTGCTATTCTTTCAGTTGTAATCATGTAAATAATTTTTCATCACAGAAATTCTACTAAAAATGTGTTACACAAGTAGAAGCTACTGTTCTTTCCACAGAATGGATACGCCTTGGTGGGCAGTGTAAGAGTAAGTCTCTGCAATAGGACAAAGCCCTGAACATTTTTCTGAGAGTACTGCATTAATAAAGATAAACTTTTGGAGGCCATGTTAAAAAATGAGGCTTGGATGCGTGTCAGCTGTAAATACCCCACTGTCTTGTCTGCAGGAACAGGGATGTCCTTGCTGACTTCCTGCACTGCGTCTCAGTCCCCATGTTATCAATGTCCCGCTCCCTGCTGCATGACTTCCTTCTCAGGTAGGAACTCCCTGAACTCCTCCACAAGGCCTTCTTGCCATCTTCACAATCACATTGGCTTTCAACACTCAGGCTTGCCAAGCTGTGTAAGCAGGGCTTGTTTGCAGACATTAGAGACATCTGCCAGTTCAAGTACCAGGCACTTTTTGTTTGTAACTGTAGACTTTACTGAAGAGAGATGAGAAATCTGAGTAACCCTTCAACTCTGTAAAAGAAGAGTCAGTCCTGTCAGACACTTATTTACAGTTTTCTAGATTATCACTTTTTAAGTTTAGAACTTCTAGTTTTTATGCCAGAAAGATAGCTGCAAACACTTTAACTTTGTTTAAAGTATTAATTCTAAAGTTCCCTTTTTTTTTTCTTTTTTTGTTTAATTTTCATGAACTTAGAGCCACATTTTCAAAGGGGGCTAAGAAACAAGGCATTTGTTTCTTATTTAATTTTTCACTACCTTTGGGAACCTAATTTTCATTTGAAAGTGCAAATCCCACTATAGAAAATTAACAGAATAAGCTATTCCATTAAGGAATGGCTGTTGACCACTTTTAACCAGACTTCAGAAAGATGACTGAACCGTTTAATAACTAATATTTTAACTCTTTCAGTATGAATTCCACATCACATATCATGCTCACCAGTACCATCTCATTACCGCCTTCTGATGTCATCACTGTGTGTACCCATCTGCTTTCTCTACCTAAAGCTGGTTTTGGCCAAAATCATGTGTTTTGCTCTACTGTATGGAGCCTAGAGTCATGTGGTGTGGAGTGAACAGAGATCCCAAGCAGGTGACAGGCTGTTTTTCCCAAGAACAATTCAGTCCTTGGCTGTGTTTGTACATTCAGGTGTGACAGTGCAGAGGAAGAGGGAGAATCAAAAGACCTGAAAAGACTGAAAGGGCACACTCTGGTGCAGGGGGGCACATAGATTTTGGAAACACAAAGTAAGAATTAAAAGCTTGCACAATGTGGACTTCAGTGGGCCTCCTGAAGTAAACCAAGGCAAGACATACCTGTGTACCAATTTTTGCTTTTAAATGCTTTTCCCCTAATTGCCTTGTTTCTGTTGCTAAAACTTAAACTCTTTTTATGAAGGCCCTATTAGGTCACTGCCCACAAAACCACAGGAATCAAAACCCAGTTGCTTTGTTGGCAACTATGGTGGCACTCTGCTGTGAGCCCCATTTGAGACTGGGCAAGGAGTATGGAGGGCGTTCTGACATGTATTGCTCAGAGAAAAAAAAAGGAAGAGTCAAAGAAGACAAAGATGCAGTTAATCCTACCAATGACACGAAGTCATTCTAAAGATCAAGTCCCAAATTTTGTTTCCAAACTCAGCATCTATTCTATGTGGGCAATCAAATTCCTTTGTTAGCTTCTTAGCTCTCTAGCACTCACCAAATGGGATTTCTAAGCACATCGCATTACAATCTCTTCCATCATTGCTCATAATCTCTTAGAGCAAGCAAAGGCATTTTGTTCTCATGTTCGCAGACAATGGCAATTTTTCTTTATCCTTTAAATCTTGTCTTAAAGAAACACAGGGCTGCAAGTGAAAATCTCAAATACCAACTGCGTTTGTGTATGCAGAATATCATTCCTCTGCATGAGAGATGTTATAAACAGAACTTTGATAAACAGAGGTGTATAATAAATAAATATGATATGCAAAGCTGTCAGGAACATGATGGAAATGAAAGTTTTGATTAGTGGGAAATTTGATAACCAAGGTAATACAACAAATGAAAGTCATTGGAATCTTCTTTGCTCTTCTGGATATGCTTATTTATACAGTGAAATCCAATATTTGATATTTTCTTATCAGCTGGTCCACAATGAATTTTAAATTTAAAGTTACCACCAAGCATCTGTTATTTGCCAAGCTGGAAAAAAGGAAATTTTTGAAAAAGTGACTGTTGGGAGATGACACCAACCTTGTGTTCACTTTCAGCCACAGTCCCAAATTAAAGCAATTATTTCAAAATGACTGATGCAGACAAGTTTTCATATTGCACATTTGGATGGAGAATGTTACTATCTATATACACAGTCAAATAAAAATGCAAAGTTTTACCCTGGGCTTTTAATATGCATGACAACAAAGAAACATTTGAATGTTGACTGTATTCCCTTTCAATCTGTTCAAAATCTAGAGAGAGGAATACATGCTATAGCACTGCCTCTTCCCCATCTAGTTTGCTACAGTTTTCAAGTAAATCCCTACAACTGACTACAATCTGTTCTATCAGATGTCTTTGCAAGGTCAACATAGAGTGTTGCATGATATTTATTGGTAGCTGGTGAAAATTGTGTATCATTTAAAACTTTCATCACATCTGCAATTTGGCAAGAGATTCTATTAAAGTTCATGTCTGTGGGGATTCAAACATTGGAGTCTTATAGACAATTCTATAGCCATTTGACTTGAAAAACTTCATTTTTGCTATGTGATGCTCAGTGTTCATTTCCTTTAAATTGATGCAATTATTCAAAAATGATTTTGAGATTATTGGGTAAGACTTTTGAGGAGAAAGATGGGAAAACAGGGAATGAGCATTTTGAAGTAGAAATTGAAATATGTACAATTTCTCATTGCAGAGGAACATATTGTGGGAGACAGGCCATTGGCCATGGGCTATTATGTTTTCATTGCCAGTTCATTATTCAGGTCTCACATTCACAGAATTACCAGTTTTTTTGCTGGGGGTAGCAAGATCTATGGCTCAGCTCTGAGATTCACTACTGCAAGGAAATGACATTACAATCATTCCACTGAAAGTCATTACATGCAAAGCAAACGTTCAATTAGCTCAGAGCTTTAAAATGTAGGTTTTATTATTTACTGATCATATTATAACTCATAACCCTTCAAACTAAAGGAGAACTTAAAGATGGCTTTCAAAAGCCATCAAAACCCAAAAAATCAAAACCCAAGAAATACCTCAAAATATTTTTAAAATGTACAAGCCTGAGTGAATTCGTCAGTCAAAATTACCCTACAAATGTTTTACCGTCATTTTCTTCTTAACTGAACCACACACAATGATGCTTCAAAACAAATAAACAAACAAGAAATAAAATTCAGGTGTCACAGGATCACAGAAAGATTGTTAGAAGAGATCTCTTTATCAAAGCAGGACTACCTTGAAAGTCAGATTCAGTTGCTTAAGGTCTTGGCCAGATTAGTTTTGAAAATCTCCAAGGATGAAGATTACACAGTCTCTCTGGGCACTTCATCCAGTGCTGGACCATTCCTAAAATATTTTTACTAAACTAATGACCAGTTTGGATATCACTGGAAGAAAGCTGGTGTAATCTTGTTGCTCCATCTGAAAGGAATCTTTCTATCAGCACCAATCCCTGAAAAGATGTACAGGCTAAATCAAAGCAGGATTTATGTTAGAAGGTATTAGTGGGGTTTGGATCTATATATTAAACAGAGAAGTCTTCTATGAGGATGTAAAATCTGGAGCTTTGTATTTACAGACTTGAGTCTTTGCTCTTTAAATCAAACAAACCGATTCTGTTCATCAAAAAAAAAAAAAAAAACAAAAGCAGCAAACTGAACTATGTGCAGTGTTGCCACTGTTGTTACAAGAGGGAAATAAAGTGACACTTAATTATAATGTACTATGTCAATATTTCCCAGTTAATTTTCTCTGTAAATAGCCTTAGTTGTTTCCATTCCCCACTACTTTGGATCTAAATTCATGTACTTTGATGTTATGGAAAAATTTCTTCATAAATCTTTCTGAACTCTCATGGTGCTTACCTGTCCATTCCCCACCCATCTCTACTCCCACTAATCCTTGGTTTATATTTTAGGAAATGCTTGATTTCAGATTTCCAAAACATCTGTCCTAAACATGAAGTATTTTCAGAGACTGAAACATGCTTTCAGATCAAAACTATCCCCAAACTACCCAACACCTTTAAAGAAGTAACTGAAGAAAACAAACAGGAAGATTAAGCAGGAAACACCTCTTAGGTAAAATTAATTCTTTTTTTAAAAAGCCTGCATAAGTCCCGTGTCATATCAATGTGCTCAGACTACATAAGGAAAACCAAGCGAATTTCTACACTCCCACATACTTCACTTGAATTTTGCAGCATTTCAAAATATCAGTTCAGAAGGGCAAAGACAGTTTTTTCCTATGTCTGTGTAAGAACTATGGAACAGATTAGAATGATAATTTAATTTGTTTCTTTCAGATCTCTTCAAAACTTCAGGATTTGCACCAGTTCTTAGGTAGCTCAAATACATTGTGCCATCACTCATATTTCTTTTTGCAAATCAAAGTCACACCAGTTCTCACACGCTCAGTTGCATTCTGGAGACAGGGCTATATGCCAAATGTGCATACTTCTATTACCATCTTCAAGCCTGTACCATTCATCATTCTTAAACGGATATAATTTTCTAATTAGAGTAGTGAATAGGGCATTGTACTGGGCTTCATAAGACATAAATTCTGTTCCCAACTCTGCAGTGGACCTGTGGGGCAAATTGTTTCAGTTCTCTATGACTTAGTTCCCTTAGCTGTATTGGAAGGTAATGATCTATTCTAATGAGCTTTAGGTACAGCTTTTTAAAGTATTCATCTTTCTTCTCCGTGCCAGACCAAGACTCAAAGTAGAACAACTTTTCCCAGAGAGATCTAATTGAAGAAGCAGAGATACAGCCTTCTGGCCTAAACTTTAAATGGAGAGCAATACAAATTTCTTAAAATACAGCCCTACAGCCCCTATGTGAATTGCTCATTTGTAACAAATTCAGATTCCTGGTTCTCTCATATTAGTTCATCTGCTGACATAAGCTATTCCTCCTCTATGTGCTCTTGGCAAGGACTGATTAAAAAAAACTGCTGTTCCATTGAAAGATGCCATCATTTGACACCTGACATGGATCTGGCCTGTTAACCTGCAAATTCTCCCTCTGAGACCATTCAGCTTGCCCAGCAAGGCCATTCTGCAAAAGGTGATGCAGGAAGCTGAGGACACACATCATACAAATTAGCTGACCGCCAGGCAAGTCCAGAGCCCAACTAAGTACAGCTCTATCAGCATGGTTCTGCACTGAGCTCACCAACCTGTGAGTCTCACCACAATGCGCCTGTGAACCCCTCTAGAGATCCACGCTGGTACCTCTGCACAGGGCTGCCCCGCACAATGCGGAAGTATTTAAACAGGCCATGTCAGCTGTTTGAAAATGTCTCTCTCCTGTATTAAAGCACAATCTAAATTATCAATATAAAGGCACACAGCCATCAGTGACGGGTCCTGTGTGCCTCTGCTTCACATGACAGTCGTGATATAAGTCCTGCTGAAGCCACTAGAAGGACTCCCATAAGATCCCTGCTTTGGTGAACAAAATACACTTTTAATTCCTCCAGTTTTATCTTCTAAGCAATTCCTTAACCATCTTAAGCATTCATCAGCTAATCCATATTTAGAAGGCTTTATGCAGTAATCCATCATGTGAAATCTTGTTGAAAGCTTCCCTGAAAATCCATCTATAAAATGTCTACCAGGTTTCTCTCTATGTAAGCCAATCATTATTCTATTTAAAAATGTAATCAGAATTGTTTGTCATAATTTCTTCTTCCCAAACTCACGATGACTCATTCTTATAACATTTTCATTCTCCAAATACAGCTTTCAGTTCTTCGTGAACATTATCACAAAAACGTCTTAATAGTGTTGTTGGATTTAATGAACTTAATTTTCATCATCTTTCCCAGACTCTTCCCTCTATGTGACACAAATATACTCAGTGTTTTCTAGTCTCCTGTTGCTTTTTCAGTGTTAAAGGACATTCAAACAAAAAAATTAGTTGCTCAGCCATTTTATACTTTGTCGCAGAATCATAGAATCATAGAACCATTTAGGTTCAAAAACTCTATCATTACGTGATCACTACGCCCAAGACAACCTCCAACCACCAGCCACCATATCACCCACAAGTCCTTCTCTGTTCACAAACAACAGGTCCAGCAGGGCACCCTCCCTAGTTGGCTCACTCACCAGCTGTGTCAGGAAGTTATCTTCCACACACTCCACGAACCTCCTGGACTGTTTCCTCTCTGCTGTATTGTGTTTCCAGCAGACATCTGATAAGTTGAAGTCCCCTACGAGAACAAGGCAATAGTGAGACTTCTCTCAGCTGCTTATAGAATATTTCGTCTGCCTCTTCATCCTGATTGGGTGATTGATATCTGCTTTATTGGCCTTCCCCCTGATTAATACCCATGTACTCACCATCATCAAACTCTACACAGTCAAAACATTCCCTAACA
The DNA here is from genome assembly GCA_028565335.1 of Limnodromus scolopaceus. Classification (NCBI taxonomy): domain Eukaryota; kingdom Metazoa; phylum Chordata; class Aves; order Charadriiformes; family Scolopacidae; genus Limnodromus; species Limnodromus scolopaceus. The sequence continues at coordinate 148,607,988 of JAOXNO010000013.1, read as the reverse complement.
TACAGGGGTACCCCACCACTTCTCCTTCATTGCCTAGTCCTTCTGAGCAGTTTATAGCCATCCATTGCAGCACTCCAGGTGTGTGAGTCACCCCATCATGGTCTTGTGATTGCAACTATATCATAGTTTTCCTACTGCAAATGGCTTCCAGCCCCTCCCATTTCTTGCTTGTGCTGCACGCATTGGTGTAGATGCACCTCAATTGGTCATTGATCCTGTAACATGACTCTAAGTGAATATTTAATGTTATATTACTCAAATACTTAGAGTGTTATTCTGTGGGGAAGTAGTCTGTGTATTACCATACTGAAGTCCAGTAGCGGTTCAAAAAAAGTCAGAGCAGAAGAATACACCTGAAAACTCCTGACATCTTAGGAGGATGGAGTTAGGTTTTAGTTCAGGAATGAGGGCATCTGCTCCTTTTGTACAAAGAGGGTAACTTCATCTAATTGCATATGATTCAAGCTGATCTAGAACAGTTGCCAAATTAACATTAGGAGTTTTGACAGACAGCCTTCTCAAAATTTATTCATATTCATTTGCATCTTAGTGCACTTAAAGGTGGTCTGTGCACATATTCTGAGAATATAGCAGAGTGTTAGTAACATAAATATGTTGTTCTATAAAGCCTCCTTGTTTATTCTAAGTTCTGAAAAAGTGACTGCATTGGGATACATCAGTAATCTCTGTCTCAGGACAAACAGAACAGGTTTGATGAGAGGAGGTCTTGGTTTTGTTCTGGCAAATGTCTTCCCTTCCATGCAGGTTGGCAAATCCAAATGGTGTTTCACTACATATCTTACCATCATTTTAATGGTGAACTCTGTTTTTAGATGTGTGGTTTTATCATTGAAAGGCTTAATTTACATACATGGCCTCTTAGTTGTGTTGCTGTGTTGAAGTCCTGATATACTCTTCTGAATCCTATGCACAACTGTTACACTCCAATCTTTATAGAATTTCTCTACAGGGCTCTTAGCCCTCCTGGCCATCTTCATGGTAGATTTATTTTACACTGCATGTCTCTGACAAGTTTTGAATTTTATGATGGAAAAGAAAAACAAACCTCCAGTCTTAACTTCGTTCCTAAAATTCAGCAAAATCTGCACTCAGATGTCACAGCCTCAGGGAACAATGTGTGTGTAGACTAGCACAAAAATGTAAACGTCATCATGCCATTGGACTCTAAAGCCATTGGATTTTAGACAGCTACACTACTACATCTGTTCAGCAGAACAATGAAATTCCTTATGAATATTCAACTGTTTAAAAACTTTCCTTGGCTCTAGAGGCTCAAGTGGTCCGCCATTTAGAAGTAACATCCAAGCCCTCAGCATTCAATTACAAAGTAGTGTGATTACTTCCAAAGGATGTAGGACATTCCTTTGTCCACTATTTACATATCATTACATAATTTAGTTTGGAATTATTTCCTCCATTATTTTTTCATTTTTATTTGTATTGAAAATTTAAGTATGAATCAGTAGAGCATTCATGAGTTGGAACCTTATTATTTAAAAGAAAAAGTATAAAAGGAGGAAGAAGGAATTATATATTTTAACCACAATGTATTTGGCTTACAAGTACTGATATAGAATCATAGAATTGGAAGAGACTTTGAAGATCATCAAGTCCAACCATTAACCTAACACTGCCTAAACCACCAATAAACCATATCCCTCAGCACCACGTCTACCCATCTTTTAAATACCTCCAGGAATGGTGACTCAACCACTCCCCTGGGCAGCCTGTTCCAATATTTGATAACCCAAAAGGGTAGCTAACTACTAACAGATAACAAACAATAAATATGCAAATTATGTATTTTTAAGCAAAAAGCTGGGGTCTGGTTTTGTACCACCACCGACATCTGCCATAGATGACTCTCCCATTTTGCTATGTTGATCTTTATAGTTATTCTTCCGTTGTTCAGACTACAAACAAATCAACATAGTACACAGTTCACATTGCTAACAGTAAGCAAAAGTCCCAAGGTGGCAAGATTAACAAATAAGGAATGAACTGGAAGAATATACCTTTTGAGAAAGTCTGTAGAGCGAAATGTATAAAGAAAATAAATACGGTCTGAGAAAGAGATTAACAGAAGGAAACATATGGACAAGCACTATGATGCCAGGCTTCTATGTTGTCTTTTAGAGATGTCCATGTGTCTCTTGCATCTGTTGAACCATTTCTTTATTGTTTCTCACTTCCACAGCATCACCAGCAGCAGCTCCCATACAACTGCAGAAACATTCAGCTACAGTCAGGATTTCATACATCATTTTTGTAATTACTGTAACTTCAACCATCCCTCGCTACAACAGCAGGAACCTGCTTATGAGGAAGTGAAGGTACACATATACATATTTTTTAGAGCATCCCTTGAAATATGTCACGGAACCCCACACACTAATCAGCTGAGATTCTGCCAGTACACATGCCTGGCTATGACATTGTTTCTATGTTTTGTTCCTTTTCTCCACCACACTTTCTGCTTGCTTGTTTGCTCTTAGGCTGGAAAGAAGCTTACCCTGAAAGACAACCAACCTCATAGCAAACTGCAGTAAGAGCAAGCTGGCTCTAACAGTGCCTTTGGGCTCCATCCACCTTAGACCCTGCTGCTTTGTTAAAAGAGACATGTAGCCACGTCTGGTCCTTCTATTGCCAGCGCCATTTCAGAAAAGGGTCAGCAATTTGCCATCCATCTCACAGGCACTGAAATGCTAGCACACAACTGGCTGCCAGCCTGACATAACATTGGGCCTAAGCTCCCTTCGATATCCTCTACTGCCCAGTTGGAAAAACACCATTCAAGAGAGAACAAACACAAGAGGAATACATGCCCACAGAAACGCCTGGAGTTTATATGGAGTTTATATGGGAATCAGCAAGCATCACAAAAGCAGCCCTGCTCTTGTGACTGCAGCTAAAAAAAACCAAAACTGAATGATTTATCTAAAGCATGATAGAAAGTGTGAAAGCAGACTAATAGCTGGAAGCTTTAAAAGATCATCTGTCTTCAGTCATTAACCTTTCTGTCATTTACATCTCCCACCTTTCCCATGCATGTACTAGAGGCAGCAAAGAATCAAACTGAACTGCAACTCACTCTTGCCTTAGAGGAAAATGAAGCTTTTAACTCTATGGTAGTGATGAAGAAGCAAACCAATGACCTGTAATGATGATCCAATTTGGTGGACTCAACCCAGATGCTACTGGATGTAAGCTCATACCTGCAGGTATTTATCACTGCACCTACCATATATAAAAAGCAGTAGCAGAAGAAAAATCAGTGGAATGAGCATCCTTACAATCTCAACGCATAATTCAGGCACAAAACTACCCACAAACTGGGAGACAGGAAGGAGATGCTAAGAGGTTAACTCTCCAGTTTAGGGTTAAACAGGCACAAGGGTAGACTGGGACTGCTGCTGTCTGGACTGCTGCAGTGCCCTGTGCTGGACAGGTCTTCAGGGTCCTGCAAAGTTCAACCTGTCCTTCCACAAGCAACCTGCCACTACCACAATGAAATCCATGGCAGAAAGAAAAATCAAATAATAAAATTTTAAAAAATTCTCACTTCACCATTACGAAAAAAATTGCAACTTTTTTTTTGCAAAGTTCAACTGCTATAGTCATGGGTGATGACCACCTCCTTCTTCCAACAAATCATTTATACAAATGCATAATTGATGTTCAAACATATATTTTTCCTCTCTCTTCCTTTCTTTCTTGTGGTTGTTTTTTTTTGTTTTTATTGTTGTTGCTAAGTGTTGTGATGATTTGTGCACATCCTTAAGTGGTAATAAATTGGTAAGCAGTCTCACTGAATACAAGCAGCCTCACTGAGTCCCATTTGCCAGCGTTAGTCAGGGTCACACAGTGTAGTCCACAGTAAGGCAGGAGCTCACAGCCCAATGTTAAAAAGTATATATTAGAACAGAGATGCCGATCAGTACAACAGTTAAGAAGGAAGAAGAAAAAGAGCTAGCTAGGTAGTTTTCAGTCAATTATATCAAAATGAACTGTAAGAATAAACAAATTAATAATGTAAATATCAGAACATTAGATTATTCTAGAGAACTGGCTTAAAGAAGTCAGGTAATTTTATTATCAGCCCCAGTGGCTGGGTTATTGTTGCAGAATGCAAAAAGATTCCTTTCAATTAAAGGCAACTATTTGTTCTGCAGCTGATAAATTATTTGCCAGCTTTTTCTGATACTGAAATTTTGGCTTTATGCATTCAAAATTATTTAAATTATTAACACACACGTAAAGGAAAAAAAAACTAGAATGTGGAATGTGTTCCACCTCACATGGTTCTGCTTTTCCCATGGGCCTGAAGGAAAGAAAGCGATTCTCAATGTTTTTCTTTTTTCCCCTCACTGCTTTTATTTGATTTAATGAGGTAGCCCCCCCTGCAACTTTATATTTATGAATTCATAATGTGAGCCAGCAATTTCTTATGCAGAGTCACGTAATTTGGTTGCAGACTCTTCCCCCACCCCCAAGATATTGTTATCTGTCACATTTTATAATAGCACCATCTTTCTTCCATTAAAGAAATTACTTCAGTAAGATTCCAGCTATCTTAAGGCACGTTATAGGTAAAAACCTGAGTCATCATTCATTAAGTAGCTTTAAACTTGGCTACTGATACATAAGTTTAACTTCTGAAGCACTATTCTCTTCCTTCTGAAATTGTTTTTTTCTAGCTTTCATTCCGATTTCTGCCAGGATATGACTTATGGTGTAGAGCAACTCTCTTCAGATCTGAGACATATATTCCAAAGCACATATGTTTGGCTTCCTCTTATTCCATGATGCCAATATGTGCTGCTCAAAAGTGTCCTAAAATCAGCTAAAGCTGTCACAAAACCTCACTTCAGGAGGTCCTTTGTCTTGTTTCACCTCTTTCCCCAAAAGGTTACAGGGATGAGCTTTTCACAAAGAAAAACGGTTGCTTGTAAATCTTTATTCAAATTCAGTCAGCTAATAAATGCATCTTTTAGTACCTACAGCCCCAAAATAGTCACAGATATTTGCTTCAGTTAAGATTTTTCATGTTTTTTCCACATTTATTCATTATTCATGTTACCTTTTATTGAGTTTCTACCTTGATGGTCATTGAGTCAAAGAGTAGAAAAAAAGTGCTGTGCTCCAGGTGACATTCACAGACTGGCAAAACAAGCAGGTCATGAAAAGCCTGTTGAAGATACTATCTACAATTAACCTGTGTGGCTCTCTGTGATGTCCCATAAATCTTATATGTGCTGAAATCAAAAGCAGTCCATTACAGGAAAAAGGGAGAGTCAACTCATCTATGTCTTTTTGTTTGTCCAACAGCACCTAGAAATATATCCCTGAAGACTAGAGATGGGCAAAGAATCCTTTAAAACTGAAAATTCTATAGGAACATGGAAATTGCCATACTGGATCACACCTGAGTTACTCTGTATCTCCTAGTCATCAGCAGCAAGTGTTTTAGAGGTATGTGGTAGTATATGCCTCAGTTTTCAGCCCTCCGAGGTAGACTGTATTAAGATTTATTCTTTCTACCTTGGTAAAAGAAGTAACAGAAAAATAAGACCTTTAGAAATGGACAGAGACACACTTCCAACACCAAGGTCTAAAGAAAAGTTTAGGACTTCTTGGTTTAGAAAGAAAACAAAATCAATTTCAGTATTAAATGAAAAATAACCCAAAACAAAAAATGAGGAGATGCTCAGCCAAAGAGAAAGGCAATATAACTGACATGGATCAAAGACTAAAATTTTTTTGCACATGTTGAAATATACCCCATGTAGAAAGCCAGCAGAAGGCCAACACTCTCCTTTAGCTGTCAGTCCCTAGTCTGAGAGCTTTCCTGGGACTTCAGCAGTTCACAGGTTCTGTCTTTAGGACAGAGGTATGACCTCTTTAGGATAGAGGTATATTTCATCCACAATACGCAATCACCTTACAGGAATAACAGTCCATTGCATAATCAAATCTAAGAGCTTCGCAGGATTTTTTTTTCCTTAACACTCAGAAACTAGATTTTTTTTCATCACTCAATATCTTCTGTTTTTCTGGGGGTTTTTTTGACATCTTCTGAAAAAATACCAAAACCTCCTGTGTAAAAGATTCTTACGGGATGAGATGACATCCCCTTTTTTGGAAGCAGAACTTTTAATGTGGCCAGTTGTAGAAATGCTGCAGGATGCCCCAAGGATTTGCCTACCTCATTTCCTAGGATGAAGGAGTTGCTGACAACTCCAACGACAGAGAGTTAGTCACTACAATAAAGCAAGAATCCTTCCTTTATTGCAAACAAGCCTGTTTATCAGATCAAGGAGACTGATAAAAGGAAAAGTCATATCAAACTGCTCAATCAACCTAAGAGGTAGTGGATTAGTTAAGTGACTAGTTGTCCCACATAAAACAAATGAAAAACAAAACCATTGGTGTACTAATTCTAGTACAGTACATTAAAGTCATCAGTTACCAGTATCTCAGTGCTACTACAAGGCTCTTACACCTGCCAAGTAGGATATAACTTCAACTGGATCATCTATACTTTAATTATGTTCATTAAAAGCAAATAGGCTGGGAGAGAAAGAGCCCATATATTATTATTGCATACCATAACATACAATAAAGCTCACAGTATCCCACTGAAATGCAGACCCCTAGCAATACTCTGTAGTAATCACCCATTCAAATGGCTCAGCAAAAGTCATTCTGATTCATACATTCCTGAAGAAAAAATGACTAGACAGTAGTGATATAAAACTACTTTACTGCACAAGAATATCAGCAATAAACAATCACACTGAAAGAATTGGGTACACAGACTTCTGTTTGCCAGAATAATTCCTCCATTGTGTTGACACTCTCAGATTCTTCAGCCCTTCCTGGTTTCCAGCTTTATCTAAACAGAAGCGCAAAGTTTCATCTCTTAGGATTCTTTATAAGCTTCTCTTCTATTCTTAATAAGCCAAACCAGATTTTTATTACTTTAACAAACCAAGCCAATAAACAGCTAAATGAGGGCATGCCTTTTTCTGAATATTTATTAGGCTGAGAGGAGAAAAGATATTATCACCTCATTTTAATCCTTACACCTAGTACTCTCCAAAGGCCTCCTGACAACTTTCTAAGTAGGGCCAGCAGCAAGGTGACCAATTAAGAAGGGGGCACATGTCCTTAATGAGAGCACAAGCCTTGAGGAAGTTGTACTCAGAGATGGGCCATCTCTCCCTTCCTGTAGGTTGTCCAACAGCAATTTTTAAATGCTTGCATAGCTTCTTTTCAATAATTAGATTAAGAGAAAAAAACTCTTACTCTCTGAGAAGTCACTTTAGTAGCAAGCCTGTGTTTTCACAGCTGCTCCCACAGAGATGATTTCATACTTAGAGGAGGATAAGGCAAGTGTCTTCACCTATTTAGGCTTGTCACGGGCAAAATCATACATCTAGCACAGACCTTACTGCAGGTTCAGAGTCTTTGCATCTTAGGAGGACAGGGAGAGAAAGAGGTTGAAGTGATATGGGTGAAGTGCAAAGGAGGAAAAAAGACACAAGAACAAAGAACATGCTTTAACTTGGTCACACGCTTTATCTCGGTCAGTCCTGACCTGGTCAGGCAGTTTGTCATGGCTTAACTGAAACCATGACACAGTTGGACAAGATGATCATTGTAGGTCCCTTGAAACTGAAATAGTCTAAAGACAGAAGACTAGAGCAGTTTAAAATCAAAAGGAATATAAGAGCTATTTTTCCCCAGTGTAGGTTCTTAACATTTTTACAAACTTCTGCTTGTGAACAACCTCTGCTTACAGACTCGCTAATCTCCAAAAGTCCAAGCTACCCTCTGATTGTTCAGAGGTTAAGTAGTGCTTCTGAAGGCTGCCTTTAACCTATACTGGGCTTTACTCCCAAATGAGCTTTTGAATATAGTGACACTCCAGACCTATTAAAATCCCAGGGTAGTCTCATTTTTCTTACAATATATGCCAGAAACAAGCCCTTATTTGTGTCTGAAATTGCAGATATCATTAGTACCCAAATTACCAAATCCTTAGGAAATTTTGCAAAGCTTTTAACTTTTGTAGGAAGTTTCCCAATTTCTATATAAATATTAGAAAAAGTAAGTATCCGCTTAACTTTTTGACAGGGTACCTATGTCTGTCTTTGAGTGACTGAAGAATCTAAGTATCTTGAGTGCTGAAACCTTTGTTTCAGTATCCTAGACACTAGGAGATGAGAAACAACAGTATCCAGCTGTTATGCATCCAACCACTAAAGGAAAGAGCAGGAGATGTTTTCTCTATTTTTTTTATTTCTGGTAATGTCTCACTCAATACAAGTTCCCAATGGCTTTGTAAAAGCTGAATTTTTCCCTCTGCATTCAATATCCAGCACAGTATGAAAGAAGAATCAGCCACTTTAAATAAAAGGGGAATGTGATTTTGCCAAGGGTCTGTCCCCTTTCCTGCTCTGCTGTTTACTGGCATAAAAAAGGGAATAGAGCACTTTTCAGTTGTACATATAGTATTGAGATGTCTAAAAGAATTATTAAAAAGCAGGGGAGGGAGTGAGGGGGAGTAAAGATAGTAAAGATAAAGTAAAGATAAATCACAGAGGAGGAGAGGTCAGGGAGCATGTGAGAAGAGGGTCCCAGAAGCACATTTACAATCCAAGGCAGCCAGCACAATAGATACCTCCAACGTCTCGACACTGCTCCCTCCCTCCCTTCCAGGCAGTCCCTCTGCAGGGCTGAGTATTCGTCTCCTCAGCAAGGTTTGAAAATAGTGAATTGGTCAGCTGGGTACTTAATGTTTTTTCATATTTATTTAAATAATTTTGAAGAGCTGCATTGTTTATCTTAGCCCTTAGGTATTTTTCTATCAAGCTTTCTAGTTTATCTTGGACAGCCAGTGATCAACTTCAAACGGGAGTCAAGTGAAGGACATCTTACATCACTAATTGATGTAATTATATAAAATGGTTATTTTATGTCTTCCTCTTTTTAGTTATTTACTATTCTGACTTTGACAGTATACTAGGAGAAATACCAAGTGCTTTTCAACATTTTGATCATTTTATTATCACAGCGTCTCAAAACCTTTACTGACCTCTTTTGAAGCAAGCAATAAAACATATAGTAAAAGATGATCCATTGTAAAGACCTAATGTCATAAAATTGCTGATCCAAAACAGAAAAGTACAAGAACTGGCACAGTAAGTCAGTGAAGAATGGTTATCCTGTTCCCACAAAATAAGCTCAAGGAAAGACTTTATGAGTGAAAGCCAGGTTACACACAGCCTGCTAACAACACCCAGGAATCAAGTGTGGATGATATTCCCCATGCATCTTTTGGAGGCATGGCCAGAACCCAAGAAATCTGAAGTGTAAAGGAATTGCATGCATTTATCTTAAGGTGAATGCAATACAAGATGTTCATCACTTCCTCTTTAAGTAGAGAAAGACAGAGACTGTGGGTGAGGCAGAGGAAAGTGCTCAGTATGGGTTCCACAGACATACACACATGCACACATACACACTCATATTGTAACGCCTCCGACACTGTGCCTGTCCTGAATCAGTCATTCCCTCTTTCTCAGCTACTTTCAGTGGTTTCCTCATTTGAAGAAGTTTCACCCAATCCTAGAAAAGGGTCCCCAGGAAAGTCTCCTGTCCATTACCTCTCAGATTCAGTCTGGGGTTTGCTCCCTACTGCAGTGTCCTCGAACATCCTCACTGTTTGTGCTGAGGTTGCAGGCTCCCTCCACGCTCTGTCCTCACACATGCTTGCTCATCTCTGACCTCCAGCATGGTTTCCAAACCTGAGAGTCTGCAAGTACTAATAGTGAATATGTATTATGCCCCTTCCTCCTAGAGGATACTGTCTGACCCAAAGTGCAATACATCCATAATCATTTAAACAGAATAGGCGATATCCAGGACCACTGGATAACCATGAAGCAAACAGAATATTCTGTACTCCACCTCAAAATACTAGTCCGGAACTTCATTGTTCTGCCTGCCAGAAACTGTCTTCTAATTTTTGTCTAAATTTAGTCAGCTACAATCATGACAACTTTTACCTGCAGCAGTCGTTTTGATAGGTCTTTCCTTTCCTGGCATTTGCCTTTGTTGTGCATTTATAGACAGCAGTCATATCCCTCCTAGGTTATTTTTCTGATCTAGTCAAGACAAGTTCTTCTGGTCTAAGGCTCCAGGTTCATTATGCTCCAATTCAGTAGAAATCACGGCAGATTTTAAAAGAGGCGAACAGCCCTCCTCTCTTTTCATAGTGTGCATGCATTCATGTAGCCACACAATGAATTAGATCGGAGAATGATCCAGGTGAAGGCTAAACCTCAAATCTATGTTCTGTCACAGTACAGACTTGTTCCAGTTATTCAAGCTAAAAACCGTCTCTGAAACTCTTGCTATAAAAATGAGTGTTTCTTTAAGGTAGATGACCAAAGATGAATGCAGGGTTTCACACTTGCAACTTTGCACTATAATGAAACCAAGACTCTGAAAAAAAAAACAAACCAAAACTCTTCGTTTCAAAAAAAATTGTAGCCAGCATTATACACGCAATACAAAATATTCACTGAACAAAAAGTCATCTGAAGACTTGTTGACCTTCTTGTGAAACAAAGACCAAGCAAAATCCAAATAAGGGACAGAACACCTACAAACTAGGTAGGCTATTTGATCACGAGGCTATTTGCTTGTCTGCATAAGTCCTTGAATGACACTCAAAATTAAATCTTAACACTAAATCGTATTTCCAAACAAATTTCCTCAGAATAAGCAGATTTGTGCAAACAGTTTGAAAAAGCATAAATGCATATTGGCAATGTTAACTGAAATACTTTCATCTATTTGTCTCCCATTATACACTGGAACCAGTACCTCCCGATTCACAGTTTAATGGTTTATCTATTAATCTTTTCTGATCTAAGGTGTTTTCTGTCTTGAAAATGTCTAGGCTTCTCCCATCTTCTTCTGATTAACTAAAATAATTGTGCAATTGCTGTGTAACTAATGCTCCAATTCATCCTTTCTCCAGGTCACTTATAGACGTATTTCATAACAGACTGGTAGTTCGTAATGCTCAGCTCTGGGGCAACTCACTATTAACCTTTTTTTCTCCTGAAAAATCGGTTATTTATTTTTACTTCGTTGTCTGTCTTTTAACCACTTTTAGTCCATGGCAGGATGTAACCTCTGACTACCAAAGTTTCTTAATAGTCTCTTGTGAAGACCTTCAGCCAGAGTCTTTTGTTTGCCATTTTAAACATATTATACTCATCCATTCTCCTTCACCCACTCCTTTCAACATTTTCAATGAGTTCCAGCAGGTTAAAAAAGCTTCGATTTACTCTTCAAAAATAGCTGGTATCTTATGCCATAGTAACCTTGGAGATTAAAAATTTGAATACCTTCTCAATTTATTTCATAGTACCACATTATTATTCACTAGGAGGTAATTTTTACCAACAAGCTTATCTTAATAAACACATAAGGGCCAGCCTAATTCTACTAGGTACCTTCTTTGCAATCTAATGCAGTCACACAAAAGTACTTTTAGGAAGTGATGTGCGCATAAATGCATGATGAGTATTACAGATATTATCTTCAGCAATATCTTCACCTTCCCAATTAAACTGTGGATATTCACAATTAAAAAGAGAAAAAAGAAAAACCAAAAAAACCCAAAAGCAACAAAACACCAAAAACCACAGAAACTGTAGAATCAGGTAAACTTACACAAATATTTTAAAGCTGAGTTTTTCACAAGTCATTTGCTTTGTCCTACATCTTTCTGTCACTGACATTGCAGGTGCCTCAGGAATTTGTGGACTTTCAGATTGCAGCTGACTGGGAGATGGGCCATGCAAACTTTTGTCAGTGTTGTTAGACATGCGCAGGTCCCACGGAAGGAACTCCTACACATCCCGGTCATGCAAACATGCTTTTGGCCATGCAGCAGGGAGGCAGAAGGGCATGAGGGGGCAGGCTCAAAGAAAAACTTAACCAGCTCATGACCTGCTCCTTGTCTTTGTCTGAGGAGCAGAGATGAAAGGGGTTGGCAGAAAGAAGCCTGAAGATACATTTAATTGTTCTGTTTTCCACAGTGGCCATAGTGTACTTAACAACATCTTTTAAAAATCTCTCCAAAACGTGCTAAATAATGGAGGTGTCATTTTGATTTCTATGAGCACAAATAAGTACACTCTGATTACCAAAGGCATCTCATAATGGTAGATATGTGGCACTGGAAGACAAGTTGTTGCATCTTTGTTACATTTCACTGTCGTGTTGTATTTGGTTTTCTTTACCCAGACAGTAAGTAAAGAAAGGAACTTTTCTGTGTAGAGACAGTTAGAAGGGGATTATTGTTTGATTGGCTGCTCAAGTAAGGGGAATGAGGCAAGAAGAACAGGCAAAACCACTGCAGGTTCACAGACAAGTCAAAAAGGAGAATAGCTGGCTGAAATAATGTCTGTCATCCGGAGTTTTGTACTGAGAGCTTCTGTAGCTTTACACGAATGTAGTGGGAGCTTCTAGAGTAGAAAAAGTACTTAAAGGAGAAAATGGTGGATATGGAAATATCTGAGATACAGAAGGATGTTTAAGTCTATTCTTTCTGAAATAAAGCTTTTCATGAAAACACCTGTCTTCAAATATGAGCCAAATTGTTCCCTCTTCTGCCTAACTCAAAGAAGACATTTGTCTTTTGACAGTAATCCTTGCACTGCAGCTAGGCTGTGAGGATAAGGAAAGATCTTCTTCCTTGGGACATTCAGTGCCCCAAGGAGCTGATATTAGTAATGGGTGTTATTGGTAGTAGTTTAGTGACTGCCCTGTGCTCCCTACAAAACCGGTGGATTAGTGCTGTCTTGTTCAATTACGTTGTCTAACTACACTATTTACGTCCACCACTTCAAGTTTAAAGTGACCATGAATAAGGTGAGGAGACATTTTCCCTCATCATTCCATCTTGTCCTCTCCTGAACTCCTCTGTAACAGCCGTGACTTGTAATGATTCATTCACTTTCCTAATGTCTTCATAGCCTTAAAGTACTTCGTATTTTCTCACTTGCTTTGATAATTTGTTCTTCAGATTTTCTCATCATCTCTTAATCTCCATTTTATACCCATCTTGAGCAGATGCTCTGTTCTGCTGGAACTGATGACAGTTTTTGTTTCAATAATTACTGTTACCCTTTTGCTTAAACTCCCTGAATTAAGCCTATTTTTTATCTCATCCATTTGGGGGAAATGGAAACAAAGTCCAAAATTTCTTCTTGGATTTTTCTGTGGCAGTTTCATCTTTGAATTTTCAGTGTCTCTTAAAAAACGTTAAACCCTCCCTCCCCCAGCTTCCACAGACTGGAAACCATAGGACTGAACACAACTTTAACCTGCACAATTAAAATACAGGATGCCTTTTTCATGGTGCAACTGCATCACACTTGGCAGCTTTGCTGTCCTCATCTGACACACAGAGCTGCAGGCCACCTACTAGTGTTACAAGGGATATTTCTTCTTTGGTGTATTGAGCTGTATTATCTCCTGAGATAAGGATCTACAAATAATATATAATCACCACTTCAGTAGAAGTCAAAGACCTCAGATAAGATTAAAATTTGCAATGTGGTAGACACTTCCAATAAATTGTTATGACATATTCTTTGATATAGAAAATGTTTAGTTGAGTGTACATGAGACAGCCACAAGGACAGGGGAGGACTGTCCTTAAAATTAAGCAGAAAATGTTTTTTATTTCAGTACTTTTCTCATGTTGGGCACTACATCATACCTTATGCAACCTCTGCAGCCTCTGGTGCTTACTACAGCAGCTCAGATACTGATACAGAATTACAGAAATAAATGCTGAGGTCTGGCAAAAATTCCACAAACCTTCATCACCAAAGTCTGGAGTGTCCACTCCATGCAAATACCCAAGTGCTGGGTTAAAGATGGATGGCCTGTAAATAAGAGAACAGAAAAAAATCAATGGCAGCAGGGACCCACTCTGTTCTGCTGGCAGATGCAAGGAGCGAGCCTACATCCAGTAAACTGGCATATTCGGTTCACAAAGGAGTGCTGGTGCCTGGGCCCAGACGTAAATGGAGGCCTGAATTAGACACCTGCTTTTCCTCATTGAAGTACTTACAGGTGGCGTGTATGCTGTGCGAATAGGCTTTCCAAATGGATACCCATGTAAAAAAGAGTCCACAGACCACTGCTCCCTCAGCTAACCTGCAGGGATGTTGTTAGGAGCAGGACACCCAGAAGACATGAAAAAATCTGCAGCAAAGCCTGAACTTGAAGCCAGTTGTCTCAGACTGGTTTCAAAATAACCACCCAGTCCATCCTGCCCACTTGCCTTTCCCCAGGAACCCACCTCAGATCAGTGTCTCTGTAACAGAGATTGAAGGACAAGGCCTGGCCATCTGGAATTGGGGTTTTGGCCTGGGGACAGGGGATGCCAATGGACAGCGCAGGGCTGTCTGGGGCAGCCAGGCAGCACGTGGGACAGGGAAGGGATTTCAGCAGAAGCAGGATGTGCTGTGGGTGGACAGGGGCTGTATGAGAAGGTGGTGCCCCAGCAGTGTGGGGAGGCACTCAGCTGAGGTCAGGACATTTTTTCCACAGAATGACCACAGAGTATGAGTGATGTTGACTGCTCATCAGGCTTCTGTAACCCTTTTTGCCCCTCAAACACCACTTCCTGTTTTCCTTCTACACCATTCTTTATTCAACTGCAGCAGGCCTGAACAGGAACATGAACAGATTACAGCACACTTCTCCCTCCTTGGTCATTTTGCCAGAGTTTGTGAAACTTCCTATGAGGTCATCAACTTAAAGGCAAGGAAACTCAAATAGCACCAGCCTGCACCTCATAACTGTCTTACAGGTAGCTGTATGCTCTGCCAGAGATGTAGCAAAGGGAGTTCCTCCCACTACTTGCCCTTTCTGCATGAAACTTGCCTCAAAATACAGTTTCCAATTCACTGGAATGAAACTGGTTCAGGTGGTCTTTCTTGGGAATCCCTTTGAGGCTTTTCCTTGTCTCCTTGTCCTCACACATATATTATTCTGCAGACGCCATTTTGTTCTGGTTTTCCACATTCTTGGATGGTGATGCCTGTATCTTTATATATAAACATTATATATATATATATATTTTTTATATATCAGCCCTTCTTGATCCAAAGGAAATGGGGGGTCGGAGGGTGCTCTGATATCATGTCAATATGATGGGTTCGAGCGTTGCAGCCAGCCAGTCGCGAAGCAGTACAAACACACCTGGGGGAAGATGTTGCCAAAAATGACGGCTTCCAAGTATGTGGTGGGCAGGAGCTTCCTGTTCCTAATGTACTTCCTGGTAAACACACACTCCCCCGCGAGGGGGAAAGCAGTGGTGTAAATGGAACATGTGACTGGAGGGGCGGGACTTCCGGGGCAAGTGAACCACTGACAACTGGCAGGGGCGGGACTTCCAGCGGAAGTTGAGGGCAGAGGGCCAGCAGCTTCTGGCCTCTTGTACATGTTGTCCTTGCACAACAAGCTTGTAACAAAGATTTGCTTTATTAATGGAAGCTGGAGTAGGATTAAGATGTCATTAGCACCCTAAAAGAAACAAGGAAAAAAAAGTAACATTTGCGAGGGAAAATTCCTACAAGGAGTAACAGATGTGATTCAAAAAGGCTTCTCTGAAAAACGTTTTAAGGTTTAATTATTTAGCAGATCACAGTGTGTAGAAGCAAAACTCCCACAGATTTCTGAGCCATAAATAGCAGATTCAGATTGTATTTAAAGGGATGTAATGCCAATGGAAGAGTGGACACATTTCTGCAGAATAAGCTGCATGAAATGTCATCTGTACAGGAACATCCAAGAGAGATCTAATTTAAATACTGTACAAAAAAAAAAAAAAGGGAAAATGCAAGTTTTGTACAAAGAATAAATTCCAATTCATTCCCACAGATGCATTTATGAAATTCCCAGTGCTTCCTGCATTGAAAAAGGAATGGGACAAAGTGTTGATGATTACAGGGAAAAATACACGTTCTGACAGGGATGTGGAGTACACGACTGAAAAGGTTTTTATCTTGTTTTCATCTCTAATTTCATACTCATTGATTAACAAATTTACTCAGTGCTTCATATAATATCATGCATTATTCAAGCAACTTCTTAAAATTTAACAAAAGCACAAGGAATGAGAGGAGACTGTCATAATACACAGTTTTAAACCTTGTTAAGCCAAAGGTATGCTTTGAAGAAAATATCTATTCGGTGTACCAACATAAACAAGCTGGTTTCCACACAGCATGAAGCCTGGTTTTATTTGCCTTGTTTACTGGGGTTTTTTTCCATGCCAGGAGCCCTGTGTATGAAGCCCTTTGGTAGCTGAATAACATGCTGCAAGTAAACGAATCATTACCGAAAGCAAAACACAATTCTTAGTCATTAGGCTCTCAATTCTTATTCATTAGTATATTCTTTCCCCTTGATTAAGTAGTGAAAAGGAAGAGGACTGGGGATTTTAAGAGAGGTAAGCCGGTTTTTGAAGCGCAGCAATTCTCGCAAGAAGGCGGCTGCAAGGACTTAAGAAGGAAGGAGCGATCTCTGTGCGCAACCCCACACTGTAGTCAATGCAGGTTACATGCTTCCTTTGCAGGTGAAATTCTGTGTTCTGAAAAGATACAAAGCGTGGCAATGTCAGACTTGTACAGGACCTGAAGCACTGAATGCAGAGAAATTATAATGGCTTCCCATCTCCTTTCCTGGAAATCTGCTG
Source organism: Limnodromus scolopaceus (assembly GCA_028565335.1). Classification (NCBI taxonomy): domain Eukaryota; kingdom Metazoa; phylum Chordata; class Aves; order Charadriiformes; family Scolopacidae; genus Limnodromus; species Limnodromus scolopaceus. The sequence continues at coordinate 148,591,166 of JAOXNO010000013.1, read as the reverse complement.
TATAATTAAGAGTTTTCCACTTGAGCGAAAACTCCTATCGTTCCATTTCTGTCTGACCTTTACTTTGCCCTAAGAAATCTTGTTTATGCTGTTTGATTTCAGACCTGGTTAAGTTTTTCCGCTATGGTTGCTTAAAGTTTTCTCTTGAAAAGGTTTCATTAAAAACAAACAGAAAAACAAAAAGAAAAAAACCACAACCCCAACAAAACCTGAGCATTACTTGATCACAAGATGCTTTTTGTCTAGAGAACTTGATCACATCCAGCAATACTGATATGCGAGAGACAGCAGGCTTCATGATAAATTCATAACAGATAGACTAAGATTATAGAGGGCTCCTGAGATTTACAGACCGAACTTAAATTAAATCGTACTTGAGCTCTTGACTCCCCAGGGAGCCTTTCACAGCTATCGCAATTTGGTATCACAATTATTGTGACTATGCCTATCACAACAAGGCAATCTCACGAGCCCCTATGAGTCATTAGAAATAAGTACCCGGGAAGTGTGAATGCTTAACCAGAGAGGCCTTTTCTCCGCCTCACAAGCACAAGCCTGAGAATTTACTGTTACAGAATCTATTAAACATGAGTGTAGAAACTGTAGTTTTAGAGCCAAACGTTATCCTACAGCACGAGGCTGAAGAAAACTGTCGGTACGGCTAGTGAAATTACACCACAGTAATTTTTCTCTGTCTGTGGGAGATGGAACATGATAAGCAGACACACCTAGATTTGGAGGGCTTTTCTCACATAAACTTCTTTAGCGGGTTGCCTTATGCTGACAGGATATGTAGATGATATGTGGATTGGGCAACAGACAGATCATCTATCTAAATGCCGTCACGAAACAGCTGCCCTCTTCTTTTCTATCCTGTTAATGCTAATCTTCCAAATCTCAAACAGGCACTGGTATTATTCCTAGAAAGACAATAATAAGAGCAATGGACCCAACAGAACACTATGCAAAATGACATGTCACATTAGAGGAGCACTTTGTTTTCATCTGAGGTTTCAAAGTGTTGGAGGCAGCACATTTAGAACAAAACTCCTGGACTGAAACCTTGAGAGCTTCACAAATCACATTTTCTTTGCAAGCCAACGCAGCATTTTTTTTTTTCTAATTGCCAAGCTGCTGATTTTAATGTAGAGTGGACCCTGTCAATAGGCTGGGATTAATGTTGTGGAGATGCTGTAAGTACCGAACAGGAAATAGCATTCCTGCTGATAAAATCATCTTTATTACTTGTACCTGCACTTTTTGGGTCTAATGAGAAATCTCTGGCGCAGGATAGTTTCTAAGTACTTGGGGAGATGTTACGCATTTACCTGTGGTGTATTCATTATTATAATTAGAGTCTCTGTTTGGAACTGTAACATCATGTGCAGCAGGCGGGTTTTTTTTCCTCTCTTCTCTACAGCCAGATTTGCTGAACTTCTTGAATTTTGTGTGAAACCTCCTAATCCTATTTGGTGTTGCTACCCAGCTGTGAGCCATTGGATCTCTGGAGTGCATCTGAATACATTTTGTGTTTGTGGCTTACCATGTCTTTTCTGATGACTTCTGTACACTGGGAACCTTAGGGATACCAGTGCAGTTCCTTGTGTGGCTCACAAAACATAAAGAAGGGAAGGTGTGGAGTTACAGGAAGTTGCGTGACATGGGATCGTCCGATGGTAATATCTTTGATGTCTGGGCACTTGTTATTAAAGACACATCAGCATTTCTAAATGTAGCCACAAAAAGTTCAAATTGTTTGCTTGAAAGACATTTATAAGAATGTCACTTTTCAAAGACAGGTACAGGCAGCCATATGGTCAAATGCATGCATACATGGTTCCTATAAACTGGCAACATGAAATGACGATCCAGGTTCTTTATTCTGCTGCAGATCCAGCTGGTTACAGCTGTAATCGTCCAGGTATAATTTTTTTCTCCAGGTATAATTTTACACGTTCGTATCTGTAAAAGGGTGCTAACCCCTATTAAGCTGTGAGTAGTCCATTTAAAATGCATATGAAATACACTTGCAATATCCTTCCACTGTGTCAGTGTTAGGTTGATGGTTGGACTACATGATCTGAAAGGTCCCTTCCAGACTAGGCGATCCTATGATTCTTTGACATCAGTTTTTTAACATTTTTAACTTCTGCATTTAGGCTATTTGAACACCAGGCGTGCTTGAAGCATGTGCTTGAAAGATGACATTGTCCCTCTCTGCTAGAGGGTCAGTAGGGTGCACAGCACCGCTCTCCCTTTCTTGCAGCAAAGATCAGTGCATGGATTTTTCTAAAAAACAGTCTCATCGCACCCCCATTTACCTGGAAGCAGCAGGTTTTGGATGAGCACACTGTAACAGTGACACAATTTGACTCTGATGCTGCAGGGCTGGGGTGCAGTGCCCAGGTGGTAGGACCACTAATGGTGCTGTCATGCACCAGGGAGATGTCATGGGGTGGGAAAATGGGGAAGGAGTCCAGCACTACGAGTCGCTTTAGGGCCCTCCGTCTTCTTTCTGCTGGGCAACATCTGCTTTCACCTGAGTGCACCTCTGGCCATGACATGCTGTGTGGGTGCCAAGGGCGGGAGGTAGTGAGTCATTGCCACCACCTTCTCTGCAGAGAGCCACCTCTGTGCAAACCAGGCGTGATCCTGCAGGCTTGTGATGTGTGACAACAGTGACAGCCAAAGGTATCTTTGTTGTAGGACACCTTTTACCCGTGTTCTGAGAAAATTGGGAAAACACTGTGTGGTGAACAAGTTCAGCAGATAAATACCACCTCAAATGATGCAGCACCGATGTTTGTTTGCTGTGGACCAGGAACTTACCCCAGTGCATAGTTCATACATTCCTGCTCTGGACAAGCGCTGAGCTGATCCTACTGACAGCCACCTGAAAAGGCCTGAATAATTTTTGCAGGAATTTGTCTTTTTTACTCTTCATGACAGGAGCTGGGAAAAGTCAGTCAAGAAAATTACTTCAGAATATTCTGGTGTCTGCTAAAACACTTCCTTATTCTACTGGCAATTTCTTCTGTCCTGGTGAAGGAATGGGTGACATTTCTCAGGATTATACAATGCTCCATGTACTGCCGCTGAACTGCCGGCTGAGTCCCCAAGACAGGGCAGTAATTGGCTCAATGCAGGTTCTGTTCAACTCCCCTTTGTGAACACAAAGGCTGGGAGGTAGCCAAGGAAAGAAAACGTGAAGCAAAACACAGCTGACATGAATGGCATAATAAACAAAAGCAGATGTGCCTCTTTACATAGTCAATGGGAGGGAGGTGGGAGCACAATATGCTTCAACAACAACAAAAGAAAACTGGTACCCAAACCCAGGAGGCATTGCAGACAAAGAAAGATGCTGTCAGTGATCGTAAGTGAAGTAGCATTTGCAGTTCACTAGAAGATACCAACTGTGAGGAAATGACTGTTCCGGGCACCAAACCCACACAACAGCACAAATAAAGCAGACAAGCGCGATGTTCAAGTTCAAGGCTTCCACTGAAATACTGTTGGCACTTGGGGTGGCAAACCCAGAGCCCTTCATAAATCTATTGGGTGGATCAAAGTTTGTTATTACCCTGCCACATATACTTTCAGATGCAGTCCAGTTTTTTCATCGCAGACCAAAGGGAAACAACGTAAGAAATTAAACATGATTTAAATTTAAATAACTCTCAAGTGCAAACGATGGCACTCTTGAAATTCAAGATACCTTGAAATTCTAGTTGTGCCTAGTTTATGGGTTGCTATAACGTTGCTGCTGCTATAATGTCAAGATCACTGTGGAAGTACTAGCATCTGTATTTATTGGCATACAGAATTTTCACTGCATGTCTCAGTGGTAGTAAGTGGAATGATAATGGATATTTTTGATTCCACCTAAGACAAAGGTTGCACTGAGCTTTGAGTTTTGCCTACCAGTTTCACATATCATCCTCACACACCAAGAAACCAAAAATCTCACTTTCTAAAGACAGATGATGGGTGAGAAAATTGATAGGTAGAGTAACTTTCCAAGGTTATTTCAGTGTCAGAGCTGAAGTTCCTAAGAGAAGTTATATCTTATGTCTAAATATCCTTTAGATTAAGTCCCTCAGTGCTACTGGTGGCAGGGTACCTTAGATAAATCAGAGTATTCAGAAAGAAGAGAATGACTTTAATAAGATAAAAGGTTCTGCAATTCCTGTACTTAAATGAAAATAAGAATTAATAAAATAATGGTTCTTAGATAGCATGTTTATATGTCTTAGAATTCACAGAGGTAGATGATCTATTCCCATTTAATATCAAGCTGTCTATTTCTCAGGAGTAAGTTTTTACCTCCCACAGGGAAGCTGGTGAAGGCTGTGAGGGCTATCCTTAGACTGTAAATGTTTTTGGACAAATAACAAGTCTTTGTTCTTCATTTGTGCATCATGGCCAGATACCTGGTCACAACAGGGATGCCTAAACACTACCTCCATGTAAAAGAATAAATGTTCTCCTTTCTAGGTTCCTAAAAAGATTTTTTCTTGGCTCATATGCAGAATTACGTACCTATGATTTGGTAGTAACTGTCTTTGAAGCTAAAGACTTGTGTCTACTGACTTCGTAGTGTATCGTCAGGGTTGCAAAGAACTATGCAAAAGGGAATCGTTACAATATTAATAGCAAAACTGTTCATTCACGTTATGAGAAGCTGTAGATCATGGTCATTATTCATGACAGATGTTTGCAACTGAGTTGTAATTAAAGAAGAGAGAGGAATGTTTGCAGTGCTACCTATCTAGAATTAAATAGTATCTTAGTATTGTAGTACAGAGACAAGTTGACGAATGAAGAGTAATACATGAAAAACGCTCATTTATATACATTCAGAATTCAGTGTGCAGTGCGTACACAGAAAATTTCCACTTAGGTTTTTTAAGGAGCAGGAAAAATGGTTTTGCAAATTATTTTCCAGTGTTATGCTGGAAAGCCTTACGGTTATTTTATAACAGGCCATTTCTTTGTTTGCTTATTTCTTACATTCCTTTAAATGCCAAACGGTATTTTTCTTTACTAATGGCACTGTAGTCCAAAAGACCAGGAACAGCAGTAAACTTATTAAAAATTAAAAAGGGCCTCTGAGGTAAAATAGCAGGAGATGCTGGACTATGCTATCAATGATTTTGGAGTTGTTTGTTTGTTTTTTGTTTTTTTTTTCTCCTTAAACTAATTTATTTTCAGGGCACCTGCAATATTCAAATCAGAGGACACGGAGAATAGGTTTTCAGGCCAGAGGGGATATATTTCTTAAGAAAAGGCTAGGAACTGAATGAAGTAAAGGAAAAAAGAAAAAAAAAGAGGAAGAATCATGGTCTTAGCTTCCCTTGTTTGGGCAGTTACTGTTGTTGCGACTAAACAACCAACACAGTTGATCACCAATGAGAATTCAGCTATTGTGTAGTCACTTCGGTTTAACTCACAAGGCTGAAATACTCAACACAGTCAAAAAATTAAAATAAAGTCTGGGAGTAAGATGTACCATCCTATGCATTCACATGATTTAAGGAAAAAATAAGTTTGCAACTACAGTGTTGAGATTTATGATGCAAATGTTTATATTTCTATTTTACCCCAGAAAGAGCAAAGTTCCATGCATTCTAATAAGAACACTGAAGTCTGAACAGCAATCTATATACTCAAAGAATTTATTCATACCAGGTAATGATTTTGGTAGCAAATTAATTCCAAAACTAACTTTAAAAAGAAGAATCAGCTCTCTAACTGATAATATATATATATGTATTACAGTCCAGAAACTTATTATTTATGACCGCAAACAGGAAAGATTGCACCTGGTAACAAAAATTTTGTTTAGCTAGTAAAAGAGCAAATTGCTGTTGAATCACTGACACAAAAACAAGCAGGGAAGCACAAATAATATATTTAACCTAATTCTAACTTACCTGTGAGCTGAACTGCAGTATTTTTTGCAATATAGTCCAAATAGAATCATAGAGTCATAGAATCATAGAATCATAGAATCATTAGGGTTGGAAGGGACCTTAAAGATCATTGAGTTCCAACCCCCCTGCCATG
>JAOXNO010000013.1:148558280-148583320 GCA_028565335.1 Limnodromus scolopaceus | reverse complement strand
ATTACAATCACCTTTCTTTTTTTCTTGGTTGATGAGGTCCTGAGGCATGGGGGTGGGTGACTAGTCCTGGGTGGCTCCTCACTGGGTAGATCGTCCTCTCCATTCTCTTTTACCTCATCCCCAAAATCCAGAACTCCGAACCTATTAATGCAAATTCATTTATCTGTTCCTTTCCCCTTTTAAAAACCTACTGGTCTTCGGAGAATAATTAAACTTAGTGTATCTGAGTATGGGGAACTTGCGTTTTTCCTCCAAGAAGGTAAAAAATTAAGGTTACTATATGCAGTTACAGACATAGAAAACATTCCTGACCCAGCAAAAAGGATGAAAGAAAGAAATGGGTCAAACCCTCAACTGATGTCAGGTGATTCCACTGAAATGCCTGATAGAGACATCAGTTTTAAGGTGAAAAAAAGCTTATTGAACCATCCTAGTCTGACCTCCTGCATAATGCTGGCCAGACAATTCCATGTAGGAGCTCCTGTTGAGCTGATAGATCTCTTGATTTACTCAAGAAGAGGATTTGGCTTTCTGCTTTTTGAAAGATCAGTAGATTTTCTCCCAAAGAGGGAGAATTTCACAAGATGGCTGTGTTATTTGATTCAGTATTTGATTTTTCAAAAAACATTCACAATTCTGATCTATGATGACTTGAAGGTGTCAGTAGCCCATGCTGACCTCTCAAGGCATTGGTTCACTGCAAAAGTGAGAAGGGCAGTGTTTCAAAGAAAATGAAAACCTTCATGGAATCCCAGGCTCACAGTGACAGATGTCTAGATGACAAGGGGAAATGGCAGGTGTCTTTGTTATTGAATATAAAGAAAGGTCACATGTGGGATGAGTTTCTGATTTTTAAGAGAATTTTAACTGGCACCTTGTAATAAGACATCAGAAATAAGAAATGAAGCCTAGTCATGTATAGAAATAGAGAGTTCACCTTATAAACGGCATGAGCACTACACATGGACACAAAAGCAGAATGAAGACGTATAGCATGTATTGCTTGAGATCAGACTTTTTTATTTTTTCGCTGGACACTAGAATTCACAATAAGCAGAAAGTGCCATTGGCTTCAGATAAATGTGTGCTTGCTGTTTAAATAGATGATAGATGTTGTTCACTTAAAAATGGAATATTTGTGGTGGTAGAAGTCAAAAGTCATTGATTCACTTCAGTGAAGTGATAGTCAAAAGGAGAAGAGGTTAGTTTGCAAATGAAAAACCTCCTCATTCAAATTATCTCACTTCTGTTACCTTGGTGAAGTTAATCTGAACGAACTATGGCTAATTTTAAGAAAAGTAGACTTAGATTTGGGGAATTATAATGATCTGGAAATAATGCTACAAATGGCCTTGAAGGGCAGATTGGACAGAAGAAGCCAATGGCAAGAACGGATGACCTAGATTTTAGTAGAAGCTGGGCACTGCTAAACAGTCCATTAGGGGCCAAAGCCCAAGAGCCAGCTGCTGCAAGCAGAGTTGCCAAATGTCCTGATAAGGATAGACAATCCTGATTGTTTTGTAAAATGCCTCAGCATCCCAGTAAAAGAGTGTAAATTCCCATTTATGCTGGAAATCTGCCATAACACACCTGGCCGTTTCAACCCAGCAGATCAAAACCAACCCACAAGTTATTCAGGGACGTCTTGGGAACCTGTCCAGATGCTGCCTCCTCCAGCTGGAGACACTGCTGGGGCTGTAATACATCTGGACCAGTTTGAAGCCAAAAAGAACACTGTCAGTCCCAACAATGCCCCTCAGTGTTATTTAAAATTGAATCCACATCTCCCAGCACCTAGAAGAATGCCCTGGCCATCCAGCTGTTGAACTGGGACAATGATATTACTATCCAGCAGAGCCAGTGCTCGGGCAGAAACTTTTGGCTAAAGCACTTTACCCTCAGAAATTATAAATTCTGCATTGTGTTCATTGAGCAAATGCAGAGAGATTTCTATCCTGTTCAATTTATTTTATGTTTGAAGTTATTTTCCAATTCCTGTGAACAATTCTTGGACAGGAGCTCTTTCATAAGCAACTTATTGCAATGCCTGAGAAAGCAGTGGGACAGTTTCTTCACTTTTCCATGGCCCATGTGTAACATGGAACTGTGCTGATTTAGCTTTGGCTCAAAATTTAGCCTCACACATTTTGATAGGCCACAACAAGTCAAATATATAATGCCTCATTGAACAAGCAGACCACTTAAAATGAGATCCCGGATGTAAAATATTATCTGAATGTTCATTTGCCTGCAATACCCAGCCACATCTGTTTAAGTATGACAGTAAGTAAGCCTGAAATAAGACTGAAAGGGATGCACAGATACTGATGTGATTTCATTTAAAATACTGGTCTATCTAATAACAGAATTTGGTGTTTTCATAGCTAATCCGACTGTACTAGCAAGGGCTGGGAAAACAGGTAAAATCCCTGTGTGAAAGATTATTTAAAACACGGGGCAGAGGAAGGCACCTTTAGCTAATTCGATTTTCCTTTTTTTTTGTCCAGTATTTCAATAACGCTGAGAAATACGTCATTTCTGCAATGGAAGGGTGCAAAGAGCTCACTAGCCATCATCCTGGGCAGGAAGAAGCTTTGAAAAATGAAAGTAAATATCCTTGGGGCAGCCACAGTCTGCTGCCACGTACCACAGCCTCCTGCCTCGCTTTGCATGCGGTGGGGATGTATTGCTGTGTGCCCACAATTGATTATATTCACACTGCAAAGGACCACTAAGTCACTGTAATTACAGGGCTGCTTTGTATGCTCTGCTTATAGCTGCGTTTACAGCTGTAATGCTGCTTGCAAGGGGGTGACGGAAAAAGCTGGACTGTGGTGGACAGATTCTCCCCTACTTGTGCCTATGCCAAAGGTGCACTAATGGAAAAGGTGTAATTGCACCAGTAAATGCACCCCAGTGAGCCTGTGTGTTCTGCTGGGCTGGCTTTGGCCAGGTATCATTTTTATCAGGTTTTATCCCAGATCCTCATCATCTTTGACAAAAATCCGGCTTTGACATCGGGAAATTGGCCTGGCAGCTGCTATCCCTGGTTTGAGATCAATCAGCAGGGATGTCGCTCACGCCTCCCGCTGCCTCCACACACAGAGCGGTCCCTGGGGCACGGGCTGACGGGAGCCACCAGCACATCACCAGGATGCCAGCACCGGGATGCTGACAGGGAAATTCACTGCAGCTGAGACACAGGGGAGAGGTCTCACCACCGCTTTAATCTCTCTTAAGCACATCTGACCTTCTGTAGCCCAGAGGAAAGAAGAGTTAGCAACGCAGAGACTTCCTGTGGTCCTGTACACAGGAGTAATACAGAATAAAGACAAACACGGTTAAGCTCTTTTTCATTCCTGCAAAGCCTGGCACTGGATTTGTGGGTGTGAGTCCCTCCTTCTCCTACCTCTTGGGTTTCTTGCACTGCAGCTGTCTGAGCCCCAGGTTAGGTGTAGTGACCCATTTTTTTGCCCCAGGTCTGCAGTCCTGTGGCTGTCACCCCTTGGTGCCCCTTGTACCAATGGCTTTTGTGCAGTTGTCACTCAGCACTGGCCCTGATTTTTTTTGTGATTAATTGGCTAATGGGTGTGACCATACTTGTATTCATTTTTTACTCTTTTTTTTTTTTTCCCTTTTTCCAGCAATAGTGCTTGGGCTGGTTGGGACAAATAGACACATACAAAAATCTCCTTTACTCATAACTGCCTCTTGAAAAAAAATGGAACACTAGTAAAAAGGACATCCTTAATCTGATGTTTCATGAAAGGTAATCTGTCAGGTCAGGACATCGTGACAGCAGGAGGCAAAAGGATGACATTTAATGCTGTCATCCCACAAACCTAAGGTGTGTGAGAATTTTATTAGGATTTTCTTTAATGACTTCAAGAGTGCTTATTCTTTCCTTGTCAGCCCATCACAGTTGATGGCCCATCTATGATATTCTAGCACTGCTTTACATTAAAACTTTGAGTTGCTAGTTCTCAGCTTTCCTAAGCAGATACAGGGCAGAAACCTTCTATTTGGCCCCAAACAGTCTTGTTTTTTCATTTAGCATTATCTTTCTTCTTCATTAATACATAGGAGCTGTAATCGTGTATTTGAACTTCCATTACCTTCATGTGCATGCTTCCTTTCTACTGAACTGCTGTACTAGGAGTGGGTCAGCCCAAAACAGCAAAATCCAGTCCCCGTAACTGATAAAGATTACAGCAGTTTTCTGGGGAGAGTGTTAACAAATGGCCTCATTGCGTCTAGAAGAATTACTCTCAGATATATTCCTTGTTCTCATAAGAACAGGCATCCTCTATTGCCTACCAAGTCTAGGGACAAACTAAACTCATCTAAGAAAAAAACCTCACATTTATTCTTAGTTCATTAGATTTAAGAACATGACACGACATATTGGAAATCTGTCTTGTCTTCTTTAAAAAAGAAAATCTCCCAGCACTACTCTGGAACATACTCTATATAAAACTATTCTCTCACTTGATAGTGAGTCTTATCACTTAAAAATCAGGTTATGAGTTCTAGATTTAAGTGCCCACCTTCAGACATCTAAATAAAAGTGTCTTGGTTTTCAGGGATGCTCACCAACAACTCCTCTGTTGATTTAATTAAGCATTAAAGTACTTAACTCCAAAGAATTCAGGTCTGCCTTAATTTGTGTGTATAATGGTGCCTAGCTATAGGCATCCACAGAATAAAGAATTTATGTTAGCTTTAAAAACTCTGTAAAAAAAGTCAGAGTAACAGTTTTGGCCAATCCCCCTCATCCACATTTCCAGTGAGCATTTAACATGGTCTGAAAGTTAACCACTATTAGGAAGAAGGAGACCTAGGGGAGCAATACCATACTGGCAAGGTGATAAACTACCAGCAGTATAATCAGGCTGTTACAGCAAAAAATTGAGAATGTGGAAATACAAGTTCTAATCTCGACTTGATGTGTGGCTTTGGCAAAGTAATTTCAGCCCCTCTTTTCAGTTTACTAGCTAATAAACAGAGAACAGTAAGTTATTCTGAGAATGCTGTGATATCTAATTAATTTTAGTCAAGCAAGCATTTTGAAAACTGACCGTACTAAGCACAATTTTCTACTACTACTAGCAGAAGTAAAAGACAAATCAATTAGGTGTGAGGTGTCTCTTGGGATGCACAGGTGGAGCACCTGTATTCTTCTGCAGCCTTCTGGTACACAAGTCTTTCTGCTTCAAGCTTTCAAGTATATTCAGACTCTTCAATGTAACCAGTTTCAACTGGAATTTGCCAGCTTAACGCCTTTGTGGATCTAAGTATCCAACTTCAAAATGAAATAAAATTTCTTTCATACCGTCCTCATAGTGTTGTTGTGACACATGAAAACCTGTGGGAATTTCTAACACAAGAAACTATGTCTGTACACTCTCTAGCCTTTATATCTGTTTTTGAATAGTCAAAAGATTCACCTTTAGTTTTGTGCAAACTTTTTTAACCTCTATGGGAGAGCAGAACAAGTCTGCTACCTGTAACATGCAAAAAGATGGGACTTTTAACATTGTGGTTTTAAACTAAATGTTTAAATTACATACCTGGGCTATAGAACCAAGAGAAGGGAAAGTTCTTGCTTATTATTCTTTCAGCATTTGTTTGAAGTCTTGCATTTTGGAGGCTATCGGGACATCGCAAAGGTCATTGGCTTCATTATAATTAAAGCTGAGATTCTGTAAGATGAACAAGAAATCCACTTGAACTGACGATTTTCTAAATGTGTAGAAACCAGATTTTAAGCATTTTCTGTTTGAGATAGGGTTTTCATAGTTTGTTTTTTTTTTTTACACTGATAGTGTCATATCCTCCTGATTAGCTGGTTTTGCCTAATCTGCCCATTAAACTATGTATCCTGCTCAAAGTCTTTACACAGCCCCCTGGTCACTGAAAAGGTTAACACAATCATCTTCTTGTGTTTCCAAAACCACAAAATGGTATTTTCCTATTGTGACTACCCTTCGAGTGAAATAATTTTAGTTCTAGGAATGATTCTAGCAGTATGATACTCTTACAATTTACAGACTTGAAAAATGAGAAATAAATTCTGACAGTCTCATATGTGAGGTGCAGGCTAGTATTCTTGGGGGTGGAGGTGCTAAATACAGAAGTGTGTTAATTGGCTAAGTCAAACCTATGTTTATTGCTGCACTGATGGCTTACCTCCAATGGTATTTGCTCATCATTAGAAAGTTACAGCATATTTGGAGCATGACATTTGAAAAACCAGTGGTGTTAAACTAGACCTCTAGGTAGCAGAAGGAGCATTAAAAGTCTTACAGAAGATGCAGATTTAACCTGTGTCACAGACAAAACCAGACAGATTTTGAGAGAACTTTTTTTTTTAAAATGACAAGGAAAGAATTTAATTAAATTAAGCACTTGCTTAAATTTGTACCAACTGTTTAAATGATGGGGAAAAAAATGCATAGTTAACTGCTATAATCTACCTTAATCTCTGAGTTTGATTTCAGGCTGGAGTTTAAGTAGGAAGATCAAAATAGAGGAAGAGGGCCGCTTTGTTGATATTTCAGCTGTATCAAAACCAAAAAGTAGAATACATGTGAAAATGTTTATATGCATGCCAACCTTGCTATTTGATATTAGAGATTTGGATCATTCAGGTACACATAGAAATTTACAGTTATTTACCTTTGTCCAAGTCTTTTGATAGCCATGATACATGGCAATAATACTTTCTGATGGCATATTTTTACTATGTTTCAGTTTTTAAAGAATTCAGAACCATTGCAATAATTTGTCTGCATTTTGGCAATGTTGAGTCTCAGACGACAGGGTCTTGAATGCCCTCTCCTCTCATGGTCTAGTCTTCAGAACAGGCCAGAATGAAACACTGCAAAAAGGGGTATTGTCCGAAATGAAAATTAAGCTTTTAGACATCCTTCAAATAACACAGACTCTCATAAGATAAAAATATTTCAGTGTCAATTCATCCAATACTGTATATTATATTTGAATGGACCAAGTAACCCCAATCTCTGTATGTAATTAGCTTACCATAATTTAGTATTCTGTAATTAATCAATGGTTGAGTTTAGGGTATTCAGATGATCCATGAAAATGTTCAATAGTTTAGACAGGCTGTCAATTCCCAATGTCAAACCCTAGCAACATCCCCAAATTCACTATTGACAGCCTTTTTTAATTTGTTAGGTACCTGACTTTTATCCGTTGTAACACATACCTTATTTATACCGTGTAGGTGCATTAAATGCTTCCCCTCTAATTACAAATAACTTCATCAGAATGAGCCATTCTGCCGAAAGAACAAAATCAGATTTGTTTAACAAGATTTATTTTCTGTTGACTAATTTTGACTCCCATAATTTTGTTCTATCTCAGCTGACACTGCAAGAAGAGAGAGTTCTCTAAGTATTGATAACAAAAGTGGTTTTTACCACTGCTGCTTCATATTAGTGACTTGGACACAGTAAAAAGTTAGTTAGCTCCAGCCATTGCTGGATAGTAATCCGGTCTTCAGGCAGCTCCTAACAGAATGGTACTGCCCCACATTGAAATAAGAACCTAGGCATAAATGTCTGCTTTCTGCCTCTAAAATGCTAATATCAGTGTCCAGATGGAATCCAGGCATCTTATTAAGGAGACCGTTTTTAACCACTGAGCTCCAAAACCTTGTTTTAAACAAGAAAAATTTACATTAATCCTCCCATATTATATTAGCATAACTGCAATTCATTTGTGGTCTCGCTGTATTGATCTTTGTGCCAAAACTTTCACTTGAGCAAAGAACAGGTTCATTTGCAGCTGCAGCTCTCTCCCCTGCTGCTTCACAACAACGTTAAATAGAGCCTTTATGCCACCCCCCTTGCATATGTTTTTCAGGTGGCTGCTAATCGCCCTTTAGCTCTGAAGGAACATGGCAGCAAAAGAAAGGTCACTGGAAGGTTTTCTTTCTTTCTTTTTTTTTTTTTTCAAGTCCTTGCCAGCAGTGACTTTAAGGCAAAGCTGAGATTTAGAATTTTATTGCACTTTTTGCGACAGAAGTAAGAATTTCAGGTTTTGGAGTCAAATCCCTCTCCTACCTCCTACCCATCCCCTTCAAATGAAAGCTTTAGGTATTGTCTGAAATCTACCCATCAGCTAGTCACCTTGTATTTAGGTGTTTGGCATAGCTTATTTATGCTCAAATAGGATGATCTGTCTTCTTCCTACCTCTTTCCTTTCCAAAGAACATCATTCATGTTTCATTGGTATCACACATGTTTTATCTCGGTGGTCCCCAGCATTCCAAGTTATCCAGCTCAGTTTACATCACTATCTTACCCTTATTACAGGAGACCTCCATCCAAAGTCTTTCTCCCAGTGAGAGGTGCTAAACATGTAATGTGAGATCCAGCCTCTTTAAACTGCATGAAAACAACCCCTTTTCATAAGGGTTAGAGCATTCATGGTGAATTATTGAGCTACAGCAAAAACTGAAGCCTGAAAGCTTTTCCTCTCTTGTGGCTACAGTATGGGAATGGGAAATAGTATAATGAAAGTAATTTGAGGTATACAGTATATTAAGCGTACAAGAGGCCTTCTATACATTTACAAGTTTAATCCAAAGATAAATGACATAATTTGTTCTCATAAAATTAATTTTGATGAGCAGCTACATTTTCCTATTATTGATTCCATTAGTACTAATCTTTATGTAATGCTTTGAGATCCACGAGTAGAACTAAAAATTATTACTGTGGTCTTAAAATCCAATTTTCAGAAAAGCCTATTCCTCTAAAATCAGAAGTATTAGATCTGTGAAATAAGCAGAAATAATTTTCATCTTGATTTCCTGAGTAGTTCCATTGAAATCAATCTCTGGCTACGTGCACGCTTAAGAAAAGAAACACCCTAGTGCTCTGCTGAAGAGAAGCTAAATTACCAATAAGCATGGTTTAGAAGCTCAGCTTACTAATGCAGCACTAAATCCAGTACAGTTCACTCCAGGGGAAGAAAGTCTTTCCTAGTTATCACAAAAATTACACATATCCCCTGGGAGATACGTTCTTGTCCTGACTTGACTTAAAACAAATATTCATTATTTTATATTAGGTCTTATAATAAATGAGCCTTCAGAGGAAAAGTATCTTCAGATATTAAACCCATGACTATAGATTTGCTCAGGCATCATGCTCTAGTTCAGCTATAGAAGCAGCTATGGTGAATAAACCCTTTTCTTTAGAATTTGTGTGTGTGTATGTACATGCATTCACTCCCACATTTTGTATTTTTTTAAGAACACAACATTAAGTGAACCTTTTAGCTTCAACTCGGGCTTCAAACTTCTACAACAACTTTTTTGATAATAAAATTTACAAAAAAAAGGTATTAATATCAGTGACTTAGATCTGAAGCACTAGCAATACTGTATTCGGGTTAGGTTTCTAGCATAGTCCCGCTGCACAGCAGAGTCATCCACTCTGGCCAGGGAATTGTACTACAACCTGTCCTGGAAATACCGGGCTGTGGTAACTCCTGATGAAAGACTTTGGTGAAGATCTCCCTGTGCACCACACCACAAGCTGTGAGGCCTGAATCTACATCTGGAATACTGCCAAAGTCAGATGAGGAGAAACACTTCAGTTCAGGGCTGGAAGAATTCTTCGGCGATACCCACCTCATCTACTTTTAGAGCATCTTGATGTCTAAACTCTCCCTACAGTCAATGGAGAGAAATAGGCATCTGCAAGGTGCAATTAGTCTATTTTAGGCATTTATCCTGGGATAAAATGACTCATGCGGTCGAGGCACCCATTTCTCTGCATTGATTAATAGGAATACCTAGTAATTAGCTCAAGCGTAAACATCTACACCACACGCCCAACATTATTGAAACGGATTTTACCCTGTCTGCGTTTGTGAACCTTGCAGGGAAGTAGGCTATAGGAAAGTTCCTAATAAAATAGAGCCAGTGCATGAAACCCAGGCCTAACGGAGCTCATTTCTGTGTGGGGAGTAAGAGGAATCGAGGTTACAGCCAGACAGCCCAGAAAGGGTATTTTTGTTGGTTACAGATATCTTAGCTTGGCATTCCATTGTAGCTTGGTTCTTGGCATCCCACAAGGTATAGTACGAGTAGGTTGAGTGAAAAGGATCCATGCCTTCTACAGTCTCCTGTTATAACATCACCATCAAGCCAGCATTTGGCTTTCTACTGTCCAGCCTCACAAAAGAGCCTGGCGTCATTGAAAGCAGCTGAGCAGTGTTTGAGGAAATCTGGAGCTGCACCATATACGTTCCAGCTGCCTGTGATGAAGAAGAGTTTGTAGTAAAAAGGAGTTTGACACTGTCAGACAGTTTCCTGGTTGATGTGATCATACTAAATACGAAGAGAAAGACTAGCAAGTTAAAAAGGCCGCAAGGGTTAAACACAGAGAAAGAGACAGTGAGAAATGTATCCCAGTTGCGTACCATTTGCATTAGAATCAGAACGGTTTTAGAGGAAATGAACCCACCAGAATAAAAAAGCTATGCAAGGAATGTTCAGAAACACACTCATACAGTTGGACAAAAAATGGTTTTCCTGGGTTTTAAGTTCTTTTTGTACATGTTCATCTCCCCAAATTACTACACAAATCAAAATCTCAAATAAATCAAAAGCCCACTTGTTCCAAAATATTATAGTTGGTTTTAATTCAAATGTTTGATTTTGTTTTGACGACTCTTTGTTAATGTTGCTTAATTATTACAATGAATTTCAATTTTGCAAGAAACTACTTTTCATCCCTCGAAACAGAACATCATACAGAAAAAAAAATCAGATTTAAGCCATCTTAAGAAGGAGAAGTTCCAAAGAAGAATTTTTCTGGAATAGTTCTGACATCTCCCAACAGAACAGTTTGGGTTTTACTAGAATGATGAGAAGCTTTTTCTCAGAAAATTCCTCCAATTTTGCCAGTATCTACCCTTTTTGAGTCAAAAAAGGGGTCTGGTTTACTTCATACTTCCACTCTCTTGGTCAGGAATGGCTGCAAGATCACAGTGGGAACAGGGCAGTACACAAGAGACCTAGATGAAGAATGTTTCATTTGATACAGTTTCTACAATACGCGAGAGGATGCTCAGCAGCTGCCTGTTATATGGAAGAGGATATTACCTATTCTGTATGTGTTGTGGTCCATTGCTTGCAGAAGCGCTTACACCCACACTCACACATCTTGCCTCGACTCACAGACCCAATGACCTGTTCCCTGTAAAGACAGATGCAGGCGGTAGCACGGTCTAGGCTGGACCTTAGCCACCAGCAACAGTTAAAGCGTCTGCCTTTTCCACAGTACCTTGGGACTGCTCTCTAATGCACACAGTCTGAAAGAGAGAATTTTTCTCATGACGCTCTTAAAAAGCCAGCTTCTCTATCAGATGAAAAACCACTCAAAGAAAGAAAGACTAAAAATTAAGATCATTATGCTACACCTCTTATGGAAAGTCTAGGAGAATGATTCAGCGAGGGCTGTGAATTTAAGAATATGATTCTTTCTATCAAAATAAAGTAATTCAGCAGGCCATCATCTCAGATTCTCCTTTTAAAGCTTCACAACTGCCTTTAAAACTTAAGGATCAAAAGCAATTGTATTATCTTCCTGTTAAAGAAAAGTAAAGCAATTTACTCTTTGATGTTTAATCTTGTGCTGCTTTTTCGCCTGCCTGTGGGCACGATCCTGTAAACTGTCAGGAGCCTCCCAAGTTGCCTGCGGCACTGAACGGGGCTGGGCCAGCTCATGTCTCTCCTTCTTGAAGTCCTGACATGGAGGGTGTCCTCTTCATCAGTTGTGTGGTGCAGATGCTAGACAGGAACTCCAAAGAACCAAAGTCATCTCATGTGGATACTTGTGACACCTTCGACGATGTGACTCTCAGTGACCTGAGTTCCTAATCTTAAGTGCTAGAGGGGTTTCATCATTCAGTTATTTAAGATGCAAACTCTTCAAGGCAGAGACTGCGCTGCACAGGAACTTTTTCTGTTTGAAACCAGTCTCCTTTCTCTCTCCCTCTTTCAAGAAATGCAGTTCTTGCAAATAACCCTTTTACCTTTCCTTACCAACATGAACACAGAGATTAAAGGCACACAAGTTGCTGTGTGACTCATGCTACTTCAACTCAAAGAGCACCTAGACTTGAAATAATTCTTCAAGGCCCAACCTAAACACACAGAACTTCAGAATGTGTATATACTTTTATGTTTTTATATATAGAATTCCAATAATTACATATTGAACAAAAGTAGAATTTGTTCCCATCTCCTATCTGGCAACACCCTGTCAGGCACGGATACATCTATGGGCTTGTTCATTTAATCCCCCTTTCCTACATACTTTGACACATTTAAAAAAACAGGATCCTGTAATATATATGCACATCAAGATGCACTCACTTTACTCATGATTCTTCTTTTGCACTCATCGAAAATTATGTTCGGTTACTGTACTAACTTCAGGCAACTTATAAGAAATTGAGGAATTTGTTCTGAATTACTTTCCATTCCCAGTGGTATTGCTTTGACCCGTGGAAGACCCAGTACTTTTAATATCTGCCTCAAATTTCCCTATCCCTATTATAGGCAAAGATAAAGAAGGTCATGCCGAAGATCTTTCACTGTCATAAGAGCAATATCCTGTTGAAGGAATGCACAAATCACTCTGATTCTTTTACAACGATTTGGAACTTTTTCTGCAACAAGTCAGTCTTTTTTTCTTCCTCATAAGACAAAGTAAGATTTTTTGTGTATAAAGTTAGTGAAAAAGTTAATACAAAAAGCAGAAAAAAGATCTGTTTCTCAAGGTGGTGGGTTTGTTAAGGACTGATTCCACCACTCTTCCCAGCATCACCATAGGTGGGGAGTTTTTTTCCCCTAGAAACATGAATCATTCCCACAGTCAGTCACATTCCTGTGCCAGATTCAATGATGTTTAAAGTAGTTGTTAGATAGTAAACACTTTTGAGATGAGACACTGTGAGAGAGACACCTGATAATGCTATCACTGGCTGGGGCACTCTGGAAACTTCTATTGAAATTTTGTCATATTTGTAACATAGAAACATTATGTGTGGGGAATAAATTTAAATCAGAGTTTTTTAAAAGCTTAATGGTTGCATGACTATTGTATTACTGTATCCCTCTACTGTTACATTTTTGTTTCAGCTCTAAACTAGAAGATAAGACTATTATATCTCTATTCTCATCCTATATTCAAGTATCTTTAAGGAAGATCATCTACGCTGAATTTAAGTAGGACTGAGTTAGAAGAAAATGTGAATTTTCAGTTCTCTTATGCCTTAGATGTTAGACAAGAATTTTGAAGAACTAGATGTCAGATTCAGGTGCATACTTCAGCCATCCAGCACCAAAAACCTGTATAGATTTACTCACAGCTGTCCTCATTTTGCTATCTTTTTTTACTGTAATGCACAATTTGATTAAATATTTGATTTCACATTGGGCAAAATCCGGACTACGTAAAAAAATCAGTGGAGGTTTTGCTGTAGATCTCATGAGGTTTCAGAAACTGCCAAATTTAATAAGTTCCTCATTAAGATCGCACTATTTTTGGTACCTTTAGAGTTTCATCACTCAGGAGCCGGAGGGCTATGGGATTCTTGCTTTCTGAAATACATGCAATACACACAGGTGCAGGTAAAGCTTAGAAATGTGAATCTTACAGAGCTCTGAAACCAGATAAAATGAACACTAACTGTATGATCTTTCAAACAAAATATCACCACAGCCTTAAGACTTGTAAGCCAGTCTCATGACAACTCGGGGCCTGGCAACAGAGAATGCATTCAGTATGTAAAAAATATTCCATTTTAAATAACTGGAAGGTTTGGATCGTTTGTTTTGTTCATAAATAACCATGTTGTGATATGCCATTTGCATGAAGGTTCGTAAACAAGACCGCTAGGTGATTAAAAAAACACAGCAAAAGGCAATTTGGGGAATTTAATTTGAAGACTACTTTGCAAGTAATATTCAGTGCATTTTCAGCAGCTCTGCTCAGCAATCTCCAAGAAGTTTTCAAAGCCTCCACGAATCTAATGGAAGGTAGTAACTCAACAACTGAATTGAGCTGATGCTAGTGTTAAACTTGGTGCTTTTACTGAACTTTCAGAAAGAGAATATATCTCCTTTGGAGATGTTTATTTCTGAGGAAGCAGAACTTTTGCAGCATGAGAGAAGGACATGTTGTTAGCATCTTTATTCATTTAGGGGAAAGGCCTACTGTCTGTAGAAACAAAGCCATCGTTCTCATACATATTGACAGAGTGTAGGCACAGCCATGGCTGGAGGGGGCTTTTCTGCTTCCCTTGGTCATGTGCTGTGTATCACTGATCAGGAATGACACTGAGAATTTTTTTTGTTGTTTTTGGGTTTGGTTTTTTGTTTTTTGTTTTAATATGCATGAGTAAGGAGGATTTCTCAAATACTTCTTTGTGTGTTAGTGAGGATATGGCGGAAGGAGCAGCTTTTCATGAATATACCAATAACTTCAGTTAATTGGTTTCTGAGCCCCTATCTGTATCGAACCTCTGAAGAAAACAGACAAAACAGACAGAGCATACCCTTTAAATTGCTTTCTCAGTTGATTAATGATGCCACAAGAGAAAAGATCATATGCAGCAAAGTCTTCCTAACCCTATTAGTCTGGTAAAGATCCTTAACATCTTACCAGGTAGAAAGAGGAGGAAAGATCTGAACTGAACATGGTCTGTGCAGCTTCTGGACTCTTGGAAATGGATGGACAGGAACTGGTACACTAAGCCTTTCCTATGTACAGACCCATAAATAGCCAGAGAAAGTTATAGGATGATCTAAATAAAATGCATGAGCACTGCTGGTGGCTAATATAATACCAAACGTGCAAATACCATTGATACATGGCAGCATTAAATTGCAAATGCATGCTGCAGTAAAGGGCATGCAGCCACTAATAAATGTAAACTATTAATACCAGCTCTTCAATAAATAAAGCCACAAATCAAGCCAAGACTTACCATAAGTGCTGCAGGGTGTTTCAGCAACTGCTCTATTTCTGTTCAGGAAAATAATCACAACAATAGCAAAAAAAATTAGCAGAAAAATATATTGAGATGAAATAATAATAATATTAATAATAAGCTTCCTTCCTCTTTAACGAAAGGTATAAGATCTTTGTTTGAGATGAGGAAAATATTTTTACAGGCTTCTACCTTAAGCCTGGCTTTTATTCTTGTTATAGTTCTTTCTTGCATTGTCCTGCCCACATGAAGGACCTTGAAGCAGGAATCATGAGCTTTTACTCTTGCTCTAATCATATAACATATTTTTATAAAACTTTTAAAAATATTTATTCTCAAAACACTTTGAGAATGAAGTCTTTATCCCCAAAATGAAAAAACAGTTCCCTTGGTCATAGACCCCAAAGGTGGTTGGGAGCAGAGCAGTTTGCTGAGTGCCATCACGATTCCCTCTCCCGTAGATCCCTGTTTCAGTCCTGCTAATGTGGGGCAGGGGAGGGGAACCTGAGGGTTTGTGCCTGCTGCTATTGAAGTCAAAAACACCTTCTGCTTGAGGGTAATGGTGCAAGGGCAGGTCTTCGGGGATGGGGGCCATTGTCAGTCTTTCCGTGGTATAATGGCCTGGTGGTCACAGGGTCTTGGCATGGAACAAACCCCTTTCCTCTTTAGTCAGGTGACTGAGGCAGCTGGGAAGGAAAACCAGGGGTGAAAACGAAGAATTGCAGTCAAATAGTACTTCTGAACAATGGGGCTACATTTTCACAGAGAGCCCAGCAGTGAGTTTAATTAAATACTACACATATTTACTTACTGAAAAATCCTGTTTCATTAACATAAACAGATAGGAGAGCACCAGTGCATGACAGCCCATTGGGCGCTGGGGAAAATCTGTTTTGAATTTTGTACATCAATCAAGTGATTCATATACACAGTTTTTGCAGCTGATGGCTGCCTGAATGAAGTCTAGTGATTTTTACACCAGGGTACACCACTAAAACCCTCTCATTAATAGATAATCAGCTTCTACTGATCAACTCCTCGGCTGCATTCCAAAGCATCTGTTTCTCCTGCTTTGTGATTTAGAGCTGCTAAGTGTGATGAAAGCAGTTTTGTGTTATTTCTTTACTCATTAACCTTATTATACTATTTCACCCTCAGCAGTGCATTTTTTTTAAAAGAAAGATGATAAAAAGCCACTGAAAAATACATTAGCCCACTAACTGGCCTATTATTTCATTATGTTTGTTCTAACAATGTAATAACAAGAGCCATTCTAAGCAAATAATATTTTTTTAAAGAAGGAAGTCATGAGAATAATTACTTTTTTAGCCAAATTGAATAGTTTATAACTAGAACTTTTAGACTTCAAGTGATTTTGTTGGGATTTTTTTCCTACTTATGTTACACAATGAGATGAATGGAAAATTAGTATGTGAAAAATGGCTTACAGGAATAACATTTTTACTTAAAGTATGTAAAATGTTTATCATTTGCTTTTCAGAGTGATATTCTAAGAGTTGCTTTAAACCTTTTTTTCCACTGCATGGTAATATACTTCAAGATGCGGGGATTTTTTTAAAAGGTGCTAGCTGTGTCTATGAACATATGGTGGTTTCCAGCTTTGTTTTATGTTACTGCACCTGAAGCTATTTGTGGTCAAAACACTTATGTAACATCTATATGTTGTTTATATATTTCAGTTTGGAGGTAGAGTAGCCAAGGGCTAATCACACCTAGATCAGATTTGCCACTACTGTTTTCTGATGTCTTATTTTCAGGCCCTATTAATCCTGACACAAAGATAGGTGGAAAGGAGAGAGAAAACTAAATAAATAAACCAACAGAAGGCTTTGAGAAAAGAAATGCTCTCAGACCAGTTTGCTGTAGCTTTAATTTGTTTCTTTGAAAATCTTAGCTGCTAAAAACCTAACCTACAGCTAAAGTACAAATTATAGCCCCAAAGGTATCCCATGCAGGGCTCTGAAAGGGATAAGAACTCACTTATCCTCTGTGTCCACTCTTTGTTTCGAGGTTGCTTTATCTCTGTGGATTAGGCAACAACCCCAAAAAATGTTATTTGCTCAATGAGATCTGCAGAGCTCGGTAGCAATCCAGGATCTCCAGGGTATACTCAGCAAAGCGGATGCCATGATGCTGTCAAAGCTCTGGTTTTTCGGAAACCCAGTGGCTAAAGTGGCCCTCTTCTCACCAAGCTGTGGTCCTTGGCCCATTTCCCAGGATGTTGGCCCAAATGGCAGCTTGCCTCTCTGTGAGATGCCATCTCCTGAATATGCTTGCCCTTGCTCTGAGGGAAAGTATCCAGAGCCAGCTCATGCTGGTATGAGCTCAGTCCGGGCTTCAATCCATCCTCACATAATTCTGCTTGCATGGACAGGGAGAGGATATATGAGAACTAGATCCCTCTTCAGTGATACCTTCTGGAATCATAAACTTGTTCCTCACTATTTCTCCATGTATTTGAGCACGTCAGGCTCCTGCCTCACATCTTATTATTATGATCATCATCGTCCTGAAACCTTCATATTCTCAGGCTGCTGAAACTTTTCTTGTTAAGACCTCACAAATTCCATTTGTTAAAATACTTGCCATACTGCCATACATACTGGCAGTGCACTCTGTAAGTGGACAAGGTTTAGCACAGGCTTTGAAACAAATAAGCATGGATAAATGAAAAATGTAAGTAACCCCATTTCAACGACAGATACAGAACATATTACACAGTGGTATTGCTGACTCAATAGAGAGTCCAGAGCTGTGGAGTTTTCAAGAGTTGTATCTGGCAAATGATGCTCTTACTTTTCTACGACTTATACTTTCCGGGAAAGAGGTGTGTGACATAAACGCTCCCACACATTGGGTTTTCTTTGCCCATGGCTGGGCTATGTAAGTACAAGTCTCTCCAGCTTGATGGCTGGGGCCATCAGCTTCAGCTCTCCTGAAGGATCATGTGGGACCTGGAAGGCTTGTGTTTTCCAGCTGCTGTGATCTTGGAGATGCTTTGGCACTGCAGCATCTACCTTTGATTTTTAAAGGGTTTGGCCCTTGTTTTGAATTCCAAGAGAGAAACCTTCTAAAAGTGGAATTATCATAACTGAGATTCATCAGAAGTTGAGCAAAAGACTTTCTACTTAGTAGTATAAACAGCAACCTGAAGGCACAGTTAAAACATCCCTTGCTGCTGAGTCAAGCTCAGGTGCAGAGTAGTCTTCAAAACACCCTCTAGTGGCTCTCTGCATTATTTCAAGTTATGGGTTTAGTTTCCACAGCCACTTAAGAAATAGCTCCACGTAGGTGAATTAATTTACTGTATTTTGCAACTGAATCTCTTCCCAAGCAGAAAATTATATTTTTTTTAATTTATTTACCTACTTATCAGTGAGAAGAATAATCTGCATCAGCATAAACGGATGCTTTGTATGCAAAAAACCATTTGTAACTGCTACCCATTTTTTTCTATTCACAGAGGAAGAGATTTATACATTTGTAATGCCACAGACTCCTTTTCAGTTCAAGCTGTGATTTATATTTCAGAGTTTGGGTAGAGAAAATGCAACATTTTATCACTAGATATAACCCAAATATCTCAAAGCAAGCTCAGTTGCTTTGATCACCATTAATGAGCTAAACATCATGGACAGTTTTGCTGGCTTAACTTTATGGGAGTCCATGGAGTTAGCACAGAATGAAACCCTCGCCTACAGGGACATGGTATTCAGCAGGTCTAGGTGTGATTTTCTCCATCCATAGGATATCAGCAATGTCATTCACTGTGGGATTTCCAATGGTAAATGGTACATGTGAAATGCAGATAAAGTATGCCAGTGACCAGTGGAATAAGATATGAAAGAAGACAGAATTTGATCCTTTTTACAGCACTGAAGTGAACTTGCTGTAGTTTCACACCTACCTATCTTCCCACAAAGAAAAGCAGACTTTGTCCACCGACTTTCTGGTAGTGTCCATGTTACAGCATAAACTGTTTGACCCAGAAGAAGGCATCTACTCGGAAGCTGAGGACTGCAGACCAAATGCATGGGCCACCTCACTGCATCAGACTTGCAGGACACTGGAAGCAGACTCTAGTGTAGGTAGGAGCAAGCACTGGAGGCAGGGGAATCTTCCAAATACCATTTAGGAGCCTAGACTAAAAACTTCAGAGACGCAGAGATGCTGAATGTCCTTCTCTAAGACAGCCTCACCTGAACCCAAAGTTTCACTGAAAGTTGTTGCTACTTTCACTCTAGTGTGCCAAAGCTAGCTTTTGAAAATGAAATGTAAATTTTTAAATCACATATGGAATTCCAATTATTTTATTTGCAATGGAAGTAAAGAAATGAACAAAAAAGAAACATCACCTGGGAGACAAGAAAATTAGCTTCTATTAAAGACTCATTCTATTAAAGTCTCATTTCAACTCTTTGACTATGACCAGGAAGACTGATGCTTTGTCTCCTTTCCAAAACAATGAAGCAAATGTCAACACTCCGTGAGATATTCTTTGATTCATTTATGTACTTATTATTAGAATGAGAATAAAAAGCTGTCTTTGCTCTGGCACCTGATAGGCTAATTGAAATTAATATAAGCACAATTTAAATTAACTAATTGGTCTAAAACCTGATCTTTAAAGGCATGCCACAGTGGGCAGCCAGGCAGAGCAACACACTCAGCATTCCAACAGCATCAACCTTAATCAGCATCCAGGCAGCTCAAAGCTCTGGAGGGTTTACAAGACACCTTCTCTTATTATCCCTTTCCTAAGGAAAATACCACAACCTCAAATCAATAAGAATATTTGATTGAACTATAAATACACCAGATGGAAAAATCAGCTTCAAAGAGTGGTGTCTCCACATCAGTAACAGCTCTCAAGGAAGTCATCTTAGTTTCAGCCAGAATTTTGGTGTGTTTTGAAATGGCATGGTTTTTTTCCTGTTCTTGTGTTTCCTGCCATTCAGACTAATGTGGTATTAATGGCAATGGTTTCTGCCACTTTTTCTACCCCTATTTTATCTAGGACTGTGCTTCTTTTGTTTTAAATAGCTGCAAGAAGTAAATGGTATGCTATCTCTATATATTATTGTTCTTCCAGTAATACATCCATTATTTACTGCCTTAATTTTTAAAGCATGGCTTCTTTTTATCAGGCCTGTTTTAAATCATCAGTGCAGAAAAAAATTGGCACACAGTTATGAGGAAGGCCCATAGGCTGAAGCTTTGCACTTCTTTTCTTACCAGTTTTATCTAACAATGCAAGCTTCCAGCATAGCTGGAGTGAGAATCTAGACCTGGCCCTCGCCCCACATTGCCCATAATTTTCCGCAGTAGTGGTCATCACAGGAGCAGACCATGCCTTAACATACATTTCTTCAGTTCTTATCATGATAATACCATAAACTTACCTGAAGTTTGAAGATTCAAAGAACTGGAAAAAAAAAGGAAAAAAGAAAAATAGAAAAGAAACAATACATAATACAATCATAATATATTGCTCTGCTTAGTCCATTTTATTCCCACTGGGAATAAAACCCGACCGGTATTGTTTAAGTGCCCAGTAAATCAGAGACCATAGCTTTCTTTTTGGACAAGAGCTGTACAATTAAATGAGATCTTATTCTGAGCATCAGCTCCCCTCACCTGATACCATTTACTGTCTTTGTCTTCTTCCAGGAGCGTCACAAAGTACAATGAACTGCCCCTCCTTTCCCTCACCCCCAGCATTCCTGTGCAAGCTGCATGCCAGAATGGAGGAATTCAGTGACAGGCCTTTGTCAGAGATGGCACTGGGCACCTAATCTGCCACTGAGGTGAGCAGGAGCTGAGATACTTAACGTATCTCAGATGCAGCTGAAATGAAGACATATGTACTGATGTTCAATTGAATTGACCAGGCACAGAGGTATAAAGCCATAGGATATTCTTAGGCTGCCTGAGGTACCTGCTTGGGGCTGGTAGATGTGGTACAAGACCTATGGGACACCTGTCTTCTTTTGGAGTTGTAGATGGAGACCAAGCAGAGCAAGACAGGATATCTCAAATAGCCAGAAATATTTATTGATGGAGAACAAAACTGAAGTCCTTGTCAATACAACATGCAGTGGATCAGCTGAGGCTCAGCTTGGTTGCCTAACATAGATGTCCAGGGCTATTTGACATGGTTTTGGTTATTTGAGATAGCCCTATGGAGCTAAGAGATATTGCTTAAGTTGGCACTTGGACACCTATATCTAGTCAGCTGGATTGAACTCCTGCTGCCTCCTGAAGAGTGTACTCAATGCTCCATTAACTATATTGATTAGATCTTCATGATTTTTCTCTTTATCACTTGTTTTTAAAGTTCTCTCTACATACTGAATAACATTCGCATTCAAGTTGACCTTTTGAACCTCCTCATATTGGTTAAGGAGCTTCATAATTAGACACAATAAAATTCTTTGCTTTTCTTTACCCCGCTTAGTCCATATATTATGCACTAGGAATAAAACCCAATCAGTATTGTTTAACTGCCACTAGAGTAAATCAAATACCATAGCTTTCCTTTCAGACAACAGCTGTACAATTAAGTAAGAGCCATGTGATTACTTAAAAGTGATATCTACGTAAAAGGAAGTGATTTAAGGTAGGCCTTGTTGTAAATCTCTTATGTTCGTTGCCAAGTAGTTCAGACATTCCACAAAAGCTTGAAATATGGAAAAGTGTTACCTGCAGGAACTGCTCCTTTAAAACATCTCCACACGCTCCCGACCCTCATTTATCAAAAGCTTGCAACTGAGCAATTGTAGTAGTGGTGCTCATTGCAGTAAATTACCAGCACACACACACACAAAAAGCTTCTAGGCAGTATCAAAAGAAAGGAGAACAGTCTCCCCCAGGTCACTTTGGTACTTTTCCTTAAGTGTTAAATATTATTACCACTTTGACCAAAGCAGTCAGTAAGGAAATGGGAACGTGTGGGAATATTTCCATTTAAAGTGTCTAGTATGAAACAGGTTACGGTCCTCGATGTAACCTTGTTTCTTTGCAAAGGATCGTCAAAGCTCAGTTTCTCTGAACAGGCAGAAACAAACGACAGCATACAACTCACTCACTCACAATTTCCAAACCTACTTTTCCAGTGCTTTACAT
This sequence comes from Limnodromus scolopaceus, assembly GCA_028565335.1. NCBI lineage: Eukaryota > Metazoa > Chordata > Aves > Charadriiformes > Scolopacidae > Limnodromus > Limnodromus scolopaceus. The sequence goes on along the minus strand of JAOXNO010000013.1, from coordinate 148,561,132 downwards.
TCCCTAAAATCTCTATTTTGCTCTTTTCCTCAGGGATGTACTCACAGCTGTTTCTCCAGTTTTCTGCTGGTTTTCTCCTCTCTTCCTCCCACACATTCAATTTGTCAAACAATTTATTAGCCTCTGTATTTGTACGCAGTGTCAGGGACCCCTTTCCCACTCTCACTATTGCTTTCCTATGGCTGGGTGCCACCATTCCTGGAGCAGTGGCCTTTCTTACTTTTTCTCACCATTGCAGTTCTCAACCTTCATATGGTTCCCTTCAGTTTGCTCCAGTGAAGGCTGAAAAAGACCTGTCAGCTTTAAGTATGTATATAGTGGCCTTGTGAACTAAGAGCCACTTGATGGCAGGCGCAAACTCTTTCCAGTACAGCCCAGTTTAGGAGTTGTATGACTAGATAATACTTGTATGTTGGTTATACAAATCTTCCCACTCAGGCCACAACATTAACATTGACTGTCATATTAATTATAATCACGCAAGCAGTCATATACATACATACACAAAACCACTATTACAGAGCAGGATCAAAAATCAGGTATAGTGACAAACATATTTTTCACTAATACATACCAAAAAACTAAAACTATATTTTGAAGATGGAAGGAAATATGATGATTCATGGGCCAAACCCTGAGGTTCTTACTCTGTTTTGAAGCAATACTGCTCTAACATGGAGACAGTATTTTCCAGCAGGATTGATGCATTACTTTGGATATACTGTGACCACTGCAAGTATAAACTTCTGGAATAAATAAGATTGGAGACTATTGTTGAAAACATTCATAATTTGGCAAAATTAGGAATAAGAATTTGACAAAATAGTCTTATTTTTATCTTCAACTGAGTTTTAGACCTATTCCAGGATATCACCATCTAATGGTGTCCAAAACTGGATGAGGAATAGCCCTTAGACAACAGACCAGGCTGAAGCTAGAACAGATCCATGGAGTTTAGGCAAGTGTAGGATTCTTCTGTCAGGCTCTTCATGTTCACATAAGGTCTGCTTATTGCACCAACAAACCACTGCATAGCACCCTTTCCCAGCCTAGCAGCGTGAAGATAAGGCAAGCAGCTCTGGTTCTTGCATCTGTTTCACACACCTACATGAGACAGGGTGGTGTTAAGACCTTCTTATCAGGCAGCGTGCTCTGTTACTGATTGAGACTATCATCTCAATAAAACCTTCTGTAAGCTACAGAGCTTAGATCTACCCAAGTTTGCATATATATAAAGCGAACAGATTTCACTGGAGCTTTGCAACCCTGATGATATTCTAGTAAAAAACAGTTTAGATGCTGTAGTTGTAATATATGGTTGCTTTTTAGCAAGCAAGAGGATAGCTATGGTTCAACTTCTAATGGCTGGAGTGCACATTTGTCATTAGAAAGATGGAGAACTCCACCACCTCCGAAATATGTCATCTCACAGCCACTCTACAAGTGGTCATTCAAGAAAGCTTGAAGGTGTGTAAGCATGGAAATATTAGTCAACATAGATCACATTTTATGAATAAAAGCAAGTCAGGGAATCTCAGGGCATCATCACTAAGTTGCCTTTAGGGAACCAAAAAAACCCCACGTACTTAACATTTGGCACACCAGTTCTTGAAGACAAAACAAAAACCTGTAGCTATTGTAGAGCAGTGACCACGTGCTCTAGTGCCATATTAATCTTGACTATGGTTGAACACTTGGGAAAATAAAAGCATGGAAAGGGCCTATAAAAGAATCCAAAAAAGAATCCCAGAAAATTCCCCACAGATCAATTTCAGCCATCAGGAGAAGTGATTTTCAGCTCCATCCATTCCAAAGTGTGTTTATAACACTCTCTTTTCTTCAGAGAGCTGAATACTAATTCAGAACTCAACTATGTGGAAAAAAATAATTATTGAGAAAGTGCCAAAAGGCTTTTATGAAGCTAATGAATTAGCTCAAATAGGAAGAGAAGGTCAGTAAATTCAAGGCTTTCTGAAACCTCACTTATCTTCCTCTGTAAAAATAGTAGAGACCCTCTAATACTCTTTAGGCTGTCCATTTCCTGCAAGCTTCTGACCTGCTAGAGCAGGCAGGAAGAATTTGACATCTCTTTGTTAATGCTTGGAATTTATACAAGGAGATTTTTTTTCACACTTGACATTTTTTTCTAAGACCATTCATTTTCTAAGATCCCCTACAGCCTACAAAAGGGCTGGCATCATTTTTTTAAATGTAGCTAGACACAACTGTTGATAGAAAGAGAATTAGTTCTGATATCCATCACAACTAAGAAAATAAAAAATACTAAGAAAATAAAATCCTTGGAATGTGTATCTTTGCAAGAAACCAGTAAAAATCCTGCACTGCTTCCTTATTGCATAGGAAGCTTCAGTTTGCTCTTGCTTCTGGTGATTTGAACAGATCCTGCTATATTCCTACATTTCTCGTTTTGTAAACAGTAATACTAATAAAAAGAATTTTAAACATATTTTAGGATACTTTACACTAGGGAGTATGGCTTCGCTTTGAAAAAATACGGCATGACAGAGTTCTGTGTTTGCTGTTTCTCAGTGATTTCCAGATCAAACACATTGACTTTATAAATATTGTAGAACTCTCCACTCAAACTCTACCTGGAATCTGAGAGCGCAGACTAAGATCTTCCTTTCTTGTGTATCTTTTCCAGTAGTAATGATTCAAGAGAACACACTGCATCCTCAATGGTAAGTCTTCCCTGAAAAATGCAAAATGGTACAGAAATTCTTGAGCAAATAGATTCCTAAGGGGTAAGTCATTTCACAAGGCTCTGCACGACACCCCTCTGTGCTACCAGAGCATTAGGCAGGCACAGGACCATGCCAGCATGGTTAAGC
>JAOXNO010000013.1:148540498-148558180 GCA_028565335.1 Limnodromus scolopaceus | reverse complement strand
TCACAAGGCTCTGCACGACACCCCTCTGTGCTACCAGAGCATTAGGCAGGCACAGGACCATGCCAGCATGGTTAAGCCGATAAAGCCGCCTTTGTCCTGTGTCAGGCATAAATGAAAACCTAGAGAACATGGGTAATTCTGGAGAAATGCCAAGTAGGGGGGAAAAAAAAAAAAAAGAAAAGAAAATCTAGCACCAGTGAGAAGGAAAGGAGGAACTAACACCTTAAAATTTTGCCTTTACAGTAAGGCCTGTCTTTAAGCAAAGCTTACTAATAATTCAGGAGTCAGGCATTTGGCATTATTTTTGAACACTGAAATGAAAAAATCCCATCCAAAAATATAATTACACTTTAAAATCATGGAGACATCACGAGGGGCATAGAAGAGATCCAGGGCCAAGTACTATGCAGTGTAGTTGCAGCCAGAAAAAAAATGCACCAGCTGGCCTGGGAACCAGCATTTACTCTCAGGAGTAGATGGACTCAGTGGTGTAGATGTAACCTACAGGTTACAGGGGGTTTCAGTCAAGTCAAGCAGATGTGATCAGAGAGGGACCAGGCGATTTAAAGGAAGCTGTCTGATCCTGAGCACTACATGCTTTTAAGGAGATAGTCCACTATCTGAGAGAAAAACTAGAGTTTGGGTGAAAGAATCATCATCAGATAAGTCTTTACTGCTTTTACACATTGTGCTCTGTATGACATACCTTTTGACAAACAAAGAATGCTTTGCTTCCCAGAGATTCTACCTGTGACACATTATTTCCTGCTCTCAGAGGGAAAGTGTTTTTGAATGATGGTAAAAAGAGCTGCAACATTAGATTGAAAGTGTCATATGATGCCATTCAGATTGGGTTTAACAGGTGAAATCTGTCCCTGATAGGTTAAACTGAAGAGACACTAAAAGGAGTCTAAAGCACAGCTTCTCTTTAACACCCCTCTTCAACCTACATATAGTGTACGTAGATGAATAGCTTAGAGAAACCATTTGCATGATCTGGCTTGTCTTTATGCACAGCTCGGACCATATATTTTTACATAGCAATTCCAGAAAGCAGGGATGAACTGGAGAAATTCTTTACAAAGACATGAAAATCAAGTTTAAAGATTGAGAGTGGAAGAGAATAAAGAACATGATGAGCAAAAATATTTTTTTTTCATCCCTGGCATAGTACTGAAGCAATAAAGGAGTAAAGTAGTCAGCCCACAGACATTGTCTCTTCACTGCAACTGGTGGAAAGAAAGAGCGTGACCTTAATCAATATTAAGGGAGTGTAAAGTCTGCTCCTAACCTACCAGCTATTGTGAGCAACCTTTTAATTTGAATGGTAATTCTATACCTTCAAAGATCATCAGTTAAAAAAAAACAAAAAACCACACTGCTAGGATTTGGGTGGCTTTTTTTTGCATTCATGAGAAATTCTTCAAATGCATAGAACTAAAACACATTTACTGTGGGATGAGCGCAAGGGGAATTTGGGGTCCTGTATCTGGAGAAACCAGCTGTTAACCTCAGTAACCTTTGACAGTCCTAGAGCTAATGATGTTGCCCAGTCTAACTCATCTTTTGGTACTGATCAATTTGCAAAAATTCACCATTAAGACCAAACAACCTAAGAACTATTTCTCACAATTTCCTTCTTTCTTAGGGAGTTGCAGATAGCTGCTGACACAAATATTGCATCAGCACATACTGAGGTTTAAGAAACAGAAAATGTTCTTATTCAATAGGCAAGTGATGAGATCAGTCCAATAAAGAACATGGTCTTTATCACACTCGTCACGTTGCCAGGATGTTATCATGACTTACTCAAACTCCCACAAAAGTAAAATAAAACCTGAGGTTGCTTAATCTTTGAGGGGCATTGAAATTCAAGAGGAATAATAAATACAGAAGAGCTGTTCCTGGAGGAGCTTAGGGATTTATCTACACAACTTCCATTAATATATGTTTGGTTGGAGCTGAGCAAGTAAATCCCCATGCACTGTGCTGAACATTTGCAATAGGGTGCTGAAACAAATATTTATGTTTGAGTATGTTTTTGCCCCTCCAGATGCTAAATAATATGTGTATTTTTCCATGCCTTTCCAAGGCCAGTAGCATCCCCAGTGTCTTGCATCTCAAAGGGTCCCAACAGAACCAGGAGAATCACTTCACTAATGCAATGTTGCCCACTCTGACGAGAAGGGCAACAACCTCGTTGTGTCTGACAGAGAATTTTCATCAAGATGACTGGGTGGTGGTGTTTAACCTCAGCCGGCAGCCAGGACGTGCAGCTCTCCCCCTTCCCCCAGAAGGGCAGGGAGAACAGGGAGAAAAGGAGGGGAAAAGGAAAGGGAAAGGAAAAAAACCTTCATGGGTTGAGATAAAGACAGTTTAATACAACAATAACAGAAAAGGAAAATAAAAATAATAATAATGACACTGGTTGCTGTCACTGCCTGGTGAATTGGCACTGTCTCGAGCAGTGATCACAAGTACCCACCCCCCAGCCAGCCCCATTTATGTACCAAGAATGATGTTTATTGGCCATTCCATCATTCTGCCTAGAATCCTTCTCAGCTTCTATGGGAAGCTGAAAAAAGTCTTTGAAAAAGTATCCATATCACCGGGCAACAACTAAAACAATATGCATTATTCACATTCCTTTCCTACCAAATCTGAAACACAGCAACCACTAAAAAGAAAATTTACTCTGTCCCAGCTGAAACCAGGACACTTGGGCAGTTCAGACCTTTAATAGTCACCATGGTGCTGTGAACTAAATTAGACAGAAATGAAACTTCAGACAAATAAAAAGTGCTCAGCTCGGTTTTTCAAAGAATTGCCTTGGCCTCCACCTTAGCAGGGCAAGATGTTCGTAGAATCATAGAATTGTCTAGGATGGAAGGGACCTTTAAGATCATCTAGTAAACTAGTGTGATTCTCGTGAAGGAATGACACTCATCCACATTAGCTTCAACAGAGTAGGAAGCAGGTGTTAGTAATATTGCTGCATTTAAACATCTGAAATCAGTGTATAAAGGGGGAAAGAATCAAAACCCAAAATCAGATATCCACACAGACCTTCCCAAAGTTTGAGAGCCCTCCCAGCATAGCTCACATCATCCAGTTCTGCTATTACAAACAGAACATAAAATTTGTCTAGTCAGAATGACAGTCTCAACGACTTCGAGGAGATAGGCTTTTGAATTATCTGGGAAAGCCTCTGTACAGTGGCATTAAACTTAAATTTATGGATATGCTACTTAAAATCTGAATGTAGCAAGCTCATTTTTGCAAACAGTGAAGGGGGGAATATAATTTCTTTGCATAATTAAACAGCTACTGGTGTCATTAAGCTAACTCACTTCCTCTGCTTGTTTGTGATATGTTGTCCATCTTCCTTGTACTTTAGTGCTTAGGCTCCGAGGACAAGCTTCCTATAGTTCATTTAAAAAGAAGAATAAATTTTTTCAGACCATAAGCATACATTTTTTTCCAACATACAAATATCTGCAGTTATTTTCTTCATGTCAGAATAGGAAAACAGAAATCACTGTGCTCCAGTCCATCAATTCAGCTCCTGATAAGAGACAGTAGCCCATGTTTCAGAAGAAGGCAAAAGTCTTTCCAGACTTGGCAGATGTTTTTTTATACGTCTCCAACCTTGGGTCTCCTTCTGATCTCTAAGAGTGTTTGATTCATTGATTCAAGTCCAGGAGGGGAAAAAGGAAGGTAAATATATTCCAAAATGTTTGCTTTTACAATTCCATATCACAGTATTTTTATTATCCCTATATACTTTCAATCCTTACTGTGACCTATCTGAAATTTCTGGTATCTGTGCCATGGTGAAGCTGTGAGTTCCAGCTTAAATTACAAGCTGCATGGAAAGATACGTTCTTTATGCAGTTCTGCATTTGCAGTCTCCTCATGTTATTGAATCTGTCCTTGATCTGGGGAAAAGGGGGAAAAGAGAAAGGAAACTTCCAATCTTCGTCCTTTGCACTGTAATTGCATACAGAAGGACAAGTCTGCCAGCCAGTATAAAAAAGGACTTAAAAATATACTGTTATATATATGAAAATATTAAAATGCAAGGGAGAGATACTTGGTGAAAATGTCAGGGGATTGGATAGTGAATCACTTCCTCACAGCCCTTCCCAGAAAACTAACTCTACTGGTACCAGAACAAATAGTGTAACTTCTTGCCCTGGAAAGGCAGAGGAGTCTGGAAGAATCAAACCAGGCACAGATGAACAAAATTCCGCTTTAAATTCCACTGTGATTCATCCAGAAGTTCTGTCTACCATCCCTGGAAACAGTCAGGTTGGATGGGGCTTTGAGCAACCTGATCTAGTTGAAGATGCTGATGGCTGGGGGGTTGGACTAGATGACTTTTAAAGGTCACTTCCAACCCAAACCATTCTATGATTCCATGATCCTTCTTTCCTGCCATTTATAGAAAAATAAAATAAACCCAAATAATCTAAATTTCTTCTGTTATTTTTAGAAAAAACAATTTGGCAAAAGTAGCTTCTTCCTATTTTGACACCTCCAGAGTTGCATTAAGCTGTAGAGATGAAATCAAGAATTTGATGTTTTTCTGTGCTTTCAACCCTTAAGACCCACTGCAGCTCCAAGAGACAAAAAGAAGAGTGTTTCTGTTCATTCTTGTCCATTTACCACAGATTTCCTCATTAATGTCCTTCCAGATCCAGCTGAGCTTACCTGCTGAAGAAAAAGTAGCTGGACAGGTGTCACTGAAGTCATAATTTGTTATTCAGATGACAGAACTGAGATTAATTCTGGCATTGCAAGTTCAGCTTTTCAGGGCTTAATGCTTGAAGCCCCAAACCAAGAAAAAAAACTTCAGGTGAGCAACAGATCCTGTACTACTGCATTTGTGAACTGAACTCAATTGATTTTGGGTATCACTGAGAAAGAAAAAAAAATTTTTGAATACACATTTTTTTAATCAAGATTTCCCTGTATAGTCCTATGCAAGCAGCTTCTTTCACATCAGCTTTAGTTATATCTACTATATTTGGATATTTGACATTTCAGTCAAGAATCTCTCCTTGATTACCAGGGGCTGGCAGTCACTTTATTTGTCACTGAAAAATTAATTTTCCTTGATATGCAAAAACCTCTTGGAAATAGCCTATGACCTCAGTTTTCATGTACCAATTCCTCTGACACTAATTAGGAATTATAGGCTGTGTCCCTGAAGATTCTGTTTAGCCCAGTGAGGACTTTGCTTTTGCTGAATTCACATGAAAAGTTTTCAGAACAGAGCCAAAAACCCCAAAATATCATATCAAAGTCCATATTAGAGCTCACAGCCAAGTGGAAAACAGAGTTCAGGTGTTTTAACTCTTTTGTTCCTCTTACTAAGACTCACAGTTAAGAGATCACAATGCAAGTGGACCAACCCCACTGATATTTCGCATCCTCATGCGTTCAGCTCTGTGCAGCTGTAGAGTGGTGTTGGCAGAATATCGCAATAAGGGGAAACTTGAGATCTCTTTCATCTCAGACAAGCGAGCAAGGAGAAGAGGCTTGGTGAAAAGGGCTCTATGAGAAGCATCCTCTATTTCTAGAACATGTTTTTCAAAAGCTTTTACCCTTAGCCTAGCATTTCCCATTGAAAGCAGCGGTAACATCTTTAGTGTGTGCAGCCAGGTCAGTGCTGAAGACTTTCTACTGTGCTTGTTTTTCATGAAAGATGTCCTTGTTTAAGTGTGTCACTTCATTATCACCGGTTGGTTGGTTGGTTGGTTGGTTGGTTGAAAGCCTCTCTGACCCTATTCTATGTTTTCATTGAGCTGTAGCTTTAAATTGAGAAAAATGTATTCATTTTTTCATAAGAAAGCAATAATCTTTCCAGCATTAGGAGGTATAAAGGAAGAATTGTATAAATTGCAGCTGGCCAAGGTCAGCATTAAGTTAAGCATTGGAGCTGATTGTTGGTATCCGCTCTTATCCACAAAAACAGGAGTTGTTTTCAGGTCTTTTGGAGTTCCTGTATAAATCCATCCTTCTCTGCCTTAAAAGGAAAGAGCCAGGACTACATTTGTAGTGAGTCTCTAAATACATTTACTCAGCTTGACAGTTTCTCTGGTGACATTACCACTGCTGGAATTTGAGGGCAAGGGGGTAGAGAAGGGAGGATGAAAAATGGTGACAAGTTTTATCTTGCCAATTTTTTAATGAAAATTTGTGTCCGTTTTGCAACCAGCTCTAATTTGGCATTCCAGGAAGCTCAGTCCAGATTAAAGCCAGACAAATTCTCCTTTTTTCCCTGTATGAGCTCGGCTGGAGCTGTGCTGGGTAACTCTCCCTGCAGACAGGCTGTTCAGCCAATGAACCTGAGAGCCGTACACGTTTGTCAGTTGAACCTCATAAAAATATGAAAAATATAACCAGAAGTCACATAAATAAGAGAAACATTTAAAGATTAGACAGACACTGGTTATGTGGCATTTTGGGGTAGGACTCTAAACACTAGAGTTGTCTGAAAAATTTTGTTTCTGTTTTACATAACTTGACAGCATTTTTTCATTCCAAGATAGTTTGAAAAGTGTAAATCACAAAATATGGAAGAATATTTTTCATTATAAAGAGATCTTGAACGACAGCTCCTGGCCAGCCTTTTGACAATAATTTTCCATCTCCCACCTTCTTTTTTGTTGCCAGCATCACTTACAGCATTCTCTTATTCACATCCCCAATCAAAAAATATGCAGATATATTGTAACCTATACACTTAAAGAGCTAGATTTCAGCAATGTTAGCAATACTCAAAATTAAAAATCAAATTCTGATACCTAAATTGCTCATTGCTTCTCCTTTTTTTCTTTTTTCCTCAAAGTAGTTTGACATATTAGCATGAAAAAGAAATATTATAATATTTTTAAAAATCCCACTAGCAGCATAATTTCCAACATATAGACATATTCTGTGAAAGGAATGGAGCAAAATTCTCTGGAAATTCTTTTTTGTCACAAGAAAGATAGCACAGCTGTCAAAATTATGATAACACTGCGCTTATTCTTGTAGTTTTGACCTTAGAATAGATTAATTGATATTCTATTCTGTCCTTTTCTGAAGAAAGAAAACTCCTTGCCTTCATTTTTGACAGAAATCTTCCCATAGTTTTGGACTGGTAAAGACAAATGCATAAGAGAAATAGGATTTATTCTAGCTAGACAAACAGATTTGACACCCATGTCAAACATTATTACAACCTATATGCTTCAAATGTAGACTAGAAGTTAAATACTGCACAGACTCAAGCCAACCATTACGAAAACAAAATGTTTCACAGCCCACATGCTTTTTTCTATATGTTCTCAGTGATTCAGTAATGAAGAACATGCTGAGACAACATTTGAAGCTCTGCAATGATGCGCAAAGTGCACAAAACAAAAATTAATATATTTATAGGCTGAAATTCACTGCAGCCCCAGGAACCTTTCACAATCACGTTCTGCATGAGGGGAAAGGATGCTTGGGGAGGTGAAACAAATTCACAAGCCAGACTATGGAGCTGCTTGCTCCCTCACCCTCTCCCTCAGCATGCAGCAGCCACATTCCCACATCAGTTTTTTAAAGCCACGAGATTACTGGATCCTTACAAATATAAGTGCATAGCTTCATGTGCCCTCACCTTACTCTAGCAAGCATTTTAAGGAAGACACCCTTCTGTTCACTGTGCATCATGTACCCCTGTATCTCAGTGCTGCTTTCCAACCTCTTTTCCCTAGGGAGAGAATAAAGGCGTACAAAGTTCTGGACCAGCTACATGATACCAGCAAAAGTCTTCCCACGCTTTCTCTCCACTGCAGGTTTCTTGCAGTTTCCACTCTCTGGAGCATTCCTTTCCAAAGAGTGCTGCTCTATTGGTCACAGTGCAAAATGAGAGCTATTTTGGGGGGCTACCGGGATTGCACAGCAGATGTTTTATCGAGCAGGATTCAGAACATGGCAGGACCCCCCTCTCCCAGCAAAGAGCTCCATCAGCACTGAAAAGCAATGATACAGCCCTGCAAAACTTTGCATGCTGCGACTTGCTAAGCCCATGTTCAACCCTGAGCAGTGCCTGCTGGTGGTCTCACCCTAGGAGTCCTGATTAAGAGCAACCACACGTCTCACTGAAGACCAGGGCCTCAAGTCAATAACAGGCGTATTAAGGATGGAAAATTTTGGGCCCAACTGGGCAGAACAAGAAGGTGAATGTTTAATCAAGTTTTCTTTTTCTCTAGTGGATCAGACTTTACAATATGCTTCTCCCTTCTTCTGTCTGTGTGTGTGTGTGTATGCAGCTCTTTCCCTTATTCCTAAAGCACATACACACATATTTGCTTCAATATCCCATCTACATAAGCAAATCATCAGTGGATGCATTACAAGGATAAACTCAGCAACATTTAAGAGGTTGTCAGACCCTGTTAATGCAAGCACCATGAAGGAGGCTGCGTGACATAGCAAATAGAGCACTGCTTTTGGAGTCCCAGCATCTCAGCTCTATTCCAGCTTTACCACTAAGCCATGCCTCAGTTTCCCCACCTGGAAAAACATGTATAATCGTACTGTCCCGCCTCAAGGGACTGCTTTGATTCAGCTCACCATATAGGAAGAATGAGACATTATAAAGAATAGACACCTGGTTCCTGCTCCTTTTCCTCCATATCTACACTGAGGAAAGCAGGATTTCTGTTCAAATCTGTCAAAAGAGAGGATGCTTACAGGTCTGGGGCTGATAAAATATAGCCTGCTAGCTTGGCAAAACTGCACAGAACAAGATGAAAAATCTGCTCATTTAGTTTCCTGAGAACAAACACACAAAATGAATGTCACACATTTCAATAACAATCGGTGTCTATGTTGTTCAAAGCAAAACTTCTGGTCCAAGGAGACAACAGATTTTATTATACAAATTAGGAATTGCAATTGTCTGCCAAGACAAAGGAGCACTGATCAGAGCACAACACGCAGAGAAGGAAGAAAGGAACTCAGATTTAACCTGCAGAATACTAAAATTCTCTCTGGGCGGCTTGTGTGTTGGGGACTTAAGCCAAAATCTTTTATGCCTGCCTGGCTCGGCACGCCGAGGAGTACATGTGATGACATCCCCCATCAGCTCCACAGTGGCAGTGCTGGAGAAGCCGTACCCACCTGTGCTGGGATGGAGTGGGCACCACACCTCAGCAGCAGCCCCTTGGCTGCCCACGCTCCTTCTCTTCGCTTCCCAAAACTGCCCTGGTTCCATTTCTATGGGATACTTCTAAACCTTCAATAAAAGCTAAGGTTTGCCATCCCATATATCATGTTTTGTAAGTGTTAACAGTGCTGGAGAAAGAAAAGGTCAGATTATCTGCAGGCAGGTGACTAGCAGCAGGAGAAGCTGCCCTGCGTGGGGCCTTGGCTTCCGACAAAAGAAACCTTTTGGGAATGAGGTCAGCAGAGGAAAAACTTGCTAAATCTCCTATCTTGCTAAATCTTCCATCCAGCCTGCTTCGACCGACCACTGCCTGGTCCCCTGTGCTAGACTGGGAAGGGCAATTCCTTGAAGGAGCTGGGCTGAAGGGGCAGACAGGAGGCACAGGATCTGCCCACGATGGCATGGGAAAATACTGAGGGGGTGGAATACATCCTGCCCCACTGCCCCCCAGGCTATTTAAACCTGCTGAGCCTGTCCCATCCCAGCACTGATTCATACCCATATCAGTAACACCTGAAAACACACAACAACAAAAAAGACTCAGGGAGCATGTTTGACCCAAATATCTCCATCAGCTCCATGTCCAGGTACATAGACAAAAATAATTGTCAGGCTGAGTTTTTGCCGACAGATGCTTTTACAGGTCTGAACACTCAGCAGCACCCCACACCAATGAGAGGAGAAGGGTAGCTATAATTCTGCTCTCCTACACACCACCACAAATCTAAAGTAGAGCCATTTGTCTAGCTCAGCTTAAATAATGCAGATTTTCTTACATTACAACATAACTGCCTCTGCTTTGGATAATGTCATCTTAATACATGCATTATGCCAGGCTGTTTTTCAGGTGTCTGGTCTGCTACCTTGTCCAACCCTGACCCATCAAGACCAGATGCAAATGGTGTTTGGGAGAGAGCACAATTTCCACTTACTTCTTTGCATGGAAAAGGTGGGGAGGAAGACAGGGTGCTGATGACAGTATGAAATCATTTACTCCCTGGCATATTTAGAAAAATGTTATTTTTTTCAATACAACATGGTTTCATTATCTCTCAGCCTCTGCCTGCAAACTACACTCTTCTTCACTCATGGTAATAGGCATGCCTTTTTTCCTTCTTTTTCTTGATGTCTTAAGGAAATCTAGCCCACCATTCTGATGAAACATATTCGGAAGGAATTTCTTTCTGTTTCCTAACACTGAGCAACAGAGCCTCTAAAATGCTTATAGAGAGCACATTTTCCTGGGGCTGCAGAGAGTGAGTCACACTAGATATATGCCAGATCAAATACAGCAAATAATCAGCGAGCTGGCACACTGGCTGGCCTGAGAAAAGAGCATTTCGCTTGTTGGTCCCGCTGAACCTACCTACAGCAATAATTTTCAGGATACTATTCAGCAAGAGGATAGACCATCCCATGCTATCTTCCTCCTTCAAAGTCATACAAATTAGCGTGAAATAGATAGTTGTACATTGTGAGAAGGCCATTCTGGGCTTGCTCCCACGCGGCGCTGAGCGCACTGGCTCAAGGCCACGCTGTGGCTTAAGCACCAATTGTCCCATTGGCCTCGGTGGCTACCGGTCGGAGTCAGTGCCTCTGAATGTCAGGCCTCAAGGACTCATCTTTTAAATACCATTTTAAAAGGCATTTAGGCACCTAACTATATTCTGCAGATTTAATTACTGCATAAATCACATCTGAGCAATAACCCCAGAGCGCTGGGATCAGAAGGAAGGTCCCTCCGCTCCAAAACGGAGAGAAGTCTTTTACTTCTACGTTTTGCTTGCAATTGCCGGGAGGGGTAAGACACGAACTCTCTTTCTCGCTCTGCCATCCACTCATAACAGGTCACAGTGAGGTTTAGAGAAGCAAGTTAATTACTCCGTGCCCCAATGTCCTCATCTGCAAAAGGGGATTGTTCCAAGGTTGCTCCATCCCTTCTGCTGAAGAAGATCCATTAAAAGTGTGTGCGTCTCTGAATGCAGAAAGTGATGATGAAGAGCAAAACCACAGAGCAGTTTGGGTGAAGTGTTTTCCTCTTGTTTCGGTACTTGTAACAGAATTAATTCTTGTATTTTATAATGTCAACTCATCACATTCTAAAGCTGCTGGCTAAACACTGTTTGGGAACAAGAGGATAAGTGTGAATAAAGTTGTGTGCGCTTTATTCTTAAAAACCTAAAGAACAGTTTAATACAAAAAAAGATTTACACAAAGTGATGAAGTCCATTTTTCCAACCTTCTCTATCAGCCCTACTGAAACATGGTGATTTTCCCCTATAATCAATAGTTATTGAACTTTCATGTGTTTTGATTTATACTTATCCCCTGAAATAGGGAAAGAATATAAATATACAAATAATTCTGTTCTAATAAAAAAGATCCAGAAATAATTACTTTTTATCTTTAAAGTATCTGCATTAAAGTTACCTCAAGGTCAGTTGCAAAGGTGTGGTAATTATTAGCTTAACTATTAACATCTCTCAGCAAGCTAATTAGCTGGGCACCAAATGAAAACCGTTTATGCCTGAGGTCTAGGGGGGCTAAAACAGAAGATTACTTTATTGTTTCAGGTTAAATTTTCAAGGCAGGAGAACTTCTGCCTCTGGGAATCATGAGCTATTTCCTCACTCAAAATGAGAAAAGGCAAAAAAACCCATGAAACAAAAATGATGAAAATTGGCCCACACCCTAACTCTAGGCACTGCTAAAAGATGACTAACAACAATAAAACAAAATAAAAAATAAAAAAAAGGTGATACACCTTCCCCGTTCGATGGTGGTGGCTATGCTTGTCTTGCAGGCTGGAGCCTGCATTTTCCACCTGGAGGCTCCACCAGCATAACCTGCCATGTCACTGTCTGATCGGACAAATCCTCCAGGTTTCTTATTACTGCACCTTCTTGGGTGACCTGCTGAGCCCTGTGACTCCCTCTGGAGTAGGGCACGGTTTCCTACAGGATGAGACCACTGGGGAGTCATCCATAACCACCAGCAGGGATTAGATGAACTGAGCTGTGGTGAAGAGCAGCCTTTGGAGTGGAGTTTGTGGGCTGCTCTTCCCTGGGTAGGAAGGCTGTCTCATAGCAGACAGCCAATGTCACGTGTAAAAGAAAGCACTAGAAACTCTTCAGAGCCCATCTGGATGGTGAGGGGCAGAATGCCCCTGGGGTGAGAGGTACATGATGCACAAACTGCCAGGTCCCACCTCACCCTCCTCAGCACTGGTGTCTGAGGCTGAGGAGAAGTCAAAGCTGTATCGCAGCCGCTCTCCCACTCCAGGACCCTAAATGCCACAAACTGGCCAACTCTTATCTATCTGGCCCCTTCAATCATGTCCTGCATGAGGGGTCACGGCTGCAGTGCAGCAAGACAGAGTAACACCCTCCCCATTGCCATGGGGCCGGTGAAACAGCCCACAGCCCACACGCTGCAGGCCCAGTGCATCCCTCCCTCACTCACTGGAAAAAAGGGTATGAGGAGGTTTTCTCTCTGGTTCCGGAAGAGGAACCTTATTGTGATCATGGGCATGGCCTTGGAAAAAGCAAAGAGGCATAAGGCTTTACCGTGCAAAACCCTGTATGTTACCTGCCCTGTTAAAGGAAATTCAGCTGCTCTTGTATCCACACTTTGTTAATATGAGAAGAGCCCGAATTATTTCATTCTTGTTTTACATATACCACATGCCTCAACAGCCCGGAAAGGTTCAGCCAGCCTTGCAGGGAAGCCACAGTCCTGCAATAGCAAGGGACCCCGCATGGTAAGCCTGGGCTGTGTAACCTCATCTGTCACTATCCAAGGCACCGTGTCACAGTCATTCATCTCAGAAATGTATCTAGCACCATCTCTCAAAACCTGACGTAAGAGCCGCTGCCCTGTACACACTCAGCGGGAGGTTGACAGAAAACCCTCTCGTGTTTATCCAGAGCAAAAGTCTTTCCAAGGCTGCTGCTTTACTTGTTGTGCTAGGAAAAATAACAGCTTCATACAAAAATAAACAGGTTTGCAAACTGTTCCGGGGAGCTAACATCCTACTGGAGTAACATACATGGGGTCTGATGTAAAGTAGTTCTTTAGCAAACGCACACACCAGCCTCATGCCTTGCTCTGATACGAAAGCATTTTCATGGAAAAAGCTAAACTTACTTTCTTCTTTTTAACAACTCAAACCCAAAATAACTTAGTTAAGGAATGAACCCCCAATGAAAAGCTAAACCATCAAAATATTTAATTGAAATACAGCAAGAAATTACTTCCTTACCAGCTGTTACTGATGGAACTGAATCAAAAACTACAGCTGGGTTTAAGGACAAAAAATGATAATTTTACAAAACAACACATGTATTAAGGTAGTAAAGCCTACAGGCAACATAAACTGAAGGAACCAGAGCATATTCCCCCCATTCTCCTCTTCAGTATCAGATGTGGACAGGCAAAAGTTTTTTGGGGCTAAGGAATGAGAAAGGATTCACACAGCAGCAGCCCCACCGCCCTTCTGCCCTCCTGCAGTTGTTATCCCTGCGTGATGGCTCCCAGCATCGTGCTGAAGCTGCCTCCCAGCGCAGCTCTGCCCAGTACCCACTACAAAGCCACACCAGGAGAATAAGGGCAGGAGTGGTTTAGATGCCATTTGCATTGGGTCTGCTCCTGTCCACCTGGAGACAAGGTTTGTTAGGGGAAGGTTTCCCCTCCCTTTGAGTCTCTGACCATGCATCAGGGTATATCAGGACTTGGAAAGCCTTTAGTTCAGTATGGTAAGATACTCATTCTGAGGATGCTTAATCAGAGTGATCAAAGCAAAGTAATTGACAAAAAGCCACACTAAAAATTGAGATGTGAGAGAGAGTCTGTGCATAGACCAAATTCCTGGTCTGTTTTAATTCTGAGAGTTGGGCTTTCTGTTCAAAATTGTCCTGCAATCTGATTCCCACCGTGAGCCTCACAGCCTCTTTGTCCTGATTATAGCCCATTCAGATCAAAAAGGCTGACTGGGGACTCTGGATATTCAACTTCACTTGGAGCATGATAATGCTTTATCCCCAGAGATCAGCTATCCCCTGTTTCCAAGTGTCTGTTGCAATTCCAACGATATTCAAACAGGTCTATGCAAGACTGTAGTTGTTATGAGTTTATGCATTATTTTTTTTTTTTTACTGAAACAGGATTAGTCCCTTAGTTCCTGAAGCATCAAAGCATATTTATGATCAGATATAACAAATTTCCAGATACCCAGACTCTTGTGAATAAAATTTAGGTTATTAGCTGGTCTCTTAATGCTCCCTTGAGGACACAGTCCTTATAAATAAAGTTTATAAATAAACCAATTAGGCTCACCTTTAACCAAACATGAAAATAAAAGAAAGAAAATGGTGTGGCTTCCCATATACAGCTCTCATTGGCAGAATGTGAGCACTTTTCCCATGCTACTTTAAAAGAAAAACAAGTACATCTTAAATGGAGAGAAAGATTGCTTTTTAACTGGATTTTGTGGCATGCAAGGGAGACTGTCCATCACAAGAGTAACAGTTTTGGGGAGCATAATTTACATCTGAAACGCTTGATGATCCTTCGTGATTTAACAGCGGTGACCAAATCAAACCATATGAAAAGAGAAATTGCATGCAGCTTACGAGCATTATGACCACAACTGGGTGTTTGGAATTTTCTGCGTTATATGTGTTTTAGTAATATCATCTAGATATTGTCAAACTGGTTCTAAATAGAAAAATACATAGCCAGAAAGCAGGGACTTATAAATAGTAACTCGCCTCCTGTCCGAGGCTGCGTGTCAGGGCTCCCTTGTTTGCTGCACGCCCGTTTCAGAGCATATTGTGGAAGAATTAGCTAGCCTTGCATCTGTGCATCCAGCAAAATGAGGGTTAGTAGGTCAGGCGTGGAAACCAGAGGTAGGAGTGGTGTGGTGTAGGGGAGCAGGAGTATTGACCCTAGAGTTTTGCTTTGGGAAGGGAGGGAAGAGCTGTGGGCAGCGCTATCTGCGAGCTGGGAGGAGGAGGGCGTGGAGAAGAGCAGCATTGCCCAGATCTCTCACACAGCTGGTGCCTGTCAGCCACATGCACATTTTACAGGTGGCAGATAAGGTAACAACAGTGGGCCATCTCTAAAACCCCAAAGGATTAGCAGCGTAAAAGGAATTTAATCTACTGGCAGGTCCAAGCAATGTTTCAGTCTATGCCATTTGGGGGTTTCTTAATGCTGTTGGCAGCCCAGCAGCAGCAAGAGGCCCCCAGTGAGCTTCCCAGCTGGGAAGCATCTCTGTCTGATATACAGAGGGAATTAACTTTGGCTCCAAAGACCTTGCAAGCTAATGGACATGAGGGTTGTGCAGCAGAGCAACGCCTGGCACAAAACCGTTTTGTTCAATTCTAGAGCAGTACCTACTTGACTACCTACATCTCTCTGGCATAAATAATCACACCCATATTTGAGTAGGAGTTCTCTTTGGTAGTCTGAAAAATGTTAGTCTCCACCATCCACACAGGCTTAGAAAGAGAATAGTTAGAAATATTAAATCTGTATCAACTTCTTTACCCAGAGATCAAGGACATTGTTAAAGCTTTTAGGCTTAAAATTAGTCTAAATTTTTTTGATCTCTCTGTGACATCTGCCTTCTATTTCATAAGCCTTGGATATGCATGCAGACAGACTAGCAATTTTATGTATATGTGTATATATAAACATGCATAGATATACATGCATGCACACACTAAAACTCCTTTGTCTTTCACAGGGAAAAAAAAAAAGCAAGCTCACTTTGACGCCCCACCTGCATGAAAAGGCACCTGACTACTATGTCTAACACACTACTTATATGGTCCTGAAATCAAAATCAATGAGGAAATGCTTTATTGCCATTACCAGACATTGAGTCACTAAACCTGAATCTACACAACCTGCCACTCTTTCCCATGAAGTGTAGAGTGGGAGCAAGTTGCTACTAACCAGAGCTCGTTGTCCTCAGGGCTCCTGTGGGCCCATTTTACCCTCAGGACCAGAGCTCCTACTGCCATCTTGGACTCCTGTGCCCCTTACTGCCTGACAGTATGCTGAGCAATCACAGGGTAAAGATTGTAAGACAGCTGCTGAGTGGCTTGAAAAACTGTTCTGATCTCTAGGTGAATAAGGGGAATTCTGTGTGTGTCACATCTCCATCCCATTTGTTTTCTGTTGGGCTTGATCTATGGGAGTCAATGGAAACAGGAAATTGCAGCAAGGCAATTTGAAATCTTCTACAGAGCGATGGGGGAAAGGAGAAACATTAAGTTTCTTTCTCCTGACTCGAGGCTTGAACCTGTCCTAACTGAAGTTAATAACTATTCCACTTATTTCAGGAGCAGAATCATCCTCTACATTTAAATCACTAAAAAGTTGAAGTGCCTCAATTATCAAGTATATCTCCACCACATGGAGGATTCTAACAGCATAACAGACTGTATCTGGTGGATAGAAGTGTAATTTATTCTGTTTGCATGCATAGATGACTCCCAATAACCAGAGAGGTAAAACATTTAGTGAAAAAAGAAACCTAAAGCATCCAAAAAAGGCAATTGCCTCTTTGAATAGTTGACAGTAGGGAAACAATAAATAGGATGCCAAAGCAAGCTCCTTGGCCAAGACTTTAATAAATATTGCACAAAATGAATTAGAAATTCCAAGCACTTGTACAAGAAAAAAAAAAAAACGTTCCCCCTTGATTAAACTTTTACATTAGTGCTGGAGGTGTCTGAGGGGTCTTCCTGTCATAGCACTGGAATTCAATGCTTGATCTTCCTACCTGAGTTTTAACTGACATTCTGGCAATTCCTTGCTGTTTCAGTTTATAAATATGTTTCTTGTTCTCCTTTTTAAAGATAAGGCAACTGTTCTTCACTTAAGTAATAATGGCATTAAGAAATCAAAACTGTTTTTTTTCAGCTTGTGTAGCTGAGCAACTGAAAAGCACAACCTCCATTTACCTCACTTCCACTTTTTGAACATCAGTAAAAAAAAATGAATGCAGATAATCACAGACAATGAAGAGAAATATCTAGTAGTCTGTCTCCAAGATTGTTCCCTACAGAATATTTTCCAACATTTTTTTCCGATCATTTTAAATTACACATTTAATAAGCTAACTGTTCCTTCCTGTCCTAGGGGAGACTATTTTGCAGTGCAAGACATTCATGTTATGAAGGTCTCTTTGTTTAACTTATTGCATTATTCCTAGTTATATATTCTAATACCAGTCTCCCTGACTGCCCTTTCACCACTTTGCACCATTCATCTTCATGTTTCTATCAATACAATTAAAAGATCTTGCACTCCTGAGAGGTGATCGTCCCCCTGTACTCAGCACTGGTGAGGCCCCACCTTGAGTACTGTGTCCAGTTTTGGGCCCCTTACCACAAGAAAGACATTGAGGTACTGGAGTGGGTCCAGAGAAGGGCAACGAAGCTGGTGAGGGGTCTGGAGCACAA
>JAOXNO010000013.1:148494786-148540398 GCA_028565335.1 Limnodromus scolopaceus | reverse complement strand
GGTTGAGGCACCATCCCTGGAGGTATTCAAGAGACGAGTTGACATGGTGCTTGGGGATATGGTTTAGTGTTGGGTTGTGTTGTTTTGGGTGTGGTGTGGTGTGTGTGGTTTTGGTTTGTGGGTTTTTGGGGGTTTTTTGGGTTGTTTTTTTTTTCCATTGGTTGGACTAAATGATCTTAAAAGGTCCCTTCCAACCTAGGTGATTCTGTGATTCTGTAAACAAAGGAATGAAGTTGTGATTGGTTTCCTCACCTGTCTACCTGTTCCCATGAGGAAGTGTTGTTTAATGTCATGTGCAGTACCTTCTTATTCTCACACTATAACACGGCTGATTGATTGTTTCAATACATTAAGACAATACTGTTTACAAAACCGAGGTCAGTTTAACGTATCATGTTGTTTTCTGGTTAGCAGGCGGGTGCCTCTCTCTAGAAAGCGAGACTGTTTTTCCTCCACAAAATTAAGTATTTTTGCACCAATGAATAATATTCAAATTGAGCAAAGGTTTTGCAGTCAGGAGTGCTGCTTGAGTTAAGCTTTATAGCTCCTTGTTCAGCTCAAATTTGTAGTCAAAAGCCAAGACTGCAATGAAATGTTTTTATTTTTGATGCAATGACCTTTTGGAGCATATCCCATGGAAAATTTGAAATGGGATGAGAGTTTAGAATGAGAGTTTAGTTTGGGGTTAACTGTTGTTAGGTACACCTTTAGCCTGTGGTTAATCCAAGGCCCCCAAAACCTGCCTGTATTGTTTGCTTTACAGTTACACTGATGTTCCCTTCCATCAGGAGAGCCAGATTGGGAACTGGGGTATAAACTAGATTGAGCTATGCAATATTCCAGCTGCTTCATACATCCTTAACTCATGTTTTATGTGAGTTTATATGATGCTGAGGGCATTATTTTAGCAACGTCCAGTCGCCTGTTGATAGCATGGTCATATCTCAGTGAAAAATTGTCTCCTCCTGGGAAATCTCTCAGGATGTTTCTGTTTAGTTCAGCAAATAGCATCAAAATGTACAGGAGCAGAATTTCTGTTCACTTCAGTAATGTGATATTCTACTGCTGACAGTCTCCCTGGATGGCTTGTAGTCAACTGTCCAATCCAATAAACCAGTAATATGGGCATAAAAATGAAGCAGTCAGATAACCACAAATGAGATAGCTCTGCCAAGGAGACTGATAAAGCACTGTGCAGGGTCTTAATAGTATAAAACAGAGAGGAAAAAGAGAAATGAAATAGGCCTGGGATGTAAGAATTTTCCTAATCAATACCTCTATATCATCTCTTCTCCCTGAAAGCACTGCACTATTTGCCTTTTTTCAGTTCCTCCAGGCCTAGCAAGATCTACTGGACTATGAGTGAGATAGTCTTCTGTGAAAGTTAATGGTACTAGTCCCATCACCTGATTCTTCTGAAATTGCCTCCATTGCTTGAAGCATTCAAGGGCAGACTTGTAGGGCAGAACCGTGTCATCATATAAGAGGTTGAAAACATTTGTGATAC
Organism: Limnodromus scolopaceus; assembly: GCA_028565335.1. NCBI lineage: Eukaryota > Metazoa > Chordata > Aves > Charadriiformes > Scolopacidae > Limnodromus > Limnodromus scolopaceus. The sequence continues at coordinate 148,538,891 of JAOXNO010000013.1, read as the reverse complement.
CCAGCAAGATGTTTCCCCTCTTCTTGTGGGTGTTGGCCCCTTCCTTGTGCTGCCATCTGTAATTCCTATTTTCCTGGAAGTGCTGACCAGTTCCCAGGCTTTCCACAGGCCTCTGCCTGAACAGAAAGTTCTTCCAGCACAGCTACCTCAGCCCATGTACAAAGGCCCATAGGCATGTGCAGAGAAAGGTTACTGCCCTCATCAGAGAATGGGAAGAAAAAGAAAAAAATTTAAAAGGTAACTAACAGGAAAAATTAGCTCATATTTTCTTCTCATCACAAGTTCTGCATTTGAGATCTCCTGAGATGTGACTGCTGTGTGCCAATGATAAATATCATGCAGATAAACTATGGGAAAGAGATTATTTTTTTCCAATTGAATTATTTGCCTGGGCTGAAAAGAAGTATGTTATTTTCTGACAAAAACTGATTAGCACAAATCCATGAAGACTTGATCAACTGGCACTGAAATGGCTATTGTTTGACAAACTAGCACTCTGAAAACAGGCAACCATGACACAAACACAAAAAAACCCATATCTTTTTGAAAGAAGAAACACCATGTTTCTTTGAGCTGTATCACTCAGTCTGGTTTCAGCTGGTGTAAATCACTGCTGTGCTACTGACAGCGAATGAAACCAATCTCAGTCACTTCATTTGTACAGGACCATGCCCCTACTTCAACTCGTATTGGATTGGAAGATGTAGTGAAAAGACTGGCATTGATTTACCTTGAATTTTAATGAAGCCTGAGAGCTGGCTTTGGGGAGCAGCTAGAACGTAGTTGTCCTGGTTGGTCTATATAATCTCACACACAAATCCACAAGTACAATTAGACATATACATGTATTCCTCCCCTCCAAACATACACAGACATTATATTTATTGTGCACGTGTACCCATGCCACATTCACCTGACCATTAGGACAGCAGCAAAACAAATCATAGTGAAAAGCTGTGCTGCAGAAGTTGTTATAAGGAGTCTCTGTATAAAAAGAATACCTATATCTCCATCTGCTCCAGCCTCCCTGTGAAATGCCTTTCCAGGAAAGCACCATGCTACAATGAAAATGTATCCATTTGCAAAGGGAAATAACAAATTAAAACAGTAAAACACTCGACATAGTGCTGAGCTAGCCTTTTTGCTTCTCTCTCAGTAGCTCTTTCGAACTCCACTCCTGCTTATCAGGATTTAAACAAACAAAAAAAAAAAACAACAAAAACCACTATTCTGTGCAGTCTCTGCTGCAAACCTATCTAATCTACAAAGAGGTAATAAGGACAGACTCAGTTTTGCCTTACAGTGAAGCCTATTGTTTTTAAGTCGAATTGATCAGAAAGGTTTTGAGTGAAAGCAGAAATTGATGTCAAGTTTAGTAGTTCTTCAAAGCCTTAGAGTCTGTAAATTTGGAAAGTTCAGAGATCAGCCATAAGGGAAAGCAGGGAAGAAGCTCATATTCTCCAGCCAACACAGCATTTCCATGTGCCCCATTCTCACTTGCATAGTGCAAACAGGAGCAGCTCCAGGAAACTCAGTGAAAGGAATCTCTCAGCATAAAATACAGTCAAATATGCCATAATTTTCATGATTATTCATCATTAGAGATAAGAAACCCTGGCAAATGTGGGTAGCAAAGGCCTGAAGCAAGACAAATGACCATCAAAATACCTCAACCTTACAATTCCTCCAGGTACTTCAAGTCTGTGGTGGATCAGAAGATGTTGTACTTTGGTATACACCATTCACAAGTGACATGGGAACACATTTCATGGGCAGAGGTGTTAGTTTTGCCCAGGTGGTTTTTGTTGTTCTGCTCACATTTAGTCAAATAAGAGCCAGAATACCTGAATAGTGTTCAGTTCCCCTAGAAGTGACTTAAACTAGGCATTAATGCATATTTTTCTTTTGCAAATAGTGAACTGAGTTCTGCATAAAAGCTGTATAAAAGAGAGGAGCCTGCTTTGAAGAGATTGCACTTCAAGGACACGAGGTAAAAAGGCAAAAGGGAGAACAGCAAGCAAACAACGAAGCACTCTGGCCTAAAGTTTGTGACTAAGCAGGCACCGATAACACAAACTGTTAGAAGCACAATAGACTTGCTGAGACTGGAAGGTGACGTATTTTGTACTGATACAAGGACACGGTGTTTCACACCAATTTCAGTTTGTCTGTGGAAGTTTTTGTCATTATATGTCATCAAGGCCAGAGCTTCAAAGGAATCAAAAAGGTCCAAGATTTTATTCAACTATCAAGGACAGCCAGAATTGTAGTAGCAAAGCCAAAAGATAAAGAAAGAAAAAAAAAAAAAAAAGAAGAGGAAGACCTGCAAACCTTCCTACCTCCAGGCATAAATGAATTTTCCACCCATGGAAGCTGGAAGGAAATTTCTCAGAGGTTAATTTTCAAATTGCCACTAGCTGTGAAACTTCTTGTCTCCTTCTTTGAAGCAGCTGGTGCTGTCTGCTGCCAGCTGCAAAAGACTGGCCTTCATCAACCTTGGGTCTGACCTGCTCTGGCGATTCTCCTTGTCCTATATATTGCAAAGTGGAAAAAAAAAAAAAAAAAAAGTCTGCTGTCACACAAGAAACCACAGACAAATATGTTTTAGAAGACAAGGTTATCCTTTTCTCCTTCCTCAGTGAAGGCTTGGAAATAGAGCTGCTTATATCAGGGATTTTCAAACATCCCAAATGTTTAGAAAGTAATGTATGACACCGAGAAGTCTGATAAAAAAAAGTTCTATTCATCTTGTAGCATAACACCACAACAAGGGGATATTTAATAAAAAATGTGAGTGCAATGAACAGAATTTGAAATTGCCCTAAAATCTCATCTCCACTTCGATGATTAATCAATTTCAGCAGCCATTTATTGCTTAATACACAGCACATCAATAGAGATTATTGCTGAAACAACAATTCCTCTTAGTCAGTCTGAGCAGTGGCTGAAATTTTCCAGAGCAAAACAAATTATTCACACTGATAGGTCAATGATTGTCTGTAGAGAAGGACAGGTAACAGAATATTTTCAAAAGACAAATACAACGCACCATTTGGACCACTAAATGTGTCAAATGTGTTTTCCATTTTCAACTTTACAAAACACCAATGCAGCAGTTTCTAAATGCATTGTGAGTTGCTAATTCTCCTGAAATAGAGGATAATTATATTAACAAGTGACAGAACAGATATTATTTTCCTAGCAATGAGAAATGTGGCTCTAAAGCTCATAAATACACTTCTGAAATCACTAGCTGCAATCCTTGCCTCATTACCCACAGCTATTTTCTGTACAGGACTATTTTATTCTGAATATGCATTTTAAGCCCCAGATCATCCTCATTTGGTGGCAATTGGGACAGCTCCTCTGATTTCAATAGAACTATGCCAACCTGTATCATGTATAGATCCAGCCAGAAAAGCAAAAAGAGAGATGAGAGATAAGCACTGTTTTAAGCATTCAGAACAAAGTTTAAACAACACTTAACGTTAGGGGGAAAAAAAAGCCAGAGGAAGGATCCAGTCAGAAAGTTGATTTTTCTCAGTCAGGGCTTTGTTGATACGGCGGTAAGTGGGTAGCCCCCGGCCTGTATGCACTCATCTGCCCCAGCCCTTCCTAGAAGGAGCATTTTGCAGGAGGATGCCAGGGTCCTGCAGATGTGGAGGTCTGTTTTGTACTCCCCGTCTGGGAATAAAGTGGATGAGTCAGAGCGCAGATGGCAACTTTGAGCAAATCGGAAGAAACTTCATTATACAAAATGTCAGCAGCAATTTTTAGTCCACACCACAAAAATTAGGCTCTTGGCAAATGTTTGTTGAGACAAATTTCTTTCCATTTATTTTCATCACTGTCTTCTACTTTCTCTGCTAAACATCGATTCTTCTCTGCAACTTTCAAGTACCTGCTTCTGGCATCTCTTGTGTTACCTACATCGTGATAGTCCTTGAAGGGCTTATTAATCCTGGAGCTGTTTACTAAAAGAAACACTTTTAAGTACCATAAATGTTGCCTCTGCTCTTTAGAAAGAGAGGTAGCAATCCCATACTGTATATATAAGGAATCAGAGAATCATAGAATGGTTTGGGTTGGAAGGGACCTTAAAGATTAAATAGTTTCAACCCTCCTCCCACTAGACCATGTTGATCAAAGGAAAATCATTTTCCTTTAAGAAAAGCAGTAAATACCATCTTTTCTAACAGAACCAGATCCTTGAAGAGACTTTTTTTGATGAGTGTCCCTAGCTGAGGGTTTCTTAGCCTGTGAAGAGTGGGGGACATCACAGCAATATAAATGCAGTCAGTGCAGCCTCCTGACCGGTACGAGGCATTCAGTTTCTTCAGTTGGTTTTGCTCCTTTTGTGAATACCCTCTAAAATCCAGGCTTCTCTATAGTATCATTACTATTTTTACCTGTCAATACTGTCACCAAAAATGAGCTTTAAAGAGTGCAAGGAAGTGTCTGTGGCATCTTCATTATGGACCGTTAGTTTGTGCAATGTCCATGGTAAGTATTACCACCACAGTCAGTGCTTATCTCAGACCCCTATAACATAACATAATTAAAAGAAAAATCAAATGTTTTCACGTGACTGGTATGAAAATTTCCCCCGCCCAGAGGATGTACTTTGCAAGTGGCTTTGCAAGGCCCTGCTTCAGCCCTAATTCTGATTAAAGCAGGTGCTCAGCTTTGAGACACGGAGAGTGTTTGTTATCTGCCTTATAATACCAAAAAGGTTGTTCACTTCTGAAGGGGATGGTGAATAAGGGCTCCTGAGAGGGCCAAGCAATGAAAGGGAAGAGTCTATGAGCTTGGATCATGTGCCAAAATGCATCAAATCTACGGTCATTCAGTTCTGTAATGGATCCATGAGCAGTTCCCAGGACTGTAGTACCACAGGGGACAAATCTCCCAGTCACTACACCCAAATGACTATGCAATATCATCCACATCATACAGAATATACACATACATGTGCTCAAACACACATTTATAAAATCCAAAACACTCTTTGTGGGAAATATTAATATTTCTCTTCCACCTCAACTCTGTCCTTTAAAACCCTTCAACAACAGCTCAAGCAAATTTCCTGGGGAATGGCTCACTGAAGAAGACCCCACACAACTTAAAAACAACCAACGCAGAACCCATCTGCTCCCAAATCAGGCAGCCTTCTCTTGAGTGAAGGTCAAGATAAGACTCTGCGAATGTATCACCTTGGCAAGTAATGGGAAACACAGGTGCCACTCCAAACTCAAGCTTCGCTGCCAAAAAGCTCTGGATTTTCAGGGGAATATGACCCAACGGCACCAAAACCCAACAGTGCTGGCTCATGTCTACTTGTGCCGGCAAGCAGAGCCGGGCCTGACACATTCACTTCTGAGCCTGCCTGAGACTTGTTCGGGGAGTGACGCATTGTCTGACTCCCCAGCACAACAGTGACTGACATTCCTGGATTACTTTCTCCTGACACACTTTAAGTTGAATAACATTAGGTACACTCGTGGTTCATAATACTCAGTGCTGTAGCTGTTCCTGAAACTCTTGATTTCAAGTAAAAGAGTAGGAAAACAAGCAGGAACATTTTGTCCCAGGAGGAGAGGCTTTACTTTGCCTTTTCTTTTATTCAAATCCTTTCCTGCAGCTCAGAGGAGCTATAAGAATGGAAAAGAATAGCAAGCAGCTACTAAATTCTGTTGAAATCATTGATAACATTTCCTAATAGTAGTGCTGGATTAACCTTTTCTTTTCAAAGAGGGGGGGTTCTACTGGCTCTAACTAGGATGGAGTTAATTTTCTTCTCCTATGTTGCTGTGCTTCAGATTTGTGACCAATATAACACATCAATGTTTTACCTACTGCTGAACAGTGTTTGCACGGCATCAAAGTCTTCTCTGTTTCTTAGTCTACAACCCTCCCCTGTGAATAGACTGGGAGGGGACACAACCAGGCCCATGATCTGAACTAACCAAAGAGATGCAATGTCATGCTTAGCCACAAAAATGGAGTCAGGGGGGTTTAGGTAGGTTACCCATCTTTTGCTCAGGAACTGGCTGAGCATCAGGCTACCCATGGGAGCTGGTGAGTCACTGCCTTCACATCACTTGTTTTGGTTTGCTTGCTTTCTTCTTCTGTTTCTCCTCAGCTTAAGCGTTTGTTTGTCTTGATCCACAAGTTTTCTCACTTTTCCTCTTCGTCTTCTATTCCTCCATCCCACTGGGAGCTGGGTTTGGGGGAGGAGTGAGTGAGCAGCTGTGTGGTGCCTAGTTGCCTACTGGGGTTAACCCACAACAGTGTTTATAATTAAAAACTTTTCGCTTCATAACATACAGCCTTCTGCCACTGGGAAGCGCCTGTGACCAGTGGGCCATGCTGCCACTGGCCCTCAGCAGCCGTGCAAGTGAGCATGGACAGGGTATGGCAGTGACCTTCTTCTCTCCAGGGGGTACCATGCCACAACCGATGCTTTCCCTAATTGCAGCTGCAAGACAGAGGGGGAGGCTGACCACAGGGCTCCATCCCTTCTGCTGCACACAGAGGAGGAGAGCCCCGGGTGCACGGTTTCAGGCTCAGCGGAGCCAAGTTTTCTTGCCCAGAGCTGAGGAAGGCTGAGAGAAACTCTAACTGCTGGAAGCTCAGTTCGTGACTTTTCTAATTATGTCACCAGTGTACCAGTATGCAGTATTTTCCCCTCAAGCTCCAGCTCCCAGCATCCTGTGATTACAGAAGAATATTTTTTTTCTTTTTAAAAAGAGAAAGTTTCTAGAGCTCAGGGTCACACAGGAAAGCTAGAAAATGTAAGTTCAAAAAATCCAAAGTAAACCAAGATCAGCCTCTCATTTCTTAATTGCGTATTAAGGACCTGTTATATGAAAAGTCACATATGATGGTGGAAGATCAATCTCAGATGCCCCGAATAAATGGAAAAAAAGCTTGGATTTGCTGCTTTCTGAAATGTTGTTGGGGAAGAAGTGAGAAGGGACAGAGCAATGGCTCCAAAGCACTTTGAGCTAGAAATAAAGTTGGACTGACAATTTGGTTCTTCATTACGATGATGTGTCCTTGGTGGAGGATGGTGACAGCATTGATCGTCTGGCACTACATGCAAATGTCCTTCAGTCACACCATCAGACATAATGAAAAGGGGAATTCACACTTCCCATTGGAGACTACTGACCAGTGAAGGTGTCTAACTGCACCGTGACCACAGTTAAGTGGGCAAATTCTCTGTAACGCAAATGGAGAGAGGCAGGTCCCTAAGCAGAAGGAATAATATGTAAATTGTCTATTTAAAGTATATGAGTGACCCACCAGCACACATAGTGAGTGTATAACATGTAAACATTTAGCAACTGGTGTTTCCGTCACCCAGAGCAAGAGACTAAATGACTAAGAGACTACCTGAGTTACTTGCACTAGCTTAAGGTGAATTATTTATAGACCAATCTATTTTGATGGTCATGGACATTAATTGCTTCTGTGTAAACCGGAGTAACTGAATGGCATAATCAGAAACATTGCAGATTCACAGCACCAGGAGAGCTCTCTGCTCTTCCCCACCCCCAATCCAAGGGTCACAGCTCCAATGGACTAATAATGATTTCTTGTGTGGGAACAGCTGGGCACAAAATTTGGATCTGATGAACTTCAAAAAAGAAAGAAAAACCTAAGCAAATAATACACAACTACTCTTAAGCTCTAAGGAGTCAGTCAAGAAACTGCTACAGATTACAATATGCAATTTTATTGACTAGCAGCATCCTAGACCTTGGCATTATAAGCAAAGGTAAACAGCAACATACTAAAAACTAATTAACCTTGTTAAATGTTTTTAAAGAAGACTAAAGAGAACAAGACTTTAAAGCATAAGTCATGTGAGAAGTAGCTGAGGGAGCTGGGGTTGTTCGGTCTGGAGAAAAGGAGGCTGAGGTGAGACCTTATGGCTCTCTATAACTACCTGAAAGGAGGTTGTGGAGAGGTGGGTGCTGGTCTCTTCTCCCATGTAACAAGTGACAGGACAAGAGGAAATGGCCTCAAGTTACTCCAGAGGAAGGCTGCCCGGAGAAGTGGTTGAGTTGCCATCCCTGGAGGTATTTAGAAGACGTGTAGGTGTGGCGCTTAGGGACATGGTTTAGTGGTGGACTTTGCAGTGTTAGCTTTATGTTTGGATGATCTTATAGGTTTTTTCCAACCTAAGTGAAGCTATGATTCTGAAGTCCCACAGAAAATTATGGGATACTTAAGCCGTTGATTTCATTAGTGTTGCATGGGAAAAATAATAAAAATGGTCTTGCAGGCTTATGTGAAATTCTTACGGACAGAGTAACACTATTACTTAACAGTGTTGTTATTACAGTAAGAACCACACTTGGCACATTTGCTACACATTCATCAAAATGCTCCTAAGAGAAATATGCTCTTAATATTCTTACTCAATGCCTCCAATTGTGGCTTTCTGTTATGCTTAAAACACTGCATTTAGGTCTTTCTGCTCTAATGTTGTGAAATAACTTCTCTTATGTTTGATTTCCAGCAATTAAATCAGACCTTGAAAAGGTCACAGGGTGAAAATAGGAAGTAAAATGAAATAAGTGCACAGTAGTTACAGTTTATATCAAGCTACAGCAGTTTCCTACTTATAAGGGAGTCCTTGGTTATATCGTTCTGCCTTGAATGTTTCAAAGTTTTTTAGTCAAAGACTTTTGTGTAGCCCCCTGCTCAGATACATCAAGTTCCTTTGCTCCCAGGGTTATTTGGAGGGAGAATGATTCGGGGGCTGGAGGCAGCAAACATCACATTTCAAGTAGCACTGGCAGGTGGAATAAACACAGTATAGACTGCTTTAACCTTTAAGAGGTCTCTGACATATGTAGATGTTTATGTAGAAAGACATAGAGGGAGATGCAAAGAAAAATGAAAATGGAGAGAAATACACAGAGAGTACCAGCGTGCCTATGGCAACCACAGACCTCTGCCTTTCCAAGCTCTCCCAGCTCTGGAAACATTTTGCCACTGGCCAAAGTTTCCGTTTCCCCCAACACCCGAGTAAAGAGGCGGAGAACAAATACTCTGCCCATCACCCTCCCTACTCCACGGGTCTCAGGGTCCGGCACATGCACAGCACTAGGAATGTCCTACAGGTGTCTCGGTGTCTGCCCTCTCTGCTTTCCCATCGAGGGATGCAGTCTTAGCCATCACCCAAATATATTCATGACTAACCACACCAGAATGGCAGAGGCTTCCTCGTACAATCAGTGGGAAGGTCTTCAGCACTGAGGGCAAATGGAGGGCAAATTAGTGCCACATTTATGGGAAAGAATCACACAAGGCTTGGGCTCCTGTTTGACTCAACTCTGCTTTATGGAGAGTACAGATATTTTGTAGGATAAAGCCCCATGCAATTATTTGCAGAATAAAATGACTCATCCTGTACATTTGAACTATAATACAGAAAGCAAGGATGACACTACAATGAAAAATATAACTCTTCTGTTAAACAAATTAGAGATCTACTATATATTACGCAATGCCCTATAAAAATACCATTTCTATTACATTTGCTCACTGAATTTCTGAATGAATGCATGCATGCAAGTGGAAGGATCTTTTTCAGGAAATGTAATTAACCTTCTCTCAGAACATGCTAAGCAAAAGCATATGAAACATGTATGCTTAAGTCAGAACATTTCCCAGAAAATACTTCTAGATTCTTCTAAGGAAGCTAAATGATGCATTTGTAGGCAAAGGAAAAAAAAGTCAAATGCCTTTTGGTAAGTAGTAATTCTATCCATGATTACGTATCCCCAAAAAAATAAATGCAGGATTCCATCAATGGATATTTTGGAGTTTCTTCACACAAAATATTCATCCACATGGATCATTCAGGTCTGGAGGTCAACATGCTGGTTCTTAGCTGGGACACAGCACCATCAACCACGTGGGCCACCATGGTCTCCCCTCGAGGCAGGTCCCATCTGCTGCTGGGGACCCAAGTGGTAAGTGGGAATCCAGCCAGGGAGAGAAACATGCCTTTCAGCAGCTCATGCTCCCCAGCAGTCAGGGCCAGGAGGACAATGTACGTTGGCCATAAAGACAGACAAAGTTTATGAGCAGTATCTGTTAAACAAAGAGTGATCTCTTACTCCACAGTGGTTAACACCAGACAGATAAAGCAAAGAAGGGGTGGGGAAAGGTCAATGGCAGATGTAAAGCAGACACCAGTAAATGCACGAAATGCCTGGATTCAAAGTACTTACAGCTGTAACAAATCTTGGATGTCCTGTATTGGATAAAACAGGGTTCAGGGCTGGGATTGCAATAGCCATTCAGATGTAAGAACCGAAACCCTGCCGACCTATCTCTTACTTCACTTGAACCAGGTTGTTTCCCCTCTCTCCTACAACCACGCGTGTGCACTCAGGCTTTTATGCTCACTGTCAGATCACGTTTACATGTTCTGTGAGCATCTGTGGGTAAAACAGGTGATGAAATAATGGTTTTAAGCACTGTATTTGTAATTTGTTTGAATTCAAGTGTAAGCTGGGTAAAGTGATTCAATAATATAAGCAGCACCTTTCCTGTTGTTCCCTAAAACTGCAATTTAGGCATACTTGAAAGCAAGTTTCTGAAATTGAGGACTCCAGTCCTCTGTGTGTTTATTTTTCCTTTTTTTTTTTTGTTGCAAAGTTTAGCAACAAAGAACTCAGAGTGCCTAAATGTAAGGTTCATTCTGTGCATTTGACCTGATAAAAGCCACAGAGTCTAAGGAAAGCTGATATTCAAAAAAAAAACAGTCAGTACGTGCCTCCTTATCTTGCCAGGAAAATGAAGGTTACACTGTTACCCTTACCTTCACACCTCTATGTGCCAGCTTGGCCAAAATAGAGGCTTTCACAAAAGTCCTACACAGGTTTTTTAGAAGAACTAGTCCATGCTCAAGGTATCTAAATGCAGAACACCTGTTTTACTAACAAGCACCTCAAAATCCAACAAAAATCATTCCAAGGAGCTGCATTAAAACTGAAAACCAAACCAACCAACTCAGACTTTCAGCAGTACTTGCAATCCTCTGCATTGGAAACGAGCTCTTAGATTTCCACTGAGCAACCTGATCCTGCTGGTCCTGCTTTGAGCAGGAGGCTGAGCTATACAACCTGCAGAGAACCCTTCCATCTAAATTATTCTATGAGTCCACAAAATGTGTATCAAGTGTCCTAGTACCCGCGCAAAGGGTGCTCTCAGAGGGAGGCTGCCACCCTTTGGAGTATGTGATATACATCTGAGCTGTCTTTTGCTGACCTACTTCCCTTCCTTCTTCCCCCCAGCTGGAGCCAAGATCAGACACAGCCACAATAACTCGCACTCTGGCAAGTGCTGGCTGTAACATCCATTCCAGAGCAATTATTAGGTGGCAGCATTTAGAGAAGCCATAATATTTCTCTGCTGTATGTCAGAAGCTACACCCAGTACCACACAGCAGAAAGACAGCTTTTAATACTCCTCAGTGCACATTTCAAGTTCATACCCTTCTTCTAATGCTCTTCACAGATAGCGTCAAATTCTCTAGCTGGCTCCGTGCTAAGGTCTGGAGAGTCTAAATTCTTCTGATTAGAAGTGAGGATCACTTCATCTCTCAAGCATTTCTGTGTTGCTGACTTCCCTCCCTCCCCAAAGAAGCAAAATCCTATTATCGCTTTGTAAATTGCATTGCCAGGGTGGGTGCAAGGTTTTTTGTTGCCGTGAGCAGATAAAATTTACATCCATCCACTCTTATCTTTCCTAAGGTAAATTATGCATGTGTAATAGCAAGATATGTGATAGCTGTCCCCTGATTTCTACCAGGCATTAGCAGCCAAAATATTATAGGTCTTAGATACGGGTACAACCTCTTTTGTTTTGGACTGATTCCAACTTTATTAGGCAAACTCCTTCCCTGCAAGTGAAAAAGCACTGAATCAGAAGCGGGATTGGTAAGTCTTCATTCCACAGATCTCTGGCCATTTTGTATTCTTTGGGTTTTCATAAAAATCATATTTAAATGAAAAGCCAGCTTCCCTCTAAGTCTTGCTTTCAGCACAGTGATCAAGGCCCCATTTTTCCACCAAAATAAAGCAAGATAAACCTATGAACAGAACCATGTCCTCTTGGCCTTCCATTTCTTATGGTCTCTTTTCTTTTTCACTCAGAAATACAATTTTAAAGATCCTCATCTTTCTGTATCACTCCCTTAATTGTCTCTTCTCTTTTTGAAGCTTGCAATTAGCTTTTCCAAGCTGCAACCCAGAAAAATGCAATGAATCCAGTTTAGTTGAAGGAATCATAAACAAGATTCAAAATGGAAACATTTCACATTAAGAATCTCAGGGTCTGTGAGAACCTGCCTCACGAGTTTTGAACACCTCTAATTTTTCAGGAATCAAGAAAAAACAGGATTTAACTACCAGCAGTTAGAATTGGGACTAATCACCTTCCAGCTAAAGCCTAAGAAAACCAAGAATGCTCTTCAGAAAACAAGAACAGGTTCACTGCTTCTGCTGTATCCTGTTTTTTAAGGGATACAGATTGATCCTTTCACAAGACTCAAAGTCTTGATAAGAATCAAGACTGGGGGAGTTTACATCTACAGTTTACAAGCTGGGGGAGTTTCAATCTACAACTGAGAAAGACCAGCTATGACTCAAGGTAAACTGTTCCAAGCAGGACCCATATATTTTCCCTTCAACTCCTTCCCAACCATTAATTAAATTCCCCATTTTAGGTGAAGAAGTGCTTGTGGAGATTAGTTGTTCTTAATTAAAGCTACATACCAAGTGCTAGAAATTCCTAAGTCTAGAAGAAACAGACTAGAGTTTTACAAACAGAATAAAGTTTCACTTCCAAAACAATGCTTCCTTTTAAAGATTTGGGGTCTTACACTATGAATATAAAACCACGTGATTGCAACAGCTCCAAACTTGTTCCCTGGTTAGATAAAACTGCAAAGCCAACACAGATTTGCAGTGGAAAATTACAACTATGCACATGATCAGCTTTCAGCCCTTGAGTTGAAAAGTTAGAGGAGAATTAACTTTTTCTTAACATCCCTTAAGGCATATTTTGTGCCATGGGACAAAGCAGCTGATATAATGCCTTTTTCCTCAATCTCTAACAGCACTTTGCTTCCAATAGGTAGAGTGACTTTGGAGCCGGAGCAAGAACAGCTATCGCCGAGAATAAGGTTGCAGAGCTCACCAATCTTGGATTGCCTATAAAGAGCAAATCCAAATGCTCTATGTTCAGAGAGAACAAAAAGGCTGTCAGTGTGTTTGACACATGCCTGTGGGTGTGAAGAACTAAGGAAAACTCCTTCTGGCCTCTTTTTCCAAGTGTTGCCTATGATAGTTGACTAGGTATTTTTGAGCATTTATTGTGGCTGAGATATTTTGCTATCTTCTATAAATTACTATTATTTCTACATTTACTTTCTTCTTGTGACACTTACAAACCTGAAAAAAGTTCTCTTTGCACACTTAGACATACATATATTTCATGCTTCCCATGGACCTTTGCACCGCTCCCCCCTTTTTTCACACACACATTTTTGTGGGTGTTTGTAATTTTGAAACCATTCCTGCATCGAGGCATCCCTTTCCTGGCCACTCCCCACACAGCCCTCTCAATTAACTTCAGCCATTCAATAGAAAGTGGAAAGTTTTCCATAATAAATAGTAGCCAGGTTCTACTAGATCAGAAGCTCCTCCAGTGCAGGTGTGGGGCTCATCTCTAGTTGTGAACAAAGCCTCTTGCCTCCCTGCCCTCAGTCCTTTGGCTATCGCTCCAACCTGGGGCAAGAGCTGTTGTGGAGTTTAATCAGAAACACTGGGACACGCTGCTGTGTATCTCAGCTGCTTCTTTCCTGAGCTGTCAAACTAAGAAGAACCCTTAAGCAGACAACCTCCTGTTAGCTACAGTGAAGATTTTGTGTTGGTGAGACTAGGAGCCTGCAGAGACTTAATTTCTACCCTAAGGAAATACTACAGTAATGCACGTCTAAAAGCTCAGAGCATTTCTTGCTTTTGGCAATACAATGGCTGAATTTACAGCCTTCAAGTAGACAAGATTCCCATTAGCCTCATTCGAGATTTTGCCAATAGAAGATGTCCAAATAGAGCTATCCAAGTATCCTTGCAGGAGATTTTCTTGAGAGATTGTAGAATATATTTAATGAAGATGAGGGGAAATGGTACTTTAATGAGTAGTCAGAACCAACACATGGTTATAAGTAACAATGAACAAACAAAGTAGACTTTAAGAATATGTAATGTCAATCATTTTGACATTAAGGCAAATTTTATATGTTGCTGGTGACACTAGATAATAATTTGATTAAAAGGGGAGAGAATTGCACTGCATATTTCTGTCTGGATAAAAATAGGCAGATTAAATCTCTTAAACTTTGCCAGTGCAGACACTGCCTGCTGTAAATTTACACATTGTGTCAACTAAAATTGAGTTAAAGCAGTTGTAAATGCTGGGAGCAAGTTCTGGGCTAATCCTCCAAAAATTGAAAAGCTCTCCAGAAACCTCTCTGAACTGGATATGGTTGGGTTTGTGTCTGAGCATTGTGCAATTTTAAACTTTTAACATTTAAAAAAAATTGCAACCAAATACAGCAGTAAAAAAATATGCAATCATCCTCTGAATGAAGGTGTTTCTATCACACTTCTATCTCTGGCATATCAGGCATCAATTCCCAGTATTACAAAAAAAATGCTAATCATAGAATCATAGAACAGTTTGGATTAGAAGGAACCTCTAAAGGTCATCTAGTCCACCCCCCCTGCAATAAGCAGGGACATCTTCAACAAGATCAGGTTGCTCAGAGCCCCCTCCAAGCTTGAGTGTTTCCAGGGATGGGGGATCTACAACCTCTCTGGGCAACCTGGGCCAGGGTTTCACTACCCTCAGTGTAAAAATTTCTTCCTTATATATAGTCAAAATCCACCTTCTTTTCCTTTAAAGCCATTACGTCTTGTCCTATCACAACAGGCCCTGCTAAAAATGTTTGTCGCCAACTTTCTCAAAAGCCCCCTTTGAGTCCTGAAAGGCTGTTGAAAGGTTGTAGTAAGGTCTCCCTGGAGCCTTCTCTTCTGCAGGCTCAACAACCCCAACTCTCTCAGCCTGTCTCATAGGAGAGGTGCCCCAGCCCCCTGATCACTTTTGTGGTCCTTCTCTGGACCCGCTCCTACAGGTCCATGTCTTTCCCGTCCTGAGGGCTCCAGAGCTGGATGTAGTGCTCCAGGTGGGGTCCCACCAGAGCGTAGTAGAAGGGCAGAATCACCTCCCTCGACCTACTGGCCATGCTTCTTTTGATGCAGCCCAGGATATGGTTGGCTTTCTGGGCTGCGAGCGCACATTGCCAGCTCATGTCCAGCTTTTCATCCACCAGTATACCCACATCCTTCTCAGCAGGGCTGCTCTCAATCCCTTCATCCCCCAGCCTGTAAATGATAACAGGGGTTGCCTCGAGCAAGGTGCAGGACCCTGTACTTAGTCTTGTTGAACCTCACAAGGTTCATATGGGCCCACTTCTTGAGCTTGTTCAGGTCCCTCTGGATGGCATCCCTTTCCTCAGGTATGTCAAGCACACCACTCAGTTTGGTATCATCTGCAAACTTGCTGAGGGTGCACTCAATCCCACTGTCTATGTCATTGATGAAGATATTAAACAGTACTGGTCCCAATATGGACCCCTGAGGGACACCACTTGTCACTGATCTCCATCTGGACATTGAGCCATTGAAACTAATCTCTTCAGCTCTTAAGTATAAACAACCCTTTTATTACTCATTCTTTCATTACCTTGTCAAACCTTTCTGAGGTTACGTCAGTTTCATAGAGCTGATCATGATTCTTGATTTTTTCTGGTCCATATAAAAACAAAATTAAACATACTTCTTAGAGATACAGGTTGAAAGATGACAAAGTAGAATAATTCACTCCTTTCCTGCATCTCATGGAAACCCCTTCATTACAACATAGCACATGCTCTCTGATTGACACAAAGTTGGGGCGGTGTTATCACAATCCACAGATAGCAAAGGAGTCACAAAACAGGGCATATAACATGGGCCAGGAATCCACAAAAATTCAAAGTCCCATAAAAAAATCCCTGATAATCAGAAGTCCAAAATAAAAATCAAGATGTCTGAAAGGGTCTTTTTTCTGCTAAATGGTCTCTTTTTACAGAAAGTTCATAAACATTCAGCTTGTTGTAGCCTAATCACTTGGTGCAAAAGTGAAGCTCAATGTATGTCAATATAGACCATATGTGCAGCATTATTCAGTGCTCAGCCATTTTGGATAGATTATAGCAGAATACAAGCCAGCTAGCTACATTCCAGATATAAAGAGTATAATTCATAATTTAAGGCATTTTAACTACAAGAAAAATAAATGAATATACACTCTACCTTGTCAGTTTTCTTCTACAAGGGAAGCCTCTTCTGGAGGATCTTCTGACCGATGACAGTTCGAAAAGCTTCCCAGAAAATACATTATTGTGAAATGTTGCTGTATTTGGACTATGTTATTCAAGCTTTCAGACAGAATTACAGTTTCTCCCCCTCCCAATAAAGCAGCAGAAAAATCAGGATCTCCACTCTTATGCAGCTGCACTTGGTAACTCTGCAATTGCCCTCCAGTAACATGGAGAACCTCATGGCTTAACCCAGGTGCAAACAGTTACAAGGCCCAGGTGATCCTATCTTGATTCCCAGTACCAAAAACTTGCATGAATAAAAAGATAGATGCCTGAGGAACCTTTGAGACTCACAAGTTTTCAGATGTGAATGCACCTAACAGTCTCCTACACTTGGAAGAGTAGGAAACCCTCTTTCAACACAGTGAACACTGCATGCAACGAAATAGTAAGCCAATTAGAAAATTTCATATTGCTGGAATATAGAAAAATCACTTGGGCCATAATATCAGTCTGAAGAGCTGAGATGCTGAATGATTATGAAGTACATCAGTACTGAGAGTAGTTTTCTGTGCAACACATTTTTGTCCACCAGGGTTTTATTCAGAGAAGAAATAAAATCAAGATAAGCAGTATTTCATCACTTTGTTTGTCAGCCTTGAGTCCATTACCACAGCAAATTGGAAGATGGAATGTTGAATAACACCAACAATTACTAGTGAAAAATGAGAGTGGAATTGCAGACAAATAATCTATGATGGCTGAAGATTTTTTTATGTATAACAATCAATCAGTTAGATATGCCTCATTCCCTCTGTGGCTGTTATAGGGGCCATAACTGTCATCCCTATCCTAGTTTTGCTGCACTCACTCCTGAACTCTCTTCCCAGATTAAATAAGCATTAGGTATCTGTCTGAGGGTAGTGGAAAGACAATACAGAGCATTTGGATAGCAGAAGAAGAGCACCTATTGACAATATGAAGGGATTTCCCACCAGAAGCTGCAGTAGGTACCTTTAATGAAATGATTATGCAGAATGAGGAAGATTCAGTACTTAAATTCACTTACATGTGCATGCAAGAATAACAAACTTACCATGAGAAATCAGACATAAAGATTCAGCTATAAAGTCCAGATCAGGAAGCCTCCCTCCAGGTTAGGAGGATGTACTGACCTATAAATTTATAGTATTTTCCCAAGCGTGCTCTAATAGACACAGCCAGAAAAGAGCCTATGGCTCCTTCCAAATCTTCTTTTCTAGTATTTTTGACATGGAGGAACATCAAAATGATAATGCCAAAGCAGAGACCCAGTAAGACCAGACCCCATGAGGATCTTTCGCCAGTGCCCAGAGCCCTTCAGCGCAGGAATTTTTCTACTGACCTTAAGAGGTGCAGAGCCTGCCACCTTGGCAAGTCACAGAGGATTTTCAGTAGGTGACAACCACTTTCTCCTTCTGGTAAGGCTAGATAAGACCATGGCCACTGCTGGATCCTGGTGGGAAGAAGTGGACTCAGACACAGGAGGTAATCAGTGCCTCTGCCTATGAGGTTGACTTTAGTATCTCGCTTCTTTTTCATTTTCCATTTAAAAATCCTCATGTTCCTAACGCCCATAAAACCCCCTATATTAAAATAATTATTTAACCACCACAGTATTTTTGTAGCAGTGCATGCCATGCAATAGTTTTGCTTTACATTAAAAAGAACTCCTTTTATTAGCTGTGTATCTTTGTCTTAGTTGTGGCCTTTCATTTTGATTGATTGTCTTTTTGTCCTTACAAGTGCAAGGAGTGAGCTGAGGCTCCTGACTGAGTGAACACTGGTCACCAAATGTTTTGTTCAAGTTAGTGGATGATGGATGCAAGGAGCCTGCCAGGACAATACAAAGGGACCTCAGAGTTAAAGAAAATAAGGACTAGTAAACCAAACACAGCAGTAATATCTTCTAAGTTACAATATAAGAAATGAGCATGAAAAATAAAAAACCCATCACCCTTCAAGGCCCCAAGGTCACCAGATCCAGACTACAGTCAGACAAGAGATTAGAGGAACTAATATAAGCTGTAGGACAAAGGGTGAGGGTGACTTTTGTAAAAGTAACCTCTGCAGTATTACATACTACTCATTCAGAGCAAAAATGGAGAGGACAGAATAGGGACTTCACTAAATGACTGGAGAGCTAATATAAAGAAAAAAGAAGGAAACTTTTCCTTTTGTGATGTGCAAATGTCATTTTGAGGTACAAAAAGCCTACCCAGATGGGACAGATTTCATCCAAACAGTGATTTTGTGGAAACAATAAGCTCCTGAGAAAGAGCTCATGGGGGAACATAACTACTCAGAGGGGAAGAAGAATGGAAAGTGTGAGGCTCTGGCTGAAGAGAAAAACAAAAGCAATGACTGTGTTTGCAAATGAAGTGAACTATCTCAGAGATTAAATTTGGGATTTGAGAGTTCTAATAAAGGAATAAGAAGCAAGACTTCCTGAAGAAGGTCATTAAAGACCTAATACCCAAATGTAAGAAGTTTAGCAAAAGAAAAAATAATAGGAAATAAGAATACCTATATAAAGAGAAAATGGCAACAGGGTAGCATGCCTGAAAACATACCCTTTAACTCATGAAGGTGTGCATGTTAAAGTGTTTGTAAAGTTTGTGAATGATTTGTAACATAGTCCCCTGTGGTGGAGGCCATCCTGCCAAGTTAAAGGCAGGCAGTTTACCACCACATGGTTTGCCATTCTCTGATTTTTGGATTGAGAGGGAAGATGGTGTTGTCATACCATCACTTACAATTTGATAAGAGGTTTCCTTAACTTATCGAACCTGGGAAGTTTACATTTCGCTCCAGAACCTTCTCTTCTGATGGTAAACAGATGAGCAATCTACAGCCCATGGGAAATAACTAGTATTATTAACTAGAGAATAATTCCTCTAGTCTGTTCCTGGATACCATTTTTCACGGGAGCACTCTTGTCCCATGAGAGAGGCAGAGCAGGCTCCTGGGAGCAGAGAGGACCTGGAAGCCCAAATCAGGGTGCTGTTGAGAGTTACCCATCTCCTCTGAGGAGCCGGGACATGATGCCCAAAAGGCTGGTTGGGAAGAAGGGAGTGAACCACAAGCCAGATTAATTGCCTTGCCTGGCTGGAGGTGGCCCAGCCACCCTCACCCCAGGGACTGTGCATGGAAGAGACACCACTTGTACTGGCACAATATATCTCATTCCTTCGGGCAACAGCATGGCCTGAAGCGTGGCCACCTTCAATAGAGTGTAGCCACACGGATGGACAGCTGGAGTTATCCTATAGGCTACAAGGGATTAACAGATGATCTCTTTTTTCTCTAACTGAAAGTGTTCAACGTTAATGGGAAAGGAGGACAAAGAGGGTTGCACAAGCAGCATAATGCCAGCTACTACACTTTGCAGTCTTAAATTTTATTTGAGCTATCTTTATGGAGACACTCAGAGTTCCCTGGCAGTCACTTTGCTGGGAAGTTGTCATCAGCTGAACTAATAGCCCTGAAGGATTGATTTCAACTATCAGACAAAGCAGGGAAGTGGAGGATGTGGCAGAGGCTCAGAATTCCTAAAAGAACCACACGTATCCCTGTGGATAAAGCACATAAGATGTACATAAGATGTAAGAAAGTGTCTGCAAAAGCCCCATAATATCTCCTCCCCCGATCTTGCAGACAGCACAGCTGGCTTGCAGCTGGAAAAAGCATCATGTAGCTTTGGTAGCCCAGGCTGCAAACAAGGATAGTTTCCCTCAGAACCCAGGTAGTTTTCTCTGTCTTTGTATCCATCTCTTTAAGCAATACAAACCCAACTGAAACAGAGAAGATTTTAAATCTATCTCACAGCCTGGAGAAAAAGAAGCATCCCTCAGTTTGTTTTCCATTTAAGTTTTAGCAAGTTAGCTGACTTTTGCACTAACCTTCTCAGCCAATATCCTCAGCTAAGAACGTTACCAAGAAAAACTTCCATAAGGAGACAGAGAGGTCCATAGAATCATAGAATCATAGAATGGTTAGGGTTGGAAGGGACCTTAAAGATCATCTAGTTCCAACCCCCTTGCCATGGGTAGGGACACCTCCCACTTGACCAGGTGACTCAAAGCCCCATCCAGCCTGGTCTTGAACACTTCCAGGGATGGGGCATCCACAGCTTCTCTGGGCAACCTGTTCCAGTGTCTCATCACCCTCACTGTAAAGAATTTCTTTCTGGTGTCTAATCTAAATCTCCCCTCTTCCAATTTAAAACTGTTAGCCCTTGTCCTGTCACTACACTTCCTGACAAAGTGTCCCTCTCCAGCTCTCCTGTAGGCTCCCTTCAGATATTGGAAGGCTGCTATAAGGTCCCCCCGGAGCCTTCTCTTCTCCAGGCTGAACAACCCCAGCTTTCTCAGCCTGTCTTCATAGGAGAGGTGCTTCATCCCTCTGGTCACCTTCGTGGCCCTCCGCTGGACCCATTCCAACAGGTCCATGTCCTTTCTATGTTGGATTCAGGAAGCATAGGATACAACTGAAATAAAAGTGTATTTATAAGAAGAGATAATTTTTATGTTCATCCTTTCTTGTGAATGCCTCCAACAATTCAATTTTCCTGTGATATCATGGACTCTGCAGATATTTTAGGTTTCCAGAAACAAATTTCTGCTCCAAAGACCTTACAATACAAACATTTTCCATGTAGGATTCTGAATTAAGCTCAGAGTTGGCCGGATGGCAAAATCCACAAATGCAATACACATGCACGCATCTCAGAAAACAGAACCAACCACTCTGAAAAAATCTTCTGCTTAGCATTTGTGACTCTTTCTTTTCCCCTGTAATGAAATATGTAGTCAGCACCAGACCATGATGCTGCACTGGGCCCACCAATGCCTGTGATCCCTTGAAAAAAACAAGAGGATTAACAGCTCTGTACATATGAACAAGATTAATAAGGTTGTTGGTTTTCCCTTGTCCAGATATCCCACATAAGCCGTCTCTTTCTTCCCTTCTTATCGTCACTCACCATCAGGACCCAAGTCTTCTGCTGGCCATCTACCTCCCTGGTTCCTCAAGAATCTGCACTAAGTAAAAGTGACAGAGAAAAAAAGCAGTTTCTAAAAGCTCGTAATTCAGCTTCTCATCATGTGTCTTGCTCATTGTCAAGAAGCAGAATTGAGGGTGTCATGTTGAAGGCTCTGTGGGCATATTAAATCATGCCTGTTTCACTAAGGCAGCGACACGAGGCAAACAGCTACATTTCAGAAGGTTTCATTTAATATTTTTTACAAGAGTAGTATATATTTTATTAATAAGATTACATGTGAAATTTAATTATCCTATGAAGTTCCTGAGCAAAGTTTTGAGACTGAATTCATATATTATGAAGCCAAAAGAAAACATTGCAATGTTTAATTTACCAACTACGTGAAAGAACCATAACATTTTGTTGAATTAACCCTGTCCAAACTAAAACATTGGTATCAGAAAGCAAGTGAAATCTTGATCTTAGAAATTTCTGCAGTGGAAACTTTATCACGGCTCTTACTAAATCATACCCGTGGCTGGTTACTTTTATTTCTTTACCATTGTTGTAAAACCTACAGAAATATTATGATACACTACATGTATCTGCACTGAAATGCATTGTACCTGCTTGCACCAATATGTATCAGCTTTCTCCCCTACCAATGCCCCACTGTTTTATATTACTTTATAAAGTCCTTTCACCTCCTCCCTCGTTCAAGCTTCCAACAGTTTGGGTTTGTTTTTATAGCTGGCAAAGCCTTCTGTTCCCACTGTCAGAATGAGGCTTTTGAAGCATCCAGTGAAATGTTCTGCAACTGCTCTCAGTCATAATTCATCAGTTTGTTGATAGTCTTTTCCCCAGCTGATTTACCTCCTAATTGTTTTCCTTTCTGTGAAACAGAATGTTTTAAAACATCCACTATCTCTTTTAGTCCATTGATCTTAGTTCTGCTGTTTTACTTTCAAATGTAATTAAGGAAAAATCATTTGTACCTAAGCAACCCTATCTTTCAGGTTTGTGATCTATTTCTCTTAATCTTTCAAAATGATGTTTGAGTTCCCCAAGCTTAGATGCTAAAACTAAAGAACTTTCAGTTTCTTCCAGCACAAGAACTCAAACACATCTGACAGAGCATCCCACCATGAATGTTAGTGCAGCTTTTCCCCCGCTGTAAGAGCTGAGGTCAGTCATCCCACCGCCTTGGCTTGGCAGTCTGTTGCAGATACTGCAAAGTTATCCTTGGTCTGGCAACTCATAAGTGAACTTTGGAAGATTACTTGTCTCCTTTACATAGTCCACTCACCAAAAGCACTGTGGGTTTTTTTTTTTTAAATTTTCAGTCACACAGACCTTCCTATCAGGCTTTATCGATGCCCAGATGGTTAATAAATTCTTACAAAGAAATGGTTTCAAATCCTTACTATTTTTCATTTCATGTGTTTCTTGATGCTTCGGTTCAATTTATTCTCAACATCTTTTGATATTATGCTGAGTTCTCATTTTAAACCATTTTGTTATTATTTTAACCTCCTCTGGTAACAGCATCCTTCCCCAGAAAACTGGCTTCTCTTCTATTGTTGAGGATTGAAATTTTATCATTCCCCTGTCTCCTTAGTAAGAGAATCAGTGATCCAGAACAACAAAAACCTATCTCTCTTACTAAGTGAGCTGCTTATTTCCAGAATGTTCTTTCTTTACTTTGGTTTCCTCTCTTCAGAAGCTTTCTGAGCTATCTTGGTTATATCTCCAATACACCAATGTCAATACCCATCATCACCAGCAGATCTGTGGCCTCCCACAGACAGAAGCCTATCCAACTCTCAATTCCCATTCCCTATTATCATTCTGGAAAGTGCACAGTACTGTTTACTTGTTCCTTAAAAATATTTCCCCACTGTTTTTGGCACAGAATTCCTAAGAGGATCATCTTTTCTCTTTAGCCTGCTGGAGATCTCCATTTAGACACACTCAATTGCATTGCGGGCTGGGCTGCCAGCCAGCCACAGGTATGTCATCTCATAGCTGTCTAGTTCAGTCAACCAGCTGTGTCTTCAGAAATGTTTTCTGCTGGTTTTATATTAGAGATATGAAAATAGCAGGGGTACTTCAAATTATGTTCCTTGTATTCTTTTTCTTTGTCTGGGTGAACTGAAGGAGCTATATGGGAGAGTTGTATACCACATACCTTCATTGGCTGATTTTTAATGCAAATTTCCTTAGTCTTCCTCTGTAGCCATAGCAAAAAGAGAAATCCCTTCAGGGAATGATTCAGGCACATAAACAACAATCCTTAGGAAGGCAATTCTTAGGAGCAGCCCTTTCCATCTGCATTGTCTACAGACAGACCAAAGGAAAGTAGGTTCACAACACACCCGGCTACTCAGAGTGCTTAGCACTGAGAGATCTGGATATCTCTATTTCACAAGTGCCATCATCTGCCTTGAGCCACGTTTGTTTGACACTTTTGCTTGAATTGACTAGTAGAAATTTCCTTATTTGAGTTTGGCCGTTGCAAAACTAGTGCACCCTTAATCTCCTTATTCAGGAACTCTTTAGTCATTACAACATGTGGTATCTGCATTTCTCCTTCTGATGTTTTCTTCCAGTACAGCCACCGATTTGTATTCCAGATAGAGAAAGTCCTTACTGACTTCGGGCAGGAAAAAAGACGAGTTGTGGAGACAGTCACTGCTCCATCTCAAGTCATTGTGCACAGAACAGTATGTATGATGTCATCTGAAGCAAAGTGTATATGTTGTCTTAAAGTATTTTCTAAGTAACCCAAGCACCCCAAGCAATCCGTCATTTCCTGTTCCTGCTGCCCTGCCCCACCAATCTGTTGGCAGGAGGGGACTGTCCCCACCAGTGCAGAAGGTGACGTCTGCCTCCAAGGTCTCAGCCACACAAACTCATTGACATGCAAAAGTGTCTTGTCTGCCATGAGCCTAATCATGGGAAGAACAAAACAGAGAGAGTAAAAACACCTCCATAAGCCTGCACTGGGGAACCATTTTAATCAGTTGCAGCGGCCCTCCTCCCAGGAGAAGTGTCTCTGACTAAAATTATAATTTTTATAAAGACCCCAACCTATTAACAGAGCTAACTAAAGAAACAGACATAAATTTACGGTAGCGCTTCTCACTTATGCCTGAGGAAGCTTTACGCAATGTGGATAATAACAATAACAATAGTAATAAGCGTGACTGAAACTGCAGGGATACCAAGGATCCACGGTTTTCAAACAGTCCATTGACATCACTCCTCACACAAAGTAATACCAGGCCACTTTCGTTCCATTTGAAATTGCAAACGATGAAGCCTACTGGAGAAATCAAGTGAAGCAGGTTCAACGCCTACTTTCAGTCACCACATTTGATAGTCCCACAAATCCATGTAATAACATTTTTGACCATAAAATATACTACACTATTTTAACACCCAACATATTTATGCTTGAAGCTGCCTCTTGAATTCCCAGGCAGGCATTAGAAGAAAATTAAAAAGCACAGCCAAAAAATATAACCATAGTCAACCCCCACTCATAAAGTTTAATTGGAAAGCAGATATTAAGTATGTATCTTTATTACATTTTGAAACAATGAATAATATATGTTGTTGGCTAAAGACTGAGCTCTGAAGAGTGAGTACATTGTTTTATTATTCAAACACAAATGAAAGTGCACTGTATTATCAATTAATATGGGCAGTACTTTCTGTGCAATAAATAAATAAATCCACCGGCCTCAGCTGGTGATTTACATACTCAAGTACCTTTAATCACAAGTGTAAAAGCAAGGGTGGGAAGAATGGTAGCCAAAGCTGTTGCCAGGACAACTTATCCCTGGATTTAGCAGTATCATGAAGGGAAAACCTACAAGGAATTTAATTAAGCAATACCTCAACCTTCTAGCCTGCCAAGCACTGCCTGCTCCCTTTCAACTCCAAATCCCTCAGGAAAGGCTGCGCTACTGGTGGCTGCACCAGCTCAACAGAGAAGCAGCGTGGAATATGTCCACATGATTTCTTACAAGCTGGCATGAGCCTCCTCTGCCCCCTAGACCACAGCAGGAGACATGAGCCAGCCCTCACTCCAAAACTGGCTGCCAGCCTGCAGCCAAGCCCCAGCTGATATATCCTTCCCTTTTAACTGCATATATTAACCTGAGTTTCACGTTGCACTGATGTGATCACGCTGCCCGTGGTGAGCTGAGTGAGCAGGCAGAGCTCGCTTGCATCTGTCACTCTCTGTAGTGCAGGTTTAATTTTCAACATGATCGCTGCCAGTGAGGTTAAGGAGAAAACCAATCTATCAGATACATTTTGCTCATGCAGTTGTGTTGGATGGTAGACAAAGGTGTGACAAAACAGAGAGGACCTCCCCTGCGCCACAGCTGCTCCCTGCTCCTACAGACCCCTCATACACAGTGCATTTAGACAGGAGATGACAGAATTTCTCCCAGTCTTTATGAATAACCTTACAATCTTCCTCAAGACTTGGACTCCTGTGGTGGGTTGATCCTGGCTGGACATCAGGTCCCCACCAAAGATTCCCTATCACTCCCCTCCTCAAATGGACAGGGGAGCGAAAATATAACAAAAGGCTCATGGGTCAAGATAAGGGGAAGGAGAGACCACGCACCAGTTACCATCATGGACTAAACAGACTCGACCAAGGGAAAATTGATTTAATTTATTACCAATCAAATTAGGGTAGGATAATGAGAAATAAAACCAAATCTTAAAATACCTTCCTCCCACCCTGCCCTTCTTCCTGGACTCAACTTCACTCCTGAATTCTCTACCTTCACCCCACCAGTGGCACAGGGGGATGGGGAATGGGGGTTGCAGTCAGTTCCTTACACACTATTCCTGCTGCTCCTTCTTCCCCATCCTCCAGGCATCTCCACAGGTCCTGCCAGGAGCTTGCTCCATCATGGGCTTCCCACACAGCCTCCTTTGGGCATCCACCTACTCCAGCTTGGACTCCTCCATGGGCTGCAGGTGGATATCTGCTCCACCGTTAACCTCCATGGAGGACAGGGGGCCAGCCTGCCTCACCATGGTCTTCACCACATGCTGCAGCGGAATCTCTGCTCCAGTGCCTGATGCACCTCCTCCCCTCCTTCTTCACTGACCCTGGTGTCTGCAGAGTTGTTGCTCTCACATATTCTCACTCCTCTCTGCACTGCACAGAAGCTTTTTCCCCTTCTTAAATATTTTATCCCAGAGGCGCTACCACAGTTACTGATGGGCTCGGCCTTGGCCAATGGCAGCTCCGTCTTGGAGCCATTTAGCATTGGCTCTACTGGACCTGGGGGAAGCTTCTAGGAGCTTCTCACAGAAGCCACCCTTGTAGCCCCCCACTACCAAAATCTTGCCACATAAACCCAGTAAAATTGTCCGATGTCCCCATTGCTCTTGTCAGCAAAACATTACTGTTGCTTAGCTGGTGACGTCCCATAAAAAGTCTTCCTACACTTGATGAAAGGACGGGGTAGGATACCTGATTCCCTTTCACAGTACTATAACTGTTTCTTCTTTTGGGGTAATATCAGAAAAGTACACCTGGAAGCATGTATGAAGATACAGAGAATTCATTTATATTACTCTTCAGTGAACAGCCCAGTATGGTTTTTTTCCACTTGAAATTTATTGCATATGATTGAATTGTCAAATTATACTATGTGGAACAAAGAGATGCACTGATGTTACTGGGAAAGAACTAGAAACTGGATTTCTTTCTCCAGCAAGATATGTGGCTGAAATTAGTCCTGTTTATCTAAACTTTACACATTTTAGGCTTATGGACCTAATCATTGAAAGAACCACCGCTTCTTTTTGACTAAATGCTTTCTTTTCAAATGTTAGCACGCATTACCAACTAATTCTGCAAAGGAACAATAACTGACTATGGGATATTCAGATGCAGTGGCAGAAGAAATATGTGCTGCCCCAGCTGGATACTCATTCTCATAAAGCATGGATCAAGACTGTGCCAAGATTGTCCAAGCAATGACTTTGTGGGAATATATTAGGCAAAAGATTTAATCATCATGTTTACGAAAAATCTGTCACTGCCTCAGGGTAGCAGATATTCTTTCAGACTGCTCACCTTTTCTGTATTTAAGAAGAACTGAATTTGCTTTAGAGACTGTAGAATATCATCAAGCTACAGAGGAAAACCTTGCTTGGCTAATCCTACAACTTTCAGCATCATTTCAGGTACAGATCCTTACAACTACAATTCACTTTGGTGATTTTTAGCCGTCCAAAAGTTAGTCCCTGGAGTGTGTTCACTAATGGAGACAGGAAGGTACTGCCTGAGCAGGCTCCTGGTAGGACCTGTGGACCCGTGGAGAGAGGGAGCCCATGCTGGAGCAGGTTTGCTGGCAGGACTTGTGACCCCATGAGAGACCCACAGTGGAGCAGTCTGTTCCTGAAGGAGTGCATCCTGTGGGAAAGACCCACACTGGAGCACTTTGTAAAGAACCGCAGCCCATGGGAAGGACTCACATTGGAGAAGTTCATGGAGGATTGTCTCCCATGGGAGGGACCTCATGGTTGAGTAGGGAAAGAGTGTGAGAAGGAAGGAGAAGCAGAGACAAAGTGTAATGCACTGACTGCAACCCCCATTCCCCATCCCCCTGCGTTGCTGGTGGGGAGGAGGTAAAGAAACTAGGAGCAAAGTTGAGCCTGGGAAGAAGGGAGGGGTGGGGGGAAGGTGTTTTAAGATTTGGTGTTATTTCTTATTATCCTATGCTGATTTGATTGGTAATAAATTAAATTAATTGTCCCTAGGTTGAGTTTGTTTTGCTTGTGATGGCAATTGGTGAGTGATCTCCCTGTCTGTTTCTCAACCTCTGAGCCTTTCATTATATTTTCTCTCCCCTGTCCATCTGAGAAGGGGAGTGATAAAGCGGCTTTGGTGGGCACTTGGCGTCCAGCTAGGGTCAACACACCACACTCTTAAAAGTAAGAGAAAGCTTTTTTACTATGGGAGCGATCAAATACTGGAGCAGGTTGGTCAGAGAGGTTGTGGAGTCTACATCCTTGGATATTCTTACAACCTAACTGGTCATGGCCTTGAGCAATCTGCTCTAATTGACTCTACTTGGAGTTAGCCAGTAACTAGCCATCTGGAGTACTGTTTTGGCACCACCATGCTGCATTTGATGCTGCAAAGTAGTCACTCTTTTCTTTTTCCTCCTTGCTGAAAAATAATAAATAATAATTGTTTGTTAATCAGCAATTGATATAGTTTTTATTTCTCTGGGTTTTCTTTTTTTTTTCATTTCTCCCAGTCATTGTTTTCATCAATGTTAGTCTGTTTGGTCTGTATGAAGACAATGGATTAGATATTTTTTCTTCTCTCTTTATGTTTTTGGTTTTTATCTTTCAGTATCTTCATTAGCAATTTATCAATCAAAGTTTTAAACTGTGGTGGAAGAAGTAGCCAGGTTGTTTAGGTTTAGGTTAAAAAAGTGGATTTAAGCAGCACTCAAGGAAGTTTAGAATTTCATGAATACCATCAAGCAATAAATCAATATATGGAGGAGAAAGAAACAATAGAGGTTTGCATGACTCATGCAAGAGAATAAAAGAAACATCACTAGGCTTTCAACACTTGACTTTCATTTTTCTTTTCTGAAGTTCTTCATCCAGTCATGCGTACAATACATATTTTTTTAGCCTCTCATTCTTCACTTTCATTTCCAAAGAAGCTCAAGAGATGAAAGTACAGAACAGATATTCTGTATTACTTCATCATATCTAAAAAACAATACTGACACATCAGCACTTCATGTACTGATGCATTATCAAAATGGATTTTTTTACAGCCCAAAGTGCTGACTAATGGTCTAATCCTTGTCTTTCTCATGCCATAACTGGCAAAGATAAGGACTGAAATCTTTTAACATTATGTGTCAGGAAAGCTTCAATCAAAAGTCTTCTAATCATGTTTCTTTGTACTAACAGAGGAGCCAAGGATTTCAAATTGGGATACTGACATCAAAGCTCATGCAATGCAGGTATTACAAATACACCATTCACAAAGCTGTCGTTCAGCATTCAGGCAGCTTATGGGGGAAGACGAAGTGTTTGATTGAAACAAAAATTCTTTAGGCACCTTCAAACTATACTGAAACCTGTGTTTCTGGACTCCTTTTCCTGCTGATGAGTGGTGGCACTGAAGCATTTTCACACTTGGCCATCATAAACAATAGGCGTGCTCTTCCTCCAAAATACTAAAAGTTTCCCCATTATCTTCAAGGAGAGCACCCACCCAAGCGTGGGTTCCATTATGCTTGACTCAAAAATGCAAAATCCAGGGGACATCAAGAGCACACAAGGCGTTTTCTCCCATATCTTCGATGCCCTTGCTCACAGGCAATTGCAAAGCTGCAGCACTGAGGTGTTGTTTACATCCTTACACACTGATGCAAGCGACCTTGGAAGCATCCTCTCCAGAGAACTTCGTGTTTAACACAGTTGCCGTTATTGTCTCGTGGCCTTCATATACACAGTGCTGACTCCACACACAGAGACACAGACACACACAGACACCCCTCTCACAGTGGGTCCATTAGAATGTGTAACGCCTCACTGTAATGTGTCCTGGACCAGTCCCTTTTTGCTTACAGATTTGCCAAGCTCAGAAAGCAAGCAGAAAAGTATGTGTTAATGTGTCTGTGTATATTTTAAGAGGTTTTGGATGTAGGCTGAAGGCATAGCCCTGACTTAATAACTCTACATGGAGGTAATTGTACCTTTGACATTAATTACCTTTTTTTCCCACCTCAAAACCTCCTTTCATGTTATCTTTGTCAGACCATTCTTGTCTGCAGTCTTTGCCCCATCTTTCTGTGCTGTCTTCAAATGTTCCACTTGAGAAGGGAGTTGCTGGATATATCTAGAAGGTAAAAATAAAGAAATGTGAATCCTGGCCCCATGATCACAGTCACTCAGCAGGAATGGGATGGCACAATTGGCACAGAGGAGGTAACACCAGGGTCTTTGTGCCTGATATGCTTGCTTGGATACAAAGAGGGGGGAAAAAAACAAACCATGGAGGTACCGCACAACAGCGTGAGCAGCTTTTAAGTTTGAGCATTGTGGATATCAAGGAGCTGGTTGCTGAGAGCAGTCGGCAAACAGAAGGAGGTTGGGAGTGATAGACACAGCTGTCAGATAAAATCTTGCAGAAAACTTAACCTTAAGTTGGTCCCTTTGCTTGTAAACACAGACCTACCTGGTATGAGGAACGCGGTCATACTGGCTGGCAGATGAGCATGCAGTGTCAAAGTGAAGGGGAAAAAAATGCAAACATTTTCTGGTAGAAACACAAGTGGTATAATGAATTTTCCTGTGGCTGTTTAACACCGGGTTGACTCTGCAGCAATAAGTCAGTGCTGCCCAAGCTGAGTTACGTTAACTAAACATCTGGCCCAGTAAGGTCACCTATTTTATATTTATGTAACTCTAACCTGAGCCCAAAATACCAAATTTCTGCACACCAGACAGCTGAACTGTGGCCTGAACAAAGGTGGGAATGGAGCAGAAGAAAGAAGCAAGCAACTTGCAAAAAGGGAAATAGTGGACAATCTACGAGGGAAAAATCTTTGTTCTTAGAAGGAAGCCATCAGTTCATTCGGTGTTTTTTCCAGCACTAGACTCAGAGCACTAGCATATTCAGTTACTAGCCCAGCTTGTTTTGTTCAAGTTTGGGGACTAGATATTTATCACTCAGATCAGCTTTACAGCAAGTTTACATTGACCTCAGTGGAATAAGCCCTGATTTATACCATCTTAAGTAAGATTAAGAGTCAGCTCTTGGTTTTTAATGACTCAAGTGGAGCGTCAGGCGAGGCAAAGCTAAACCCCCTAGCTGAGATTCACACTTCCAGGTGTTTGCACAGTTTTGGATTGTCATGCTCTGTTTTGAACAGCAAGTCTGCTTTGAAAGGTTAGCCAAAAAACAGAGAAAGCAGAGAAAAGTCTGGATGTGCTTGCTTCTGCTCTGCCAAACTAGTGTTATTTAACACCTCAAAAGATGGTCTAAAAGCAAGACACATTGTGTAAAAGGGCAGAGTACTGAAGAGAGTGAGATTTGCTGTAACTAATTTTGTACCGAATTGCCCTCTCAGATTTTTTCCCCTCGTGCAGTGGTTATCTCTGTGCTTAGCCGGGGGGGGATGAAGAGGTCCCTTTCTGCCTCACCTGTAACTCAAGCTTGTGTTACACCGGAACAGTATGGCCCATGCAGTGGCTGGCCATTTCCACTCTTCCTTATGTGTACCCATCACCGTGCAGCCGGCAGGAAGGTACAGCACTGCCCACAGAGCCCTGTCAGCCAGGCAGAAACTCAGCAATCAATTTTCATATGCCATTTGAAGCACGGCCCTGTTGGGATATGAGGCAGTGACGTTTGGCTAACAAAATACAAATACCTTGAGTGAAATAGCTGCACAGAACCTCAGCGAGGCACCAGGGCTTTGAGGACTGAAAATACGACCTTTTTGTCTTGCACCATTTGGGGAAATCAATACTTGTGTCCTTGTTCTGTTCTCAAACTAAATAATTGCACAGCTGTTTTTATTTATTTATTTTTATTTCTTCTTTAAACCCATGCCTGATCTCCAGGACTCACAAGCAGCTCTGCAGTAAGTAGCTATCAGGTGGTTGAGTGCACAAGGCAGGAACCTCAAAGGTTACAGGCTCCTGGGTTGTGACTCCCTGACCATGCCTACTTGTCATTGATGGTCATGGTAGATCTCAATGGGAGAACATCCATGCCAATGTTTTTTCAGGCAGATATTATCTCCTTAGCACTAAGTACATGTGGTTCTCTTTGTTCCCTCTCTCCCAATAACTTTGGAACTATTTGACCTATGATGTCAACTAAATTCATCAGGTTTAACTAATTTAACTAATTCTGCTGTACAATCAATAACTTGCGTAAAGGACATTGGAGAGACCAGAGCCTCCATCCCTCAGTTCAGTCCTTTTCACTAAGATCAGACAAAAGCTTTGATTTCCAGTCCCCTCTAACTCGTCGTGCCTCTGTGGTGCAGACACTTGTGCGATGGATGGCTACCGAGCGCCTGCATCCCTCCCACACAGAGCAGAGTATGCAGCACATCGGGAAATTAAATTCAGTGGAGCTAAAGCTCAGTCCTCCATTTCACTCAGCTCCCTAAAAAACTGTGCCCACTACATAAATAATGAACTATTCAGAATAAGGAGATTTTCTTTATGCATGTTTGGACAGTGCCTAATAGCACAATAAAGCCCTGGTCACCTCAGAAGCCTTTACGTGCTTCTATAATATAAATAAATAATCATAAAAAATGAGTTGTCAGAGAAAGAGGTCATGGATCAGCAGAGTAAATCAAACTTTAACACCCCATCAGGGCCAGACTGCCTAGCAACAAAACAATACATCATGAAGAATTTTTCGTGCTTTATTATAAATTTAGATTTAAAAGAAATGTTGAAATCCCTGGGTCAAATTTTGCTCTCAGTTACTTTGGTGCAAACTGAGAGCAATTTATTGAAGTCAATTGAGCTGCTATACATTGAAGGAAGAAAGAAAAAATATCTCCATATTTTGTGAAAAACATTATTTTATGCTTTAGGTATAAGGAGTACATACTACTGTCTTAAATATTTACTGCTATATAGATATGGTTATTTTCTCAAAAAATTATCAATTTGGATTTCTGTGTTATTTACACTTCCTGTGCCACAGTCATTTCATTTCAAACATATATGAAGCAAAAGGCTTGTATCTCAAGTGACCTGAATGAGCAATTGTATCAGAAAGTTAAAACCAAGCCAACCAAATTCTGGTGTTTTAATTAAGATAAAGAACTAAAACTAATAAAACTACCTAATTTTTAAAAAGAAAAAAAGTAAACTGATTCTGAAAAGTCTGTTCAATTAATTGAATATGTGACAAGAAATTCAGGAAATGTCTTAACTGTCCAAAATCCATTTTCCCTCATACGTATATATATTTATTTTTCTTCTCTCATGCACAGTACGAGATCCATCTCATTTGTACTGCCTATCACACCAATTCAATTGCTGGCTTCAGGTCTGGGGTGGTCCATGCAGGCATCACTCATATGAGTGATCTTGGAAACTTAGCAGAGCTGATAAGCAGATCACCCCATAGGACTGTCCTTTGTCAAGGGAGACACTATTGAATCTAGTCTTTTATAGCCATCATAGGAATGTACCAGCTCCAGCCTCTTCCTCCTATAGTCCATGGATAAAGAAATACTCCAGTCTCTTCCTTTTTCCGCTATCTCAGGATGATTTATAAAGCATCTACCTCTTCCTTAATAAGACTTTATAGATGGTTTTTGCTTAACTTAAAATCAGGGATGTTTAATAACTTTCACATCCTGTCTCTTACAGCTTTACATGTTGCTGGGTATTGGTTTGACAGAGTTTCAGGTGTGGTAGTGATGTATTTTTGCAGATTTTTCAGGAGGGTTTAATATCAGATTTTTACTATGCCATCTGAATAATTTTCTGTAGGTTATTGCTTTGTCATCTGGCAGTGCTGAACTGCCCTCTTTTCCTCTCCTTCCTTCTTTGCAAAAATCACAATAAAATAAAATGGATTTATCAAATCCTAATGGTTTTCACAGCACTAGCTCATCTCAAAGGCTTGAGGTGGCCAGTTTCATCTTGTCTTTGATTATGTCATACAGGCCAGTTTGATCAGAATATAAATTGTGTTTTTCTTTCTCATTCTAATTCCAAAGGCCTGTTAAATTTTTGTGTAATGTCAGAAAATAGACATCTGATTAGACTGATAGATTTTGTAACATTAAGCTGTTCCGTATTCTGATGGGTTGGGTGATTTTAGTGCTTTGAATGGTAGATTTTTAATTGTAAACAGAAGTTGATCTGCATAGATTAATAATTTGTGAGTGTCTGGCTTGTCCTTTTATTTGCTTTTTGCATCCAGTAGTGTTTGCTAACGTTTCCAGTTATAAGACAAGTAATTGCATCTCTCTGTATACTGTTAGTGGCAGGGGGTTTACTATCACAGATCATGACAGATGGGCATGTGTACAGAGCTTTGATTAACACCCCAGATTTATTTTTAAAACTCTATATTTATTGAGTCAGTAGCACAGATAGTTGGGAATGACACTGATTTATTCCTTTCCTTTCCTAATATTGTGTCGTTGAGACTCACTGGAAATGAGTATTACAGATGGCCTGTGACCATACACATACTAAGCCATTTGAAAGTACCTGAATTACTTAGGACCTTTAAGGTACTGAAGTTAATGAAACTTTCTGAAACTGAATGGTCAACCTGCTTGAAGATCTGTAAGAGTTGATAAAAGAATTTAACACAAGAAGGACCAAAAATTTCTGTTATTTTTCAAAAATATTCTAAAGAGAGAGCCGAAAACCACTCAAATTAAGCAGCCAGAAACAAAAAGTAAACAAAACAGAAAATCATAGGCACTTGGAGGCCAACTTAGATGGTGTTCACTGGAAAACTCAATGAAACTCTAAAGCACCAGGATGTTTCTTGGGACTTATGTTCCACCAAGACAGAAAAACACTACCTTCTGCTACCTTGCACAGCATCCCAATAGCACAGAAAGACTTTTAGTACCTGTTCAGACATCCCCATCCATCTGTGGCACCCCTTGCTAAAATCCCCTGGGGCTTCTTACCTCACTCCTTGATCTCGGTATGAAATCAGTAACTTCAGCCACTTCCACTGAAAAATGTAACCTGAATAAAGAAAGGAAGAGGGGAACTAAGAGATGATCATCAGGTTTTAGTATGATAGCCTAAAGTGTTTATTTGGACAAATCCTTTTTGGAGTCTCATCTTCATCCTGAAGTTGTTCATATCTCCTACCTCTTGTGAGGGTGCCCAATCATTAGGTTTTCTAATAGCTGTGAATGAGAGGGGAGAGACATCCTAACCCACATTCATGGGAAGATGGGCAAAGAAAGGGGTAGAGAATGGGGACAAGAGTGCGCATCATAGAGCTGCAGAGAGCACACAAGGAGGAACCTTCTCTTCCAAATCTTTACTCTCTCTACTACTCTGATATTTTGCCTTGAAATGGCATCAAATAAATGCAGCATGGCTTTTTTTTTTCTTTAATTCTTCTCTTCCTGAGCACCCAGATCAACTCTGAAATGAACAAGCAGGAGGGAAAGCCACCACAGGACATAAGTCCTTTTCGCAAGTGGTAACATCCATCCAATATAAACCAAAACACATAGGAAAGGAAGAAGATAAGCAAAAAAATTTGGCAATATTTCAAAGCAGAGGGCAAAGGGTGGGATTGTTAAATGTATACCACTGAGCTTGTTTTGGATAAATGAATAGAATTAGTGCCAATGATCCTTTTCCCTTAAGGGGTAACATCTGTGCTTGATTTATCTGCAAATATTTATAGCAACCAGAACCATCCCAGATATCTCTTTGCCCTGTTAAAGCAGTTCATCACATGTGAAAGTTTTGAATCAGAATACTTGGAAATTTGGCTCTGATCAGAAAGTGGCAAGAAAAATATATCCCTATTTTTCATCATATTAAAGAGGACTCTCTTTGAACATCATAGTTTAGCACCAAATAAAACTCCTCTACAGATTTATACTCACATAAATATAGTTAGACAAAAGGGAGTTATCTTTTCCATCAGATTACATGTTGAACCTCTGGGAAAAGATATTCATGACCTTCCTCAAAAGAGTCAGATATAATCATGACTCTGTTGGTTTGACCCTATATAATGCTTATCTTTCCTCAGCAGGTATAACCCTTGGACAATTGTTACACATACAGATAATCAGTAAGAAAGATACCTGGCCACAAAGATGTCTGGCCAGAAACATGGCCTTAATCTTCTGGCCAAATATTTTTAGGGCCTCACAAATGGCACCAGAAATCAATGTGTGGGCAACTGATTCAAACCCCAAATCATTCTAGTCAGGAGAACCCAAAGGCTTCTCTCCAAAGTAGATATCCACTGACAGGTCAGCATTATTGGTGGCATCAGATAATGGGAGGAATGCTCAATTTGGTTGTCTAAATATAGATATCTAATGCCATCAGGATATGCCACTTGGTCTTCAGCTGTTAGTAGGATACCCTATGACCTCGCAAATGACAGAGATGACTGGGTTTAAGAAACTGCATCCCACCCTACCTCTCCACTGCAGTTCAAGCACTGGCAGCACACACACACTCCTGCATCTTGACATCTACATTGAGATGCTCTTGCTCCATGTCTGTAAGTCTGCTTTATACCCCAGAATAGGGATAACCTTAGACTCTATGTGGCACAAGTACTGTGCAGAGATTGTCTTACTAGGTACCAGAATTAGCATTCCCTGGTTTGCTTGGAATTTGCCCTGACCTGATTAGCCCAGCATAGAAACAATAACTGTCATCCTGGCTGGAATTTATGGGTATTAATGGCTTTACTGCTTTTTGTGACTTGGGTATCTTCATTTCATGATGTGCTGCCCTGTATTGTATTAAATTTGATCAGTGAGCCAAAGTCTCCTAAAAGGAGACTTTAAAGGGAGATACCCCGATCTACCCAATGAAGTCACTGCTCACTGGTTCTTTTCTATTTTCTTTCCAGACTACTTTACCCCTCTGCAACCTGGTGTATATTCCCTTTAATGTTCCCTTCCTTAAGATCATTTCCTCTCATCTCCTCTGCTATTCCATTTTCACTGCTTGCATTTCTTCCCCATGGCCCTCCTTTCCTTCAGCAAATCTGAAGGGAAGCAGAAACTCTGAAACACATTAGCTTTGGCTCATTTAAGTTTTTTCACCTCTGCTCCTTACCCTCCTACTGATGCTGCTCTGTGCCAAGGGAACAGGACAGAGAAGAGTAGGAGGAAAAGCTATTAGCATACACTGAAGCACAGTTGTATTAACATGCTCCAAAGCACTGTGTTATTTTGGCTGAGTAGGCTGAAGCCAAGATGAATGTGTTGTTGCATGGCATGGACAGTGAGCTGAAATCCAGCTCCTGGGGAAAACGAAGTATTTTGAAATTTATTGGATAATCTCTTCCTCCTGTTAGCTTGAACACTCGGAAGCTGAAAGGTCATGAAAACTTATAAAGGTGTTTAACTTTCTGCACAACGCAATGGGAAATAGAGGGTGGTCCAAACCTGGTCAACAGGGAAAGCTCAAAAATCCTTTTTAGGCTTCATTGCATAATATTATTTGGCTAGAAAAGAAATATAGTAACTAAGGGAGAATGCAAGTCATTAAGTGAATGGTTCAGATATCTACACAGAAGTGTCCAGTGCCATTTTAGACACGGGCCTTCAAGTGCTGTTTCTGATGCAAGTCATGGATTATCTGTGTGTCCTGTGCAGATTTCTAGGAGGTTTTTAGTAACAGTACTACACATTTGGGTTGCAACAGACCTCAGGAGGTAATCTACACCAATGCCACGCTCAAATATGCTTAAATTTAAAAAAAAATAATAATCTAAAGATGTTTTGATCTAAAGTTAGTTTAGAATCTCAATCCAGTGAAGCGTAGTGTTGCTTTCTTTAGTGATCAAGCCAGTTAGCAGAAGTCCAAGTTCTTATACGATTGTCAGCAATGCACTTTATCCCTAACCCAGGAAGGATAGCTTAACTACCAGTGCCTTCAATCTTCACAGAAAATGCCAGCAAAACCACAACATGGTGCCAGCAGTAAAGAATTATGTCCCATTAAAATGGGACAGAGACCTTTAATTGAGCACTAACAGATCTCAGGTGGTCATAATTTCAGGTCACTCTCTATCAGGACTATAATTCACTCTCCTTAGTAGGATTTCAATGACTTGTAATTGACATAGCATTATACACTATATCTTGCTAAAACTTCCTATAAATATCTTATTGCCATGTATCTGAAAGCTCACAGGTCCTATATTTGCATAATACAAGCTCATATTGATTTGATTCTTTACAGCCCCCAAGTCTTCTTATGCCCTGAATGTACCCGTGTTAAATACAGATCCAGAAGAGCTTTTTTAATGTTAGACCACAATACTGGCGATAAGCATTTGCCAGATATTAGACAGAGATACAACACCCCTGTTTTCAAAGAATAGTATATTACTCCAAAACTGGACTTCAGTGATCTAAAGGAAGGATGACATTATGTGCATTTATTTATGTATATGTGAATGCTGAAAAATCTTTTATTGAGTTGGTGATTAATCCATTGATAATCCAATATTAATTTTGACCTCTACCTGGTATTAAAAATTTTGATGTATTAACTGTGTGAAAGATTAAAATGCAATTATTTGTTTAGGACAGCAAATTAACATTTTGATAAAGAGGGATAATGCACAAGTAACTGCTTTTCAAATGTTTAATTTCAGTGATTTCCCTATTGGCAAGTATTTAAAACAGACACACAATAGGTCAGTAGAAAATTAAAGAATTGCTTTCTCTTCTGTTAAGCTATTTCTGTTTCCTTCTTTGTGGCCAGAATGAAAAGCAGAGAGTAAAAGAGGTTTGCCTGTTGCTTTTATTCCTGATCTGCCAGACAGATATAGAAGTAGACGTTACATGGGAGAATCACAACATACTCTTATAATTCTCCACAAATAGATAGCATGATGGCAGCTAAAAGAAAAATTATCTCTGAAAATAATCTTAAATGTGTGCATATTTGGGTGGGTGTGTTCCACTGCTTTAATTTTTTTGAGAGTTCATGTTTACATGAATCTTTTATTTCTAGATTAAGAGGCTCAAGCAAATGCTGAATAACATCAGAACACTAAAGAAATTGTTTTATTCCATCTTTCTGAAGTCATTAATAGCCTCTGGCCCAGGAAAAAAATACAGCTAAAAATACTCTCACATATTTTTGCTGGTAGTTCAGGCCATGAAGTTACTAAAAAAGTTACAATCACATGAATTTTATATAAAATATAAGATCCCTGCTGCCAATTGCAACCTTAAATATCCCAAAAGCTCCCAAGCTGCCTAGTCCTGAAAGAGCACTCTTTAACCAAGGGCCAACTCTTATTCTAACTAGTTAAGTATTAAAAATTCCCAATGCTTTAAAGAAACAGGATATGTCTC
The DNA here is from genome assembly GCA_028565335.1 of Limnodromus scolopaceus. Taxonomy (NCBI): domain Eukaryota; kingdom Metazoa; phylum Chordata; class Aves; order Charadriiformes; family Scolopacidae; genus Limnodromus; species Limnodromus scolopaceus. Next base: position 148,499,299 of record JAOXNO010000013.1, on the reverse strand, counting down.
TGTAAATGTGGACCCTGTACTTGTTTATCTATCTCTCTGTTTCTTCTACCTGTCTGCCTTATTACCTCCACCCAAGAGAAAGGACTGGACCTTTTTTTGTCTTGAGAAAATACCTGATAGTCCCTGCTGAGTCCTTTGGTTTCTTTTCTGAAACTCCTCACCACATTTTTAAGTATCCTGATTTTTGAAGTCAGCCCTTCTTTGAGCAGGGGACTGGAGTAGATAGATCACCTCCTGAGGTCTTATGATTCTTATGATTCAATGATTTTTCCAGGGTGCTTCCATTTGTCTCACAAAGTATATCCTTTTGCCACCTGATGGGAAACTTTCGAAGTTTTACTGAAAACAAGCCAAAAGTACGATAATTAGCATAGATGACTTGCTTGTGTATTTTCATACCATGATGTGTTTGGAATCCAATAAAATGTAAATAATTCCAGATTTCTTAGAGTGCAACACATTTTTGGGGGATAATTTTTACAACCACGTGATGGTTTTCATTCCTTTAAATTATCCAAACAATACTCCAAGTCTGAAGGAGCATAGTAATTTTCTTAGAATAGAGAAACACTTGTGGCAAGGCAGCAAAATCCTAAGAGCTTTATCTTGAAGATGACCATCAAAAACTCTCTGATGCTTATATCATACTTCAGTTGCCTAATACAGAAATGTCTAGAGGTATTCCTGATATGCTAAGGTACCTGATACACCTACCAACTTTTAAGAGAGATGAAACCAGGTTTGTAGAGTAGGGCAAATGGTGGACAGGTAGCCTACAGCCTCTAGAGAAACACTCCACAATTCTGTCCATGAAACCAACTCTCCCCCTTTGTGTGGGGCTGAGTTTTAGGTTAGGACATTTAAATGTAGGTGTCGGTATGTAGCTGCCTACATATGGACTAAGTGTCCGAGATCCCTGTTTAATCAATGCAGAGACCAGACTGTGGGAGACCAGGTGAAATGCCTTACTCTGTCTCGAATGATGGGTAATTTCTATTTTTAGGAAAGTGAATCAAGCCATTAGTTCTTCCAGTCTATGGTGCCTTGGAGTGGATTGGTTCACTCTAATGAACTGCACATTGGTGGGTCAGCTGAATACCTGTGGGACTACACCAACCAGACTCCCTGCATCTTCACTGGCCATAACAAGAGTTCAGATGGCATGTGCATATTAACTAAATTATAGCTTTCAGATACCCAAATGTAGGTGTCTTAATGTACCTTGAATCCCATAGTTAATGTAATTTCTCTGAGTGAGACAGTATCTCTTATCAGAAATAGTATAACAGTTGCCCTTGAAACAGTAGGATCAATGAACATTCTAATGTTTTTAATAGAAATCATAATGATATTTATAACACAAGTTAAATAATTTACTGTAATTTCAGCTTTCTCCAGAACTCTCTTAATCCCATGAGAGTCTTACGAACCTCAGTCCAAGAATCAAGAGCTACAAAGTCTTTTTTTTTTAAAGAGATCTGTAGGTGGGTATGAGAAGACATAATTAAGTTGCAATTAAGGCATAATAAGTGTGGGAAGGAGCAAGAATCTTGCCTAAACTCTTGTATGAGCTCTTAGGTCTTTATAAGCAGATCTGTAAAAGCATCACAGCTTTTCTGATCCAGGAGGATAGGAAAAGCTGATTCCTGCTCTCTGCCCTTCCCCAAAGGGCCAACCCCAAATGACTGCTGCGATATGGTATGCTAGATCAGGGCTGAGGTCAGGCATAGAATTAAAGGCATGTCAATAACAGCTATTTGGGTGGGCTACTGTTAGGGCTGAGACAAAAATATTGTTGGGAGCAGCAGGAACTGAAGAAGGTGACTTATTCCTGGATTCTCCAAGAATTTCAATGCTAGGGGAGACTCAGTGCCAGCAGAATTTAACACTATTACACAATTGTGTATGGATGAGGCCACAGGGCTTAGGATAAAACCAGTTTTACAGGCACAGTTAGGGTTAGTATGACTGAAACTATAGGTCATGAAGGATGAAATGGTTACAAGGGATGGTGTTGCATGGACTGTAGCATTAGCAATTAGTTCTGGGTAGAGTTTATGAAGCTATTGTTAAAAGTAGGATTAGTGTAATAGTAGGGTAAAGGAAGAATGGAATAAAAACATCAACTGTTTAATAAAGCAAACCTTAAAGTCTGCAGTAGTGCTCCTTCCAGCTTGGGTGAAGGTCTTCTATCCAAGATGGACTTTGCTTCGTCAACTCTCTTCTGTTAACAAAAAGCAGCATGACAGTTAAAGAGAGTGGAGAGAATCCTCTAAGCCTAAGAAAGGCAGGGAAGGACTGCTCACGACAGGAGTGAATAAAATTCATTGTGAGATAGTAAAGAACGCAGTCAGCAAATTCAGAAAACGATACACACACGTACGCATTCAAACACAAACCTCTGGTCTCAGACACCACCAACTTTGGTTTTACTTTTAAGGCCTTTACACAACAATATAATAATTCCAGGATTTGTTTCTGTTGTGTGCTTAACATTAATTCCAAACTTTAGTCTAATCTTACTCTAATCACTGATGCCAAATTCTTCTAAAAATAACAAAAATAACCTTAGACACTGATCGGCACTAAATTTATTTTGGCAATTTATTAAAAATAATATAACAAATACACCTCTTCCTGCCCTCTTTTTATAACCCTGTCCTTAAGATGAGTTTCAGTAGTACCATAATTGATAGCCACACATAAAATACAAGTAGAAATTATTGGCACAAGCATCTTAAAATTAATTTTACATTTGTGTAAGATAAATAATGCAATTCTTTTTCCCCTATTCTGCCCTGGAACTCTGTTCTGCCAGCTGCTCAGAGACTGAAAGAAGTAACCATGGTCCCTTTTTTAAAACACTGTAAATTTTCATTAGCTCATCTAAGGAATCCCTAAACTTAGACCATCCCTAAAGCTAAAAAATCTAACTATAACACAGACTTTGCTCATAGGAGACCCAGAAATGGTAACCAAACATGAGAGAAAAAAATAGCTTTTACTAATACAACTCAAGCCCATATTTTACATTAGTGTTTGTCCTGGTTTCACCTGTGATGGAGTTAATCTTCTTTCTAGTAGCTGCTGTGTTTTGGATTCAGTATGAGAATAATGCTGAAAACAGTTAAAGTTGTAATTGTTGCTAAGTGATGTTTACACGACTCGAAGACTTTTTCAGCTTTCCATACAAGCTGAAAGGAAGGATATATCGGAGAAGCTGGCCAAAGGAATATTTCATACCACAGACATCATGCTCAGTATATAAATAGGAGTTGGCTGGGGGGAGGTCAGGAATCCTCGATCAGTGCCCAGGATGGGCTGGAAAACTGATCATTGGGTGGTGAGAGCAACAGGTGTTGTATCACTTAATTTCGTATATTCTTTTACCATTATTATCATTATTTATTATTATTTTTCTCTTCCATTACTGTTCTATTAAACTGTCTTTATCTCAACCCATGACGTATGTTCTTGCCTCCTTTTCTCCCTCTTCTCCCTCGGGGGAGGGCAGGATGGAGGGAGTGAGTGAGCAGCTGCGTATTCCTGGTTGCTGGCTGGGGTTAAACCACTACAGTGGTCTACACACAAAGCAATAATACTTATATCTCTATTCTTTACCTTAAACCTATCCCTAACACCTGTAAATCTGACACTGTTAAAAGTGACACTGTTAAAAGTTGACTGTCAGACCCTGAAACCAAAGGATATAACAATAACCTAAGCCTCATGTAAAAGCAGAACTGGTTTTCTTTTCTTCTATGTACAGTCCACCATACAAATTTTCAGTATTTCCATGCTCATTTGTTTTATGCCCACCATAGCCCTAATTCCAACCCTGTTCGCTGCTTACTTTCCAGCCATACCATGAAGTTCAAGAAACAACAGTGAGCCACTTGGTTCATGTACTTCTTTTATTTCCATAGTCTAGAAACAGTACCACAAAAATTGTACTCATTTTCTGATCCCTAATACTAACTTTAACCTTAGTTCTAGATTTTCATATTCACGGATTCACGGATTAGACAGAGTTGGAAGGGACCTCTAAAGATCATCTAGTCCAACTCCCCTGCTAAAGCAGGAATGCCTAGAGCACATTACTCAGGACTGCGTCCAGGTGGGTCTTGAAAATCTCCAGAGAAGGGGACTCCACGACCTCTCTGGGCAGCCTGTTCCAGGGCTCTGGCATCCTAACTGTAAATAAGTTTTTCCTCATATTTGAGTGGAACTTCCTATATTCCAGTTTATGCCCATTCCCCCTCTTCCTTTCGCTGGAAACCACTGAAAAGAGTCCAGCTCCATCATCCTTCAACCCACCCTTTAAGAACTTGGAGACATAGATAAGGTCTCCCCTCAGTCTTCTCCAGGCTAAAGAGCCCCAGCTCTTTGAGTCTTTCCTCATAAGGGAGGTGCTCTAATCCCTTAATCATCTTGGCTGCCCTACGTTGGACTCTCTCCAGTAGTTCCCTGTCCCTCTTGAACTGGGGAGCCCAGAACTGGATGCAGTATTCCA
>JAOXNO010000013.1:148477575-148494686 GCA_028565335.1 Limnodromus scolopaceus | reverse complement strand
CCCAGGGACAGAGGTGAGACTAATTGGCCTGTAGTTCCCTGGGTCCTCCTTCTTGCCCTTTTTGTAGACTGGTGTGACATTAATTTTGTCTAATTACTCCAGGGTGACTGTGCAGCTTTTTAAATACCACAGTTCAGGGGTTAAATAAGAGTTAATGTTTCAATAGGAAGGATTTGGATTGGATTGGAGGAAATGACAATAATCTTTTGTGGTAGTATTGAGTATTACCCAGGAGTAAAGCTGAATATAGGTGTTAATGAGAACAGGGGGTGGGGGGTGTCTGTTTTTTGTGACAACTATCATGGGTTCATGAAAAATTTTTAATATTTCTTTGAATAAGGAAAGGAATAGGATAAAAGCTATAACATGGTTATACCTTATATAAGAAAAGTAATATTCATGCTTGTGTCTTTTTGAGATAAAGGCTTATCTGGTTACTTTTAGCTGTGACTGGGAAGCACAGTAGGGTTAGGGTTAGAATTATGGGAATGAGGGAGATAAGTGCTATAATTATGATTGTATATTGCAGATGGTGCTTTCATAAGAACCACTTTTTATAATTATATTTTTCTTTCAGGTTATGCCTGGTGATTGCAAAATAGCTATAACAAGGTTAGTGTTAATTTTCAAAAAGTGAGAGTAGAACACTATTGTACTGACTTCAGACCTTCACAATAAAATAATTTCAAATTGCCTAGCCAAAGGATCATAGTTATCATTTCAATTCTTATCAATGACATCCACTCTCTTCTTAAAGCTGCCTCTGTCCTCCCTGGTTGGAAAGTTTCCACAGAACCTTAGATGATCCCATCACAACAACCAACTTCAGCAAGAGTTTTATTTTGCATGCTGTACAAAACATAGTCACAAATTTGCCCCTTCCCACTTCTACAAGTTTTGAACCATCAAAGAGTACCAAAGGTTCTGAAAGGAAAATAGACAATTAGCTCCGGCTGTCCCCAGAACTCATTTTTTCATGCTGTGTAGTTCTAAATATTGACCATTTTGGAGTATTCTACCTTCTCCTCAACGCATTGCCATTTGTAACTTTAATTCTTGCTGTTAACAAAATTCCTTGGCTCCTCAGGTCTACTCCTTAGCTCTCTGCAATAGCCTCCAAACAAAAAGGTGCTCATTTTTCCTTTTCCGGGCACTCAACTCTCTAAATCTTCTTGATGATTCTCTTTCAGCAGCTGTAACCTAATGCTAAACACAAACCTTTCTTTTTGAAAAAATCTGTGGACCCCAGAAAGTAAAAACATAAAAATAAGTGAGTCTTATGAATATCAACATTCATTATATCCTTAAAGGTTTATCAATAGATTTTGTCTGAAAAGTTTTGGCTTTTATTTTTTCTAACCATGGACCTATTTATCCCTCTTTAATAAATTCAGTGGACTTCAAGAGTTTCCAGTAAAAATGGACCAATGAGAAGGTGGGGTACAGAGCAACAACAACAAGGATGAGTGTCTGGAGAGAGCATAGATATGTGTGAACCGTCACTTTGAACATAGACCAACAAAGGAATAATGGAGAAGAGGAGAGGATATGTAGGTTGGTATGACTTGTAATGATTTTAGGGCAGATTGGCTGTTGTGAACTGACATGTGATAGGGCATAGCTTAGGGTTAGAGACTGGGTTTTGGAAGGAAGACAGACTGGATATTAGGAAAAAAGATATTATGGGTCACTCCTTCCAACTTTAGCTTGATACCTCCTCTCATCTTCAGACAGTAGGTACTGGCCAAGGCTTAGTATGTGCTAGGAAAATGGTATAAGGGGAAAACTACTGCAGCTGAATAGACCTGAAACAGCCAAACAAATTAACTGGTTAATCATGTATTTAAATGCCCATAAGCCCTATGTTTGAGAAATCAAATGGGAGCATATGACTAGATACACATAGAACTGGGAAAGAGAGATAATAATAATAATAGTATAGCAACAACAACAATGAAGTATTGCATAGACACTGTCACGTATACAAAATGTGTTTAATATTATTGAAGGAATGATGATGGTGAAAATCAAGCTACCTTCCCGTTCCCACTTTTTTTGTTACTCTCTTTCCTTTATTGTAATGGACTATGGATGGGGGTGGGGGGTGGGGGTGGTGTTTAACGCTCACTCTGAAAGAGGCTGGAATTGGTTTAGTATCAAGAGACACAAATATTAATGTCATGTTTCACTCAAGGGTACACGTAAAACTGACAGATGCTCAGGATTTATTCTGCGTTTGCTAGGAAGAGGCTGATTAGGAGTATATCTCTAAAGGATTTTTACAAAGACTGACAGTTTTAGAAAAGCTTCCAAACTAATCCAGCATAGGTACTGATATGGTCCACAAACGCTGTGGCTGGAGAAGCACTTGGACCATGCTGTGCTTGAAAAGAGATTTAGTTTGGGACCATTGCAAACTGCTTAGAAATTCTGACATCATGTTTACCAGAGGGAAAATCAAGGAAGAAGGTTTAACAATCTCATAAACTGAATCGCTGTCATCCTCCTTTGCATCGCAGGCCACTAGTCATGCATGTACAATAAAGATTTCTGAGGTCTCAGCATTGAGATATGTCACTAGATGGAGTATAACTTTAAAGACTGTAAATGTATTCTTGTAGGAAGAAACTGTCTATTTCCCCAGATATGCTGGCAGGATTAGACTGACTTTAGCGCCGTGTATGTATTTCAAAAATCCACTGCAAAATATTCAAGGAGTGCTCCACAGAGAACATTGCATAGGATATTTTTCTTAAACATATGGCAGAAAGCATATTAGCATAAGTAACTTCTATGACATTTCCCTTTCCTCCCATCCCCAGAATTGCTGTGAGGCAAATACAAAGTGTAAGTAAGGATCTGGAAGAAGAAGAGGAACAAGTAGGAGTTGGAAATCAGGGCTGGAATTCAAAATCAGAAGGTTCCTGAGGACCAGGTTTTCTTAAAAAAGCAGTTGCATTTTCCTAGCTCTTGAAATAAAAATTCTTGAAATTCAGAAAGTCCTAAGTCAACTGATGAACCCATGAAGGGATTTTTGTGTGTATTTACACATCTGTGTAATTAACCTAGTAATGAAATTCTTGTGACTGGGACTTTTAACATTCCTATCTCTACCACAGAGCATCTTTGGTAAATTATATAAATGCAATGTGGTTTGCCAGTGAGAGGACGAGGGGCAACGGGCACAAGTTGGAACATAGGAGGTTCCACTCAAATAAGAGAAAAAACTTCTTTACGGTGAGGGTGACAGAGCCCTGGAACAGGCTGCCTAGGGATGTGGTGGAGTCCCCTTCTTTGGAGACTTTCAAGACCCGCCTGGATGCAGTCCTGAGTAACATGCTCTAGCTCTAGGCAATCCTGCTTCAGCAGGGGAGTTGGACTAGATGATCTCTATGGTCCCTTCCAACTCTAAAAATTCAGTGACATTCAGTGAAAATACAGTGAAATGTGCCTCGGCTACCCACATGCAAATTTAGAATGACAGTGCTTCCTTTCTGTAATCTATTTAAGTTGTGACCAATTTGGGAAGTAAGCTGGGTCTACCAATGCCAGAGGCTATCCCAGATCATCTGTGTCTACTGCTAACAATGCAAAGCTCCACACACTTACAGTCTTGCAGCATTAAAAATAAATCTGAACACAGTAAAGCATAAGAAACCATTTTCATCCTCTCCTAGTCTAGTCTTCAAAATGCTCCTAGGAGGCCCAACAAGGCTATGAAAATAATTATCAGAAGTGATTTGATAAAGAAAAAGAAGCGGATGATAGCAGATTTTTCATCCCTCTTCAGTCACCTGGTATCAGCAACATGATAATCCTGAACTCCAAATACATCATTACACTTATGCAAGGACCTGATGACATTTTATACAGTCATGAACATATATTAGGGAAAGCATGATAGGGAAATGTAGCTGGTTTTCCTGCAACAAAACCTTGATAACCAAGTTCCAGAAAAAGAGCACTCAAAACCCCAAGAGACTTAACAAACTTTGTTTCTTTGCCCAATTAAGACCTCAGCTGCACCAGTCACGGTGCCTGCCTTGTTGTAGTTGCTCTTCCTCACCTGAGACAGGAACTCTGTGATGACAAATCCATGCTGACTGCACGTACTCCTGCAATTTGAGAATTCGAGCACTCCAAATAGGAGTGAGCATCTCAAATTTTGTGTCAGATTGATGCTAAAATGTGATTTCATAGAAAAAGTGGCAAGATTATTTTTTTGACAAAAGGTGAACAGCCAACTGTATTCCAGTTGCACAAAGTTTCAAATCTTCACTAATAAATGTGCTATGAATGAAAACTCTACTTTGTGAAACTTTCAGGAAAACAAACAATAGAAGTAAATTATTATAGTGTACTTTTTTCAGCATTATCACATTCATGGGAGCAAGTGAAACAACTGAAACAGTTGTTTAACCAGTAAGTTCTGCTTTTCAGTCATGATATTAGCATGTTTCTCAACTGGAGTTTTAGACTCAAAAAGCACTGAGATTTCTAATTTGGACTTTCATAACCAGAACAACGTTGATCTCATTGAAGCTGACAGTGGAGAGACTAAGTGGATCCTAAGAGTAATTTCAAATGACAAAAGGAAGTCGGGCAGCATTCAGCTTCAAAAAGTTAATGGCCCTCTAGGCTGAGATCTTAATACAACAGGAAGACAGTCAAATTATCATTTCACCAAGACCCAAAGAAAGTGACACTTTTGGATATCATCATGTAGACTGAATAGTCCAACCCAAGTAAGCAAGAGAAAATGCTGCAGATACAGCATGGCCTTCTTGATCGCTTATGAAAAGGTCCTGGGTGCTGCAGTCAGGAGCTGGAACAGATTTCAGAACACGCTATTGCTGCTCAGAGACAGCCCAGGGATAGGCATTGTCACACACGTGATGAGTGGAGAAACAGGACAAAAAAATTTGAAAAAGGTTGGGTTTTCCAGTTTTAAATATTTTTGTAGCGCTGCAGTGCACTGGGCTCCTCCCCTGCACTGGTGTTTGTATCCAGCCTCACCAGAAAGTGTTGTCATTAATGAATTTATGGGGTTTCACATTTCTCACCATATTGAAAGTTACTAAGCTATCTAGCATGAGTTCAACTTTAAGCTGCAATAGGAACTGGAAGTCCTGTTACACTGACAGCATCAACAGTGTATTTTTGATAAAAATTTATGTCAGCTATTTAGATTTTAAGGCAATTTGCATTGCTATCTTCCATCATCGTACTTAACTGAAGTTCCTTAACAGTCTGTAGTATAGAAGTCGGAATAAAACTGTGTTTAAAATGCTAGTTCCCTTTAAATGTTTCTGCAGCCAAGCCCTTATAAGGAGGATGTGTAATTATCTGCTCAGCAGTGATTCCAGATAGATGACTATGTGTCCCTTTCATTTTGAAGAGAATTTTCTTACAAATTTTCAAGACAAATATTTTCCACTGTGAAGGGCAGTATGAAGTTTTAAAAGCAGAATAGGAAGATGGTACAGGATGACAAATAAGGGATAGAGTTTCATTCTGAGGGTTTTTTTTTAATCAAGATAAAAAGGCTTCACAGTTCTCCTGCTTTTTCTCTATCTCCATTTTTTTTTTACAAAGCATGAAGCTGATGAAGAATGACAGAGTGCTTTTCACCCACAAGACTGCAGATTATTTAGTATACATAATACCTTACAAAAGCAAATCCAGATCACCGCATTTTTCAAGCTTCTCAAATGAGTAAGTGGATTGTGGATTTGTTCCACCCTTCCCTCAAAGAGATCAGGCTTCACAGGTCTTGGACTAATTTGCGCAGAGGGCAAATCAGAAGGACATTCACAACCAGTATAAACACATTAATAAGCCTTAACTAGTTCATTGGCTGGCAATAAGGAGAGCTGTGGCCTCGAGCAGCTACAGAGTAACTGGCCTGAATTTTTGTGTAGTAATCATAGCAAAGTGGCAGATGTTGTTTACATCCAGTGTTGGAGGATTCCCCTTGAACACAAGCTCAGATTGGACTGTGACAGACTGATCTGGCACAACAGAGCACTCCGCTCCTTTTTAGGCAAGTTTAACAGAAAATAAATGGATTCCCCCTAGTATTCACAAACAGCTCTAGCCCTGAAATAATTATGCCAACGTTCAAAGTTTTAGAGTCTATGCCAGCATGTGTGAAGAGAATGACAAGAAAAACACCCTTCAAAAGTATATTTCAGTAAATGCCCGGCATTAAGTACGCTTTCAATCTCAATACGTTCTCCACCATGACTTTCATGTTCTTTTTTCAGAGCATAAAGAAAGCATGGCCACACACACATTTTTTAGAATGTGTGTGACATAAAGGGTACTGTCCTGAGCAGTATTTGTAGAAAGAATTGTGAACACAGCACCTGACGTGTATCCTCACTAACTCCTGTGCTTGAAGATTTCCAGGACTTCCAAGGAATCCTTCAAAGAGCTGTTGAGTTGCCTATTCCACGCTGTGGCTTCGGTGATACCACAGTTCACACCTCCCAAGAGACACCCTTACTGGATGGCACTCAGCACTTTCCTGTTTCCCTTATTTTATCTATAAGGAGCAAATTCTGCTCTTTGACAGGTCTACAATCACATTATTCTGGTCACACATGCCCATTTATTCTTTCCATCAGTCCATGTAGACCAACTCCACCGGAGTACATTTGATAATGAGCTATAAGGGTGTCACAGGCATTGTTGATCTGTAAAAGCCATTAACAGATGGCATATATAGGACTTGGTATGACCTCCCCACACACACCAGTACCCGCCTTTAAATTTTCAGGCCTCATTTTCATGCTTTTTTTTTTTTTAGCAAAACCATAACCATCAGATGTGCATGTAAATCATAGATGCAGAATCTCCTTCCATAATAATGACGCTTGTGTGATATGTCATGAAAATTCATTATGGAAACGGAAACACCTCGGTTGATAAATGCTCCTAGGATGCTCTTCACAAGAGAAAATAAAGGCATCTTCTTTGTCTGGAAAATGCAGATTCAGGAAATTTCATCCATGTCGTTGCTTAGGGCTCAGCTACTGCAAATTGGATTTTGGAACCTAAATTCTCCTGAAGTAAGACTATATTCACACTGAGACAGATAATTTGTCATTACTGCCCTTCATCTGATGGGAAGACTTATTTTAAAAGGCTCCCCAACAGATGGATAATACTGCTGCATGATCCAAAATACAGTGTTAAAAAGTGATGAATTTACATTTTTATTTATTTCATTTTTAAATAAGATTGGTGCATTTAATATTGTCAAATTAAATGTCATATCTGCTGGATAAAAATGTTGCTCCTCCTTAGAAGCATCTCTTAAAGAGAAAAACAGTTACGGTGCTCCTGACCTGTATATTTCCTCTTTTATTGGAAATCTGGGATTTCTGAACAAGATCTAAACAAATAAAATATTTTTATGCTTGCAGGATAATACTAATATAATCAAAATCACATTTTAAAAATAAAAATGTGGTTTTCCTTTCTAAAAAAAAAGTCACAGTCTGCCATTTCTGTGTGATTCCTTTGAATTATTTATGAAATCAAAGCTTGTAAAACAACGACTTATCAGGGAATGTTCTGAATTCAGCAAAACAGCATTTTCTGATGAAGAAAATTCTACAGAAAACTTCTAACAAGTTCCACAAAACTGACAAGTTCCACAAACTGCAGCCTAATAAAAAGTATCTAGCAGAAAAAAAAAATCTGTTTTGTAAGTCTTACAAGAGGTGTTTACATGCTCTGCACGAAATAGTATTTTCTCCAAAGATTTATCTGTTTCTAATATAGAATTGGGGTTTTTTATGTCAGTGGGTTTCATACCCATATGGAGAACATCTCCATATGTGATCCAATTTCTTCCCAAACTTCACAGTTCAGCTCCAAACTGGAATAACAACAGTGCTTGAAAAAGAAAGAAAAAGCCTACCACAACCCCCATGTACACACTGTAAAATAGTAACAATTCACTTTCAATCCATTCTTACATTATTGTTTTTTGTAAATGTCTTCAGACCACCAAATATGAAACTGGCTCTATCCTGGTGTTTGTATTACTGCAAACTCTGAATATCTCTAACTGCTTGGAAGAGAACCCGTTTTCTACCGTGTCTGATTTCTTTGAAAATTGCAGGAGAAAGATCTCAGAGAAAATGGAGTTTTGTGGTGCTTTTAAAATAAGCAGAAGTGTAAAGCTTATTGAAGGAAGATGCCTTTTGCCTGTAGTTCTAGGACTTATTAAAATTGTAGTCTTCAACCAAAAAGACTATAATCTACCCTTGCAACTCATTTAAGACCATATCTTAAAATGTCTTGGTGTTCTTATTCCTTTTCTTCACTGCCCCTGGATTGGGATGAGAAAGCCAAGTACCTCATTGCTTTCTACAGATGCTGGCATAAAATTTCATCGTCAGAGCAAGCCCCAGCAGAGTGCCTCACCATTTAATCCTGTGGGCTTCCAGGCAGTAGACAGGCAGTATTGGACAGATAAACAGTAGTTCTCAAAATATTTTAAAAATATCATTTGAAACGCTGAAAATTGACCTAAGACAAATGGGAAGATTGTGGCCAAAAAAAAAAATAAATTAATAATTCATCCCATTGATAGCTTTACTCAGATGATAGGCAAGTGGAAGATCTTTTTCTGCTTTCACAGAAAATGAGGAGAAAGGCAGTAGTCCACAGACGGGATGAGAATATAAACCAGTATGGGTGAGGTTTTCTCTGTAGCACATGCGTGGGACTGACTGCTTACTGGGCACCAGGGATGACAACACCCAGAAGACATCCCAATGTGGTTACTCCTTCCCAGATAAAAATGTCCATCATTTCTTTCATTCTTTTTTGCAAGAAACTAGTGTATCAGTGTGGATCCCCAAGAAAAATGCAGCAAAAGGCTAATATTTTTAATTGCCAGCCAGTTTTTTCAGCATGGCACTGAGCAAAACTGAGGGAAAACACAGAAGACAAATTTCTCTGAGGATGTTAGTTCCACACACCTCACAAAATAAGGATGAGAAAGAAAAGACTTAGATACACCTAATGTACAATACCGTGCAAGTGGAAAACTGAAGGATGAGTGTTAATCTAATTTCTTCTGAAATAAATCTTTGCGTACTGTGGCAAGATGCAGTGCCAGGTCACATAACACCATCACAGCAACTGCAACAAACAGACCATCCCAGGAGCAATTACTGTATGTAAAGAATAATAAATATTAACAGAGTATTTTACATTTATATAGCACCTTTCATCCCAAAGGATTCTGAAAAACTTGACAAGTTTAAACATACACACAGATTTATATACAGAAAACAACTTCTTCCACTGCTGGAACACAAAACTGCAGAAAGTCAGAAAACAAAGAAAATTACTTAATCTAAATCTACAGAGGAAATCCTCTCTCTCTCTTTCTTGTGTTGTAGTGTAGAAGGTCTGACAGAAGAGAAAGGAATTAGATTCTGGTCTAACTTGCTTCTTCTAGTTCTAATACTTCATTTGTTGCGGAGGCTCTATCTGAAGAAATCCAATATTCATAACGCATCTGGACCTGGTCCTGGGCAACCTGCTCTAGCTGATGCTGCCTGAGCCAGCTGGTTGGACTAGATGTCCTCAGGATGTCCCTTTCAATTTAAATAATTCTGTGATTTTCCTGTACAGCTGAAGCAAAAATTTCTTTGGTGGTACATGGCAGCAATCATACAATTTCATCATAAAATACCTACCTGCCTATTTACTCTTGATCTTCAAGAGATAGCAAAAAGGGTTTCAAACTGCTAAGGCATGAGATTAAGGACCAAGGAGATAATTTTCCAATAGTGATAACAAGTACTTAGCCTTAAGGAAAAGATTTTTTTTTTGACACAAGATAATGGAGTTTTTTCCTGCGTGGAAAAATGAAAAAAGGCCAGCTGCTGGTCCGCAAACTAACCAGCTAGTAATGGTAGCTGGTGGGGAATGCAGACTCTGTGATGCTCTGAAATCCTCAGTCTGGTGATTGGGATTGCAGAGCCCATCTGCAGCATTTGTTCTTCACCCATATTACAGACCTGGAAATCCTATAGCACAAGAGACCTCAAGAGTCTCACCAATGATGACATGTCTCCACAGGCCATCATGGAAAATCTCCATTGCATAGAAAGACAGAAGCTTTCACAACCAGAAGTTTATCAAAGGTTTAAGGTAAATGATTACCCATCCTAACCTGAATTTATGAAGTTATAATATATTTAAATCTGTTAGGGAAGCTGGGAAAAAGTTCAGATCAAGTACTCAAGCAGACAGAAGATTTTTATCAACACATGAAGCTCAGGGATGAATCCCAAGTAGGTATTTCACAGACTAAAGTTTCCAATACAAAATGTCTACCTGAATTTACGTCTGAGAGTGGCAAACAGCAAAACCCAGAAAAACCAAAACAGTTAAGTGCCCACCTAGCTGTTCTGGAATCATTCCTGACAACTAACCATGGTTTAGGCATATTATAAATAACCTTATCTGAAATCCACAGCGTTAAGAAAACATCACAGAATTAAAATTTAAATCTTGATAAATACATACACCCACACACATGCACACACACTGTCCTGACATTTAAAGGGCAATGCTTAGCCAGCTGTATTTCTATTTTCCGTCATGATTCACAAAAGTATGATCCAGGCTAATAATAACACATAGCAAAATACCTTCTCTCCATATTGCTGTGATTTATGAAAAGCTTTTTCAAGATAACCGTGCCAAAGCTCCAGGTGCTGGCCAGGTTAAATTGATGTTGGAACAGAGGGAAGCGCTCTTCTCTATCATTGCTGAGAAATAAATATGATCCCAGTCTGGTTCAGTGTTGGGTTTTACAGAATAAATGAGGCTATATTTTTATATAAACGAGCGACTTGAGCTACAAAGCAGAACTACATAATTTTACATAGCTAAACAGTAATTTGGGTATCTGTAAGAGTCTGCTGCCACAGCCAAGGAAAGGCCAACTTTTTAAGCATTATGGAGGTTTAATACACTGGACTAGCACCTGAAATGTTGGTAAACAAGAAGAAATCTTCCTAGATTTCTCATCTTCCTAGAACTTAGATCAGTGCCAGACACTCCAAAGTCTCCCATCACCTTCTGACATGATGTGGACAGACAGGGCTCTCCTGGAACAATCACATTCCAGAAATTAGTGACTTACCATCAAGGTTGAAGGGCAATACCTAAAATTGAACTGGTCTTCAGCTTACACTACTTGACATTGATATTGATGTCTCCAATTGATTTCTATAAGATGAAAGGCAGGAGAAGAGCTGTGGCATGGTATGGAAGAAGGAAGACAAGAAGCCATGACAATGGAGTGATTTTCCCCATTTTTTGCTGTTAATAAGACTATAAATACACTAAAATATTTTTTTATGTTTGTTTTACTAAGCCTTTGATAGCTACCTACTCTAAAGGCTCAGAAAATAAAGGGAATATTCACAGAGCAGAACAGAAGGATCCTGCAGTGATCTTATATGCACAGACCCCTTGACCCAGCCACCTTTCACTGATGCAGGTTCGAGTAATGCAGAAATGTTTCGGTGGGCACTAAAACTGCTACTAGTGTCCACAGCAATGGGCACGGGAAGCTGACATTTCTAACACACATAGAAACAAAGCAGAAATCACACTGATTTATTCAGCACATTAATACACAGAAGTGCACCAAGTCAGGCAAGCAAAGGAACATATGTGTGCAGCAGGAACACCCAGCTAGGTTTGGATTGGCATGGTGGTAACGCTAAAAAACCTGCAGAGCATGTTCTGTTCCCTGGAGGCAATGGATGTGCTGTAAATAAGGGACAGTGCTCCAGGTTGCTTCGTCTGCATCTCTGCTGCTGTGGAAGGGACACTGGGAATGAATCAGTTCTGCAAGCTCCTGTCCAGTGGTCACCACTCTGTCAAGTACCAGAGAAACTTAGTTTTAAAGTATATCCCTGTTTTCTGCAGGGAAAGACATTTTTGCCTGTATCAGAGGAAAAGAAATAACCCCTGGTTACTCCAGTGTCAAGATCCTAAAACCCAGGATTAATGTGCTGAGTAGCATCAGAAGACACCACTTACCCTGAAGATACAGAAAAGGATTTATCCTCAGTTAAAAAGCAAAAGAAAGGAACACAAGAAAAGAGGTGAGCAGGGCAGTACCATGTGTACATTACAACACGTGCTGTGTAGTCATTGCAATGCTCTGGTGTCCACATTTTCCTGATATCCCGTCATGAATTGCGGAGAGGAGTTTGAAATCTGAAGCAAAGGCAAAGGGATAATTAATCTGCAAAGTAGTAGCAATATATGTATTTTAAAGGAATAGATATAGTGTAAGTAAAAAGAAAGGGAGGAAATGCACTGGATATACAGTGCAGTGGCAAGGGTAAAGGATGTAACTAATAGCACAGCCTTTCCAATATTTAAAAAATACAAGGGCAAAGTGGGTCTGTTGATCGGAATAACCATTCATTCCATAAAACTGTGTAACAAGTAAGTAAATGAGGTTCACATCCCAACCAGAAGTAAAATGCAGAGCAGGAAAGTGAGAATTCCTTAATAAAGTTGCAAATGAGTCTACTGCAGCTCTGTATGAGTCTCATTAAAAAAATAAGAAGGTGGAGACAAATCTTCTGTGGATCACATTCGCTTGTGATGCCAAAACAGAGAGAGGCCAAAGTCCACCAGAGAGAAACAAAATACTCCATGGCATGGGAACAGCAGTCTCCATCCCTCTGCCCACTGCAAAGTGTTATCTACACCCAGAAATCATGGTAAATGAAGGTGATTCATTGTATGTTATAGAACTGAAAATCAGTCCTAAGGACAGATACAGTCATTCTCAAAGGTTCTTGTCATAAAGAACTTCAAAGTTTAATCTGAAAACATGAAGAGCTGTAAAGAAGTGAAGCCAGGTAAACTCTTGATGACACTTCATGTGAAGTTGCCTAGGGAAACCTCCAGTGAGGACATCAGCCTATAGCAGGAGTTACTATGTATATTTATAAAATCTCAGTAAAGGCCTGCTTAGAGAGAAAATATCTGTCCTGAGTTTTAAATCCAACTTGCCCAAAAGTTTGGCTGATAGGTGTTATACTGTCATTTTTCTATACATTATTTCACACACGCAAGCTTGTTGTCTTCCTGGATCAGCTGCTAATCACTGTGCCATTCAGCATGATGCCTTTTACTTTGCCCATATTTTCTTTACAGAAAGACTGATTTTTTGATTCAGTTGTGCTCCAAAGCTTGGTGCAATCCTTAAGAACAACAGTTTCTACGACAGCATGTGTGCATTCAAGGAAGATGCACCACTGACTGAGGGAAGAGGCATCTGAGTTCAGTTTTTCTAAACTTATAATATCAAAAATTACACAGGGATGGTCCCAAAGAGAAGGTCTTGTAGATTCACAGCAGGGCTCCCAGAAACTGTTGGATAAGATATCGGTATGAAAGGAAGAGCTGAAGCAGTAGGGACCTCATCAGAAAGGGAAAGTCTGCATCCTGGCTCAGTGAAACATATAATCTTCTTCTGTTTGTTAAAACAAAACAGAGAAAAAATACATTTCAGAAATCAGAAGATTTGCAGCAGCTCCCTTATGGAAGAAACATGGCAATAAGCCTGCTGTGAGATGCTGAGTTGCTCAGCCATGGTGAAGTGAGCACAGATCCAGACTGTAATGTTTGATGATCAATTTGGTGCTTGTTTCTTTTCGTTTCCTTTGCTTTAGTGTACTTTCATGATATTCCTCAGACAGATCCATATTCTTTACACAGAACCATAATGCCTGAGGCTGATAACTGTATGACCTCTCTCGGTGCAGTCATAAATCTTGCCTTTAGGTGTCTTTTCTCGAAGTTAAGTTGTCTTTTATGTCACATTCACTTCACTTTCTCAAACACCTCCTGCAGGTTTTGAGGGGGTTGAGATTTTTGTTGCTTCTTTTCCCCTCTCCAGCACTGAGTTGTGGGTTTCTTGATTCTGCTGCTATTGTGAAGAAAACAGATAGATAATTACGAAGAGCCAGCAGCTGTGGCTGGCAGAGGAGAGCTCTTCATGTTCCTGATGACTCCCTGCCCCTGCAAAGGGATGTTTCCTTCCCTTGCAGTAAAGTCTTGTGTTGTGCCAGCACCAGGAACTAGAGGGCACCTCTAAAACTACTCACTCAATGCCCTAGGGCTCAGAGAAGAAGTTTTCCTTGAAGTACCTAAGGTCTACATAGCCTTTGTTATTGCTCCCTGCAATACCATGTCTGCCTGGCAGGGCTCCCTTGCCGTGTCCCTGCCTGCAAAGCACCCTGTGCAGAGGGACCTTAATATTTGTGCTCGTAGGCTGGGCATGGGCTGTCCTGAGATTCTTACTCTGTGTGACACATCAGCATCCACCACCCCTTCGGTTTTACTGCTTAATTGTTTGGTTTTTTGTTCATCTAAATCTCACTGCTGGATATTAAACGTCATTTGCAGCAACCACACAAACTGGGTGCACACGGGTTTTAGAAAGTGAAAATTACTGTGAGTGAGGAGCGACAGATTATTATTTGTGTTCTATTATAATTAATTACTTTGCACAGCTGGAAACCATGTTACAAGTCTTAGGTGTTTGCAAGAATGAATGGCCTTGTAAAATGTAGCTGGCAGCTAAATCCATTCTTGTCATCCATGCTCGTTTTTGGTGCTCTCAGTGCTGGATAGATATGCCTGCCAAAGACTCTCACAGGCCCGTTAGTGTCTGGAGTGGCTGTGCTCTTAAATAGACATTTTTATTGTTCTCTGCCCTTTGAGTCATAGTGGTTGCGTGCACCTGGGAAATGCATGATACACATAAACAGCTAGGACAAGCCAATAACCAGGCCTTGCACAAAAACTGCACATTACATATATTGATAATTACGCATCAGATGCCATCTGTTGAAATACAATTATTTTTCAGATCTGTTTCTTAGCCCACTGGTATAATTCAGGACCCCACATGGCTGTTCATGTGAAGAATCATTAAATCTCCATTTTGGTTTGTGAAGGAATGATGAAAAGAGATGCAAACTTAAATTAAATTCTCTTCTATGATTTTCCTCGAGGTTGAATGCATTCAGCCCCCTGAAGCAGTGTGACTAGAAACAGCCTCTGAAGATGTGGTTAGCTCACACAGGAATGCCAGTATTGGGTGAGTGGCTGTGCAGCACTTGAAAAGGCCACAGTTCCTGGTGTATCTGTCGCTGTAAGGCTGGCATGGCCAACAGCTCTGGCAGCCAGTGGGGATGACAGAGAAAAAATAAGTCTGGGAAGCAGATGGGGCCTGAGCATCCTGGTACCCACCACAAGAGGATGCAGCTCCCACAACTGTCTTAGGATGTGGAAGATGTTATCACTGGTGTAACCAAAGAGGGCAGAAAATAAGATTCTTCTTAAGATATTTTGGTCTTTTCTGACACAATGCAAGGTATCTGGGTTTGATCCTTTGGCCAAGAACTATAAACATAAATATGGTACAGCTACCAAGCTCCTGGTAAGGAATTGCAGAAACTTTTGGCGTCACAAAATCTTTTGATTTATGTGTACTTGACAAATATTGCATTAAGTAGTCATTCAAAGGTAGGATATATTTCCATCCATGATTACTACTTTCTCTTTCTAGGGATCCCTTCTAAGCAAGGTTTTAAAGGAAATGTTTAAGAGAGACACAGCAATTGAATCTCAATATGTGAGTATCTATGACAGAAATGGAAGTATAGTATGAAACAGAGGGAATTTTAATCATACAAAGGAACTGGAAGTTATTCAGACTTTTCCAAAATATGTTTGAATATAGACAGTGATAATGAATGACTGATGTAGCTTTGCTGTTCCACATAAAAAGCTGTTCATTTATCTGAGAGTCAACTCTAATTTAGTCCATTATTTCCTCCCTAGAGACAGGCTGCTGGCTTGAGACCAGTTGAAAGCTCTATCAGGATATGGAAGCAAGGCTTAAGCAACCAAGAAAACAACATTTAACATATGTTTATGTTTCAATTGTCACAAAACTTCACACAGACCTTTAAAATTAAAGGCCATCAAAAGGTATGCTGCATGTTCAAGTTGAGATGCAAATGATAGCTTTTGACAGGCCATATTATGCAGTGTGGGGAGATATTTTATGTGTAGTCTAAAGTATGAGTCACTGGGAAAATAAACCTGTAGTAGAATGGAAGAAAAAAGCATTATCAAAGAAAATCTGCTGCAGAATATAAAGGTAGTGGGAGCAGTCAGTGTCATGAAGGCTTGAGTGTCTTTGTACATGAGAGGAATATCATCAGCCAGGGAATGCTAGAGGTTTGAATGTATTAAAGAAGTAATATGATCCTGCATGATACAAAGTGAAGGTGGACAAATGTCTCTGGTGGCTGAAGAGTGTGACTCAAACTTATTGTCAGTCAAGTGCAAGAAAAGAACTAGTTTCCTCCAGATTTTGATCCAAATTAAATAAAAGAAGTCCCTTGGTATGACCATCCTTAGCCTGGTTAAAGAATAAAGATTATTTTATTTAAAATTAATATTAGTATTTAAAGAAGACAAACTAAAGGTCAGATGTGATAAGATTTGCTGATCCAATTCACTAAACTTTCTGATCACAAAGGCAAGCATATTGTATTATTGAGTAGTACTGTCTTATAGAAAGCTATCCACTGAGATATTATTGTCACTGATATTATGGTATGAGATTTAAATACATACACAGGTGGATTGACTTCAAGAAGTATTGACAATACTGGGGTCATGTGCACCAAGTAATAGAAATGATTTATTTACTAAATGTAATTCTATCAATAAAGGTCTTTCTTGTTATCCTCGCCCCTTAGCATCCTTAAGGCTTCGTTCCTCTGTTATTCCTCTGCAGTGTACACTACAATATCTCTCACTTGCTTGCGGATATCTGTTGACAGGGTAACAATGCATAAGGATTCAGGCTACATTTCAGCCTCATTCATTTGTGATGCTGAAACCAGGGGTTGAGGGGGAAAGACCCTGAATCATAGAGTCGTGGAATCATAGAATTGTCTAGGTTGGAAGGGACCTTAAAGATCATCTAGTCCAACTATCAACCTAACTCTGACAAAAAA
>JAOXNO010000013.1:148447691-148477475 GCA_028565335.1 Limnodromus scolopaceus | reverse complement strand
CTGTTGGTCTCAGCCCATCCATCCAGCCTGTCCAGATCCCTCTGCAAAGCCTCTCTACCCTCCAGCAGGTTGACACTCCCACCCAGCTTGGTGTCGTCTGCAAACTAACTGAGGGTGCATTCGATCCCTTCATCCAGATCATTGATAAAGATGTTAAAGAGAACGGGTCCCAGTACCGAGCCCTGTGGGACACCACTTGTGACCGGCCGCCAACTGGATTTAACTCCATTCACCACCACTCTCTGGGCCTGGCCCTCCAGCCAATTTTTAACCCAGTGGAGAGTATTCCCATCTAAGCCATGGGCAGCCAGTTTCTTCAGGAGGATACTGTGAGAGACTGTATCAAAGGCCTTGCTAAAGTCAAGGTAATCAACATCCACAGGCTTTCCTTCATCTAGCAAGCGGGTCACTTTGTCATAGAAGGAGATCAGGTTTGTCAAGCAGGACCTGCCCCTCATGAACTCGTGCTGGCTGGGTCTGATCACCTGGGTGTCCTTCATGCGCTGCATAATGGCACTCAGGATGATCTATCTGTTCCATCACCTTCCCAGGCACCAAGGTCAGACTGACAGGCCTGTAGTTCCCCGGATCATCCTTCCGACCCTTCTTGTGGATGGGCGTCACATTTGCTAGGCGCCAGTCGGCTGGGACCTCCCCAGTTTGCCAGGACTAGTAAATGATGGAGAGTGGCTCCGCAAGCACTTCCGCCAGCTCCCTCAGTACCCTCGGGTGAATCACATCTGGGCCCATAGACTTGTTTGTGTCTAGGTGCTGGAGCAGGTCCCTCACCGCTTCCCTTTGGATTACAGGGGCTTCATTCTACTCCCTGCCCTTATCTTCTGGCTCAGGGGTCTGGGTAATCAGGGGACACCCTACTCCACTACTAAAGACTGAGGCAAAAAAGGTATTCAGCACCTCAGCCTTCTCCTCATCCTTTGTCACTATGTTACCTCCCATATCCAATAGTGGATGGAGGCTGTCCTGAGTCCTCCTCTTGCTACTAATATATTTATAGAAATTCTTTTTGTTGTTTTTAACATCCAAGGCCAGGTTAAGTTCAAGCTGGGCTTTGGCCTTTCTAATCTTTTCCCTACATAACTTTGCTACACTAACTTTGAATCGCTACTGGAGATAAGAGAGAGAAAAAGATGCCTGATGTGTAGGTCCTGTCACCTTCTCAGCAATAATCCTTCCTAGGTCAGCATTGCTGGTCCACAGAAGAAAACATTACATGAAAGTAGGGATTAGATTCAGTTCACCTAAGTTTAGGCATCTGCCCTGTAGCTGTTATCTGAGTTATCCAGGCTCCTGTTATAGTGATCTTAGGGTGCAATTCATCCATTAAAAAAACATATGCTTATTTTAGAATGAGGTAAATTACTTCCTAAATTACAAACATACTGAATTTGGAAACACTGGTTTCTACTGATTGATCCCAAGATATGTTTTTCCACTGGCATGAAATGGAGAATAGCTAATATTCTGGTAGAAACAGTGAATACAGTGCTGTTTCTGAAGCTCCCAAAACAGGGAAAACAAAAAGAGAATAGGTGGAGGCAGAGAACATCCTGAAGAACATCCAGAGGAGCAAAGGTTTGTGCAGTCAAGACAAGGTCATGGCGAAGGGAACTGCAGAAACACAAACACGTCATTTACCTTCTTCTTACCAGCTGATCCCTGCACCGGGTCAGGTCCACTTGGACTGATCTTGCTCTGTGGTCCTGCCCCACTCTGCTTGTGGCAAGAAAAATAATGCTCCAGCTCAAACAAAGAAGGAAAGAGAACAGTGGGAAAGGAAAACAAAACCTGCCCTCTTTCACGTTCAATGTAAGGAGGAGAAGAAAAATTAAACAAAGAACCAGGGGAAT
The DNA here is from genome assembly GCA_028565335.1 of Limnodromus scolopaceus. Classification (NCBI taxonomy): domain Eukaryota; kingdom Metazoa; phylum Chordata; class Aves; order Charadriiformes; family Scolopacidae; genus Limnodromus; species Limnodromus scolopaceus. Next base: position 148,475,607 of record JAOXNO010000013.1, on the reverse strand, counting down.
CAGCTGGGGGAAAGAATCTTCAAACCCTCACTGGAAATCTGAATTCTGCCACAAGAGACCTGCAGCAACAGCTGCTTTATTGCTTATTTTGTTTCTGAAAGGACTGAAAGAACCTACCAAGGATGTGGCAGAAGATCCACTGTAACGACAGTTTGGTTGTTTTTTTTTTTTTTCCCCATTGGTTGGACTGGATGATCTTAAAAGGTCTCTTCCAACCTAGGTGATTCTGTGATTCTGTGATTCTGTGACATGAAGCTGAGGAAAGTTTGGCATTTCCCTATCAATGACAGGTTAAAGGCATGACAGAAGAGAGCTTCTATTTTCCTTGTGTGTCTCCTATTACAGTCTGACTTTATTGCCCCGGGCTAATATTTTGCACATAGACACTGATAAATCTGAGCTCCAACTGAAATATAATGTACTACTCAGGTATGCAGTGCTGATCCAATTGCTTAGATGGCTGTTACCTGTAAAACCTAATTAAAATCAATGAAGATTTGTAGCTGGAGGTCCATGTTTTATCACAGCATGAAAATGAGACGAAACTCTCAATAATACTGCTTTATTTTTCTATTTATCTTTGCAGATATCTTACAGTAGCGTGTCAACAACCATCACTTCGGAGTATTTACGATAGACCTGACCAAAGTTTATCTGTCAACCCTGTAGGAATACTGGCATAGTTAACATTTTCTTCATCTCTAGACCTGTCGTGGGATTAATCTTTTGCTCTCTAGTGACAAGAAGTGAAGTAATTTTAGGCTAACATCAGTGTTAAATTCTGTAATAAGCTTTCTAATGACGTGGCTCTGAGACCCATCAGCTTGACTTTCATCTAGGACTTCTTAGCTCAAAAAAAGCCACTGTCTTTTCCCTGGGGAAGCTCTAAACAATGCCTTTAAAGAAATATAAGGGAAGAAAGGTGAGAATCTGAACTGAGATCTGATGAGCTGCCTCTTCACAGCCAACATTTCTAGCAGACATTTCTCAAGCCATGAAAGATCCAGGGTCCAAAACTATGGTTTGAGATCATTCTTCTGCCTGGTGTTTCTTTATTCCTCTTTCTTTAAAACATCAAACTTTGATCACATACAGAGTTCTTAGGTGATATCACTGATAGCTATCATACTAGTGTTTGGTCACCATAGTCAAATCTCTGTTTTAACAGGAAACTGGCACAAAACAAAACACAATAAATGACAATCAGAGTCTTTTTACCCAGTCCTCCATATACAAGGCTTCTGAGCATGATGGAAGACTTTTAAAGGAGAAATGACAGCAACGATGTCTTCTTCGCTTGCCTGCAATGTCTCTGAAAATCTTGCAGAGTGAGAGGCATATAAGGGAACTTCGTTTTCCATGTAGATTTGCACATGATAAGTCCCACAACAGAAGCAGATGAGTGTTTTTTCTTTCTCAACTGTCAGCACCCCTCTCCATCACTGAGAAACAGTGTCCAGTTTGCAGAAGCTCCGAGTCCCTGTACCTACAAAATCAGCTAGAGATTTCGTCACTAATGAAGAGGAGTTAACCTAACTAAGCTCTATTCCACTATGCAGTATTGGGTGTCGTTAACACATGCATCTTGGGGATAAATCTGGAAATCTCCCTCTGCCCATTTAAGTATGGTAGAAAATCCACTCATCTGCTTCGTAGGATCACAATGCTGTTGGGCTCATGAACATGGCAGCAAATTAAAGGCAAAGGAACCCACTACTGCCCGTGAGCTGCACCTTGAAAACAGTTCAGTACTCTTAATTTTTCCTTCAGGAGTTCACCACCCACTAATGGTGTACTTCTCAAATGGTTGTAAAAATAAAAAGCAAAGAATCATACACCCTAATGATGTCATCAATATTATAATTTCTTAATACTAAACATAAAAGTTGTGACCAAGTATTTGCTGATTCTTCTTGTTGAGTCATTTGTGATGGTCTATTTTTTCATTTCTGCATTACATATACAAAATAGTTAAGATTTGTATTTTATACCATTGTGAGGTTGTGCCGTTGGTTGCAGCAGAAGTAAGGTCAAGGCCCTGAGTGACTTTTATGACCAGAATGATTTGATATGGAAGCAAAGAGCCAAATGAATTTCCCATCTCCCAGATCTGTGTCCAGAATATTTAGTTGTTGCTAAGTGCCCTGCATTTTGATAGCAAAAGCACCAGATCTGCAGCAACTGATACACCTGGCATTTAGCAGGGCTTTAAATTTTGAAAGAAAAAAAAAAGGCTGAAGCTTTTACTTTGAGCACAATTTTTGATGTATTACTAAAACTGTGTCAATAGGATCACTTAGCTGTTAAGAGTGTGCAATCAAACTGACAGATAAATATTGCTTTTGGCTTTAATTCATTATTCTGTCAAGGATTTAGCCATGTCAACCAATTAAAAATTATGTGAGTTGAAAATAATTGCACTTGTTATTTTTTTTTTACCAATTACCGTGGTGCCAAATCCTTGAGAGAATAAAGATTTCTGGGCAATGCCAATTGTTTGTGTTTTTTTCCCTTTTCCAGCTGTGTATTTTATCTTCCTCTCCTGTTTTTTGAGATATAATGCCATCCTTTTATTTATTAGAATTCTAGGCCTGTTTTTTGATATGTAGAGATATCCACAGGCTCCCCTAACCTTGCCTCATGTTGCCGTGTTGCATGAATTATTCAGAAAGTTTGGCTTTTGAAGTGGTCAGTAATTACATAACTTAACACCCAGATAAAAGAGAAACAGAGAATATGAAATAACATCACATAACAGATTTTCTATCCTTCAAGTAGGGCCTTAGTGGATAAATTTTAGAGACAATGTGTAATTAAATGAGGATATTTAATATACTCATTGGCATTTTACATTTTTAGAGTTCAAGGTTTCCCCCCTGCTGCCTAAAGAGCACTTAGCATCTCTTTTCCTTTATCCACCTGCCTACCTTTTGAACTGTTCTTCTTCATGGGGTTAGTAAATCCTTAAAATACTGGGTTATGAAAACTAAGAATGTAAGAAATGTCAATCATGCATGTATAAGTCAATACCAGATCTGTCTATGACACTGGCAGAAAGAGGTACTGTTTGAGGAGAAGACAAAAGCCTGGCCTCTCCCCATGGTTCCCTTCAGCACTTAAAATGGTTCTCCTGGCATGTTAGGGGCTCATCTCCATCCATCTTTTATTTAGTATTTGTTTGGATCTGTTGTCCATGAATTGCATTTTTTAATAGTCTGGTATAATTTGCCTTCAAAGCCTCCTGTGGCAGCAAGTCCCCAAAGTTGTACTTTTTTTTTTTTTTAACATGTTTTAAGTCCATCTCTTGCTAGTTTCAGCAAGTGCTATCTAGTTCTAATGTTGCAGAATTTGACGGGTAGAAGTTGTGCATTTTTTTTTACCTCTGCCTGTGTGATTTTTTAGAGTTTAGCACTACAGGAGTTTTGTTTAAATTCTTTTTCTCTGGATACATTACCTTATGTTTATCTACACCAAACCTTACCTGTCAGCTTTTTGACCTCGCTCTGGTTTTTTCCACCACTCAGTTTTGTGAAGGCCTGATGTAATTCCTTGACATTGATACAGGTTTTGGCTACCTGAAAGATTTTAATACCATCCTCACATTTTGATATTCCACCATATGTTCCCTCTTTTGGGTCATTGAGATATCAAATAAAACTGGCCCCAACACTGACCCACTGCTGAGTCTTATACAGCCTGAAAACCACTAAGCCCTAGTCTGCTCTTCTTATCCTTTAACCAGCTTTAAATTCACAGAAGGACCGTCCTTCCAGATTCATAACAACTTCATAACCTTAATAAACTTTTGCTGCAGAACCATTGGTCATTTGAAAACCCACATTTCTTGTATCCACTGGGTCTCCTTCACCCATATGCTTGCTGAAACCATGGTAGAGCAGACTTCGTAGACTTTGTTCAGACCCTTTGTATTTGAATTTTGGAGCTGTCCTTTCATGCTGGGGGTATCTAGGAGACTGATGGCAGGTTTGATGGGGAAGTCTGTTGCGTCTGTCAAGGATTCATCATTTGCATTGAAAGCAGGTAAATAGCTCCGTGTATTTCTCACACATTTACCAGTGTCCCCCAGTAAATCCTTTCTGATTTTGAGCTTGTCAAACTGTCTTCAATGAGTTGCAAACACTCACAAAAAAATCGGGTGCGTAACCTGATTTTCAATAGTGAGAAAAGTTAGCAAGTCCAGGACTCTCTATTTTAAAAATTGTGGATGGTATGCCATCAGTAAATGACTGTCAGGGTCTTCCTTATTTCCCACAGCATATATCTGCATGCCAGACATTATAGCTAAGCTGCTTGGCAAAAGCACTTATTTGGGCAGCAAGTCTTTAGAAACGTCACTTTTGGAACTGCTTCTGTCTTTATTGGACCACCATCTCACTTGCAGCTGTTCACTCATTAGCTGGATCTGTGCAGATACTTTAATCAAACTCCAGCATTCTCATTTTCAAGTAAAAAAAGGTTTTATGATCTACTGACACCACCACTTAGTCACAGATTATATTGAAATATAAATTCTCAAACAGTTTTAATTTGTTTCACCTGATCAGCTGTATTTTAAACTAACTCTTCATCTCTGACTCTCCCTGAAACAGTTCAAAGGAGTCCCCATGGTACATTCATCCCCTTAGGGCACATTGTAGAGGATCAATGACTTTCAGAAGGTCAGGCAAATCTTCTTCTGTCCCGTTTGAAAAAACGAAAAAAAAAAAAAAAAGAATATGTCCATGTAATAAATCTTGGTGTGGTATGGAAAAAGATTATTTATTTCCGCTGAAGCTGGCTCAGTCATACACAGAACCTCATTCTTCAGGTCACTTTTCTCATTTTCAGCTGTAGCACTAGAAAAACTCTTAATATTTCTAAATACTCCTTTGCTATTTGCATCATTTTATATAACACTTCCTTGAAAATTCTGTCAAGATGGGAGATCTCTTCATCATGCTGCAGGGTAGCTTCTCCAGACCCTACAAATTGGAAACTGTTGCTTTCTGGAAATTTTGCTTCAGTGTCAACAATTTAGCTCACCTTTTCTATGTTTCCCAGGACTTGGAAATCAGAGACTTTAAGTAACAGTCAGTTCAAAAAATTAAGTACTCCCTGTCCCACATCACCCACTTTCAACAGGTCTGCTAGTGCTTCCAGGTCTTATTTGGATTCCTAGTCAAAAGTCTTTGTTGATATGTAAATCAGGAAATATGGTTGCATGAGAAAAGAGAGGTATGGTACACTATAACAATTGCAAAAAAAATTACAAGAATAGGACATGGCTCATAATGTGTCAAACACCCTAAACTTGTCTGGCTTAGTTTATGAAATCTGTGCCACTCACTCACAGGAAGGGACCAATATCCCTAAGACATACTGCCATGTCTTTAAAAGAGGGTTATTTTTAAAATTACCAAGGAATAATGGATTAATTTGGAATTTGGACGGTGACCACTTTTTCTTCCAACAGGTAGAGTGCCTTTCTCAACAAACCACAGAGAACACATGAAGTAGTTACATGTGGGGAGACCTCATGGTGAGAAACAAGCATGTTCATGTTATTCATCCCAAATTCTCATTGCTAGCGAGATTTTTCTCACCGTGCTTTTACATCTTAACTGAGATGCTGGGGTGCAGTTCCTCACATCTGTGTCTCCAATGCAGATGCCAGTATCTGAGCTAGTTGGATCCAGTTACACTCAATGGAAATATCATCAATGCACTCAGTGGAGCCTGGGTGAGTTTGCCCTGACCAAGGGCAGACTCTGGGACGAGAGGGATCATAATCTAGACTTCACTGGTAATCTCGGCTAACTGTTCATTCACTCATAAGGGGAGTCCAGCATGACTTGCTCAGATGTGCACCTGCATTGCTCACAGCCGTAGCTTCTCATTAAATTTCCCCTCCCCAAGCTACATGTGCCATCCACCCAAGTCACCAAAGGGGATTGAAAGCCATATCCAGAGAGTGATTCATAGGCAGGAAATTCATATTCATATTTCCCTTCTGACAGATTCAGATCAGTGATTAAATCCATCCTCCAAGCTTCAGCTGAATCCAAAGGGTGCAGACGTACCCCATGTGATCCACAAGATTTGGGGTTATGATGCACAGTTACTTTAGGATCAAAGGTAGCTGTAAATCAGTTGCTTTGCAGTAATTGTCCCTGTACATGTTCCTCCTCAGTGGTACAGTTCAGTAAACACAGGGCAATCTGAGGAATTCTAACCCTTAAAGAAAAAAGGGCTGAGCTACCTTGAGTTTATTGAAGAGGACAATGTGATAAAGGAAAGTGGAGGACAACAAATGAGTGGCTGACATAAAGGATGAGGTTCATCTGATGAATGTAAACATCTTTTACCTGTGTTTAAGTATAAGGTAGTCATCCAGGGTTTGTTCACTCAGTTCTTCTCATCCTAAATTAGCTCCTCAGAATATGTCAGATTGATTGCTCCCTAAATTTATGTATTCTTTCTACTTGCTGGAAAAGGAGCAGCGATTAGGTCACGTAGAGATGTACATGCACACAGTCAGATGGGATGAGTCCCTTCCATGGAGACTTTTCCTTCCACCGCAATTTACAGAAATGTAATGCTGTCCTAAAGTGCTATGTGCACATGCCCATGACTTTTCATGAGCTGGGCCAGAGATTAAATTTTTCCTGCTTTTGAGGAGTGTCTTGCCCAGAGAGAGGTGATGGGGCACAGCTGCAATGATTTTTTTATGAGTTTTTTTTGTGAGGATCATCTTTTATTCCAAACCTTTTAGGAGAATAACATTTTTACATTAATTAGCACTTTTATTTGTGTATCTATGGAAGCATTTCACAAATTTCATTTTTATTTATGAAAGCATTTCATGCTGCCTTCAACACTATCCCTAGAAACTTGGATTGTTTGCATTAAAAATAATAATAAACAAGCAGGAGTTCATTTGAAAATAACAAGGTCTCTGAGCAATTTCATTGTGTTTGGAGAGAGGGTCATTGCTGAAAGCACTTTCATTGAGGCTGATTAGACAGAGCATGGGGATTTTTGTTGCAAATATTTTGATTCCAGCAGTAGTGATATTAACCATTTAAAGTCTGATGTACAACATGGAGGCAGAAGAACAAGAATGAGACTGGGGGCCCGTTTAACCTCCCTGGGACTCTCCTATGAGCTCTTCTGTCCACTTGGCCAACAATCACACAGAGCACCAGAAACAGCTTCTAGGTAGGAAAACTCTACAGGTGCTATAGGGTGATTTTTTTAGAGTATGAGACTGCCTCACAAATTCTCCACACTATATGGCTCCAGTTTCGAGGCTGAAAGAAAAGCCATGACAAATCAGGAGCTCTAACATTGGGCTGTTCGTGTGCAACTGATCCTTTCTCTCCTGCCATTAAGCCCTCTTTGAGGCAGATGAAGCGGAGCCCAGCTCAACACCAGCTGCAACCACCCATACATTGTGCAGTGAGGCTCTTGTAGGGTGAAGTTTCTGGTTGTATTGAAACACACCAATTTCACTCATGTCATCGTCCATAGCCCATCGCACTGATTCTCCCTGAAGAAAGTAAAGTGAACCAGCTCTTGAAGATAGCTCTGACGGACCCCATTTGGTACTACAGATGGCTCTGGCTAACCCGAAAATCAGAGAGAAGAGTTCAGGACGTGCAGGCAAACCCCGGCTAGCTTTAATCTAGCTCAGTTCAGCTCAGGCTGATTTCTTCAGTGTGTTCCCAGATCGTAACTTGCACGGACTGTGCTGCCACTACCTACTTGTTGGTGACAGTGTAAGTGTGTCTACGCGTATTCCAGGCATACTCCTGGTTACTTAAAATATAGGGATGCCTGGAGTTTGGAAGAGACAGCCCTGAGCAAGGCTGGGAGTAAGTCAGTGCTTCTTCATGAGAGCAGAGTGGGAGCTGCAGCCAGGGCTCCTGGAGCGTGTCCAGAGAAGGGCAATGAAGCTGGTGGGGAGCCTGAAGCACAAGTCTTGTGAGGAGCAGCTGAGGGAACTGGAGTTGTTCATCCTGGAGTAAAGGAGGCTCAGAGGAGACCTTATCACTCTCTACAACTACCTGAAAGGAGGCTGTAGAGAGGTGGGAGTTGGTCTCTTCTCCCAGGTAACAGACGATAGAACAAGAGGAAGCTGGTGGAGCTGGATGACTGGGATGTGAGTCTCAAAATGGTTGCAAGAGCATTCTCAAAGCTCTAATGTGTTTTGGTTCCCCTCTTGGGCAGCAGAGGCCTCTGGAAAATATGTTCTGAGGAAATCTTGCAGCTGACAGATTACCAGTAGCTCCTGAGGCCGAGTCACCCCAGAGCACTACTGTGCAAACGTATGAAACAGGAAAATGGCTGAACTCTTTGTTACAGTTGCTTCCTCAGCTGATTTTTGGGAACGGTTAGCATAAGCAGAGAGATAAGGGGGGGAATCCTATAGAGTTGTGACTGATTTGGGTTAAGAGCCACTTGTGGTAACACAAAACCCCTATGATCTGGAGGTGGAGAAAGTGGCGGAAGCCAGGGAAACGCTTCCTTTCTGTCCCCCCTGCCCAACATTCCTGGGGCCAGGCAGGTTATAGCTGTGCTCAGGTATCCAGTGGGTCCTTAAGGTAACCAGTTATTACACTGTGCTTAGTACTGCCATACTGAGCTGTATAGCAGCTCAGAAAACCTGGGAGAGAGGGAGAGACAGTATATCTACTGGCACCTCTGAATGAGCAAGCTCCTCTGCTGCTGCTTTAAACAGTTATTTAATTTAAACTTGTCTTAATTTAATTCTCCTGCTCTCAAGCTGTCAGCTCCTGTCTCTGCAGTGCCAAAAAGGCCAGCCTTCACTGCCCATTAATCCAATTTATGCTCAAGCACCATCAACTTCCTCCTAGGCTGCTCGTCATCCAGAGAGGAACTCCCTATGAAAATCTGCAAAAAGTTTAATATTTTCCTCTTGTGAATGGCTACTAAGTCAGGAAGCCTGTAAAGCAGCCCAGCCACAGATAAGAACACCAATTTATTTTTTCCGCTGCCCCTCATATTGAACATGATGGTTTGATATGATTTTGTTTTTCCCACTCTTGATCTCTCTTGTCTGCTATAGTCAAACTATTCATAGTGTATCATAGGTACACCATCATAAGGAGGTGTAACAGCAAATTCCTTGGCTGAAAGGACTATTTTGCCTCTTTTTTGACCAGCATCTTTAGGTCTTGATCCCTCACAAGGGCCTTTGGGCCTTCATATACATTACAATCAATAATAATAATGTCACAAATTATTTGGCCTGTGGCTGTCTGTCACTTTCAACCTAATTGGGATATTGCTCTCAATGCCTGGAATTTGCCGCAGGTTTTCACTTCACTTTACAAGAACAGGTTCTGGTATGTTTAGGAGAATGGAAGACATTAAAGCAAACTATGGCTTTTTCTCCACTTGTTCCCTGGTCTTTAGCCATTGAAGTACTAGCTAGATTAGTGCAGTTCCTCTTGAATTACCCTTAAATAGTCCCAAACAAAGGGGAGAGGGGAACTAGATGTCAAATGTCAATTCACCAGCCTATGACATGGCTAGGGCTCAGGTTTGCTATAAGCACGATGGATTTCAGTAGAGTTACCTCAAATATACTGAAGTATAGCTGAAAGCTTAATTTGATCTTAAAGTAACATTTCAGAAGACTCATCAGTGCAGCAACTGGGTTTTTAATAGCAGCACTTAGCCACATTTCAGCCATGCAGTGTTGTTTGTGTCAGTGGCAATGCTCAGGTGTAATTTGTCTCACTGTTTCTGAGTAAGCAAAGTGGAGACAAGAATTCTATCAATGAAAGCTGAAACTGTGTTTACCATACTGGCAGAAATAGAGAGTCCTATCTCTACATTCTAGAACGGAAATTAATCAATGGAACAATATGGAGTAGAAAGTGCTATTCTAAAAATAACAGCCAGAAAATGAGTCAGTGATTATCTTTTTCACCAAGGCAGCTATTTTGTTAACTGTAGTGTATATGCAAGGCATGAATAAGCCTGCAGTTCTCTTGACAGAAAGACAGCAATCAAATCATGCAACATGTTCTTCTGCTGTCATGTTCAATACATTAAATTGTGCTGAGCAGGCATCAGCAGAAAGCCTGTAGGACTTGGAAATAAGCATTGTGCCATCAAGAGAAAGCATTACAAGTTAGTTAGCCGTTTGTGCTAGAGATAATAGCATCCTTATTACTGGAGATGGGGAAGAGTGAGAGAGCTGAGAAGCTGGACCAGGGCACAAGTATTATTATAGTTTAAGGAACTTTCTTAGAGGAATTTTAATTCCAAACTGGGGCATGCTTAGGAGAAAGACTATAGACTTTATTCATATTTTCTCTGTTCCTTACTAAGTCAAATTGTTTAGTGCCTGAAGCAGTACCAATTTCAACAGCTCACTATTCCATGCAACAATCTTTACCCAATGGCTTCTGTTATCGTTCAATTTCAAACATTAGGTCTAAAGGAAGGAAAGGAAAATTGTGCATGTATTTTTATAGCATAGCATATGAAGATACTGAGGAAACTAAAGCAATATTAGCGTTAATCATAATTTAATGATATCATTCAGTATTACCATCTGTTGTAAGAAAATGACCTGACAGCAAAGCAACCAGAGCTTGACAAGCCAGACTGCATGTAGACAATAAATCACTTGACAAATACAATCTGCTTTCATTTCTTTTTGCTAACTAATCTATGTAACAGCTTTGCTGAGTTACTGGATCTTAGATAGATACTGCTGGCTCCTGACATGTACACATGGCTACTAATGCAATGAAATAAAGGTTACATTTTGCCTAAGGGCAAACTAAATCAGCTTTATTCACATGCACTGGTGGATGCTCTGAAGATCGGTAGGGAATTAAGATATGGAACTATTAAAGGAACATCAACAAACTTTAAGAAATACCTGAAACAGATTCCTTTTCCATGTTGATTGCTATTACAATTTTACAATCACAAAGAGTAAAGCAGATACTTGTAGCCAAAATAATTAATATTTTTATATTAATAGACTAACAGACCAGGGGAAAATGGAAATAGATTTTCCCAGAGAGAAGTCCTGGTATGTGCCTCCTCTGGACCCTGAATTAGACACATCCCGTGTTAGGATTGTTGTAGAAGTTTAAAGGTACACATGACATGAAAAGCAAAGGTCAAAACAATGACAACGACCATGGCTGAGTTTTCCCTGCAGGCACCTGACTTGCAAGCACACAGAGCCGCACCAGAGGGGCATTGCAATGGGGCTAAGGCTAGTGGCAACTGCATCCACACTCTGAGAGTGATCAAATGAGTTTGTCATTGGATTTCTTTCTAAACCGTTCAAGCTAAACTGTTGGTCCACTTGGTACCAAACCCTAGCAGCTCATTTAACTTCTCTTTCCTACAAGCTGAAGCTTTTTAAGCCAAAGAGTGACTCTGACACCACCTCTCCCTCTCCCAGAGAGAAGCGGTAGTAGCCATGCCAGATCCAGGGCTGCTGAGTGACAGCTCTCCTAACATGAGCCAGGCATGTGTTCATACACTGCGCAGCCCGGTGCACAGGGCTCTATTTGTCCACCCACTGGGCTCAGATGGACCTCACTCAGATGGACCGCACATTTCTTTTTAGCCTTGGGTTTATTGTTAATGGATCATTTATTTTTAGCATCCACGACCTGCTGGGTTGGGCTTGGAGTCCACACTGGAACTATCAGCTGCTTCACCAGCAACTCAGCTTTCCTCCTCATTCTGTTTAGGCTACTTTGAGGGGTTTCACGATCATCTGGGAGGTCTGTGGGCTGTCCCTGGCTGCAGCCCACTGCATGATCACTTCTTGCCAACCCCCATACAAATTACCACATTGGCTTGCTGTTTTTCCTGTTTATTGGTCTTGCCATTCTCTGCCAAAGGTGATTATGGTGCAGTGACCTTATACTGCTAAATAAAAGAGGTCCAGGGAGCCATCCCTGGCTCTGATGCCAAGAGGTGCGGACCTGCTCATGTCTGCATTGTTTAGAACTAGGTCCTTGCAGAGGAAACCAGCCAGGACCACCTCACACAGTGCTTGACCACAAGTTTCCTCTGCTCCGGGAATTTCGTTATTCCAAACAGCTGAAGTTCTGTGAAGACTGTGGTGAGACCACATGCATAGCAGTAACAGGACACAAAGCGCGGTATGTATTGCAATTCCCATGGCACCTGTGAGGGCATAGCAGGCTGTCTGAGGGTGCCAAGCCTGCTGCAACAGCACTTTAGTGTTTCTGTGATGGAAGGACCCAAAACTGATCCATTCTCATCTAGTATTGTTTTTCAGGAGTGGTCCCTGGGGTAAACCATTCCCTGAAAGACACCCAGACTTCATCTTGGAAAGAGAGTCATAGAGCAGCCTAGGACAGACCCAGGGAGCAATGCAACAGGCTGCATGGACAAAACCTCATAACCACACCTTTTATTTTTAACAGTATAGAAAACCGCGTAAAAGGAGCGTCTTCTGTTCCAGATTGTGTGGATGTTCCACATCACATAAAGGATACACACTCTAACGCACATTGTGTGCATGTTCAGTGTCAAGACACATGCTCAGAGGAGGTGTGCTCATGCTCCGTGTTCTTCATAGAGTCTGTGCTGATCCATTTATGGCTGGCAGGACTCTGTAGGTGTGCTTCAGAGCTGTGATGGCTCATGCAAGGCTGCAAAAGATTAATTGAACTGTGTTGCTTGTTTCAATTTTTGTATTATCAGAGTTAAATTACACCTTTCTCACCTTCAGTTACTGGAAGGAGGAAACATACAGAAATGCTTTTGTTCTGCAGAGACAGGGGACAAACAAGATCTGGTATGGAAGTCTGGCGGAGTATCCTTGGCTGGAGGATTTAAGGAGAAAGAAGTTCCACAGTGTTGCATCCCAGAATAGCATCATGGGAGAGTTCAGGAAACTCACAGCGTCATGTTCTCAAGATCCGTAAGTCATCAGGTCACAAGACATCTGCTCAAACTTTTCCTCAGCATGTTTCAACATCACAGGAAACATAACAGAGCCATCAGATAGATTATCTCATAGGTGATAGCATTTTGCCCTCCAATATTCTTTGAAGTATTCTGTCTCCCTGTCAGGCTGTTTCATATCGACGGCAAGATGCCCCTTCACAGCATCACTTGTCTCCTCAAACAGGCTTTTACAAGTAAAATATATATTACCCAGACTCATTAAACTCTCCGTTATATCATTTCATTGCTTCATTCTGTTTGTCAGGGGACCACAGGAAGTGTCAGTTATGTCCTGCAATCATGGCAAAACCCAGGTGTTTTTCCTTTCAGTATGTAAGAGTCTGCCTTATTTATTTTTCTCCATGAGTTTTGTGAATGATCAGCCTAAGGTTTTCCATGCCAGAGTTTGCCAGAGTAAATGACCTGTAGAAGGAGAGTTCACAGGAGATGAGTTCAGTTGATACAAGAGCTTCAGCAGGCCACATCTATATAATCATCTGCTGAATCAACCAGACCAAGAGAAAATATAACATAAATGTTTTTAAAATGATTAATGACTCAAGATACTGCAGTTCCAGGTGTCCAACTTCTACCCATCCTATGGCAAGGAGGCCCTTGACTTGGGCAAAATCAAAGCACTAATAATTTCTAGCCTCTTTTACTGATGGCAAGAAAAAAGCAACAGCAAGAACAACCACTGCTACCAACACTGAAACTTGGTTGTCCCACTGGGCCTCCACTTACATTTTGGTTCAAGTGGCCCAGCATGCACATATTTAGCACTGGGGGATCACTGAAGACACTATAAAGGTCCAGTGCATTTTTGCACAAGCAGAATAAAGGCTGAATTCAATTTGTTTCCCCACTAAACCGGGAATGAGGAAGCCTCATCAGAAGATGAGGATGGAATATGGATTACAGTGAATGCCCAATGCCTGCAATGAAAAGCGCTGTGCTCTGTGAGGTCCCTCTGTTGAGTAAGTTATTTTGTGGAATTCCTCAGATAATGAAAATAGAGAGATCTGACCTTTTCAGGGGAAAAGATTTAAGAGGCTTGCTACATAATCAGGGCTTCCCCATAAAAGTACAGCACCAGCAGAATCTGGGGCAAGTCGAGTCAAACAATTTACCACAAGAAGTCTATTAAGAAAGCTAATCAAGTATCACCAATTGAGACAATGAACCAGGGACAAGACACACTGTGATGTTTTCTGCTATAGAATTAAGCTCATGGGTGTCTGTGGCAAATAACATCTTCAGCTGAGATACTTGAATGTTTTCCACCAAACAAATGAGAGAGCACACCCACAGTGCAAGGAGAAAAAATAATAGTTACAATAAAAACAACAGAAAAAGATTAAAGTAGCTGAAATGTAGATCCAGACTTTGATCTTTTACAGGAGAAAATGTTTATGCTACAAGTGGTCCCATTGACTTGGAAAACAGTACTCATGGACTAAATTCCTCTTCCATATGAGAAACCTCTAAGAGCTTCTACGAAGTTGGTTACACTGTCAAATACTGACTAATCACAAGAAACTCTTCCCACTCTATGTTAAAAGAACCCCTGCCTGTGATGAAGGAAAACAAAGCAAGCAGAGATCATTTTGCACAGTATCTTTGTGGGTGAATAAAGATAAAGGGATTGATTTTTCACACACATCCATTTCTTTCAACTCCATTTCTTTGGAAGAGTTTTTACTAATTCAGGATTATGGGCAGGAGATTAAGCTATAAACAGGACCTACCTTTTGTGACATAAAATAGTGCATGTGGACTTCAAAGGCATGACACCAACTGTATCAGTAAATATGCGTGAAAACCCTGTCTGCAGGCAGTCTGGGGGCAGAAAATGGAAAGCATGGAAACAGGTCTCTGAAAATCACAGAATCACAGAATCTTCTAGGTTGGAAGGGACCTTAAAGATCATCTTGTCCAACCGTCAACCTAACTGACAAAAATAGACACCCACACAAATACCGGCAACATGGTCAGTCTGAAGTCCTAGATTTAGCCAGTGAACAGTGTGGACAATGTCCTTCATTGAAGAGAGGTTACTGACCTGCAATTAACTATAACTGAGGTGTTTTACTCTGGATGTAGAGGACCAGATGCCTCCATAGTGTGGGTGGAAAGGAGAACCTACACAGCCAGGCAGCTGCTTACCCTTGTGTGATATAATGAACACACTGCTGAGAGTGATGCTAATTCTTCCTTTGACTTGTTCTCCCCCACTGACTGTTTCCCTCCTTTTCTTCCTTAGGAAGGTCCCTGCTTGGATAAAAATTCATGATTCCCTCTAGCTGTCTAGAATACTTGTAAAACCTCGTTGTGTAACCTAAAATCATGATATGCAATACTATTCCTGTATTCTGAGAAAGACTAAGCAATCACAATGAGAGCATGAATTATACAATATTTTATTAAAAATTCTCTTTAACTTTTTCATGGAGGCAGGTGAGTTTAAAATATGCTTCAAAATTTAACTTAAACATTAACAAAATATAATTCAATATCAGTTTTCTCTAACTCTAAAATAAAATAAAAAGCAAAGTTATATTCCTTTCAGTTTTCGTGAGGGTGCTGGAAATTAAAAGGAATTGGTTAGCTACAAATATAAAATATAAATACCAAACAGTCCGTTTCTGTTGACCAAGCTGTTTACAATGAAGATAATAACTAGTGAAAATGAGGTCCTCTAACAAAGAAAAGCAACAAAGCTGGTGAAGGGTCTGGAGCACAAATCCTGTGAGGAGCGGCTGAGGGAAGTGGGGTTGTTCAGCCTGGAGAAAAGGAGGCTGTGGGGAGACCTGATCGCTTTCTACAACTACCTGAAAGGAGGTTATAGCCAGGTGGGGGTTGGTTTCTTCTCCCAGATAAGAAGTGATAGGACAAGAGGAAATGGCCTAAAGTTGCCCCAGGGGACGTTTAGATTGGATATTAGGAAAAATTTCTTCACTGAAAGGGTTATCAAGTATTGGAACAGGCTGCCCAGGGACGTGATGGAGTCACCATTCCCGGAGGTCTTTAATATTTGTGTAGATGTGGTTCTTAGGAACATGGTTTAGTGGTGGACTTGACAATTCTAGTTTAACGGTTGGACTTGATCTAAAAAATTCTATGGTTTCTGTTGAGAAAACTTCATCCCTTTAGAGGAATTTCAAATTTCAGCCAAGACCTATGTTTCACAGTAAATGAAATCTATCTAAACCAAACTTATGATCCTCTCATACATTTCTTTTACTCTCCTGCCTCACCTCTGCTCAGAAGATGTCTTGTTTGGGTTTTAAAACCAAGTTAAATGGATTATTTTTCTAAAATAAAACACTTAAAATCAAATCAGATATTTTAGCATTCCTATAACACTTGAAACATTCACTGTAATGAAATAATGACATAAATTTTTAACATAAATAATAATCAGGAACTCCATGGCACCTTATAGCATGTGCAAAACTGACCTCCCAGATTTTCTCTTCAAAATTGCAGTAAATGAGATATAGTGGGAGACACTCCTTAATGTCACTAAATAATAGATGCCCCATGCCTGATGCTGCATCCATTTTAGCGAGACTTTTAAAACTTCTTTATACTGCTGTGGTACATAAACTAAAAGAGTAACCATATAGTCTTTTTATTTCTTGTGATTCATCTCAGCTAATGAAAAATCCTTATTAAATCTTACTTCCAGGAAGGAGTTCTTCACCCCATAAGAGCACAGCTGACATGCAGGCAGATGTTGCTTCAGCTCCCTTGTACCAACCACATTGTGCCACAGTGTAATTCCAGAGCAGAGTGGATGGATGGCTTCTGCAAGGGTAGTGAGGTTCCTGCCTTTGAGATCTGCAGTGCTTCCAAGCTGGGCCACTGAGAAAGTAGACCGAACATGACATTACCTAACCACTGTGCATGGCTGTCTCTGTGCCATAAGATGTGTAACAAACACCCTTGTGCACCTTCCACTAAGAGACTCGAGAGCAACAGCCTGTCTTCATGAAAAAGCCTGGTAGCCACAACAGGGTACAGATGGATATCTTCAGAACTGCTCTTTCATTAATGATCATATGGCTGGCAAAGACAACTTGTAGATAAAATGTCCTAGAGCCACCACTGGGCAGGAATCTGAACCTGCACAAACCAGCTACATATATTTCTGCTCAACAGAATCAGACCTGAATATGTTTGACAAGGTGGCTGCAAGCCAAGCATTTCATTGAACATGTATGAGAGAGGCCTCTTCAGCAGAGGTTTCTCTCCAGGCTCATCCACAAAGTGTTTTAATGCTTCCAGCTGTCACTTAAGCAATGTGGATGAAAACTGTCACAGCCTAGACAGACAGTACAAGTTCAGAAATATCTTTAACATCAGTCTGCACGTTGCTCCGTAGCAGCATGCTTTGCACAGCAAGACGACTGAGGGTGATGTCCCTGGGCTGGCCCTCAGTCCTGGCATCCAGGTCAAAGCACAGATCCGGGATGCTGGTAATTGTGCCACTTGAGCTAGTTGTGTTCTTGCACGCTATCTTGCATGTTGAAGTCTCCAAAGCTGTGACTGAACTTGCTGTGAACTGCCTGCAACACAGAAATGACCTGAGGCCATGAGGCTTTTCTTGACAGATCAGTTCATCTTATGCCTTTCTTTCTGACACAGAAGAAGGTTTTGGGGTCCTGGACAGCATGTACCCATTAAACATCTCAGAAATGAGTTCTTCTGTTTTAGTGGACTGATCATCCCTGTCACTGTCCCATGAGTGACATTTGCAAGTAGACTTGAGCAGAGGAACAGTTATCTGGGTGATACCAATAACCCTAAGAGAAGGTTTTGGAACACTTCTTAGTTCTAAAATCCAGTCCAGCCCAGGAATAGGGATAAAAGTACATCATAATTTATATTTTAGAAAGCTTAAGGCAATGACTTTCAAGGAAGCTTCATGCCACCAGTTTGAACTTTGGCTGTGGAAGGTCATGTGTGTGAAAATCTCCTGAGATGTTTTGAAGTAGGTCCAAAAATTGTGGTCCTTGCAACAGTAGTGCAAGGAAATGCCCTAGGCCTTCAATGTACTGAATTTTCCTTGCAACACGAAATTCACACCTATGGTGCCCGAAGAAACCATGAAAGGTACAGGATTTTCCACATGGGATTTTTTACAGTCTCAAAAGCCCCAGAGTGCTACAGTGTGGGGAACAGGTAACTGGAATATTTTGGTGATTTGAGCCTTGGCATTCATGACAATTTCCGAGCTACCGAACTGCCCTCTAACAGCGTGTCTCAGGTTTCCTCCTGCCATTTAACTCCAGTGGACTGAGACAGACAGGGGGAGTTTACTGGGATCGGAGAGGGCAGCCTGGGGAAATGACACAAACCCTCAATGCTCAGTGTGTGTTCCCCTGGCTTAGAAGGAGTTTTATAACAAAAGGGAAGCAAAGCAGAAGGCGTGCCTTACAGACTGTCTCATAGTGTATTTTTCTTCATACCAAACCTTTAACAGAGGCAATTCTTTCAACCTTTTAAGGCTAACCATGCTGAGAAATCAGCAGGAGCTGTGGTCATCCAAGGGAAAATTGTCCCTTTATTGATTGTACTACTGGCTTTGGTACATCTTGATTAATAAATTTGTCTCTCAGTCACTTAGAATAGATCTCACCTGGTTCAGCTCAGAGGTATAAAAGGCACTGATTGGGAGGCTGATAAACCTTGCAGCTAAAAAAGGCAGAGAGACACAGAAGACTGTGGATTGAATGAATCATAGTTTGCCCACTGCTGAAACCCAATTTAGATTACTGTAATACAGAAGAACTGTAGTGAAAATGGGAAGGGGTGAAAGGTGGGGAACTGTCATATGTAAGCATTTAGTCTCATAGATCAAAAAAACATGTCTTTTAATTTATATTCATCAAACTAAACCTAATGCTTTATTCATTATGCAACATTACAACAAAATGTTACCTTATAAAAATTACAGATCCTTGAGGCAGCCTGTCCCTTCTCATAATTGTCTAGTGGAAGAAAACAAGGCTTTGTGTTCCTGGAAAATCCACCTTTAGAGTATGTGCTATAGTGATATGATTGTTCCCTGAAGTGTGGCATGCAAGAACTTCTTTTGTGTTTTCCCTCACTCACTAAACTGCTAGACACTTCACCACGAGTGGATTTTTTTGTATCCCATGTTAAATGAAATTAATCCTACTCTGATTGTTCCTTAAATTGGGCTTTAGAACAATCACTTAGTCCTTTTTAAACCATTGCACTACTGAGTACTGATAGTGGCATAAAATAGAGCAGTGATTAACAAATGGCCATCACTTTGACTACAATAATCTACAACACTTAATTCTCTTGGCCAATGCTCTTTAATGACTAGAGGTGACAAATTCTCTCTCTGCCCCTCAGACCCTCCGGGTCAACCATCTAGTTCTCATCCAAGCTAAAACAGAAGAAGCTAAAGCATGACAGGCTACAAACGCCTCTGTTTCACCAGGATTTAAGGCAGCCATTAGAGAAAAAAGGTTCATTTTTTGTTCCCGTGTGCATGGATTCCCTGCAGCTTGAAGGTCAATCATTTTCTCATTTCTGTTGACTGTACTAAGTAGGTCTCCACTGGGTATGCTGCAATGTTAGACACCTACAGGTAGATATCTCAATACAGGTGTCTTACCTGGATTGGACTTCCACCCTAAAAGCTTTCCTGCTTCAAAGCAGACAGAGCATAGATAGTATAAGTGATTCTCAGATGCGTTACAGTGCAGTCTACGATAAACGTGCTCTGTTTTTTCCCATGGGCAGGAGAATTCCTGGCCCCCCACGCAAGACGAGAGATCACATCTAAGGGTCTACAACAGAGAAGGTCTGCCAGATCAGAGAGAAAGACACATCGCACTCCTCAGCTCAGCCACCTCCCTGGTTTTTTCTTTCCCCTCTGGACTGCATAAGTGGCTTCTCCCTCCACAGGCTGTGAAGGACCCCTCCCCAGGGAATAAAGGTTGGAGGACTGCACTATCTCATGTCTATCCTCAAGCCATTTCTGTTCTTTAGCCCATTTTTCTGTATTTAGGACAACTTATGAAAAGCAAATACAGGCATTGGGTTTTTTTTTGTGGGTCATGTCATGGTATATAGGTGTTTAAAAAATTATTAACAAAAAATGTCACCCACTGAAGCCCTTTGCCTCAATTTCTCCATTTGCAAATAGGACTGTTCAATAGTCAGATGGTTCTTCAATAGATTATTTAGTTTGCCTCTTCCATCTTCCACAGCTGATCTCAAGACAGACATTCACAAATTCTGAGTGAGTCATGGGAAGTTCATCTCCAGCTACTCTTTTTTGCATATATACATAACTTCCATCTATGTGATGGCGACTCCCTGTTCAGGGAACATTAAAAGTACTGTTAGATGATTTTTCCATAAAGATACAATTTTGCTACAAGGACAACAGCAATCAGTTGCACATAAAACCGAAGTTTAGGAAAATAACCTAATATTCATATAAGAGTGGTGCACAGCAATATGCAAATACAGTCTTATTCATTTTGTCTCATCCTCTGGCTCACGAATAGATAAAGGCAAACAGTTTCTGCTCTCTAGAAACTCTGATTAACACTTTGCAAAAAATACAAAATAAGCAGCTACTTTAGAGAAGTTTTTAACCACCAGAAATACCTGAAGACACAGTAAGAATATCCAGCAGCCCCCATCACCCTGGTGTCTGATAGCCAGCTGACATCTGACATTTAATTTTGAATTTAATAGGCATCACAAAAGGGCATTGGTAGTGGAACAGTTTTCTACAATTTATTCTCTTTTCCTATACACATCCTTAGGCAAATTGGGGGGAAACAGATCCTCACAATTAACTCTTTAGCTTCTGTATGTCCCTTGTGCAATCCTGAGTGAGTAATGTTAAGATTTCACAGGACAAGCTGAGGAAGGCGGAAATTTTGTGAACAGGATGCAGAGGGAGTCCTACCTGACCACTCTCAGCAAGTCTAGGTGGATCTGCTTTCTCTTGGTGTCTTTTGAAGGAGCAATGCAGACATCTCTGATTCTACTGCAATAGCATCATTCAGAGTGTACTAAACTTTTAGAAATATTACATAAATCCGAACTTAGCAAAGCTTTTGCTATTACCCTCCTTTATGTTATCAGGGTAAAACAGCTGTTTTCCTGCTGCCTTTTAGAAGAACTTCTCCAACAAAAGTTAGAGAATACCTGAGGCTCTGCTAACCTTGCCTCATACCACCAGGCCAATGAATAATTCAAGAAACCCAGTTTTTGAAGTAAGCACTAATTAGACAGATTAACTTCCATCTAAAAGGAATGTAGCAGAAAAATAAGACTCTTTTCCTCCACTTGAGTTGAAACATAGGTGAGATGAGATGGTTTTAGGTGAAAGTAGAACAAAAGGTGGAGTGCAACCATCAGTGACCTAATACAATACAAGCCTGGGCTTGATTTTTGGGGTTTTTTTCCTCAGTGTTCTTTTGTGCATTTTGTTAATGACTTTAAGGCATAGCTTTGACATAAAACTGAAATTGAGAAGTGGCAGATTTCCTACGAGTGTTCATGGAAGAGTACACATTATGAGGAAAGGCACAGGAGAAACAGGTTCACATGTTCACTTGGATCCTGAGATTATCTTGCAGCCACTCACTAGCCCAGGAATCCCACTCATGCACTTTCTGCTAGAATGCCATTTTACCCTCTGGAAGAAAACAGGCTTGATTATGGAGATGATGTACTTTATGAAGCACTATACTTAATGTCTCCAGATTCAAAGGGCCGCCCAGAACTCAAGCTGAAACCAATCTTTTTAAACTGCTTTTTTTTCTTTTATGTTGTGCCAGGCTAAAATCCCACATATAAAAAAAAAAACCTTTTAAATCTTGGAGGTGGAATATGAATTTTGTGACTTGGATTCTTCACTAAATATTATGGCTTTAAAAGCATTTATTTTTATGCTAGCATTCAGCAACTGTTTACTCTCTAGAATTATTAGCTATTTCAGGGTTCTGCTGCTGGACTGTACCTCTTATTTATAGATCATGCTAGCATGCAGATTTTTATTCATTAGAAAGTCTATTGGAGCACCCACTGCACTGCATTAGAAACAAGGCCATCTATATGCACGCTGTAGCTACAGGCAGGTGAAATTATCATAGAGCATTTCAATAAAAAACAGGGTAAATTAGATTAGCCCTAACGGTCTCCTATTGCATTACAGCTATTAAGATGTAGATGACATGGCATCATAGAGTCTAAATTGCTCATTCATCTTTGTAGCAAAACAGATGGAAATTTGCTGCTTGCTCCACTTTCGTATTCAAGGCTTCCTTGCTGAATTCTGCCTAATTCCTGGACCCCAAATGCTGGAGCTCAGTTGAAGCTTAATGATGTCCCACTTTGGGAGAAAGGGCAAGTGCTTTGTTTCCAAAGGGCATTTGAAGCAGAAACGTGAAAGAGGCACATCCATCACTGCAGTATGTCAGGCCTTTGTGTGAAATCTGTAAAAGGACTCAGTGCCCCCCAACACCCAAGTCTCTGACACATGGCCACTTTTTGCTAGCCCTGAATTAAGGCCACGGAGTCCTCCTACAGCATGGGAATGCAGAGACCTGACATGGGGACTCCCTACAGGTAGGGAGAGACCTCAACCAGTTAATGGATATGATGAGAAGAGGAGCACCTCTCTAAGGTACATATTCCCCCTCTCCAATATGCTTCTTAGTGTATCTTCTCCACGAGGTGCTAAAAACCACATTTTCCCCCTCTGCCCCACTATACACTGAGGAGGTTTTATTGATATCCTCTCTCTGAGTATTAGCATCTTGGCTCGCAATGAAATGTAGCTCTGCAAATTCAAGACATTTCACAATAGCAGGGCTGGTGTTCGCTGCACATTTTGAGCAGCAAAGATATTTTTTATGCTCCTTGAGGGAAACAAACCAACACTTATTTCTTTAACATAACTATATTTTTTCATGGCTATGTTAAAGATTGAATTACCTGCAAATTACTGCTACTACTATATCACTAATTCATCATCACTGTTTAATCATTAGAGTTTCTCAGCGATGCAAGAATTATTAGGTTTTGCTTCAGATATTAAAAAACAGGCAGGTGATAACTTTAAGTAGCTTCATATGTACAGAGCTGAGTAAATATTCATAACAAAGTAAAACAACCTGAGGAATGTTTAGTAGAAGAGACAACCAAAATCCTATTTAAATTTGATAGGAAACTTCAAATAAAACATTTGTGTTTCAAAATGTATCATGACCATAATTCTCTAGAAATGAATAAAATTCTGTTTCATAAAATCGACTCCTTTCCAATAGAATGGAATTGTAATGAAACAGAATGTCTTTACATTTGGCCTTTGTCAAAAATAATAGAGCAAAAATTGAGATTTCTCATGCAAGCACTTCCAGTTTGCTTAAATATATTTTTCTTTAAAAAAAAAAAAATCCATTCTTAAAGTTTTAGGTAATTCCATCTACAATAAAAGCAGCTGTGAATTTGCACCAGATTTCATACCACTTCAGCACCAGAAGACACAAGCACATCTGGAAGCTTGGAAACCTACTGGTTTGGCATGGCCATGCAGGCTGTATGCTGTATCTGCATCACTTAATAAAACATGGTGAAGGATTGTTTTACATTACCTGAGTAGATATGGTTTCTTAAAATGAAAAGCCTTAAGATATCATAACATTTGTGCTCTTTTCGGGTGTTTTTCAGTGTCTGAAATATCGTGAAGGCTGTGCTGCCACTCAGCAGGGCAGTGGTTTTATGTCTTGCGACTGAGGACATGCCAGGGTGGTGTTAGGGCATATGGAAGCATGTTGAGGATGCAAAGCCCTGGTAGGTTAAAACTAGAAGACTGTACAGCAGAGACGGAGCCAAACCTACTGCAGCTTTGTCCCAACTGTCTGTTGGGAATCCCCCTCGTGTGGGCTATTCCCCAAGGTGTGCGCAGGTACTGCCTGGGAACCACCAGCTGATGTAAAGTCAAAATCACTCTAGGGGGGATGTTAGCAATAAAGCAAACTGGGCATACACAGACTCCACGCTCAAAGTGACAATCCAGCCTAATTTTCTTAACTAATATAAGTGTTGCCAGAATTGGAGCTGGTAATGCAGGTACTGGGATCAAAGCAAGATCTTTGCCATGACTGGACCAGAACAGCTTTGCTGTGCCTTTCATTAAAAGGGAAGCCAAACAGTAGATAAAACCCAGGATGGGGAAATTGCCTTTTTTTCAGGAAAGAAACTTAATCACGTCACTAAGCTTAGGCATGTGCTCAAAACCCCATTGAAATCCCTGACACCGAAGCACATGCTGTAAGCCTTTTCCATGAGTGATTCCTGCGGGTAGACTGAGTGTGCGCTGCCTGTTTGCAGAGCCTGAAATGTGGCCAGCGGAATTGCAACCAGCATCTGTGTCAAAATAGTTGCATGCATCAATCACAGTCTTCAGGGAAGATGTTGTCAAATTATTTCCTCCATTTCTGGATCTTAAATGTGGGACCTGCTACTTATGTAATGCAGAAGAAAATCAATGGGCTTTTTTTTTTTAGTTTATTTCAAGGCACTATTTTCTCACAAAGATCATAATTTCTTAATCATAATTAAGAAATTATCTGCTCAGCATCCAAAAGCTTCCACGTACTCTTTTATTATATGTTTTCTCTTCTAGGGAATATTACACATCATAATATGGTGCAGCTGACAGGCCTGAGGGACGGGATATCATCCAGAGGGACCTGAATGGTCTTGAGAAGTGGGCCCATGTGAACTTCATGAGGTTCAACAAGGCCAAGTGCAGGGTTCTCCACCTCGGTTGGGGCAACGCCCAAGGCTGGGGAATGAAGGGATTGAGAGCAGCTCTGCCAAGAAGGACTTAGGGATACTGGTGGGTGTAAAGCTGGACATGAACTGACAATGTGCTCTTGCAACCCTGAAAGCCAACCACATCGAAAGAAGCGTGGCCAGCAGGTCAAGGGAGGTGATTCTGCCCCTTTACTCTACTCTGGTGAGACCCCACCTGGAGTACTACATCCAGCTCTGGAACCTTCAGGACAAGAAAGACATGGACCTATTGGAGTCCAGAGGAGGGCCAAAAAGATGATCAGAGGGATGGGACACCTCTCCTACGAGGACCGGCTGCGAGAACTGGGGTTGTTTAGCCTGGAGAAGAGAAGGCTCCAGGGAGACCTTATTGAAGCCTTCCAGTACTTAAAGGGGGCTTTTAAGAAAGTTGGCAACAAACATTTTAGCAGGGCCAGTTGCGATAGGAAAAGGCATAATGGCTTTAAAGGAAAAGAAGGTAGATTTTGACTATGTATAAGGAAGAAATTTTTACACTGAGGGTAGTGAAACACTGGCCCAGGTTGCCCAGAGAGGTGGTAGATGCCCCATCCCTGGAAACACTCAAGGTCAGGTTGGACGGGTCTGTGAGCAACCTGATCTCGTTGAAGATGTCCCTGCTTATTGCAGGGGAGATTGGACTAGATGGCCTTTAAAGGGTCCCTTCCCTGAACTATTCTATGATGATGTCAGTGTTAAAAATTATTTTTAAATTCTTCTTCTACCAAGCAAAGAGCAGCATGAAAAAATTCTCTCTGGATTGATATATCAACAGAGTGGCCTACCTGTTTGCTTTTGTTGTTCAAACAGATCAAGGCCTCATTATCTTACACTGTACAAACACATTAAAAAACAATCCACATCCTGAAGGGCTCTTAGTTTAATTTGAGCAAGCAGCCAGACAAAGGATGCATTTCTTTCTCGTATCTATTCTGCGGCTGAGGAACTGAGGCACAGAGAAGTGATAAAACCAAGCAAAGTCACACAAGAATTTTATCGTATACCAGGAACTGAACCCAGAATATCAGCTCCATGTCTTAATCACAAGTCAGGTGCATTGAAAATGCTTCAAGCCAAGAGAGGTGCCAAAACCAAACACAATATGCCAACAGTGTAAACTAATTACATTTTAATAATTACTTCGGTTTCAGTCATTTGAACCGTTATTAGCAGCTCAAGCAGGGAACGTGTGGGCTGTGCTCTCGAATTAGGTTATTTAATCTTGCATTCTTTCTTTTCACGTTGGACAAAATTGACTACTATTTTGCTGTATTAGTTCCCTGTGTGTGATTAACGCCCAGGTGCTCGCCTGTGAAGCATCACAGCAGTTGAAATACAGCTGCATTTCCAAAGCACAGAGTGGTGACTGACAAAGATACCTGATAAAATCATATTGGGCTAATAAATATGACAAAAGCACTTCAGCCTTGTTAACTGCATCCAGAGAGAAACTGCTCAGAAAGGGACTGTGGTCTTTGGCCGAGATGAGGCAGAGCTTGATGCTACTCCGTCTTTGGGGACCTGGCAGTTTCATCACCCCATGAGAGTGCTGGAGTCCCCCTGGGCTACTTGCATTAACTGACCTGTTTGCAGGGTTTTTTTCCAGGACAAGCTTTCTGCCTCTCCCTTATTTCTTTTATCAGATGCAGCTTTTTACGTTCAAAACTGGCTCATTCAGTCAATTCTCTCTTTCCATGCTTGCAATGTGGTGGTGCGCACAGCAGAACATTAAATGTGAGGGGTTGAGTAAGTCCTTGCACAACAGCAAACAGCAAGACAGAAACGCAGTTAAAAAGAAGCGATCACAGTCCGATGCAGAAGGAATGAAGTCAGAGCAAAACAAAGGCTTACTAGTTCATATAGAGAAGATCCAAAACATGCCAGGAGCCAGGGAAATACTAGAATAGACACAGCTTGTCGGTCAGTGGATCCTTTAATTTGCGCTTGGCAGGCAGTCGCAGAGAGGGAGGGAGGCCAAGGGGCTGTGCTGCAGCCACGCTCCTGCCAGGCAGCCAGGGCTCCTCAAGGATGCTCCCCATGTGCAGCCTAAATAGTCTTTCAGATGTTTTTCTTCTGAAGAAGCGAGATGATTTTATTTCCTTCAGTAAAGTAATTTAAAAAGAACAGAAAAAAACAAATAATACAAAACCCAAACAAAAAAAAAAAAGCCCAGTCGGGTCTGGCAGCTCAGCAGATGGTTACCTAGGATTAGCACAAACACCACCAGCCGAAGCAGGACTTTGCCAACTCCCTCCCAGGCTCTGGCTGATTTTGCTTCCCTGTGCAGGCAGCAGCTTCTTCTTCTGTGTTTTTGTGTCGGTACCCTCAAATCTTTGACACTTCGCTGTTAATTCTCCCTGTCAGAGCCACCACCCTGGTTTCTCTCTGCCTAGCACATGCTTGCATTTCATGCAGGGATACTTGCTTAAAAAGACCAACACAAGTCACACCACACTGTTTAACACATACCACAATGTGATATGGAGAAAGACAGGGGTGTTGTAACCATCCTGTGTGCACTGAAAGAAATACCCCAGCCAGCTCCACATCCACACCGGGGAGGACAGCAGAGAACTGTTCTGAGGAAGGACAGGCAATCCCCACGGTGGAGAACTTGCTCAGCTGGATCCTCTGAGGTGCTTCCTCACAGTCACCCCTCCTGCATCTGATGGAGAATCCTGACCAACCCCATTGGTCTTGTAGGGTGTCTGGGAGGGAGCAAGGTTGCATAGAATGATCTCAGGTGCAGACGTGCCTCTTATCCCCATCCTCCAAGAAGTCCTGCAAAGTTCCTCTCCAGGTCCCACCCAGCACTTTATCTCTTTCATCAGCACACTTCTCCCACTGCAGGACCCAGTCTGGCACAGTTTTGTGTTCAAGATGAAATAGAGTTGGGGCTGTCAGCAGGGTTCCTATTTGCAGGAAATCTGCAGGCACCATGGGTAGTGTCAGAGCTCTCCCACTCTCCCTCCAGATTCAGAGGGGAGGATTTCATCTCTACAGTCTCTCCTAATAATTTTTCCCATGTCTCATATGTTCAGCTTGGAAATTGTTTTCACTCTCAGCA
>JAOXNO010000013.1:148432845-148447375 GCA_028565335.1 Limnodromus scolopaceus | reverse complement strand
TCTCAGGTGCAGACGTGCCTCTTATCCCCATCCTCCAAGAAGTCCTGCAAAGTTCCTCTCCAGGTCCCACCCAGCACCTTATCTCTTTCATCAGCACACTTCTCCCACTGCAGGACCCCGTCTGGTACAGTTTTGTGTTCAAGATGAAATAGAGTTGGGGCTGTCAGCAGGGTTCCTATTTGCAGGAAACCTGCAGGCACCATGGGTAGTGTCAGAGCTCTCCCACTCTCCCTCCAGATTCATCTCTACAGTCTCTCCTAATAATTTTTCCCATGTCTCATATGTTCAGCTTGGAAATTGTTTTCACTCTCAGCAGCTTCCACAGACCAATTTTGAAGAATTGCAATGTGCTTTTTGCAAGGACAAGACACCACACACGCTCCTTCAGCCTGCAAAGGCTGAAGTGCAGGGAGAAAGGAACCTTCATCACTCTCAGCTTGCGTTTTATTCTGAAGGTGGGAATAAACATGTCCTAAAAAACCCCCATGAATGAGCTGTGTTGAACAGTACCATGCTTATACAAAACACCAATGTAGCTGACCTGACTGGTTTGGCTTCCAAAGATCAGGAAGTTATCGAGGTCCACCAGATGGTGCAGGCAATGGAAGGAAGCAGAAGGCATCTTCACACAACCTGAGATGGCTCACTGAAGTGTTGCAATTCCTTTCCTTCATGACTATAGGGACCATAACCTGGCAACTTTAAGGAGAAAGAGTGTGAACTTCACTGATCGTTTGAACTTAGAGGGGATTGTACACACAATTCAACTCTCCATGACCACAGCTTCACCCTCTGCACAGCCTCACATCTCTACAACACAGAAAAAGCCTATATGAGCGCAATATAGTGTGTCAGACTGGAATGTCTTCTATTAAGGTATGTGCAAAGGAAGGTTTCCCGTCCAGATCCATCTTTGCGTAGGACACGTTGGTTGTCAGGCTACTTCTCTCTTTATATTGTGAAATGGCTGGCAGAAGGGCTTCCAGGCCATAAAAGCAGAGTCTCTGTTTGGCCAAAAGAGCCCAGACAAATATGACCTATGTGGTATTTTTGCAAATTTCAACAAATTAATAGATCCCAATAATTTCAAATATTTGACACTGAATATAGGTTACACTTGTGCTTATGGTACTTGCTGAATTTGGCCCTTTTCTGTGCTTTCTTTTTCCTGTGTCCAAAAGAAGAGCAACGATATCGGTGCACCTTCTGGCAAGCCACTGCTGAAAGGTACCAAGTTAACATGGTATTGCAATAAACAAACGCAGCTTAGCCCTGTGAGAAAGAGATCCCCACACCAGTCGTCGCAGCAGGCTGTAGCAGCAGTAACTGCCACACAGATCCAAGCACAGACTTCAAAATCCTTGCCCTTCCTGCTTTTGTTCCCTTTACATCATTTTCCAAGCACAGCCTGGTATCCTGGACCGGCCTTGGGCCATCAATAAATTCGTTGTGTGACCGAAGGCCCTCAAACCTCACACTGAATCCACAAAATGCCAGTACTATGCGACCCTGGAGCATCCTCCTGCTCAATCACACGATTTGGAGGACCTGCTGCACTCCATTGAGAAGCTGTGGGATGCCCAGTGATTACCAGTGTGGAGCCTGAATAGTTCCTGAAGCATAGATCTGATTGCTCTGGAGTGACAATTGGGGGCTCTCCTGGCACAGAACACTGGACTGTGTTTGGACCTCACCATTTTGTTTCTCTAGCCCAGTATCTCCAACAACAGCTGCTCAAGATTAAGAAAATAACATTAAAGGCCTGGCTGACACTTCAAACTCAGTCCTCTTATGTAAAGGTATAAATGCACATATGGCCCCTATCGCAGTGCTCCATGAGGCTGGGATTTATGCACCACCATAATTCGATTCTAGGCAATGGTAGAGTAAGGACCAGCATGTCAGAAAGAGAAATCAGGGTAGATCTCGACATCAGAGAGTGCAGTCACACCAGCCAGTGAGAAATTTTAAGGGAGAGCTGTGAGGAATCTGAATGGTCCTCATTATGATCTCAGGTTGACATAATACTTTATGAAACTCCATTTACTTCATTACAATGACTACTCATTTTTGCTAACATATCAGAGATCAAACCTGTGTCCAGGATTTATTTTCATAGCCAAATTGTTTTGATTAATGAGCGATTCATCATCAGCTGACCAACCATAGTCAAATATTGCACTACAAAAACACTGAAAAAGCATATATTTTTATAAACCTCTATCCCACCTGATACCAAATGATTAATGTGAAATGAGACTTATGGCCAAGCTCAACCAAAAAGGTTTTCAGAGTGCTGTGATCTGTTGCCAATCTCTGTTTGCTCCCATTGAAGTACATCCCTGTGATAGTAGAGGGCTCTTGCACAGGTAAACAGGGGAGGGGGGGCAGTATGTAGTTTGCTAAACTACATCTGAATCATGAAATTTGTGATACCTTAGAAGCCTTCCAGAAAGACTTCCAAAAAGTCTTTCATTATATATGAAATCCATACATAATAACAATATGATTCTAGAGGTCCTGTCAGATAAATACAGGGTGTACCAGTCAGCAGCTCCTATTCCCAAATCCCTTGCACCATCAGTTCCAGCTGTGCTGTATGGATCTCACTAAAAGACTCTTCCCTTGTGCTGGAATTTCTCCTGAATTGGCCACAGCAATGTTCACAGCTGGGCTAATAAGATCTTAACTTATCTCAAGGGGAGTCATACTGAAATTCTTCAAGCCAAAATGGGATTGTCTCAGCTCAGATTGCTGCTTGATCCCAAGTGGTTGAGTTATTCTACGAAAACCCAGCCTGCACCCCTTCCTACTGTTTCAGATTTCTGGGAGCACACAGGTGGGGCTGTGCCCTGCTGACTTTTGTACCTCCTGAATTCCCCTTTTTAGACATCCATTTCATGCAGGTCAACAACACGAGGTACTGAAAATGACTCTAAGAATTTTGCCTAAAGGCCATACCTGCTCGGCATTGTATGGTGCTACAGACAGTTCATACAGCAGACATGTTAACAGACAGTGCAGCACAGTGATTCAACCAAGCTAATCAGCTGGGCTAATTAACTCAGGCCCAGCTTTACACCAAGATCACTTCCAGTTTGCCCACTGGTAGCTCACAGTACAGCCCTGTCCTGCACGAACATGTCCTCGCTTCCAAGAGGATGCCGGGCTTGAGGAGACAGGGCCAGAAGCATGGCTTGTCTGAATGCCCTGGAGCCAATGGAGCTCATGTCTAAGGGCGTCCCAGTGAACCCTCTCCACACACATGAGTGCCTGTACTCTTTTCTAGGGTTTAAGCTTGATGACTGAGTTCATGGGGTTGAACTTAATCTTTTAACACTCCAGGAATGGCATGTACTTTCAACCTGGAAAGCGCTCCGAATATCCAGCGCTGAATTATTTTATGGTGTTGGGAACACATCCCAGACTCATCACTGGTGGTAAAAGCAGTCCCTCTGGTCTCATGTACTGCAATTCAATAACCCATTATTAACAGTTGGAGGCGGTGATCTACCCCTTCTGATTTTTCACTTCTGAATGCAGCTAATTAGTTATGATAATTAGCAGAATTACAGCTCTCCATTCCCCACTTGGGAGTACAACAGTCACAGTCTTATAACCACCTACTTTACTCTCTATCCCGGCTTCCTGAGAAACAGAGTCAAACACCTTGATTAGAATTTGAGTCCCACGGGGCATAAAAGACAGAACAAAACAGTAATTTAGCAAGGCAGATTGTTAACATAATTTCAGTTCTTTCTTCATTGCAGCTCTGTTACAGTGCTACATCCTAGGGCCCAAACCTGCAGACTGTGGTGGTATTTGCAGGGTCTGGCTCTAAGGTGATAACCATTTTCAATGAAAATCAAATTCCACATCCTCACTGACCCTAGGTGAGCCACAACCAGCTCCTCTCAGAGGCAAGAAAGGACAGCAAAGCTTCTTAAAACTTGATTTTGATGGTTTTTGACTGCTGAGGTATGTCCTCTAAGATGAATGTTTTAATTTCACTCCCCAAAGTTATTGAACACGGTGTATGACAGTGCCAGCCTTCTCACAGTCCTCACCACATGCCAGCTTTCATATCACGTGAACTGGTGGATCTATAGTTCATTTTGTAGCAATCCTCACTTCCAGTGCTGTTTTCTGCTTTAAAGCTCCCTTCCCACAAAAGCAGCCACAGTACTTCGCCTCAAAAATCATTTCACATTATTATACTGAAACAGAATCTACCTGGAACAACAAACCCCTTGTGTCAGCTGAGGACTGCTTTTACTGGCACCAAGGATATTCCTCAGCTCACAAAACCCACTCTTCCAAATCCATCGTTGTGTGTAGGTGGTGAGCGAACTTTCCAGCTCCTTAACTTTACATCCCACTGGTGTCCCACATAAAACTTTGAAAAATGATGTTTAACAGCAATGTATCCTTTGTGTCCAAAATTTCCTGTATTCTTTCCCTCTCTGAGGACATGTGAACGACAAGCAATATTTTTTGAGTCTCTCTAGTTTATTTTTTCCCAGCTCTTTTGCTCTTGCTTGATGGCAGGCTGTCCACCTCTACTGGGACATGGTTATTTCCCCCTACAAGCAATTCTAATATCGTGGAGTATTCTTATAAATTGAGATAGAAAATGGGAAACAGGAGAAAATAAACATGCAAGACACAGGAAAAGACAAAGTCCTGCAGCTCCTGACTCCCAACAAACTCCTGTGAACTTACACAGAGGAAGAAGGCCTGAGGAAGAGCTCAAGTCCTCATTATGCTGTCAAAGCCTTGTAAAGAAAGCATACATTTGCTTCCTCTGAAAGGACAGTCAGTCTCCTCTGCCATATGACCTCTTCAGTGGAGGAGTTAAGATCATGCCCAAACTGCGATGTGTAACACCCAAGTTTGGAAGGTCCTGGAGAGCTGAGGGACACACTGAAACCACAGAAATTATCTGGAAAGTTAACACAGCTACTTCTGGGAATTCCTAACTGCAATCTTACCCACAGCAGGCTCCCAATGGGCATCTTTCTGGGTAGAAATTATATAGGTCATCATAAATGCTCATGTGAATTTAAGGAAAAAAATTTAGTTGAGGTGAGAGCACCCACTCCCAGCATCAGGGCAAGTGAAGGTCCTCATGATAACATACGGTGCCTGGGGAATGGGAAATAGACTTTGATTAAGGACAACAGGATTTGGTCAGTGTCTCCAAGTGGTTTGGATTTGCTAAGGCTGAGAAACTTGAGCTGTAATTTAAGTTTAACAATACAGTGCACGTTCCCAAAAATGCCTGTCACGTCATAGATACTCAGCGGTGCTTGTAGGCTTCAAATAAAAATAGCTATTCCCCAGTGACACACAGCATCTATTCCCCAGTTCTCTGAAACGCAACCACCATAAATGGTAAACAAATGATACTGCAGATGAAGCTGCAAAACGTGTTATGTTATTTAACATTGACCATTCCATATAATTAAGGGAGTACAATTACTTAAACATGCCTGTGATGTAAACAACCATGCAAATTGCATATCTAACTACTTTGACTGTACCCACAACATAATTAGAAGTAGCAATTTATTACTCGATGTAATAATTAGAAGTAATTAACTACTAGAAGTAATTAGGAATAGTAGTTCATTTCTTAATGCAATGAGCTACTTTTGCAGCGTGTGTGTGTGCACATGTATGTGCACGCACACAAATACTTAGCAGTGGATAATTATTTCAAAAATGCATTTATTCAGGGCTTCTGATTCTTCCTTGTATGGAAATTATCTAATGTGTGGGAAAGATTGATCATAACTCTGTACTAAGTATCTCCAGACATTACTTGTTCAAGAAGGAAGTATCCTTCACCCAATATGTTGGGTTTTTTTCTTTCTAAGGCCGAGTAATGGATGGACAGCCTCCAGGAAAAAATTGGTAATAGCCAGATTGAAGATGATTTGCATTCTTTCAGTTGTTTACAACTCTTCATGGAATGGCAGGCACAGAAGCAGCACATTGGAATAGAACCTATAGCTCATTAACGCATGATAATATTAGAAAAATTATAAAGGATCCGTACCCTGGCATAACTGTTGTGTACTTACTAGAATTTTAGAATATTCCCTGGCCTAACTTAATGCATAAGAGGAAAATAAGAAAGCTACCCAAAGAACTAGTGAAAATGTGTTTTACTTTTTGTAGACACTCAAAAGGGAATGGGAGAACTCTTCATATCAAGCACCCCACCACCTACTTCTAGATGTTTGCAAACCTTAGGAGCATACAGCAAGGACCATCAATCAGCTTTCCAGGAGGCAGAAGCGGGACCCACAGTTGTTTGCTAGGGAGACCAGATGAAAGACAAACACTGTGTCAAGAGCCAAAAACATTGGGGCAGTCCCAGTCTGAGGAACAGTGAGACTGGAGAATGAACAGTTGTTTGTCATACCTATCATTGATTTAGTATACGTCTCCCTGAAAATCTTTTGGTCTTGTTAAGTAATACTTTCCCCAAAAAAGTGTTTTATCTGTTTTCTAGGGTGGCCTGGGTTAAAACCATGCATTAAAACCCCATCCTCTCTCTCCCACTTCCTTCGGCATAGGGATGATACCAGCCACAGACCTGGCCTGGGAAAGCTGCTGGAATCTGCAGCCATGGGCAGGCAGTGGAGACATCCTATGCTCTCTACAGTCTGTTTGCAAACTAAACTACTGCCACTTCATCTGAAAGACCCCCATTCTCCTTCACCAAGCTACCGGTGAATGTTCATACCCTGGTCAGAGATTCATCAGTTAACTTCTTTCTCCAACAAGCTTCACCCAACGATCCAAATGTTTCCAAAAGCATCCAAAGTCTCAGCTGTTCACTTGTCTGTTTACTCAGCTCCATTTTTCACCCAACAAATCTTCTCTTCTCACCTTTTAAACACCTTTTCTAAAGCAGATTCTCACCCTTCATTTCTCACTGGCCAAAGATGACTAACATAATTGAAGATGCTGCCAGAAAAAGAACAGAGAGACATTCTCACTGGCCCTAGTTTCCTACAGAAAATGCACCCAAGGCAGGTGATTATGATTTCTTCCCCAGAGCTTCATAGCTTTGAAACCATGCAATATCTGTAAATTTTATTCAAAGCTATACAACCTGAAGGTGTCATAAAGTGGTGAGGAAGTGTTTAACTGCAGGAATGCAGATGCTTAAAGTACCATAGCTTTAAGCCAAAGGGATCCCGGAGAGGAGAACTCACAGTCATTCTTGCTGTTAAAATCACTTTCCTCCTCATCTCTTTTGGATGCAACATTTTTCCCAACAGTTAATTCCTAGATTTTCACCCCCAGTGCAAGCTTTTTAACATGACTTGGCATTCATTCCACCACATCAATTAGTCCAGCTCAGTAAGCTGTGAAGTTAGGGAACAAGCCACCAGGTAACTTATAACTGTGAAAAGCAAAGGGGAAATCCACCATAATTAAAAGGAAAAGCAAAACCAAATCACCTTTACATTTAAAATACAAATTAAAATTACCATAGCAGAACTGGAAGTCCATTTCATGGTTGCCAAGTCTTCAGCTTCAGTCCGATGTTTGGGCACTTGTGATAAAACAATAATCTTGCCTGGAATTCCTGAGAGAAGAAAGAAAAGCAGTTAGAACAGACTTCTTTACCATACTCCTTTTCTTCTTTAACTATAACCATGGTCATTATTGCTGAGGAATGGTGCAGCACAAGAAAAGAGACTCCGGTGTTGTCCACTGATTTTGTTATTATCATTACTCTTGATTTCATTTTAGTTATTGTACTTTCACTGTAGTTACTGGTAACTGGAGAAAATTGACAGCTCTGCCAAAGATGTCCAGGATCAGGGAACTTCCCCAGTTAGAGAAAGAACACGATATTCACTGAAAGGTCATCCTGAACTGAAGCCATGGGTAATGGCTGTCACTGAAATGAAGAGGTGGAATCTGTTGCCAGATAGCAGCTGTGTAAGTGCATTGCTCACATCCTAGTAGCACTGACAGTTTCCAAGAAGGATCATGGCACCATTATCCTAAGTGCAGTATGTACAGATAATTCTTAATTCCCTACATACAGAAGCCTGGAGTTCGGCTTACTCGTGCTTTCCTCAGTTTTCTATACTTGTCTCCCAAAGGAATCTCTTTCAGTCCCATGTCTTTCTGCAAAACCTCTTGCCTCCACATGTGCTTGGATGTGCTGTGGATCTCTAGTCAAACCTCTGTGAGAAGGAAGACGCATGCCAGGAGAAATAAAACCTGTGTCAATCACTGGCTCTTCCCTTTAGTTCTTGCTAAAGACCTCTCAGAGGCAAAGCATGAATTTTATAGTCCCAGACAACTAGGTGACATTAGGCCACCTCCACACTCTGCAGACCAGGGCGTACTCCAGATACTTGAAAGTCTTCTAACCTGCCATCAGCATCCCCTGAGTCTTGTCTCAGTTGTGGCAACCTGCCAGGTTGCCTTCTGGAGAACTTTTTCCCTCTCCTAAGATTCATCTATTCCCAACCCAGTGTTGTAAGGGCACTCTAAAAACATTCTCAGAGAGATTTTTAACTTTTAGGCCTTTTATCTGGTCTTAAAAGAGCCTGAGTCTGGTAATTTCTAGATCTTGGGCTACAGCTGATCTAGTGAGGGGAATGGGTCAGCAGTCAGCCATTGTCCCCACCTGCACACATAAATAGGAATCTGAAATTTCAACAGTGACTTCAGTTTATCTCAGTGAAGCTGTGAGTACCACAGACAGGAGTTTTCTTTATTTTCTGGAATAGTGCGATCAAAGAAAGATGGACTTTGGCCAAAGGCTCCAGTCAGCATGAGCTGTGAAATTGTCTCTTTATGCAGTAAGGATGACACACAACAGAACTACAACCTCTCTAAACCCCAGATCGTTCACTCCACTTATTATCTTAGTGGCAAAGTGTAAGAAAGTGCAAAGGACTACTTGAGACTTACTGGTACTGTTCCAGCAGAGAACAAGCAGCATTTTTTGTGTGAAAGAGCTTCCAAGCACTCAAGACACTGGATTCCCACAGCAAGTCAGAAAGAGCTGGGCAAATCTCAATTCTGCAGTTGAATACTCTCTTACAGTGCACGGGGCTTGCACTAACGCCCTGAACCCAGGTGCACTGCATGCTAACACAACAGGGAAAATTATTTTATGATCTCTACTGGGTAAATAAGGAAACAACTGCTCGTAAAAACAGATTAGTTTCTCTCTTCGCTCTCCACCTTTACTTGAGTTTTCACCTTATCAGGTACATGTAGTTAAACAACTATATTTCTAACACATTTTTTCCCCATATTTTGTTTTGTTTCACTTATATTTTCTTTTGGAATCCTTGCCTGCATACAACTGAGAAAATTAATTTTTAAAATAATGTATACTCTGCCCACACATGCATAAAGAATATACCAGGTAAAGCAAGCGAATGCAAGTTATTTTATTTCAAAACCATATTCAAGAAGTATTAAAGCCTACAAAATTTTTTTGGTGTATAGCAAAAATCTAATACAGTCTTTCATTTATTGAAATCAGGTTTTGTGTTTTGGAATAGGGCACAAAGAAAGGCTCCTACTCACAGTTCAAACCAGCATAAATGTTCTCAGATAAGGTGGTGACATACCTCAAGGCACATTCCCCAACAGATGTAGGAGCAGCTGTCCCTGCCATGGTGGATGTGTCAACCCAGAGTGAGTTTCAGGTGGTGGACACGGCCCTGACAGTCCCCAGCTGCAGGTTGTGCCTGGTGCCTCTCCCAGAGGCTGGGAGAGATGGTCTTCTTTCCTGGGGAGCTAGGCTGCCACGTGGAGGAGTTATGGGAAGGAGTTAGCATCAGAGATGATGAGAGAGGTAGACAGGATCTTCTCAGAGATCTTGTGGCTTCAAGAGCCCCAAATCCCAACTACAGTGGAGACCCAGGTAGAGTCTGTCCCTAGCAGGACGGTAAGTGCAAACTTTAAGGTGGGTGAGGGCTGAAAGTTGGTGACTTCTGGCACTGAGAGGAAGGCTTCTGCTCCACCACCTGAAGGGTTGCAACTATGGAACAAGTTCATATCCCTCAAAGCTGAGGAGGAATCATGTGTGTTTGTTTTCAAGTGAAGCATCTGGGACAACTGACCCAGAGCTGCGTAGGAGCACCAGGAGGAAATGGTGAGCAATATTGTGGGTGAATCCCTGTCCTTGGGGACAGAAGACCCATCTGCTGATCTGACCTGTCATCTGGAGAAATTTGCTGCTTGCCAAGTCCTGGATTTGAGATGTTGTGGAGACAGTGCCAAAGTTTGTCCACCCCTTTAACTATTATCCCCTGTTGTTCTTCCACAAAGACACCAATGATAGTCTAACATTACTACAGAGTTGTGGGGATGATAGTCAGAGGTATGGGGGTCCTGGTGGTGTTCTCCTTGATCCTGCCAGTGAGGGTAAATGGTGTGAGGAGCAGGGACTGATACTGCATGTCAACAACTGGTTGCAGATCTGGACCATCATCTACATGGGAGAGATAAGATCCATCTCACTAAGAGGGGTTTAGGTCTCTCTGTTACCAGGAGGGCTGACCTGGCAAGAACATCTTTAAATTAGGAATAACCAGGGAAAGAGGGAGTTTTCAGCAGCCCCGTGAGGAAGTGATGGAAAGGGTTGGAACAGGTTGTCCAGAGAGGTGGGTGAGTCTCCCTCCTTGGAGCTATTCAAAAGCCATCCGGACATAGTCATGGGCAACCCACTCTGTGTGGTCCTGCTTGAGCAGGAGGGATTAGATCAGATGACCACCAGAGGCCCATTCCAACCTCAACCATTCCATGATTTTGTGAGTCACAACATAATCAGAGTTTTGAAAGCTCTGTGTACTACTTTCAGTGTATGAATACAGAATCCTATTTGGAGAGAGTTATTTCCCTTTAATGAATAACAAAGAGTACTTAATCATATGGTTTCTCTGTAACCTAAAGAAGAAATCTTTCAGACCTATTCAACTTTCATTTAGCAAACACTCTTATATTTTGCTCCTGCTGACATTAAAATCAGTGGCAAGACTACCATCTGCTTCAAACATGACCCTTCATATAAGTCAAGTAGATCAATAGGCTTCATGTCCAAATCACACCAGCACAAGTGAAAAGAAGATGAACGAGGGTAAACACCATGGTTTAATGATAAAGCAAAGCTGGGAGGAGAAGGAGGCACACTGTGTTTAGCCAGCTTTCCTATAGCATGGGGGATTTAGAAACCTGCTGATCAAATTTAACCATGCTTGGGTAAGAAATGAACATCTCACTGCTAACTATGTTCCTACATGGTTTATAAAACAAAGCAGCTGAAGAGAAACCGGTGGGATATTCACAGATTTGCCTCAACAACTTTTAAGCCCCTCAACTAATTTCTGTGATCAAATGCAATCAGCTGTGCATCCACAATAAAACAGTCCTAGAAACAATGGTCATAAGGGATAAGATTTAAAAAAATGCAAAGACAGATGCAAAGACTACAAACAAATGTTAGTGTGAGTCAGTTACCAAGTCATTCATCTGAGTGATGTAAATCTGTTCCAAAATCAAGCTTCATTAGTCTACTGCTCACAAATTACTTGTTTACAGATTTTTATTTTTGTCTTCTTATAAACAAGATCGTGAGTTTAATTAGATAGGATATTTACATTCATGTTTTATCTGAGTGATTGCAATGGGCCCTTTGCTTTTACTAATCATAAAGCATTTTATTGCTGCAACTTTTAGTAATGCAATATGGAGTGATCATATTTACTGGGTGAGAAACAATTAAATGACCATTAATAGAAATCTGTCATCATAAAGGACTGCTCGTGCTTTTGCAGACACTCAGTCCTGCAAGTACCAGGCATGGATTTGCATGGGGCTTGAACAAACCTGAACAGACATATCAAAGTGTGAGTCTGTGTAAACATTTTAATTTGAATCAGGAGCTAATTCATGCATTGAATCTCAAGATCAGTCCCATTTCTTTGCTTTCACTCCAATGAAAAGTTGTTACGGAGCATGTAAACTGGGTTCCTGGTGAAACTAAAGTGGAAGTTGTGCTTTACAAGTGCACCCAAAGCACTCCAACCTCCTGTGGACATTCAGTCCATGGAAACAGGCTGGAGCTGGTCCAAAATAGCCTCTGCACCCTGAAGATCATATGGGGTGAACCACAGATCTTTGGCATCCAGGGTTTCATTCTACAGATCTGTTCCTATTGCACCATGCTGCTTGCTAATATAACTTCTGTGGCTGCAAGACTGAGACCTAAAATAACTTATCTCTTCAAATAGGGCATGAAAAGGAATATTTACCATGTATGTGCCATTAGATGTATATAAACAGGATGTGATTTCTGCATGCAACAAGCGTTCTGGTTTTCCCTCTAGAAAGGAGTTTTACACTTGCTGCTTACACATAAGAAAACTCATTATTCAAAAGTTTTGATTTTGGAAAGTGCTTTGCCTTTGTCACACACACCCACAAACACATGCATGTTTGCATAAACACTTTCAAATATTTATGTAGGGTGACATTTAAAGAGTCATTATTGTTGTTGGCTAGATCTTCTATTTCAGTTTTTAAATAGCTCCCTACACCATATACACCATGTTTATGTAATTGCTTTTCTAATAATACAATTGGTTTCTTTTCTCCTTCAAAAATGAGCAAATAGAACTCTTTTTTTTTTCTTCTTTTGTTAATGCCAGGCTAAAATTAAAAGAGTAACTGCAGCATCACCATTCTGTAACACAATTTAGCTACATGCAAAAGAAACTCCTTCCTAATGAGGATTTTTTTCTGCCCCTTCAAGCACAGAATCATTTTTTTACCAATGCACCAGGACCACTATTTTGATATTAACAAGCCTAAAACCTGTTATCTGGCTAGAAAACAAAGAAGACACCAAACCCTCTACAGATTCTAGAATCTCAGAAATTTTTTGCATTGCATAATTTGAGTATCTTATTTCAGAATTTGGAAGGAAAGGCATCTGAAGTATTTTCATGGAAATCTTGATAAAAAGTGCCGTCATTGTCACCCTGTTCAAACTAATAGGCACAGTGGGCTGAGTGAGTGTTTTACTCCTACTTGTACCTACTGCTGCGACCTCATTAAACTCTAGTTAAAGGTGGCTTCTGCAGGGGAAAAAAACCAGCAATATTTTAAAGCATCACAGTTTTCAGTTCTGTTCCCATTAGAAACATTGGGTACAGCACACACAATTGTTCTGACATGGTTGTCGTGTCATTGTAGCTACTCTGAAGTCATCAGTGTCAAGTCCTGAATCAACTGCACCACCTTTGGCAGGATCTCAGGTGTCCTGCAGGAGGTTGCAGCCCACCACCATCCCTCTCCCCACCACCCAGTACAGCCTCATGACCCCAGCACATATCAGGAGACAGTCAGTGCAGCACCTCCGCCACCTCCATGTCCTGGTAGGAGCTATCAAATGTCCTGAGCACGGTGGCGTCAGTCTCTGAGCCACGTGGGCACAGCCGCATCACACAAGTTGCATACGCAGAGAGAGAGCCAAAGGGACGAGCCTTCACCCAGTCCTCCTCTTCCTTCCTCCACGCCCTCCATAAACTCAGAACTGATAGTTATTTTAGAGAAGAAAGGGAGTGCAGACTTACTATTGCACTTTCTGTTGAAATGTTGCTGTTCTTTAAATGAAAACGTAACTTTTCTAGCAAATTGTTTTAATTTATATTGTCCAGGTTTGTATCAAAAGTATTTTTTTTTGTTGAAAGCCAAAATGCCCAAAGTTGCCTGTTCTACAAAAACAACAAAAGCAGGGAAAAGTCTAATTTTTGTCTCAGTGATGTTGGATTTAGCTGGAAAAAACCTGCGACAATTTTGAAAGCAGCATTAAGCATATGCATGTAGTCTCCAACTGGCACAGTTTCTGGCTAACTCCAGTGGGATTTTCCACTAAAGGGGGAATCCAGCCTACCTGCAGGCATTTGCAGTGGATGAGGGAAATATTCAGTCAAAAAGCAAATCAAATGTCAAGGGAGTCACTACAGCTAAAGACATCCCTAACACTTCACTTCACTAACGCTTCTCAGAAATCACTGGTCTTATACCTAACAGGATCTTAACCACAGGAGCCAGATAAGCTCAATATTATCATGTCAATTTGTACATTAGTTAAGGACTAAGTGAGGTTTCAAGTTCTATGGAAGTTTTTTCCCATTCAGCCCCTGGAAGCTTTGTACAGCTGACTGGCTTCTCCACCAGCTCTGACCACTACAGCAAACTCTAGGATTACTTGGCAGAGACCTGTGTGAAGCTACAGCAGGAGCAAGTACCACAGCTCTGGCAGAAATCATTAATTCTGTTGGAAGCTTCATTTCACAGAATCACAGAATCACAAAATCACCTAGGTTGGAAGGGACCTTTTAAGATCATCCAGTCCAACCAATGGGGAAAAAAAAAAACCACAAAAAAAAAACCCCACAAAACCCAACCCAAACCCCAACGAAACAAATCCAGAAACTTGATTCGTGAAATGCATTGTGAAATGTCTGTC
>JAOXNO010000013.1:148389159-148427482 GCA_028565335.1 Limnodromus scolopaceus | reverse complement strand
AAAGTTCACAATGAGGAAGACTACTAACTTCATCACTGAGACCCCTAACGACCACTACCAAGAAGTACTGCGCAGACACAAGGGGGCGGAGAACTCATTTGAATATGAAGCGGGGATAGTTACTGAATATGTATAGGCGCATTAGGTAATCCTATGAATATGTAATGTTTTGTGTAATATAACTACAGAAAATGACTGTGCTCGGCGCGCACAGCTTTGGGGAGCGATCCCATGTGCATCTGGCGCTGAATAAACATACTTCCCTTATAACCCTCTATGGTTGTGAAGTCGTCCCGCGCGTCAATTCCATCCATCATTCTCCCCTGCCAGCTCCTAAGTGCCCTTGGTCTTGTTCTCCTCTCTGTAGCTGCATTAACTGCACCTCTTAAATCAGTCACATCTCGTGGACATAGACAGAGGAGTGAATGGGGCTCAGCCATGACCTTTTCCTCTGCCTTTTCGATGGGGAATCTCTGCTTCTCCTCTCCCTGAGGACCCACGCCTGAGGGTTAGGCAATTGTACTTACCTTACACAGTGGGGAAGCTTGTAAGAATATACACAAGAACACATAAGCATGCAAACATCTGAAAGAGACAGATGGGTGAAAGGTCAGAACCCAGCAAGCTCCATTTTCTTGGTCTGCAATGTCAATAAGTGGATTTCCTCACAGAGGTGGGGAGGAAGTTAGGAAGCTCTCAGCACCAGGCTCTGCTTTTGCAACATGTCCCTCAAACTGTGCAAAGCCATCCAGGGAGTTCTGAGAAGAAGGCTGAGATCTCTACTGCTGCAGAAAAGGAAAGACTTTGCATATGAGCTCTCTCTGTATGTGGGTCTCATAAGAATGATCAAACACCTCCTTTGATACAGGAGGACCAAATGCCTGAAGACATTTGTTGTTGTTTTTTAATATAGAATCATAGAATCATAGAATCATCTAGGTTGGAAGGGACCTTTAAGATCATCTAGTCCAACCATCAACCTGACTGATAAAAAAAAAAAACCAAAAGAGAACCATACAAAAAAAAAAAACA
Source organism: Limnodromus scolopaceus (assembly GCA_028565335.1). Taxonomy (NCBI): domain Eukaryota; kingdom Metazoa; phylum Chordata; class Aves; order Charadriiformes; family Scolopacidae; genus Limnodromus; species Limnodromus scolopaceus. The sequence goes on along the minus strand of JAOXNO010000013.1, from coordinate 148,426,450 downwards.
AAAACCCAAAATAAACTGTTTAAACTGTTGCTCAAAAAGCTTGTTTACTGCATAGTTAAGCTGTAATCAAATGAACACTGCTAGAAAGAGAAAGGCAACTTTAAAGATAACGTGTTCAAATATTTAGCATTACATTAGATAAAGCTCCCACCAACAATGCAATACTCGTCTTCTTCATTTACAGTCCTCAGTAGTCTAGAGTATAACCATGGCATCCAACTGTGTTGAGAATCTTTTATGAGACCTCAGAGGTGAAAACTCAGATAATAAAGCAAAGATCCCACCTTGTACTCAGCTGCTAAAACAAAGTCTAAACCCAAAGCTGTTACTAGCAGTGAAAATAATTCTTCCAGGCTCTGGGACAAATTGGAAGACAGTAGTGTCTTTCATGGTGTGTTATTTAACTATGAAAGTTCTGAAGATTTCTCCTTCCTCTGCCCCATAAAAGCCACATCGTCTTCATCAGTGAGCCTGCAGATAAGAAGTGAAAAAGGTGAAGGAGGAGGCAAAGCTGCAGTTAGCATCTGCCAGCATGAAACCATCCCTCACAAACTGGAAATGTGGAAACTATGGGAGGTGAGTACTCCCAAAGGAGGAGGTGGTGCATGTCTTTTCTTTTTTTTCTCTTAGGAGCAGCATGCAGTATTGTGTGAACTACATCAGAAACAAGACTTGTCACCGTTACCGCTTCTTCCAGGGCAATTAGTAGCCCTGGGATTGTCATTTGGCAAGCAGCACGAAAGCCAGAAATAGGAGAATAATGCAGTCCCAACCTCAAGAACATGTTGTGCTTATCGCAGCAATGCGGTCCCCCAAAAAGCACTGTCTGCCCGCATTTACTGGTTAGTCCTGGTCAGTCCAAGGGGACTAAATACAGGGTTAGAGGTATGGAGCGCTCCCAAGTCAATGCCTGAACTGATTGGATTAATGAACCAACCAAAAGCTTAAATAACAGAGCAGGAATCCAGTCTCAGTTTTCCCACAACAATGGGAGACAAATAGCAACAATAAAAAAATATGTTCTGGGAGAAGAACCAGACAGAGCAGGACTTGGCAAAAGATCTAAATAATGCATATACTGACTGAGAGAATTTATCTTTATTCCTGATAGAGAGGGAAGGGAAGAAAACAAGGCTGAGTGTGTGTGCTGCCATGCAGAATGAGCTGATCAAGCAGTACAGGACAGACCCACATCTTCTGCAGTGTCCACTGAAGGTTACACGGACACACACTGAGTTTGGACAATAGGCATCTCTTTACCTAAAACAAGTTGACACTTGCTGCAATCTGCTGCATTTCAAGGGAGACATTTTAATTCTGTTTTCCCTGTAGCTTTTCGCTAATACCTCTGTTGTCCATGTTGGGAAGGAAGCAAGGGATTCAGCCAAAGAACTGAGGAATAACTACATTTTTTGCACAGAAAAGAACAGAAGCAGGGGATGCAGAGATTAACAAGCTCCTTGGAACTCCTGGGAAAAAATGAACAGCCTGGCCCTGGTGCAGAAACAGAGACACTCTGCAAGCCCTGTTCTCTGCCTAGAAAAGTGGATGAACATCAGGAACAAGGAATGCTCAACACCTTGCAAGAAGAGAGAGCCACCTCCCTCTGCCATTGCTCAGATGCCTGAAAACAAAAAAGCATATAGCAATTTTCTCTTTTTCCCCTGACACCTGCCTGAAATTTGTTTATTTTACAGCCCCAACTGAGCTCAATTCTGCACTGAAGCTGGAATTGCAGTTTGAACAAAGGCAGGCAAAGAAAAGAGTTGGGAGATTTCATGATGCTCATCATGAACATCAGATTGGATTTCCTTGGAGCAAGCTCCACCACATATAAGATGTTCCTTTTCATAGTTTCTCCAGCATGCACTGTCACTTGAGTGACAAAGACAACATACGGTGTATTACCCCATACCATTCTGCTGGTGGCAAACTTACCCTGGAATTTCATTCAGAACGCTAAAATAGTGGGTTTTCTCTGGAGTCTGAGTGATTCCTTGTTTCACACCCTGTGCCTCCTCCTTCTGCTGATGTTTGCCTGAACTACGAAAACACATACAGCGATACCATGTGTACAAAGTAATTCCTCTGGCAATTTACTATCAGCCAGTCTATGACTATTCAGCTAGGCATTGCCTTTGCTTAACTCTTACAACTTCCAGTGTCTTAGAGCCTGCTGGGATCCACCTTCCTGGGTGAAATTACTCTCTGGCAATCAATAAAGCTCACAGGGTGCTGGGCCTCCAAGATAGGGGAGATAAGCCCACCAGATGTCTTTGCTCGGTTGGGGCTGGCTGTGATCACTCCGGGAGTGCCACCAGACCAGTGAGCGAGTGATACAGCCAGAAGAGGGTAAAACAAGTCTGCCCAAGTACTGATTGTGGCCATTTGAAGTCATTCCCATGGGCCGCCTGGGGATTCCTTTAAAACCAGGCATGAGATGCTGTCTAATCAGGATCCCCCGGTGTCACATGAGAAGTTGTAAAATAAATTGCTGAGCCAAAGAGAACATGGCTCTTCCTTACTGTTTCCTAGGGCAGTTCCTCTTCCTAACCCCTCAAAAAAACATTGTCTTTCATGCACCAGGAAGTTTTACCAACACCACAGCTGTTGGACTGCTGTTTGCTTTAAACTGGGCATCAGAAACAGACTGGGTTGACAGCGTTATCTCAGTGCCTCCTGTTTTCCAGGCCATTTGGCCAAGGGTGGGCCATGCCAGCACCCCACACCATGGCACCGGTCTGAGTGAGGGAACCCAGCTAGAACCAGCTCTGGCTCACGCTTGTTCCTGAAGGACTGCAAAATATCTCCTCATCTGCAAAGTTGCACAGATGCTCAGTCGGAGCCCTGAAATTTCTAAGTAAATGCTTTTCTTGCCTGCAGTATTCCCTCAGAAGCAGTACAAATAAATGTTCAAGAATGAGTTGAACTCTATCCTTTCCTCAGGTTCCTCTTAACACTTGTCCTGAACTGGATTTTATGTGTTATACATAATTGGGGGGGGGGAAGTAAGCTATCGAGCAGAAAAATCTTTTTGGGACCAAATTTTGCTTTGATTTTTTTTTTTGTCTGTGAGTGAAGCCAACCACTTCTGTGAAACACTGACAACATTCAGTTTTTACCAGCTCATGAGCAGATTTAAATCCTCTTAAACTGAAGAGTTTGAAAAACAATGCTACTTACCAATGTGTTAATGAAGGGTGTCTCACATTAACACAGAGCTCTAGTTTGTGCTTAAATTATTAACCAAGTGTGAACTGAAAGTGACTGCAGTGAAGCTGCGTCACAGCCATGAGGTTTAGAAGACTGACCAAGTGGAGGCTTAGTGGCTGCCACAAAAGATGGGCTTGAAACAGGTATGAGTGGCTGACAAGCCATGGCCTGTGAAATGCATGGGGTCATGCGAGATAATCAGAAAGGACTCTAGCGTGGAAATGTATTAATTTGTGATAACATTGCTCTTAGATTAGCCACAAGCCCCATCAGGTCATACGATGTGCTGGGTAAACTTGACAAGTAATCAGAATATATGATTATTGGATAAGATTCACTGTTGTTAGAAATTAACCAAATATGTTCATGCACAGTAATTGAAGACTTGGCTTTATGACACTAGATAATTAAAGCATTATTCATTTATCCTTTATGGCCAGTTTATTACAGTTTATTTTTCAAATGCTTCAAGCTATTAAATATGATGAGGAATTAATAATAAAAAAAGAACTAAAGCAGTAAGATAACTCTACTGAGCCAAGTCTCATATACGTAATTAATGTTCATTTCATTGCCAGGGGCCAAACGTTGCTTGTTTCGCTGACATGAATAGCCCCATTGATTATAGTGCAAGTACATCAATAAAGTAGGGCCAAGCCTCCAACGAGATCATTACGTGGTATCCCAAGCTTGAACAATACTGTACTAATTTTAATGGAAGATAAATTCTCAGGGAATTAAAAATATTAATGTGACCCTGTTACTTTATAGAACTAAAAAATTAAACATGGTCCATTATTTTGACTGTGGGGATGTTAAAGCAACAGCCATTACTAGAAAACTTTACAAAAATTTCTTAAGGAGTTTATTAAAACTACCTGAAACATAAAGTATTCACTGATAATTCTCACTCTTCTTTGGCTGAAGAGAAGCCTTGTAAAGTAAGACCACTCCGGAAAGCTTTTAAATGATACTAAAGATGGTAAGCAGAGTCCTTTTTTGGGGAGAACAGTAAAGGTCTGGAGTTGTTGCTCTTGTTACAGTCTGATCCAGTTTCCTTGAAGATAAAACAAGGCAAACTACATAAAAGTGGAGAAAAAAAAAAAGAAAAAAAAAAAGGAAAGATGAATGCTGTATCTATCTCAGATAATGGCTCTTTCTTGTAGCTCTCTTTTTTTTAGTAAGTTTGAGCTGAGTACTCAGTTTTACAGGCCAATCTGAAACTTGGCAGAATTGTTGCAGTATGAGACTCAATAAAGTGTTGTTTGTCCATACTCAGAGTGATGGTCCTGGCTGGCAGATTGAGGATTAAAAACAAAAATAGAGGGAATAAGCAGAGGAGATGAAAAAACACATGAGCAAGAAGGTGACAAGTGGAATTTCAAATCCCGTATTCTGGATGATATATGTTAACAGGAGTTTGAAGTCTGTGAACACAACATATAAGGCTCAGAGTGTCCTCTGAATAGCAAGGCTGTGTAATCCCCAACCATCAGGCAGAAATTTCCCAAGGGAACATATTAACTCTGTGCTGAAAAGGAGAACTGAAATCCAATCAACTGTCCAGGGTCACGCCACAGAGACATCCTTCTTGTCTAAATTAAGTGAAGAGTATAAGATTATGAGTTACTCAATCCATCTGTAACTTGCAATACCCTGTATTTCAAACCATGTGTCCCAGAGCAGTGGAAAGCTAGCCTGAAGGACAATCCATGTATCTTATGGAACCATTCTAAAAAATTTAATAATTACGTTTTCCTAAGGGTATTCTCTGAAGGCGTAAATAACAGTGACTGAAAGAAACTGTAAAGTGTTCAGACTTGCAGGCACCTTCCAGAAATATCATAGGCTGTGTTTTTATGTCTGATTAAGAAAAAAATCTATTGTGCTCATTTCCTGGTTTTCATAGTAGAATCCAAATGCTCTGTTGAAAGAGGCAGTCCTCATACTTGAAGAGGGATACAGAAAAATAGGAATCTTTAACATGTCCTGCAGGTAGGCGAACTGAGGAAAACTTAGTTTTCAGTGCTGGTTTTTTATTCCTTGACACCTAAATTGTCCGAAATCAACCTGGTTTCAGAAATTCTGAGTTCTGATCATTACCCCTACATTTCAGTGGTAGCTTTCCAAGATGAAGATCTGATTTAAAAAAGAAAAATCAAAGCCTAATTGTGTAGTGTCTGGACATGGTGTGGCTGCTCTCAGTGTCAGGAGCGGGGCTCAGCCAGCTCCTTAATAGCCAGAGCTTTGCACTGTTAGTCAAAGATTCATATTTATGCTGAACTCCATAACCATATCCCCAGAATGCTTGGTGGTATGCTGAGTTAGAATGGAAATAGATGCTTTTCCTGCTGAGTACAGAAGTAAATCAAAAGGAAGCAATAAAATGAAAGCTTTATTGCTGTCTAGCAAAGCTATTTTGTATTAAGAATTTAGTATATAGAACTGTAGTCATGTTGTGCAAAATGTTTGGTATACTTTGATAAGAAGGCGGTGGTAATGGCTCTCTTAAACAATTTAATTTATTTTATACTGATTGCAAGACCTAACAAAAACACAAATTCTTGGCTTTGCATGCATAAAAAAAAAAGCATAATGAAAAGCTGCAAAAGGCCCTGTGAGTTTGCCAGTGTCTGAGCATGCACAAAGAATCCAGCAACAGCAAAGAGTCTGAGCAGAATGAGGGAAAGTATGAGTAGGTATAAGCAAGCAGAGTATGGACACCAAGAACATTGAAACTTGGCTATGCTTTGTATGTGCACAGGGGCAACCGTCATCTGCAGTGGTCCTTCAAGACATTTAAGAAAAAGTTTTGCTTTGCTGATGAGTTATATTCTTTCTATCATGATAAACAACAAGCTAATGAACTTACAGTGATGAGTCTATCTGATCTCCTGACCTTTTCCAAAAGACAATAAACCGCAAGTGTCAGGCAAAGAACCCAAAGGATGCCATCTCAGTACTTACTTTATTACACTGTCACCAGACAATAACTACTAAAACCCAAAGCGGGAAGGAATTCTTGCCTCAGAGGGCTCATATCCCAAGGGCTCACTTTTACAAAAATTCATGTAAAAATAATAATTCATTCTGGTTTGTTTTTGTTTTTTTTTTTAAGTAGCACCATTGGCTTGCATGAGCAGAACCTGATGTCATGTATTTGGGGAGGGTTTTCCACCTCAGATCAGATGTGTCCCTCCATCAAATAACAACTTTGACACTGTCACTTGCACAGAGGTTGCTTTATCCAACTACAACTCCAAGGGTGCAGGCGACCTGTCACCTAAACCTCAGCTCTGAAATTTCTACCTTTCTATGCACATTTAAAAAAAAAACACTGCTGAGATTTTCTCAGTAGGTCTGGTTCACTTGTTATTTGTACAGTCATAAATCAGGAGTAACAGCACGGAAGACACAGAAGAACCAATGAACACAGGTGGGAGTGGAATCACACCCTAATTTAGCATCAGTCAATGATGATCAGGCTTCCTTCAGGACTGTACATTTTATTTGTTATATTTATCTCTGTCATTTTGGCATCAGAAAACACAACAGTTTTTTAGAAGGGCAGAGAATAATCTGAAGTAGGGGACTTTTCTCTTCATGATTTGAGGAATATAGCGTTTAGAAAAGCACCCTATTCTTTAGACTCATAAACACAACACCCGGAGCAGTTTAGGAACATGAAACGCCCTGTTGTATATCTGTCCTTCACTCTGACAGGACGCAGCCACTCAGATCTGATGCCTAGCAGCAAATGCCCCAGGCCCCTCATGAACTCATGGACTAAACCACCTAAGTTCTGATGTCATGATGTTTTCAGAAATTTAACTCAAGCCTATACTCCAGACAACAGCCTTGCCTGACTCTCCCACAGGCCCAGTCTCCCAGTTACCTTCAAAGTAGACCTACCTTTTGGAAACATGTACCACAGAAAGCCTACTCCATTTTCCCTAATAGCTTAGAGCTCTGAACTATAGCAATGAGAGACTTGTAAACAAGTTTCTGTTACGCCCAGGTTGGAACAAAACATTGGACCCAAAGGGGTCTCTTATCACTAGTCTATTAAGTGTTCCCAGGCAAGGATTTCTATAGCTCTGCTGAAGCTATTACACTTCACCAGAAAATTATTCTCTGGGCCAGAGAGGAAGGAAACTTAAATGGGTGGGAAAGGATGATTCAAGACCATGCTCCAAGGGATAATGAATTCTTTACAAGAAGCAAAATAGCTTCAGCAAGCACGATTCGTCATGAAAGCTTCAGTTGCATTCCCCAACCAACAGCAGCAAGACCCAGGGTTGAGTTTCTGAGCACAGTTTCAAACCTGAGTCTCCTCAGGCCTGTACAACGAAACTTATCTGTCCACCCTCCAAAGATCTTGGGTTATTTGTTCCCAGTAGCTTTAGATGTAAAGATTAATCCAATAACAGCTACTAAATCAGGCTACAGAAGACGACAGAGGAGACAAAGGGGACAGATCAGAAAGCCTGATGGGGCCATAGCTGGGTGGTTCTGGATATCCCCTGTGGGACTGTGGATGTCTTGGGGAGTTAAAGGCCAATTTTTAGCTGCAGGAGCCTTGAGGCTTTCAACAATGCAAAGCACTCAATTTAGGTACTCAAAGTACCAGATTCTAAGCTGAAGACATTTGTCCTGTGATCCTGTAACTTTTGCACCTCCCAGGCTTTTTTGCTTTATTTCCCAACCAGAAGCAACCTGTTAGAACCAATGGTCTAAATATCTGACACTACAGGCCTATTCCAAATGAAAATCACTTTATGAATTCAGAATATGCTCATTCAGATGACTTATTGGACCATACCTAGACCTCATTTGATTGTTAAATGCTGATGAAAATCATTGCAGCACTCATTTAGAAACAGAATTTTTATAGCAGTTAAAGAGTGTTTTTAATCACTGGACTAAATGGGTTGATCTTTTCTCCAACAGTTCAGCTGCCAATTCAACAGAGGCAAGAAACAGCCTAAAGTGAGTCAATGGCTACCCTTAGCACAACAGATGGGGACACGGCTCTGCGTGTCAGAACATCCAAGCTCTGCTTCTCTCTCCTCAAGCAGAAGCTTATCCAGAAATTGTTAAATCTGTGCGCAAATCTGCCAAAGATCTTCCACTCTCCCTCCCTCTCTTTCTCTCTCCCACGGGTGTGGGATTAGAAGCATAGTTGCACAGTGACTTCTGCTTCCACCCTCCAATCTTTCACAATGCTCTATCTCTGCTCTTCCCCTTTTGGGGAAGAAGTCGTATCAGCTGCATAGCCTGATATCTCCTATCCTACACCCCAGACACTAAAAGAAAGGGCAACAGCTGCAGGTCTAATTAACTGGCTGACAACATTCCTATTTCTCTCTAAAAAAAATGTGAACAGCAAAACTGCTTTAAATACAACTGCAGAGCAGAAATCCTTCAAGTTCACTGTAGAGACATTTCAACCACAATTCAGCAAGGCTTGGGAGGGAGATCAAATCCTAGGCATAGGCAAGGACTCTTTAGGGTCAAGGGGCCTTTAAGGACTCCAGGCTGCAGTGCTTACTGCACTGGGATCTATAATGGCTGAGTACAGTCCATGCCTATAGGTGTTGTTCATTTCCCCTTAATGAAAGGTCTGAGGTCTAAGCAGCAAGTTAGGATGCAGTAGGCAACAAAGAGACTAAGGTCTTGCTCCAAATAAGAGACCTGAGGAAGTGTGATCATTTTTACTTTAAAATAAGCAGCTTAGAGCTTACTGATCTTCTAGGAATACCTGCACTTCAGGGACTGCCCCAAGAACCACTCGCAGGTGCTCAGACTTCTAACACAGGCTGCAGAGGCAGTTAAGCACTACTACAAGGAAGTACAGTCCTTATATGCTGAGCAGAGAGACAACTCAGTGCACCTTAGAGACAACACCAGGTACAAGGTGCATCAGGTCTCATTCTCAAGCATTCCCATACTTCAGCCCCCACCAAAGCTGGCAGTAAGTGCCTAGCACTTGCTCATGGAAGTAGTTCTTTTTCCTAAGACCCTACCACCAATGGTGGTGCAGGTGGGCATTATTTTGCTACAAGCCATCATGTAGGTTCACTTGCCCAGCTAGCAGGAGCCCAGGGTTTATTTCCTGGTTGCTGTGCCTCTTCTGAAGAAGCTCTTATTTACATGTCAGATATACAAAAATGATTCATTAAGCCACTCAGAGAGCAGGAGACAACATGTGTTTCGCACAGCCAGAGCTGTTACTTTCTGGATTGAACGTGGCTTCAGATCCTCACTCTGAGGACAGTACATTAAATGATCTCTGGATAAAATATAAAAAGAGCCTCCGTGCCTCTGTAGCAGAGACTGGAATCAAGAAATCCCTGTCGTTGTCGAGATGGACACGACACACAGAGAATTTCGTAAGCAAAAGCCCAAAAGACCCAACTTTATTGTTTTAACAAGCTTTTTTATATCTTTCTCAGGAACATGTGTCCATACATAATTGGTTCACTCAAAGATCAACAGTTCATGATTGGATAACTTTTTTCTTCTTTGTTCTCTGTTGCAACTTCGGTAACTTTCCTCTGTTGTCTGTTTGACAGCTCCTAAATTTTGTTGACTCCCTTCTTCTCAGGACTCTCAGGCCTCTTCAAGGATACACTGGTATCTGCTCAAGGTCGATGTTAAGCTCACATTCCAATCCCTCGGACCAGCCGAGGTTTCTCACAAATCGCCATTCCTGTTAATCACCTCCAACCATTTAAATTCATGTTGTCCTAGTTCTTGTACCTTGGCCTTGGCCAGATTCATCATCTGGGCACCTCAATCAGTTCCCTGTAACTGTGTTGCTTAGGCACTGTCCTCACTCCTGCAAAATGTGGATTTGAATTCCCTCAGGGAGTTACCTGGCAGATAAAAGAGTGCTCTGACTTCTCTGCTAACAAACAAAAGAAGAAGTGGTGCTAATCCCACTATATGACCCTCTGTGTTCTGTGACGGGCCATTTCTGAGAACATACTTTCTGAGTGAAGTCCTCCAGCTAACACTGAGAAATAAGAGAACAGTTTATGGCTTTCCATGGCACTAGGATGGGAGATGAGCAATGAATTCTTCAGTTCTGACAAGACCAAGACATTCCTGGACAAGATCTATGTAACTTTTAGTTGGATGGATAGATGGATGGATGGATGGATAGATAGGTAGATGAATGGATGGATAGATAGATAGATAGATCAACTGATCAATCAATCATAAGGATGGAGGCTATCAAGTTAGGCAGCAGATGAAGTTTTGAGGAAGATCTTTTCAGATGAAGGCACTCCAGCCCCATCCCACTCCATGGCATTGGGGTAGCTTGGTTGTTTAGTATCACAGCAGGAATTTGGGAGAGTAAAAAAATGTAAACAAGGTATATACTGGTCATACTCCAACCAAGTTGCCTGATGACTGGACAAACCTTCCTCGTCTGAGGCAGATCCAAACCCATAATCTTCTGTTCTCTATTTTCCATGCATAAATAGAAGATGTTGGATGGAGGAAGCAACCTTCAGAGGGTTAGATTATTTTTGGCTTTACTATAGTCCTGGTAATAAATAACTCAGTGGCCACTCTGTTGACAAACTGCAGCTCCCCAGGCGTTCTTGCAACTGTTGAGGTGACAAATCTGGTAGAGTCTTCAATCCACTTCAAAAAACCCAAAAAAAGCATTTATTTTGCCCCAGTTCATTCTGTCATCAGAGGACAATAACAAATGCTAGAGTCCATAGTCTACATTCAGGCTAAACAGCAAAAAAAGCAGCTGTCCTGGTTTTAAAGACAATGATTTGCTGTTCTAATTCTTTATTTTATCTCCTTCTCTTTATTAATCTATAGCAAAGTAGGGGCCATCTCCTCTGCCTTCTGTATCTATGCAGAAAAAAAAGCGAGTTGAGGAGGCAATGCATCTCACCTTGTTCCTTAAAACCAAAACAGCTTTCATTTCTTCCTAAAACTAAGTAGGGGCTATATCTTCCCATTAGGGCACTATCATTGCTGTTGTACTTTTCTTCAAAGTCACATTGTCCACCTCTTCAGAGAAAACTTCCAAACCCGTCTCTGCCCTCCCTCTTTCCAACTTCAAGCTACAAGGAACTAGCTGAGTTTAAGAACAACGGCTGGTTAATTTTTTTGCCTATGGCCCTTAGCAGTTCATGTGAAGTTGAGTTCCCACTGTTAAAAGAGCCTTAATTGCCAGTCTACATTGGCAGTCTCGTTGTGGTCCCACCACAGCAGGTACTGGACTAATTACTACAGACCTTCACATAGGATTTCAGTCAGTTTATTTTTTTAAGGCATCTTTGTGTTGCTGCAAATCTTCAAGTTACAAATAAGAAAAACACAATTCCACCCTCCACATTCAGTCTGAAATTTCTGCCTTATCTACACATTATTTCACCAAAGGCCAAATTCCATGCTGGGTGAGCCTAAATCCTAGATCATATGAGGTCAGTTCAGGTTGCCTTTGTGTTAGAGGCTGGCATTAATTCCATTTTCTCCAAGTTTGTACAAAACTGAAAGAAGGGTTTGGCCTGTGGGAGCTCCCATGCAGCACTGCATGAGCATATGTTTTGGGGGGATGGTCTGAAAACATATTTGCAGTGACAACCCTGCCAGAACTTTAGGAAGACAATGCTAAAAAGGTTCGGTTCTTTTTTCAACCCCACCCCAATGTTTCTTGAAAGAGACCACATATAGTCCTCTGAAAACATCACCCAGTTTGTTGTTATTCTTAGAGATGCACATTTAAAATGTCAATTTTAAAATGTCAGGGCTTTAGGGCTTTAATCATTATTGTTGTTATTTCTCCATTTTTCAAATTTTCCATGATCACTTCCCACATAGTTCATCTGTAAAAGGTGCAAGGTGCTGAATTCCTTGTTTGCAGTCATTAGGAAGTCAAAAGCCACCACCAAAAGGGTTAGCTGGGCTACCAGCAAAAAAGCAGGATATTGGTCCTGGTAGTAGACATTCTCTGGTATAGATAGCACTTCTTTCTTGCTCACGTGGATGCTAAAAAGTCCAGTGGAGGTAAGACCAACTTTCTCACAAACGCATATTTAACAGGACCAATTTCAATAAAAACAATCATGTTGCAAAGGTAGCACTCAGAACAGAAATAAAAAACAATCTCTGCCTTTTATTAAGTGTTGATTGTTAACAGTTGAGACCAAGGCCCTCACATTTCCTGCCTCTTGTTGCCTGTGGACCCTGCTCCAGGTACACATTTGTCTCAACAGTGCCATTCAGGCTTGAGGATCTAATTTTGCTCATGCCATAAGGATTATTGCAGAAAGAAAAAGCCTCACTTGTATCTGGTGCTACCTGTGAAATAAGTCTTCAGCTCCCTCATTGAAGACTTAAACATTTCAGCTATATTTTTCATTTCTGTTGGTTCTGGGGGATTTCCACTGGAAAAAAAAGTCATCCGTATTTCAATGTATTTATTTTTTTTAAGGAACCTCCATACAGGAACAACTTAAAGGGTGGCATTTGAGAGAGTGTGGCACCAGCCAGTCTCCACAGGTCGTTATCCTACCACTTTATCACCATTGTATTTAATGGATTAAATCCAAAACTCTGGAGGAATCTGAATTATGTAGCTTAGGCTTCCATGGTGAAGAACCAGAAAAAGGGTTTTTTTTATATAAAATACCTATTCAAGTAGAAAACTCGTGCCCAGCTGCAAAAAATGCTTTTAAGATCATTGCTATAAAGGAATTGATGCAAAATACCTAGATAGATGCTGAAATGCCAGACTCATCTCATCTACTGCTGTCATTGGGCTAATTATAGTGGTTTCTGAACCTCTGTAGTCAAGCAAGTGACAGCATTTCCATTGTAAACCAAATTTTTAGAGCTCATCTGTGCAAAAAGCCCTGTATTGGGCTAAAACTTACAAATTCAAAAATAAAGTACATGATTTTGCAGACATAGAAAGCTTATTTTATGGCAGGGAAAGTAAAAATCTAGCTAATCATTTCGATTTCACAATTTTAAAAAATAATAATTAGTTACAAAAAGTCTCCTGCACTGGATTTGCATCTAATATTTTTGTTACATATTTTGCTACATAATCTAAACATGCACATGTCAATAAAAGGGACTGAATACATTTTAAAAGTTTGGACTATAAGAGCTGGGGGGAAAAAAAAACCAAACAAAAAAAACCCCACACAAACAAACACGCAATTCACTGTAGTAGAAATAAAGAGATCATATTTCAAAAAAGTGTTTAAGCTTACACAATGGACCTTTAAGGCATCCACTATTATTTTTCAGATTTCACATTTGGACCATTTGAAAATATCTCCCTAAGTGTTATTCCCAGCATATTTACAAGTATTTCTGACAAGGCAATGTAATACAAATATGATAAATAGTCCTATCTGGCCATGCTTTCCAATATTGGTATAATTTTCCAAAGTCAAAAAACACTACTCTAAAACACCATTATCTAAATATATGCTGATGGCAGAGCCTTCTCGACAGCAGGGCTCAGGCTCAGAGAAATACAGTGAGGCACAGACCCACTGCTTGTACAAAGATATTTTCTGCCCAATGCTCCCTTAGTGGATTTAGCCCCCTTTTCCTCTCTGATGAGCAAGGAACAGGCAGCGTATTTAGGCTCATCTCTTACTGATCCCTTCTATGTTCCATCTTGAGTTGAAATTCAGTTATCGTGGTGATGAGCATGAAATCAATGCTTGCAATCATTTCTGCAAGGCATCAAGCACTAACATATTTCTGACCAGCAATTCAAGAAAACAACACAGGACCACGTTTTAGTAAGATTGTATCTTTGAAGGAACTGAATTGTAAAGGGAAGGTTCCCAAGCTCACAGCTTCTGACTGCCCCAAAAATACAAACGGTAAATATAAATATTTTACTTACCATTCCTTTGTTGGACTTTACACTAAATTGTTCATTTTCTGCGGAAAAACTTAAGGTGACTCCTCCAAAGAATACTCATTTGCACTATCAGTCAGCCTGCTCCTGAAATTCAAACGTCTATTAAACCCAGCAATGACATGACCCCAAAGCATTCCGCTAGCAGCCTCCACCGAATGAGCTGGTGTTCCTTGCAAAGAGAGCAGCATTCTTAAAAAACATTACTAAAGGTCTCTATAAGCTAAAATAACATTTTAAGTATCAGGGATTCATCTGAATACAAATATACATTTGATTTTAATGTATTATCTGTACATTTACAGGATGTGTTTTGTGAGGGAAGATAAGCTGAGCCTGGTGAGATTTTGATGAGTTTATTCTATACAGTGCAACAAATTATTTCCTATCAGTTCTTAAGGTACAATGTGGTGCTTATTTTATTTAAATAACCGCATGAAGATAAAACTTCATGGGCAAAAAATAAGGGAATGGACTCATTCATCACAAAACTAAATATTCTGCAAATCAGAGTTTACTTTTAATTGCAACACCAGCTCAGTATATTATTATAAGTGTTATTTGTGCATTAAATTATATAATAATTATGCAAAAAGCCCTGAAATTATGCAGGTTTAAAGCTATTTTTCTTTAACCTTTGCCCATTATGCAAAGTAAGAAGAATTCTGGTCTTTGTGTATTTTCACATATTCCCTGAAGACTGTAGGTTCTCTTTTTCATGCTAAGATTAAAGTACAAAGCCTTAACAGATGTTATATATAAATGGTCCACATTCACGCAATAAGTCAGGTACTTGGCTCTTGTTGGTGTCCAGTTGCCACTGCTTAGCCCTTTCTTTTTTTTTTAAAATGTCAGTTCTCTAAGGATCTGCTCTCCATTATAAGCTGAAGAACTAAATCCTGAGTGACAGGTGTCTGTCCCACGCTGGAGCAGACTGTGATGTGACAGAAATCTTTCTCCTTTTTTAAGTTGTGCTGAAAAAATCTGTTTTGTTTTAAATATCCCCCATTCAACAGCTCTCTCTGCATCTTCCCAGATTCTTTGTTACTTGCCAGGAGCAAGGATGCTTTGGACAACAGCAGATCCATCTACCATGTCTGCAGAGCAAACAGGGACCTCCAGCTGGTCAGAGGTCCAAGCAGTCTCCTCAAACTCCCTGCACAAGTGCAGCACAGGAAAATGTCTGTTCAGACAGATACAAAGTTTTGGGGTGCGGAGCAATTCATCCCCAAGGCAAATTAAAATAAGAACCACATGGATGAAGGTGGTGATTGTATTCCTGGGTGGTCGCTAACAGCAGGGGATGGGGCAGACTATACCTCTCTGAGCCAGTTCAGTGCTGTCATCCTTGCTTTTGTTAGTGACAATGTGCTACTGCCCTACCCCGCAAACAGAGCAGTAAGGGTTTTGTGTAAGACACGCTGGAGAGAAGAGTCTGAGTTACAACATAACAGAGCAGGTGAAAGATTTCCCCACAGGACATTCTTGGATTGGAATATACCATTTTCTATAATCCTGAGCTTTCGATGGGGAAATTCTGATTTCAACAAAAGATTCATTTTGACGAGGTAAAATAATCCAGTTAAAACTCAAATTGAAATATTTACATTTAACTCAGTATTCTTCTTGAGATCTTTGTATTATAAAATAAATCCACTCGCAATGTTCAAGTAAGGATTTAAAAGGTATTTCTTTTGTTAAAACAGAATCTTTCAAGTAGTCCAGTATGAAAGGTATATAAAATTTCCACTCCAATAGAAATTTCAGAGTATGCTAGTTTTACACCAGTTTGTAACAAGTTTTGAAACTGCACTCTTTCCCACAGTATAGGAATTTCCATTTTTGCTCAGATCTACAATCACTTCCTCAGAAATAAATAATACACACACACACATACCTTTCATACAACTAATGGACATGGCTGGAAAGTCAAAATGGATGCATTAGTTTTATAGGTGCCATCATTGTGTTCCAAACTCCAGGCTCTAACAAATCTCTGCTGTGCTGGGTGTGTTACTGACTCAAGGGAAGCAACCTCCCCTGTCCCTGGGGAACTGTCTGCCAGCTTAAGAAAAGACACACCAGCAAAATAAAACTAGCAGGTGATGGTGGATCAGACAATAAAAGCATGCAACTGAGTAGCTTGGTTACTCCAAATACAGAGAGTAAAAGGAGGGTAAAAAGGGAAATCAGACTATGGATTTACAAAAATTTGCAAGCAACAAAGAGTCTCGGATATAAAAACATTACTCTTCCCATTTGTGCCGGAAGACTTTGAACATTTAGGAAACGTTAAGTGCAGAGGCAAAGAAGGTGGAATGGGGCACTGGAAAGTGGAAAAATATGTTGAAGGAAGGCAGAGCAAAGGAATCAGAGAAGCAGCCAGGAAACACAGCCTGCAAAACATCAGCCTGATCTCACAGCCCTCCTTTAATGCCAGAACCGAACTGTGTGGGTTGGGAGAAATTCACAGCAGGCAAGCTACCCAGCAGTGAAGATTTAACTAGTACCTGTGCTGTGTGCCTGACTTCCCTTCCCATCTACATGAGCTGCCCAAAGTCTGCATATGTGATCATACCCCATATCTTCTCCCAAACCTGCTGTTCCCTGAACTGTGCCTGAGATCCAGGTGGGATTCCATGAGATCCAGGGAGTACACAAACAATCGAACAGCATGGGTGGTTGAGGTCCAGTAGCCAACCTCATGTCATGGTCCTGTTGTCTTTGCTAGGATGACCACAGGCAATGAGACACTATTTAGTCCTCAAATGAAGCAGGTCCCAACAGATTAACAAGAGCCAAGTAGCAACAACTGGAATAGGGATCCCACAACGAGACACAGCCCTGCCCGAAGTGAGCCATAGGCCCAAAGGGTCTTATCTCTAGGAACTTTTCTGTTTCTTGCCATTTCAAATCATTTGACAAGATAACCAAAGATGAGGATATAGCCAAATATAGGGGAGATAAATCTGAACTAGAGGACATCTCTCATAGGGGCCATTTTAGAGACATAAATTGTTCCTCTTTCCTCTTCAGTGGTTGTTACATACTTACTTACCAAATACATTAATTAGAAACCACAAATCTTGACTCGTTTTAATTTACTTGACTTTGACTAACAGATTGGACACAAGATGGGTGACACCAATTCCAGCATATGAATTTTTGCCACCTGGATCCACTCCATTTCTGATTTAAGTAGAGTTTTCAGTGACAAGAAATGGAGCTGCAACTTCTGTATCTTTGACTCTGTAACCACGGAAACCAGCACTAATTATATGTATCACTAAGCTTTAAATGTATTTAAATTTAACGCTTTGCTCTGAAAATATTGAGGTTGTTTTTCTTTTTCTCTCTCACCTTAATATGTTGCAGTTTGCCTTCTGGCTTATTTGGCTTATAAGCAGTTCCACTCGTAAAAAGATAAAAGTATGTAGGTGAAAATTGCATTAATTTTCTTTTATGTAACCAAGAGGTAGAGTCATGTAAATGTTTGATCACACACTTCCTACCACTGCTGTAATCGAATGTGAGGGGTTACATTTCACATTGAGGAGGTGCCATTCCCAAAAGTGAGAGAGAAAGCAGAGAAGTTATCTCACTGACATTACGAAAGATCGACATCTCTGTGGAGCATCACAGTGATGGCTCATGGAAACAGGAATACGCAGGAAAGGAAACAAGGACGAATGAACCCCACATCTTTATAATTCTCCCTATTACTGTACCATAACACCTACAGCTACATGCCAAATGAAAAGCTGAACTAAACCTGAAGTAAAACTGTGTTCCCAAGACTCGCAACTGACCTTTTGGTTTAGTGAACTGCCAAATCCCTGTGTTTGTACTGTTTTGTCAAATTCCATGACTAATGCCTGAAGGATCATGAACCTGCACAGTCATCATTTAGTCCACTAAAATCAGAGACTCACTTGATCACTTCATACGTTTTTCCCCCAGCTGAAAAGGCATCCGCCACAGACAAAACACGATGTGGTAGCAGCAGAAAAGTGAAAAGCTAGGGCTGTTGGACCAAAAACCTTTCAGTTATAATCCCAACAGCTGGGTATGGAAAGGTAACGCTAGTGCAAGAAATCCCAGACGGATGGCAACAAGCGAGGCTTGGATCAGAGCTTCTGGGTTTGACTACATAAGTAAGCTGAGCAGCGTCTGGGACTAATCCCAGGAACCAAGACTCAATCACAGCAGTGTTAAATTGTGAGGCATGTCCTCAGGATGGTTCTGGCCAGAGCCAGCTAGTGCACTTCCAAACAACTCCCAGGCACAGCTCAGGAGCTGACACAGATCCAGGACCTTTTCCAGTGCACAGTTTGGATGTGGCTACTCTGTTCTGAAGACCAAAGGCATTTAATAGCATGGACACAGGCCATTAGTACCAAAAAAAGAAGCCAGAACCAAGCATGATTTATTAGTATGAAAGTGGCCTCTGAGGCAGAAGGTTTGATCTGAAGCCCACATGTGCTCAATAATGCAGAGCAACAGATTCAGTTTTCCATGACATCTGGCTGCTGGTCTCCATCTATGTTTCACAAAACTTTCTCATATTGATATAATCAAACCTGAACTGAAGGTACTTCACAGGAACCTGAGAAGCCTAATTCATCCTCTGGGGCTGTATGTTCTCTGACTCTGACCATTTAGTGTTCATTTCCTTTCTCAGGGAAAAAAAACCTACCCACCCCTGGAGCCAACCAGGGACAGGGGGCACTCACACTTCTTCAGCTATTTAAAGAGAGGTAATTAGGCTTCCTAGGCTTCTTATCTTGTCAATGCAGAGACACAGATCCCCCCAGAGGTGATTCAAATGAATTGTTGAAATTCAGTGGTCGAGGGCAATTTGGGGCCCTCTATATAAGAAAAGCCAGGGGAAAGCAAGCCTCCTAACACAGACTAACTTCAATTGCCTCCCACCACACTTGAATTCTTAAGAACATTTTAAAATAGAGTTAATCTTTGATTATTTATTAACCTAAATCAAATGCTTTGCATTTCATAATCAAACTTCAAGAAGAAACTGCTCCTTTAGAATGTCACCTCTAGTAGATAAGAGAGAGAAAAAAGAGTATCTTGAACAAGTAAAAGCCAAGTCTTCTGTTAAATGGCCACAGGCAAATCAAATTCAACAAAATGTGATCTCCATAGAGAGTTTGCTTTGCTATGCTTAATAACACCAATGAAAACCAAGAAGAAAGAAATACTTGAGACTATCAACTGAGAAGAAAAAAACCAAGGTAAATTGAAAGGGTTGCCTGATTTTAGCTAGCCCTGTTTCAGTGAAGGGACTTCGGATACAGCCGTGGTTTTCTGTGGCCTTGTGCCAACATTGTAAATCAAAGGCCATTTTTATCCAACAACAAAGTACCAAACATCACTTCTCATTTCAGGAAAATAACAAATTTGAGAAGCAAAAGTAGGTCCCCGTGAACTGAAGACACTAGCTAAAATACAGGCCTTTTCCTTCTTATGCTATTGATTTGCTGACTTGCATTGAGATGCAACATTTATCTTTGGTTTACTTACATTCAATAGTAGCTTCCAAAAAGTAGGAAGTATAATGCATCCCCTGAATGCTATGGGAGCACTTTGGTAACCTCTTGGAAAGATAAACTAGGACTCCATAGACCTTCTTATTTATATTGTACTAGTCCCTATTGCTAGTGGAAGCTTTGGAGACAAGCAGTTTAGTCCATGTTCCAGGCTGGGCCAGGGATGATTTGTCCTTGTTGAGAGTCAAGGCACTGCACTACCATGTGAATGGGCTAATTAATTCCTGAAAATACAAGCTGTGCTAATTAAAAAGTTGTAAAGACACATTTTGAAACAACCTGAGTTCTACATGGGGTAGCAGTAGTTGACATCAATGAATTTCCTTCCCATTTTGAGGGGCTAAATGAAGTCAATGGCCTGATGGTTTCAACTCAGCAGCTGTAGACTCTGATTTACTCTCAGTATGTAGCTCCATGCAAAAATCAATTAGACTCAAATTCCTCAACTTAAGAAAGAAACAACTGGGAAGAAAGTAGAATACACATCTATACCATCACAGTTGGTGTGAGGAGGAGAAACAAGAAATGACTACCCACTGTTACTCACTATACAAAATTTAGAATCAACTAACAAAGTTACCAAGTGATAAGCTGAGAATAAATGAAAAGAAATTGTCTACCCCCGAGAAACACACACAAAGCAATAATTAAATTATACAACTCACTGCCACAGGATACAGCAGTATATAATCAAGTTCAAATAGGGATGAGACAAATTCAGAGAGAATCCACCAAACAAATGACCCAGAGGCAGGAACTTCTTGAATACAGTTGTTCTACTTATATACTTGCTCTAAGTATTTGTTATAAGCCCATGAACAAGACAGGAGGCAGGACTTTTGCCTGTGTAGTTGTGCTTATGGTTTTATTGGTTAGTTTGTCTTGGTGACATCTCAGGGCTTAAGAATGAGAACTGATTGTACTTACTCCTGCCACCAGGGGATTGCAAAGCAGTTTTGAAGACACCTGCCCCACAGCCAGTGGATCAAGGGCCTGATTATGCAAATTTATTCCTAAAATACTCCCAGATGACGACACATCCTCTGGCAAGTCCACTACAAATGCTGTTATGTTGTATCACCACGTCAAAGCTTGCTTATTGCACTTAAGAACAAAAAATCCTCCATTGGTGGTTATTTTTGTTATGTTTATTAAAGATTTTCTTCCATATTCCTAGATCACTGAAGGCCTAAACTCATCCCCTTGCTCTGCTTCAAAAGATAAAATGGGAAGGGGGAGAGCAGGGGAATGGAGTTTGCATCCTCTTTACTTAAACAACAGGGCAATCTATTAAAAAAAAAAAGAAGTAACCAGCTGGTCTGTACACAGTCACCGCTCTGTTGTTGCTGGAAAATAACACTGACCTTTCATGATTTCTTCTAAGGTCCAGGATTTTCAAAATCCCTTCAGATTTTTAGATTTTCAAAAATGCAAATGCTTTGCGTTCAGCTATACTTTACAGTGAAATTACACCAATGACAGATTTAGTCAGACTAAATGGTAACAGTCTCTGAAACTGAGCTTGCTGAGAAGGCTTTAGTTCAGACGGGTTTACCTTCTGAATTCCAGTTCCACTGTTTCCTGTGCACCACAGGATGAACTGCCTGCCCAGACTCACTGATATTAACCCAACTTCTGCACTCACCCCTAATTATCTCCAGAATATCTGACAGCCAACTGAGTGCAAAACTCATTGGTATTTCATCTTGTTACAGGAGAAAGAAATGGGCCCATTAAACTGGCTTCTTTGTCTAAGCACAGCACTATTGCATCTGTGTAAATTCCTATTTCCATCACCACAAAGCAAACATTGCTTTTGCAGCAATAGCGTAGCAGCCGTATTCTGCAGTGCAGCTCAGTACTTCATGCCATCGTCTGCAATACATCCTCCTACAAAAGAAAGCTCAAGCCCACCCATGCCTGAAACCCAATTTAGATAACGGAATCTTAACAATCCATCCCAAAAACTACCAGAATCCATTGTAATACAAGACTGTTTCAAGGAGGATTTATAGGTAGCAGGTCTTTGGTAGATGGTGGTGTTACCCATCTGTGAATTCCCATTGCTGCGCATAATTAGGAAGTATTTACATATGCTACTGCATTTCACTGTTCTGAGGCGCTCGGAGGATGCCATGCTACTGTATCATAAATCGTATTGTTGAAGCAGATGGAGCTCCTTGCTCAGTTAAAACTTACACCTAGGCATAATTGGAGAATCCTGTGCAGAATATTCTTTATTTCTTTAACAACTTATCAAGTTCTTTCTATTGCAAAGCAATTCAGATGAGAGGTCTTTTGAAATGTGTTCCTAATAAGCATTTTTACACTGTTCTTACAGACGGCTCAATCATTACACATTGAATGATTATTTCCCACCCTTGTCCAGGCACATTTACAGTATAATTTCCCTTCCTCTTTCCCTCTTTTCGAAAAATTACACAACTAGCCATTTCTCTGGCATTTTCCATTTAAGGATCTCAGAGCATTGCCACTATGAAGTATCGCAACACTCCTTCAGGATACTAACCTCATTAGCTTCTGAAGAAATTGCCTGCAAAGAGATTAATATGAAGATATTTTAAAAGTTCCTGAAGGTTTGGTTGCTTTTTTTTTTTTTTTAGCTTAAACTGGCCCCATTTTCAGAAATGCAGGTCAGCCACAAACCCGAGCAGTGGAAACTGTGGATGCTGCATATCTTAGTCACTTTTACCGAGCTCAAGCTGGGTTTGGGTTGGTACCTTGATTAAGCTGGTGTTGCAATTCAAACCTGCAGAACATCATTTTGTAATTCATGGTCATGGAGTGGGCTGGAGCATCCTAGATAGTGGGAAATCTGTTGGTTATTTTATAATAAGTTAGGAAATCTAGCAAGATTCCCACAAAGGATCTGTTTTGCCAGGCTCCATCACTTCACTTGGTCCTGCTGGTTGCTGCTGAGTAGTTACAGGCTCTCTACTACACATCTCCAGTGCTCAATTGTGTGGTGCCTGGTGCAGGCCAACCCAAAAACTCACTCCTTGCCTTCAGCAGCAGCACACAGCAACCAAGATGCTTTCCAAGCCAAGGGCTGGAGAGCAGGTACAGAAGCACAGCTTCTGGGGAAAATCACCTCAGATCCTGCACAGCTAGTGATGATAAAACCCAGCTAAAATCAGCATTAAATGCAGAGTGGCCCTGGCTGCACTCCTGTTGCAGAAATAGGATGCAGAGAGACCTGAACTGGATCCAGAAGGATTTGTTTATTAGTCTTGGTGATGTTCTGGAAGCTGAATTAGACAAATAAACAGCATTTCTGGATTGGTGAAGGGCTGCACCTCGGTTGAGTAGCCCTGCCAGATCCAAGCAAACTCTTCCTGTGTGACACAGCCAATCCACTGCTTGGGTATGGGCAACTGAGAGACAATGCAGAAAGTCAGTGCCATGGCTCCCTCTTCCTATCCATTCACCACATCCGGATGAGGACTCTTCCCTCCAAACTGGGATCTGTGTTCCAACCACTTCTCCTCCTCAAGTTCCCCTGCAATTTAATATGCTTCCACCTTCACACCAGCCTGGGGATGCAATCTCTCCAGAAGCACAGAACTGATAGGAGTAACAGTGGCAATGATGTCCTCCATCCCCAACCCAAAAACACCAAACAAGACATTTTAAGACAAAATTGAGTCAGTTGTATAAGCAAGAATACAGGATATAGGTTGCTTCTCACCCCATGTAAGCAAACGAGGAGACTTTTTTCAGGGATTGTGAGCACACTGTTGCACTTTCCTTGGCAGAACAAGTATTTTGAGGCTTCTGCTCTCTTAAGCCCTGGGGGATCCATTTGCATTCAATACAAAGTGTCTTTCCTCCATTTAATGCTTCTGGATATCTGTATGTGGAGTTGAAAGAGATTGCTCCCTCCCCTCTCAGAATATGCAACCAAGCATCTAGAGAAGCTTCTGCCAAATGCAGAGTCACAGCCCTCCTTCTTAGGTGGCTATCTCCAATGGGCAACGAGTCTCCTCTAATAAGGGGCTTAGTTGCCAGGTCATTTGTCACATTAAAAACACTTTTTTCTCTCCAGAGCAGAAGCAAACCAGTACTTTGGAGTGTTTGCAATTTGAGGGGAGCACTCTCAAGTCAATGATCTTCACTGGATACTGTCCTGAGTCACCTCAGTAGGTCTGTGCAGTGAGAAAGGAGTACTGCAGCAAGGCCAGCATCCCCTAGGGGTATTAGACCAAGCTGAAAGTAAAAGGACAGTAGGAGGGTAAAGCCCACTCAAGCAATCAAAATGGACTTTGCACTCTGGTAATTCCCAATTTGCACTCTACCTGAACAAAATAGCAAGCTCTGTAAAACTTTTTAGGAACTGCTGGGAAAAAGAAGCAGGTGAAACGTGCAAGTGCACACAAGCTATCACCACAACCCATCATAATCATGTTCTTCCCATGCTCCTGCTGTGACCACCTGCGACTTGTTAGCTAGTCTCTTGGCATGGAAGAAATGCCAGTTTCTAGCCTCCCACCTTTGTTTCTTCTGATGTGACTTAGTAGGAAGTTTTGTCACATACTACCATAGCCTGTAAATGCACATATTGTATCTGACCCGAAAGGGTTATTGTTTTCAATTTGGGGATCTGCTTACTGGCAAAATCAGCTGCTGACAGAAAATGATGCATACAACAGTACTGAAGCCTAGGGGAACAAAACAAAGCTAAGTGACCAGGCAAAACCAACAGAGGTAGTGAAAGAACAAGATGATTTACACTGGAAGAAACAATAGCAACCTGTCAAACATACAGGAACTCATTAGCCTCCCCTTTCTCACAGTGAGGAGACTGTGAGGTCATGTATCAGAATTGCTAACTACTTCAAATGCCACCCTTTTATAATTCACTCAAGCCAGAGATAGCCTCTGTGTTCCAAAATCTCCAGAGGCTCACACCATGGGCGTAGCACCACCAGCAATGAAACTCAAATTACCTGCCTTTCCAGTTCACATCCTCCTGAGTAATGGTTCTTCCACCTTCAGAGACTATGTATAGCAACTTCTGTCATCCAACAAGACATCAGCCTGTTATCTTCCAAAGATCCCCATTGCTCCTTTTCAGGCAGAAAAGTCTGTAAAGATACCTAATGCTGTGAGTTCTCAGCAACCTGGTCTCTCTAATATTGTTAGTGACTGTTGTCTTTCATCTTTATAGCCTTTTCTTGCTATGGCACATTCAGAGGCCTTGTCACACGCTGATTTCTCTCCCTGGTCACATAGCTTCTTCCTATTCCAGTTCTCACAAGCTAACTACAAAGATTTCTCACATGTCACCTTTCTTTTTCTGGTGAAATATGTTTCCCCCCCCATTGTGCAGGAGATGTGTACTTTGGTCTCTCCACCTACTCAGAACTTCTTCCTTCCCTTCACACTGTGCAATTATCTTTTACAAGCTGCTTTAAGCTCTGCAGCAACCCCAAGAGCTGAAAATCTCACCAAACATCACTGAAGAACTGCTTCCTCCAGTGTGAAAAGCTCATAAATGCCAGATATGCCACTATGTGCAATGTTATCTGCACATGTCCCTCCAGTGTCCACCTCCTAAATAATCCCCCCACATCTGGGACATGAGAAAATTCTTAACTTATAGAGCAAAAAGCTGCTTGCCACAAGTGTCAAATTAGCAGTAGTGACTGCATCCTGATGAGTTTGTACAGCTTTTGAAAGCTGTGTCCCGACATACCTTCTGTCTTTCGAAATGAATTTTCACCATTCACCCCATCAGCATATCGCATCAATCCATTTTATCAGGTTAAAGCTGTTCTTGCTTCTCCTTTATGCCATCACAGCAAAGCTCCTTGCCACCAAAACTACAGGCATATTTGCTCCTTACACATTACAGTTTCAAGGTCTTTTCAAGGGCAATTTTCAAGTTTCCTTGCTCTGTATTGCTCCAAGCACAGCGTGTCCTAACTTTGCACATCACTAAGCAATGCACAGTGGAAGTCAAGTCAAGTAATGAATAGAGCCATCAACATTTAACTTACTGAGCATTTACCCAGGCCCCTCAACACACCTCTCAAAAATACTTTCTTAGCGGTTCCTTCACCATGAAAAAGCTCATCCATTTGATCAACTCATTTTTTAGACTTTTCTATGGTGTGACCTGCAAAACACCAGAATGATACTTCCATATTAGGTTCATCATCTCTGAACACAAGCCCCTCTGCCTTTTCATTCCCTTTCTGATCAAGACAGCTCATTGAAGTGTGAGACACCCTAATCTAATATGTTCAGCCTTTTTTCACCAGCCATTTCAAGTTCAATTAGTGAGAGAGGAGAGGGGACAGTACTGACATGCAGGACAGATTTGAATAGGCTTTCCTCCCTTTTTTCTGCCCAGAGAGAGTCTGTGCTCAAGAAAAAGTAGGCAAGAGAGACTTTAAAGAAGAGGTCTTGAAGGAGGACATAAAGGTAAAGTATACAAATATCTATAAAGTATGCATGTGTCCCAACATGCATTTCTCACAGACTAAGTGAAAACAGAGATGAAAAGGACTTTAAGCAGTCACTTAATCCATCAAGGCATGGTCATGTATACTTAAGCCATTCTTTTCTTTCCATATTCCAGCACAAAATAGCAATGTGCAATTTGCTGTTTCTTTTCCAAGACAGGGCTTCTCTTCATACTTATGATTAGATCCATGTAATCCTCAAGGAGCTCTGAAGACTCAGAGGACACCTAGACTAAAGCAATGGGCAGGAGGCATTACATGCCAACAGGTGGATTCAGAAAGATGGGTTCTTTCCCAGAAAAATGGGAATTCCTTCAAGCCAGAACAGAGTAGGATTAAAAAAAGCAGACCTCATGAGCAGAACAAGGCACAGGGAAATAAAAAACAAGGGGAGAGAGAAACTTTCTTAACAGTGTGTTCAGCAAATGCACTTCAAGGTCTTACTGAACAGTGTATAAAATGTAACACAACAGGACTTTTCAGCTTGAGGCAATAAGGAAGGCAGGGAGCGCTGATTCTGCTGGTCCTACTGCTCATTGATGGTCTGCCAGCATTTTAACAGGGAAAAACCATGAAAATAATCTCCCTTCAGCTTGCAGCATCTAAATTTATCAAAGCTCACCCCATTATTTCCAACACAGAGAACCTTCTAACAAAATGAAGAAAGTCAGGCTTGGTTGTAAAGAATCACTTTTTTCAAATTAGGAGTGTGCTTAAAGTTTAAAACACTCTAAGCTAGATTTGCAGTGGTTGCAGACGTAACCAGAACTTCTGAAGGGAATTACAGACTTCCATCTGCTAAACAGCTGCCTCTGCTTTTACCTGCTGTTCTGATTGCAAAATCATCTGTTTCAAAGACAGATCAATTTTTTACACACACACAAAAATAGATTCTTCTTTATAGGTTCATTATTGTAGCTTCAAAGTAGGATTACACAATCACTAATAACTACAGGACCTTATTTTGCCCTGTCTGAATGTCTGATCCTACATAAATAGATTTTTGTTTAACAAAACACCCTTTGTTTCCTGTTGCTTTGTTGCCCAGGGGTTAATTTTGGCATGCCACATGCTAAGGGGATATATTGCTTTGAGTCAGAGAACAGTGGGGATGCTGTTTGTCTGGAATGCAAAGGGAATGGAGCTAATCAGTAAAGAAAATAAACATTCAGCCCTACATTTTCCCTTCTTTGATCTGAGACTGGTTCTGAAGGTGGCACTTGGTCTGCCTGATTAAAAACAAACACTGACATTGTTAATACTGTGCCTCAGCCCATGTGTGTTTGCTGCAGAAAGATACACCACTGTAAAACACTGAAGCGTGATATCCAGAGGGAGGGTCTGTCCTGCTGCATGGAACAATGTGTGAAGTTTTGCAAGCACAGAGCTACCCTGAGAGAAGTCTGACTCGCCAGAATACCATGGGAAATGTATACTGGATTAGAAAAGACTTCCATCAGTTAGGGCCAGTGGATGTTCCCACCTGCCCATGCAAAGGGCGAAACCATCAAGAATTAGGGTGTAAACAAGAGAAGCAAAAAGGCAAATGTTACCGGCAAAGGAAAATGTAAGACTAGCCCCATGACTCAAGAGTTGCTAATGTGGTCTGCCTGCCTTCCAGCTCATCACGCAACAACCTGGGTCAGTTTGTCAGAGACAGGAAGATCTGAGTTGGTCACGTCCATCTGTCTAATCTCCGTGTACAGTGATGTAATTTTTAACAGCACCTGTAGCAATTTAACAGGAGGGGTGTACAAAGCGGGGATCTAACAATAAGAAAGGGAATGACCAACCTATGATCTCATATTTATACAAAGAGATTTTAAATCTTCATAAGATGATTTCCTTCTGTGATAAAAGCCAGTTCTTTGGACAAAAAAGCAAGAGTCCATTCTTTCTGTAGTAGGTGGCAACATATGCTTCTTAGTATAAGGGCAAAGTGGCATCAGAATACATGCAGATGCCGCATAAAGAGAAGATGATTAAGATCTCCAGAGTGTGGCCATTTTGGCTCTCTTTTCTGACGATGAATTTGGAGGTTTTGTGGTACTTGCTTTGTAAAAAGGTACGAAATGCTACCAGGTAACCCCACCATTTAGGGAAGAATGTTTTTGTCCTTCAACTAATAGCTGCTTTAGCTAACAGTCAGTTTGGTTGCAGTGGGGAATGATAAGTGGCCATTGAAGAATGCCCCACAAGAGGAATACACCCAGAGAAGACCGGTCTGAGGCTACATCACTCCATCACTCATACCAGGCTGGGAGCCCTGTAGGTACCTGGCAGACATGCTGCCCTCAGCTGTCCTTGCTGAAGAGCAACCCTTCTTCGGGACAAAGGGGCACATCCCAGCACGTGCTGGAGTAAAGACAAGGGCTTACCCACCATCTTCCTTCTCCACCTCAAGTACTACATGGAGGTGAACCTTGTCTCACAAAACTCAGACCAAACCCCTGGATCCCTTTGCATAAGAGAAGTGCTGAGGGTGGTAGTGGAAGTCTCTGAAAGCTCCCATATCTCATTTTATCCCATGGAGATGACAGAAAACAGGTTCAACTGCCTCCAGGGTCCTTCTTTGTCATTTTTCCTCTTCCCATTTCCACTCCTAAAGAAAGGAGCCTAGGAGACTAACCAAGGCTTCCTCATTATATTCGTTATATTCAGGGCTTCCTCACCATAATTATTGCCACTGTCCTGCTTTCTTGCTCCATTCAAATTTCATCCTTCCTCCGTCAGAAGCCCTTAGCCTCTTTATTTTTGAAAACATCTTTCAAGCTTTCTGGACTTCCTGCAGAAGCAAACAAACATGAAAAACAGTCTTGGTGAGAAAGAAGGGCAGCAAAATTCCTATTTCCCCCTCCTAGATTTCTTTCCAGGCTGGCTTTGAGTCAATACCATCAATGCTAGCATAGGCAGCAACCCTCTTAGCTCATGCAAGAGCAGCCAGGCTAGAAATCCTTTAGCATTTTCCTCCAGGACATGCAGAGTCATAGCCCTGGACATTTAAGCCAGAGGTCTGGTTCTCAAGAACATAAAAAGGAAAGAATCAAAGAAGTGGAGCTGGTTACCTTTGCTTGTTTTTTGGGAACAAGGATATGGAAAAAGAAAGAACAAGGATGGGGAGAAGAGGGCTGTATCTCAGCATCTCCCTGCTTAAGTGACTCTAAAATGGGAGAATATCCATGTTGGCCCTTCACAAGTTCTATCAAATTTCAGAGCAATCTAAGAAAGTAGGTAGATTTTGGACTATGCCAAATATCCTGAGTCAGCCCTCAGGAGCCAGGAACAAGCCCGAAGCCTTCACTGCAACAGAGCCTGGAGCCTGGATAGGTTGTATATAATCTATTAACAAGTTAGACTCAATAACTAGACAATATATCTATTAACAAGTTAGACTCGCGACAACCTCCAGGCTCATCCTTCTTTCCAGCGCACGTGCCTTCTCTCGAGTGTTTGTAGGACCTGGATGGAGTCTTGCTCCTTGGCCTGAACTACAGCATGTAGCCCATCAAGTCATCATGTTCTCTACTGACTAACAATATCTGGAGCGTGAAATCAAGGAAGAGGAGTGAGGTCCCCATGCTTGACTGCAGTGAGGTTCCTGCCACCCACAACTGCCCAACTCCAGCTCTAGTTCCATTCCCCTTCCCCAGCACAAGTACAGTGACAAATGTCTCATGCTTTGGGTCAGGGCCAAGCATGGGCCCTTCTGACTGACCTCACAGTCTCACAGCCTGGGAAATGCACACACATGTAGAACCCATACCTTCAGGGACACAGAACGTGGGACTGTGCCTCCCAGTT
Source organism: Limnodromus scolopaceus (assembly GCA_028565335.1). Classification (NCBI taxonomy): domain Eukaryota; kingdom Metazoa; phylum Chordata; class Aves; order Charadriiformes; family Scolopacidae; genus Limnodromus; species Limnodromus scolopaceus. The sequence goes on along the minus strand of JAOXNO010000013.1, from coordinate 148,396,463 downwards.
GCCTGCTTTTTAGCAAGTTGGTTTGTTATGCTGTCATCTTGACATCCACAAGGCTTTCCTGAGGTATGTGCAAATCAATACTGCTCCCTGACACACCTGTCATTAGCTAGTAGTGGTGGCCTTGCTTCGAGATGAGAAACATCCACCAAAGCAGTGCCACAAAAGTTAGCGGACACATCAAGAGCGCTCCCACTTCCTCCTCCCCCTCTCCTGTCTATCTTCTTAGTTCCCCAACTCCCCCAGCAGCTCTCGTATACCCCACAATCCCATCCAAAGCAGCCACATCCCCGAGATGTGCCAGGGAGGCTGACACCACAAAGCCACACTACTTGACTTTCAAAGCCATCCTCCCTGTGGGGAGCTATCAAACACAGCTGTTCTGGGAATGCCAGCGAAAGCAGATTGCAGCAACAACATTACCTGGACTTTAAATCCACCTGATATTGTTTTCAAACAGACATTTTCCTGGTTGATCTTTTAAACATTTCTGAAGATTTCTACATGCCCTGAATAGAAACAGCAGCGACTGCTAGTCCTGAGTTGCAATTCAATCACCAGCACTGCTCTGAAATCTAAGCTTTTGCACTGATGTGTCTAAACTTGAAGGACTGGACCAGCATCTCTGAGCTAAACACTGATCACAGCTTCATTTTATAGAAAAGGCCATAGTACTTCATATTTCTTCAAGTTGGTTTGTTCTCTCTCTTGCCTGCCATACGCATGCAGTACTGAATAACACCGTGGGGTATGTTTACCCTTTAGGGTAAACCCCAGAGGCCAATTGAATCATTGGGAAGTAAAAGGTTTTTACCATGGGTCAAACCTATCTGTGTGTCAGTAGCTGATTTCCAAATAGTACAAAGAGTTTAGTCCAACTATGTCATTAATTTCAGGGACAGCTTCTTGGCTAAGTCCCACACACTCCTTTGAACCATATCTTAAGTACTCCATCCCTAAGGATGGAGGATTTTTTTTGCAAAGGAAAAAAAATCTTCTGGCAAAAATTAATGCAATGAATAAAACATCTAAGCAAGCTCTTTGGGACTTTCTTTTCCCTGTGTGTTTGCCCAGTGGGGCCCTGGCATAAACATGCTGGTCATAGACAAAGCTGCAGAACAAATAATTGATTATTACTTCTGCCAACCTCAGGACTAATCACTACATGGAAATCTGTAGTACTCTGTTGGCCTTTTGCTTTCCACCTCTGCTTTAATATGGTCTTTAAGGGTAGGATTTTGAATCAGAGCTTATGTAGCTTGTCACTCCACTCTGCCAGGGCTTTAGGGAGAGCTCAGCACGAAAGTTCTTTAGGTACTTTCGGAAATGCCAGCCCTGGATATTAACCCATTTCACTTTTCTGTCTTCACACTTCAGAGTTCTTCAGCACCAGAAAAGAACATCAGTAGCGTTTTAATTTCCTTTTTTTAAAAGAAGAACATCTTCTTCCTTCCTGCTACTATGAAAAGTAGAGGACACAAGAAAGAAAGATTAAATGTTTAATTTCACCAGGGCCTCAGATGTCCAGCCAGTTATCAATATCTCTTCCTCCATGCTCTTTTTATTTCTCACCTCTTTGTTTTTTCCCCACTCACCTCACCCTTTCTTCCACCGCTATTACAAGCCTTCTCCTATAGCACTGTTCCCTGGCTTAGCAAAGGAAAATTTTGCTGACTATTGGAGAAGAAATTCTAATGCTGCTTTCTTTAGTGCAAGACTGGAATAGTCTCCTGAGAGAAGTGCCAGAAATCCAATTGATTGAAACATTTACAACAAGATGTCATGTTATGCAGGAACAAGTAGGAAATAAACTGTACAGAACAGCCTTTAACTGGCAAGAAGTAACCGTTATACCTAGATACACAAGGCTTGTTGATGGGAGGACTAGATGGCTTTCACAAGGATTTTCTGCTGGGGAAGGGGAGAATAGATGAGCTGCAAAGGGAGATGTTTGTAACCACCCATTAGCACTGCCAAGCACAGCGCATATAGCCAAGGAGACATGACACAAAACACATATACCACAATATATGCCTTCCGTCCTCTTTGCAGTGTCCATGCCATCCGGATCCCTCTCTTCCCCCCCTGCTGTGCTTCATTCATCTCTTGAAGATGTACACTATATTGACACTTCAGTAATCCTGCCTGTTCTGCTCTCAACACTAGCAAATTTTGTGATTATATAGAAAAAAAAAAGAAAATTGAGCTTGTCTATAATGGACTGACTACATCAGTGGACAAGGGAAAAGCTATGAATGTGGTCTACCTGGACCTCTCTAAGGCCTTTGACATGGTCCCCACAACACCCTTCTCTCTAAATTGGAGAGATACGGATTTGATGGGTGGACTGTTCAGTGGATGGGGAATTGGTTGGATGGTCACATCCAGAGGGTAGTGAACAACAGCTGAATGTCCAGACGGAGATCGGTGATGAGTGGGTCCCTCAGGAGTCTGTGCTGGGACCAGTACTCTTTAATATCTTCATCAATGACAGACACTGGGATTGAGTGTACCTTCAGCAAGTTTGTGAATAACACCAAGCAGGGTGGTGAGGTTGACATGCCTGAGGGACAGGATGCCATCCAGAGGAACCTGGACAAGCTCAAGAAGTGGGCCTGTGTGAACCTCATGAGGTTCAACAAAGCCAAGTGCAGGGTCAGGAAAACCCCCAGTATTGATATAGGCTGGGGGATGAAGGGATTGAGACCAGCCCTGCTGAGAAGGACTTGGGGATACTGGTGGATGAAAACCTGTATATGAGGTCCCTTCCAACCCAAACTATTCTATCATTCTGTGTTCCTTACCAACCCATTCTGCCTCCTGCATTTGTAGTGCACTGCAAAATTTTTCTGGAATTAACCTGCATTGGGCCAAATAACTAATTCTATCATGGGAAGTCCCTACAAAGAGAAAGATAACTGAAAAGGCGTAAAAATTTGCAGGCAGTGCTGTGAAGTCAGTCTGATGAAATGTCTTCATTAGGATCTAGAAGGGGCTTATCAAAACCAACACTAGCAGGACAGTGGGTGGCTTTGCAAAGGAGTTACAGGACATGGGGCAAGAATAGAAACACAAAACCAAAGGCCTGCAGAATTCTACCAAAATCTCACCCACCAGGCACCAAGATTCACAGAGCTTACTCCTGCTAGGTGCTTGGCCTGTACTTCACACATGAACAGGACAATGCCATGGCTTCTCTTCACTGTCATGGCCCCTTCACATGAAACTCAGCTAGTGACCCAGATCCATCAAGAAACTGCACTGGCCACATGGGGTCACAGTGCAGGAGGGAGGCAGCACCTCCCATGCCATATGGTTATGCCATCTAGTTGAGTCTTAATACAATTATGACACCTCTACAAAATGATACCACCACCTCCAGCCCAGCATCCCCCAGACATACGAAGTCTCACCCACTGAGAGAGCAAAAAACATACTAAAATGCAAGCAAGCAGCTGTCCCAGAGATAGAACCAGATCCTAGATTCATTATTTCTAAGCAGTGAGTGCTCTAACACTGTACAGCACAGGAGTGACTCCACATAAGACATGAAGATCAGACAGGCCCAGCATCAAAAACAAAACTGTAATTAGAGTGAATGCCTGAAGAACATAAGTTCTGTACCACAGCACTGACCTTACAAAAAGTCTTCCTATAATTAAATCAAACTCTCCAGCAAAATGTTTATGCCATACTGTAATTGCACCAGCTGCAAGATCTGCAATGATGGAAACCCTTTGAAAAGGTTAGAATTATAATTCTATAATATGATCCTATTAATGGACATTTTATCATTTAAACAGTGAGTGAGGAAAAATACTTTTTCCTTTCTTTCTCCCCTCTTTTCATAGCCTTCTGTTGTGGATACAGAGACTGTGAGCAACCATCACTCATTCTTTTTTTTTCTTATTTGCAAATACTTCTCTTCCTAGTTAGAATGGCAATCATGAGACCATTTGAAAAGAAGGCTTAAAGGCTTAAAAAAGTAGTAGTGTCTTGCACTAAAAAGAAAGCTTTGGAAAATCTCAAAAGCAGTATGGTTTTATACTGAATAAAAGCTAGGAATAATAATACTTTTTCTTTTTCTTTTCTAAATGCTGCTTTGCAACTTAAGAATCTAGAATTCAAAAAATCTACTTTATTCTCAGCTAAATCCAGCATAGAGACATACAGCCCTAGCTGGGGCTAAAGGTGTTTCTACAGGGAACTCATATTAGCCTGCCATCTATTTGAACCACAGCAATAGCCCAGTTTTTTGTCATTATTAACTTTAGGAGCTGCATTTCCCAATGTTGTTGTAGGAGTATGAATCACACTGACATTCAGCAGGATTTGTGCTCCTAGATAATATTTGAAAATTCTGTCCATAAATATTTATATTGAAAATATTGCCTGGAATACATCTCAATAAAGTCACTGTCCCAGTTGCACAGAGTAATGACAGAGTAACTCAAATAGTATCAGCAAAAAACAGACATTGCACGAGCGAGCAGCTAAGGTAGGTCTGGCTAAGAAAGAAGGCTGGACACGGTCCGGCACAGGATGACACAGTGTTCGAATCACATCATTACCATCCTGACAGACAAGAGCAGAGATGCCCAGCAACAACTGGTATTTCAGTGGCATTTCAGCATGGCAGTTAGCATATTAATTACCAGCAAATAACACAGCCCTTCCTCATAAAGCTAAATTGGGGCTATTGCGCTCCAAAGAGGCCAAGCCTAAAGGCACACTTGATTTGGCATTAAAGGTGTACTAGGGCACTAGTGGTGTTTTCACCCCCGCAGGTAGGGCTGGCAGCAGGGCTGGCTCCGTGGGGGACCTGCGACATCTCCCGGCTGCACCCGGCCCCGGCGGCTGCAGGGCTCAGCTTGGCTGGCTCACGCTTGCACTGATGCACAGGACTCAGAGAAACAGTAAGTCAGAAAAAACCAAACTTCCATTTTCTAAGGCTGAGAGAGGGAGAAAAAAAAAATAATTTATTTTTTCTGATGTTTCAGGGATGCCACCTGAAGTGCTGGATGGAAGGATGAAGGTGTGAAAATAGTGTAGCGGGAAGATGACAGCAGCAGGGAAGGGGGCAAAACCCAGTTTCACCTCTCTACAGATGGCCTTTGCATGTTAAAGCAGAGTTTCAGCAGCAGAGTAGAAGCTACTGGAAGGAAGCTTTCATGTCAGAAAAGTAGACTGGAGGAGATGTGAGCAAGTCTATGTTAAATGAGCACAAAAGCTGTGGAATTAGGGAAGTAGCAGCAGGTACTGGAAACAGCAAGTCTTTGGCTGAATTAGAATTGAGGTATCAGATAGTCATCTGGCAATACTTGCCTAAGATTTATATTGCCCTGAGAGTGAAGTGAGAAAGAAAATGAGTAAATAGTGCACAAGTATTTCTCACAGGTGGTCAGGGTGAAAACCCTTAGGAAAAACCCTGGAGAGACCAAAAGAGAGTAGCCCAGATGCTAAAACTGTGGAGAGCTCCAAAATCCCAACCAAAAACTGTTTATGAATACATAAGGTATCTCCGACGGAGTGAAACCCTCTCACTGGCTTCACTTTGAGTTAGCAGCAGCAGTGTAAAGCCAAGCACAGACTTTGATAAGCAGCTTTCCCAGAAAACAGCCACAAACTGCACACACTGCCCATATGTACACACAGAAAGTGTTTTCAGAGCTCCATCGTTTCTCCTGCCAGGACATCGCTACCTTCTGGGGAGAGTGTGACTGCATGGACCACTGCAGCTGGGAGCAGAGAGCAAAAGGATAGTGCTAGTAATAGATAAGCAAAAAAGAAAATTCATAAGTACAGAAGCACAGATTTCCTCCATAAGACAGGTATTCACAAATTCAGCTTTGCCTCCCAAAACAAAGATACAAAGCTCATTATACAAAATAAGCATCCCAGCACTCAGTGCAAGTGCAGAGCAGTGGCACTGATCAGTTATTAGAAGATCCTCAGGGGCCACAGTGAAGGCAAAGGGCACCATTCTCCTCTGCACTTGTGTTCTGGGTGCCCAAGAACAGTTTGAAGCAGCTTAACTTCAGTAAGACAAAGTGGCTTTTTGCAGCCCAAATTCACTCGGCTGTGATCTGATCACTCAAAGTCAGGAACTGGAAAGCCACTGGGTATCTCTGCACGAGCTTGCTGTGATGTCCCGGCACAATTTTAACAGAAAAATCATGGATGCCCAGCAACATAGTGTCCTTTGCTAAAAAGCAGAATTTCTCAGTTTCTACTGTTGTGTTATTCTCCTATTCATCATCAAGCAAGAGAGACAGGTTTCAAATTCACATGTGATTGACTAGATTACCTGAGCAATACACTTATTTCCCTTGGCAAATGAAGAGAAATGTTAATACTTCATAAGAACTGTGCCCCGTATAACACACACTTCTCATCTGGCCATTACCTGTATCACATACAACAGCAAATGGGTTTGTTTTCATTAAGGTCCCAGCTTCAATGTCTCTGCTGCTCTAGCAAAAGCCACTCTTTGCAAGTTGCTTTGAAAAAATTAAACACAATTTTTCTATTCTAGTTGGCAGCTCTTTTTAACCTAAGTGACACCCACATTTTCTATAACCCCTTCCATTTCCCAGCATTAAACCGCCTTTGTTTCACACCTACAACTATTATTAGGGGGCAAGACTTGTATGTGAGTTCACCAGGCCAAGATGTCAAGCAGACCAGCCACGATCCCTGGCTGTGCTTGAAGGAGGGCTCCTAAAATAGCTACCGAGAGCTAGACTGGACCACATCTCAGTGCAATTGCTAGGGGTGTGAACCAGCTAGGGTATGCATGATTCAGATACATGCTGCAACCACATCGCCCCGTTGCAGTAAAAATAAACTTTCACAACTGCTATTTGATAGGGGAAAGAGTGTGGTGAAAGGGCTGGGTGGGTCAGGGTTAAGATTACAGTAAATGGGCTGTAATGCCACATGCGGCAACAGCAGCCGTGAGATCAGTTACATACCGTTAAGAGTGGCAACTTCTCATTTCCTTGTTTTTTCTGGGTCTGCGTCTAGCATGTGGCTGCCTGAACAAATCAACTTAATGGTGTTTCTCCATCTGTTGGGATATAGTGTGATAAGCTTGTATAATTTGTAAGTTAATTATTTACATATGTTCCTGAAATTGGAGGAAAAGAGAAAACTGTATGCAGGGAATCACAGAATCACCTAGGTTGGAAGGGACCTTTTAAGATCATCCAGTCCAACCAATGGGGGAAAAAAAAAAAAAAAAAAACCACAAAAAAACCCCACCAACCCAACACTAATCCATAACCCCAAGCACCATGGCAACTCGT
>JAOXNO010000013.1:148340507-148389059 GCA_028565335.1 Limnodromus scolopaceus | reverse complement strand
CCTGCCCATGGCAGGGGGGTTGGAACTCGATGATCTTTAAGGTCCCTTCCAACTCTAACTATTCTATGATTCTATGATTCTATTCTATACTTCATGCTCCTGAGTTCTTCTCTCTGATGATGCCCAGCCCTCGCTCCACTCATGTGGAGAAGATGAGGGACCTGGGGAGCTGCAGGCACAGCGAGGCTCTGAGCCCTGCTCCCTGGTGAAGTCAAAGCAGCAAAACCATCAGTCTCACTGAAAGCAACGCATCACCCTCACAAATCAACCCAGACCTTTCACCTTACGCCTGCTGGAAGGGCCACCACAAGCCAAGCACCACCGACCGGGCAGCGCAAGAGCAGAAACCAGCTCCACATTCTGGCGACCAAGGTCTGCCTTCAGCTGGGAAGCACAAGAACTCCTTCAGAAAGCAGGACATACTCTCTCCGCAGAAGAGATTTCACACCAGCGTCTAGGTCCATTCACGGGAATTGGTCGTTTGATGAAGTAATTTGGGAGCGGGGCCCCGCACCCACGGCTGGACAAGGCTGACATTTCGGTTCTCTCCCGGCCGCGCCGCAATAAATGGAGCTGTCAGGTCAGAGCGCGCTGTTTCATTTTCATTCAAGCACCTCTTTAATATTCATCATGTTATAGGGGGACATTTTTATGTCAGGAAAAACACAAGTACTCTCCCGAAATGACTCAAGGGCAATAAAGAATAAATTGTCTTTAAACCTGTGTAAGGGATGCTGAAGTCACAAACAAGGCATAAAATAATATGGAGCTGGAAAGTGCTTTTTCCTTATTAGGTTTATCAAAGTAAAACTAGGCTGGCAAGCTTGTTCTATCAAGCAAATGGATGTGGTAAAAAAAAAGGAAATGAAAATTCTGATCCATATTCATTGTTTCAGTGTCAGCAAGGGAGAAAAAAGCTCCACTTCAATTCTTTTTTTTTTTTTTTTGCTTTTGAAAGCAGATCTGAAGTTTAAAAAAAAAAAAAAAAGTAAATGAAGCCGATAAGGAAGCAAAAGAAAATCAAAGCTAATTAATAGAAACAAAGCAAGCAGCAGAAGAGGCCAGACAAAGTGTCTAATATTAAACAAAATGTGAAAGGCAGAACATGCTTGACTGCACCACGCAGCAGCTCCGGGCACCGACAGCATCTTAATAGGGAGATTTCTTTTCCGAAGCTCCCAGCGCTGGCCCGGCCAGTGCCGCTGCTGGCCCTGGTCCATGGCCAGCAGCCACTGGCCCCTGCATCGGCAACGGGGCTTATCTCTAAACGTGTAACAGATATTTCCTTTCTGTTTAAATTAGGTTTCAACACAGTCCCGGTGGCAGTTCCTGAGCAGTCGCGCCCGCGGCCCTGTGGCACTCGTGAAACAAAGCCAGACCATTTCCCAGGTTACAAAGACACTCCTGCCTTAGACAGCAGAAGTCTAAGGGAGAAGAAGACTAGGACTAAATGGGGGAGGTCTCAGTGCCTGCATGTGCACGTGTGTGTATTTTGCCTTTCTACAGCCTTGATCAATGAACACGTTTTTCTCTGTAAGACAACGACAGGACAAGCAAGTTTCAAGCAAGTCCCGTATCCTGCGCCCAACATCCGAGAGGGAGCTGGTCCTACAGCCAGAGCTGCATCCCCCGTGCTCTGGGCTGTGATGCTCCCCATCTCCCTGGAGGTGTTCAAGGCCAGGCTGGATGGGGCTTTGACCAACCTGGTCTAGTGGGAGGTGTCCCTGCCCATGGCAGGGGGGCTGGAACTCAATGATCTTTAAGGTCCCTTCCAACCCAAACCATTCTATGATTCTATGATTCACTTCAAATTCCACATCATTTGGTTTGGGTTCTTTTTTCCCCCAAACATCCACTTCCCACATTTGTGTGATTAGGTGAGACAGGCAGCTTTCTGGTTCTTAGAGTTGTACCTTCCTGGCTGTCATGGTGAGGGAAAGAAGATGATGAAGAGCAAAAGCAATAGCGTTATATGGAAAGATACTCAAAATTTTCATTATTTGGAGGCTCACCCCTCATGATTTGTGAGCGGGGTTGCCAATTCAGCCCGTCATATGATTTCTGCTAAAAGGGAAATCGTGACTGCATGCGGTGGGAACTCCAGAGGGGAGCCAGCAGACTCATCTCAGGCGGCAGCTCTTCATTTCTAAATCCTGTTCTGCCAGTACATCAAAAACACTGCACAACTTTGAAAAATTGAAGAAAAGGTGTTTTTTGGGTCAAAGATGATCCACGTGGCATGTACAGGAGTGACAAAGGAACGGAAGTTTGATCCCTTTGGCCTTTCTACAGCCTGCTGAGTGTGATGAACAGATTTGTACTCCTTTCCCTTACATCTGCCTTCGGTCCCATGGGCTCATCAGCACAGATCTTTGAGGACAAAGCTTGATGAAATTGAGCAATTATACCAAGCCCCTGCTCCTCTAGAAAACACAGAATTACTAGAGAGCTGTTTATATAAATACACTCTCTTTCCTCAGAAGAGGACAGTGGTTTTAATGACAAATTGAGTGAAATCTCACTTGGCATGAAGCAAATAAAATAGTGAATATTTCAAGTTACCAGTTTGCAGTAATAGAGACTGCATTTAAAAATAATTGCTCTGGATCTGCCATATCATACAAAGGAATGGAGTGACAACACAACGGTGATGTGACACATCTGCATTACAGCCCTTCATCTCAATTCCGTCTTTAACAGGCTCCATCAGCTGATTGAATTAAATATATGAAGCAATATTTTCTGCCAGTCTCTACTGGAGAAGTAGTAATCTCATGATGCTTGCCAGCAATAAGAAAGCTGCCTGAATGTCATTGCTGCCACCACAGAGTGCAGTGGTCGGTCACAGGCTAGAGCTTGAATAGATGTATGTCTCTGATGCTCCTCTGCCGAGCCCATCACGCAGATGCCATTGCAGTACAAACCAGAGCCGGGACTGGGACTGAAATATAAACCCCCATTTTCTCCACTTCAGGACTGGCAGACACTGGAAGATGAAGTGTTTTGCCCTGTTAAAAAAGTGTTGTGGAGTCATTAGAGAAAACAACAGATCGCTGTAAGTTGCTCTGGTGTGACCTGTCCCCACTGTGACTTTTCCTGGCAGTCCCTCAGCTTGCCTCTCACCGGGTGAGATGGCTCAGACACACTGTCTGGGTTTCAGTGGATGTGCTTCTTCCACCACTGAAAACAAATGGTTCGCCTACAACAGCTGAAAAAAAAAAAAAGCAGTCACTGATGCCCCAGCTGGGCTAAAACCTCCGCAAGTTCTGTGTTAGTGTATGTTGGAAGGAAAAAAACCCCTCTCTCACAGAGAAATCTCTTCTCCAGTCCCACTTTGGATTGCTTATCTGAGGACAAGGCTTTTGTTTCACCAGAGGAACGACTTAAAACATCCGCTACAAATAGGAAAAACTCTGATGTCGACTGTCACTGGGGACTTTACGCATTTTTTCTCAAAGCACGGAAAACAATAGACTAGATTTAAATCTCTGTTGCATCTTATCATTGAAACAATGCTGGATTTCCATCTCTAGGTAGACTCCAACTACTCCACCTAAATAAATTTGGATATACTTGGTCTACCCAACATACGCAAGCCAAGAAGCTTAATCCTTCTGCTGTGCAAGAGCTGCTGCAGACCACTTTTCTCACGGTACACTTGGATTTTTCACTGGTCTGAGTCATTAATTGATGGGATGTTCTTCTGTAATTCCATCAGTGAATTAAATTGACTAGCAGTATAGAAGGCAAAACCAGATTGTCTAATTAAAACACTTAATTTGCCACATGAGGTGTTTCAGGATCGATGAATTCATATTCGCAAAGGGCAATGAAGACGCAGAACTCTAAGGAAGCAACAGACAATAACCTACAAATGATCGGATCATCTCTAAGTGAAGTCAATAGGCATCATTTACTGACTTTGGATCAGATACATTCCTCCAAGCACGGCTTTGCCTAATGCTACGAATTGTCAGTGGAGTGGCACTACCTGCACGTTAATTCCTGCTACACCCCAGTTTCAGAACGCAGTTCCCAAAGTCTAGTTGCAATGGGGAGGGGAATCATCACATCGTTCCTTGGCCTAATCCTGCTGTCGCACAGCGTTGTGCCTGGAAACACCATTTCTGGGCTGCCTCCATCTGCCCAGACCCTTCTGCAGAAAAGCTACTCGAAGCCTGTTCACACGGGGTAGGAGCCAGACTGCAGCCAAAAAAAAAGGATAAAATTACAACTGCCATCTTCCTCATCTGCAAAATTAATGCTTGGTGCTCCACTTCATCCGCGTACTGCTGAAAGATTCTTCACTGTTATTATGTCTGAAGAGTTTTTTTCCAAATGTCATATTGGCATGTAACAACCACAATATTCATAACATGCAGCTGAACTTTCATAAAGCAGAGGAGAAAATTAACATTCTTCCTTATCAGAGGAAATTGAATCTGATTTTTCATTCCATCAAAACATCTCTTCACAGACAGGATAAATCCCATAAATTGCTTTAACCCATGTATCCGCCTAGAGTCCATTCTCTGGGCTATTGTAACAAAGCATGTAATCAAAGCAAAAGAGCATAATTACCAACAAGCGCAAATATGGGGTTTCTGGATTCGTTTTCTCAGACGTGTCATATGTGACCGTTTTACCATATGTTTACATTGAAAAATAAGAATAAACTGTATTAGATTGGAAGATCAAAGGATACACATTAATATACACTCAAGGATATACATATATACGTTTATGCAGAAAGCATCCTGTAGCCGTGATTACCATTATAACTATTCATTCAAACCTAGTCTTTTCTTCCCAAACGAAAACTTAACCAAATCACAAAGCGTGGCCAAATAATAACCCGTTTCAAGGGACAGTGGGGTCTCGTGCTATCAGACTTCACAGCCGGACTCTCGTTTCTCTCTGCCAGGTTGGAACAAGAAACGACTGTGCATGACTCCATGTACTGCATGGTAGTCCAGGTGAATTCCTTGGCTTTTACAGAATCACAGAATTGTCATGGTTGGAAAGGACCTCTGAGATCACTGAGTCCAACCACACACACACAAACAACCCCTACAATCTCGGCCACTAGAGCATGCCACTAGAGGCATGCCTTGAAGTGCACATCTACACATTTCTTAAATACCTCCAGGACCCGTATTTCTAGTCCTAGTTATCCCAAGGGGTCAGGCAGGCTTCTTCAAGGCAACCTTCTCGACTGGTAACGTAACCCTAAACCCACCCCATCCCCACCCTGTGGAGCTACGCCGGGCAAGGGGGGGCTGCCACCACCCCGGGGAGATGCCCGTCCCCGCAGGTGCAGCAAGACCAGGAGGAATTACCCGTGACTTTCTTTATCTTCCACGTCTGACAGAAGCAGGAGGCACGACCCGCCGTCAGCGTTACAAGTCAGGTCGTGTCCCATCACAGCGACTTAACAGCAACGGCCGGTGGCACAAGTCATGTCAGCAGTTAAATGACAGTAACAGAGTCACCCGTCAGGTCGCGGCGCTGGGAATCAAGTAGCACATGCATATTGATGGCGCGTAATAGTATGCGCGCAGATACATCTTCATAAAGATAATATAAATCAAGCTCCTGTCCAGGACAGGCGCATGTCACAGCTGTAAGATGTGGAAGTTAATTCATTTAAATTACATTTTAAACCAGACAGAACCGTAATCTGCCCCGAGGCACGTTAATACATCAGCTATCCTGATCCATCTTTCAAAAGGTCCTGAGTTAGATCATTTTTTTTCCACATTACTACCTCTCCATTGAAAACAAGCCCCAGAATTATATTTAAACTACATTTCTCCCTCCATTCATAAGTGCAAATGAAGTTACCTATTTAGAAAAACTAAGTCTTTCAAAAAACCAGCTATGCCATGTTAGCAGCAAATGACCTGATCTCTAATGATAACTTCAGACTTACCAGCACTAATCTAAACTGGAAGCATTCAACCAATTTTTTTTCCCAAGATAATGTTTTCTTCATTGCCTGATGAAACTGGCCATGAATGTAAGTGCACTTAGGCAAAGGAAACTAAGCAATTAGGCTCTTCTTTGACACATATGAATACAAGCAAAAGCTAATTTACAAGTCTTTAGCTGTGTTGTCTTGTAGGAATTTTTATACTACTCTGCTTCCAGAGCAAAGAAAATTACAGTCTTTGTTCTCGACTGCAGCGCCCGAAGTTCAAGTGCTCAGTGACACTTCTGGTGTGGCTGCTGGAAGGCAGAGGACTTCAGCTGGGATCCAGCCCTGCTAACGTGGAAGCTCACCAAGACTTCCAAGATATTTCTGCAGGAAAAAACATCGTTCAGTTTTACATATCTCATACAAAAGCCCAGATGTTCGCGGTGTTCAAGCACGATGATATGCAGAGACATGGGGCCCGTGCATGGAAATATCCCATTTCTGAGCATCACCAAAATGACTCCAGGAATGACATAGGTATGCAACACTTCAGTACTTCTTGGTAATTTGTTTTCTGTGGTGTCTTACTTGAGTTGCTGCTATTTTCTTTTACCGTTGTGTGTTAGAGAGTCTTTGAATGGAGGAGAAAAAAAAAGAAGTTGCAAGTTTTACAGCTGTAATACTGACGTAGGAAACACCTGGCAGTGGACATTGAAATCAATAGCGTTGAAACAAAAGATGACAAAATGCAGACTCTCTCATTATCTAGTTATTAACTACCAAGACAGATTCCCAGGGCGTTTGGCAGACTCTTCACTCACAGATGCTTTTACTCACAATCACACACGTGCCTTAATCACAGAATCACCTAGGTTGGAAGGGACCTTTTAAGATCATCTAGTCCAACCAATGAGAAACAAACAAACAAAAAAAAAAACAACCCACACACAAAAAAACCCCACCAACCCAACACTAATCCATATCCCCAAGCACCATGTCAACTCGTCTCTTGAATACCTCCAGGGATGGTGCCTCAACCACCTCCCTGGGCAGCTCATTCCAATGCCTGACAACCCTTTTAGTAAAGAAATATTTCCTAATATCTAACCTGAACCTTCCCTGGCGCAACTTGAAGCCATTACCCCTTGTCCTGTCATCTGCAACTTGGGAGAAGAGACTGACCCCCGCCTCTCTACAGCCTCCTTTCAGGTAGTTGTAGAGAGTGACAAGGTCTCCCCTCAGTCTCCTCTTCCCTAGACTGAATGAGCAGGGACAGAGGAGTTAAGGGACACAACGGCTGCGTTCACCTCTGATCTCATTGCAGCCCAGGGGAAGCTCAGTGGTTCTTACTGATTTCTGGGGAAATGATATGAGGGTGAAAGAAAGGAATATGAAATACAGGTCATCTAGTTTCCAGCTAAGGGCAGTTAATGCAGAAGGATCCTAAGGCTGGTTACTGAGTTTGAAGTTACCCTGCCATAGCATGAAGCTTTCAAACCAGGCAGGAGGAAGGGGGAAGCTGCTGGCACTCCACACTCCTGTTCCCCTGCCATCCCTCAGCAACCCCCGGCATCCTGTTCAGATAGACCCTGTGGGCCAAAAGTTCCCCCTGATAAAGGTGCTTCTGTCAAGGAGGTGTTTCTCACTGGCAGTGAATGTGTTGAAATAGCCATCCATTTCATTTTACATCATTTCCAAACACAGCACATTCACAAGCCTGGTGGAGCAGACGGGAGGATTTGGGCCACAGCTGCTGTCCCCTGCAAACACCAAAAGTTTAAGAGCCTTGTGTGTCATGTGTCCAAACTGCTTTTAGTAATGGTGTTTAACAGCTGATATCCCAAGCTCAGGGAGAGGCAGGAAACTTACATATATTTTCCAGTTTTCTCCTTGACATCATTTGCCAGTAGACTCCAGGGGGATGACAAATCTGGCTTGCTCACTTCCTCGCTCCACAGATTGCATCCAATGTGAAGGGGAATCTAAACAAGTTGTCAAAGCTGTTACAATTTCAGTTTTTACCAAAACAAAGTTTTTGTGAAACATACTTTCATTGAAAAAAATATTTTCCCTAAAACTCTTATAATGCGTTATTAGTTGATTTCACACCAGCTCATCCTATGCTTTAAGTAGCAGCTTTCAAGAGCACACTGTAGTAAACACAAGATGCATCTGGACCAGGCTACCCTGAGATGGTGCTGTCCACTTGCCAGAAGAAGGGATGCAGTGTATTACAGGAAATACATTCTCATAAGGATCCTGGCCTGGTGGAAAGAAAGAGAAAATTGAGTTAAAATTTCCACTACAATGGCATGTTCCCGTTGGAATTTTATTCCTAATGCAAATTTCCTATTGAAACCCCTAAAACTCACCTTTAATCGACCAAAATAGACACATGTCAATATTTGCTGTAATTAACTTTTAGTATCTGGGAATGAGGGTGCTGGCCTGTTTTGACAGACGATGCTGAGGAGACAAGGCCAGGATACTAGAGAGATTTTCTACAGTTCTTACTCAGACAAGGAATTCTTAGCAAGACAAGTAGCACCATCCTCTGGACATCAGTGGGAATCGAGCACGAAGCAAACAGGCTCAGTTCCTCAGGTAGTGGTGGATTCAGATTTCACCTTCTGCGGAGTTTCCAGTCTCTGCATCACTTGCTGGAGTTCAGCGTGAGGTCTCCATCCACCCCGTACTCAACAGTCTGACAAATTTAATTCAGTATACAAGAAAAGCCACTGGAGCAATAGATTAAAGTTAGAAGGAAGAAGAAATCATCAGAAGACATAAAGCCAAGAAAAAGCAGTATATATCAGGGTGTAAGCAGAGCTCTTCCGAGAGCTATTTTCCATACTGGTTTACAACCTGTAGATCACTATCATACTCTGCAGATTAACAGTGGGTTATTGAGCCAACACATAGCACAGAATTAATTTATTCTGAGATTTATATTAAGGAAAGCTTTCACTACACGGTAATATAAAAGCAAATCTTGGTGGTTTTTCTTCATTCAATAATTTAAGGACCTTGCAGAGAAAAAAATCCAAACACTAGAACAAGTGATAGTTCAAAACAGTTCATCTGTCAATAGACTGTCAATAGCTTTTAAAAGATACTGATTTCTTTCTCAGTTATTTTGATGTTTCTGTTTATCTCGAATCTGTCTTCAAGTTTACATGCAACTGTAAGAAAAAAGTAAAAAGATAACCATTTCTCTTAAAAAACAGTGCTAAAAAAGGAAAATTCATTCTTGAACAGAAACGGCTGGATTTTTAACTATGATGGAGCAAAAGAAAAGATTGAAATCATCCCCCTAAATGGAAAAATCAATGGGAAGATCCTGTCACTAGTTTATGAGAGAGAGTCAGTAATTCCTTCTTGTCATGATGATGTCCCTTATGGCATCATTCTAAATGATGTAACCTACTGAAATGACAGACTTTGAGGCCTGATATCACTCTTGTAAGATACAGAAGGTGTGAAGAGGTGAAATTCACAGCTCTGCAACATACAAGAATGCTATATAGTATATAGGCATTACAGTAGGGGATTCCCACAAACCTGTTTGCGCAATCCCAGTGCTGATTTTATAGCTGCTGCAAAACAAAGCACCTTTTGTATATGCAGAGATAGTGATAAGCCTGGGTCAGATGGGACTGTAAAATCATTCTAGTAGGTTTTAAGACAGTGTCCTGGAAGGAAGATCATTTGGAGTTTTAGGCAAAAAGCAAAGATCTTGTTACTTGCAATACAGAGCAGAAAGGAGATCTAGCATTTAATTTCCCTAACTACACTGCCAGTGTTAATGTCTGAATGGAGATTAGATGATCAGCCTGACAGTTTGGTGTCTTTCTCTGTTTCACAAGATCAGATCCAAGCAATAACATTGTCCTCATTGAGAAATATGAAAGTATATCACACCAACAACTGCAGTATATTCTGGGACATGACCTTGAAGATGCTGAGGGTCTCCAGCTTTGTTGACATCAATGGGAACAAAAGATGCTCAGCTAGGCCCATTCAAGGAGAGAGTGTTTTGCTCACAAGCAGCTCTATGTATTGGTGATGACTTCTGCTCCCCCGTTAATACCTCCTACAGAGATGTCCAGCACAGATCAGACTAGGGTTTGGGGATGGTTCCTTATAAACTCACCTGGGTCTTTAATGGCAATAATTTACTATAGTAACAGATAGGAATGTTAGCACCAGACTTGCAATATTTTTATGTAGAAACGTATATTGACCATAGAAGAAAGCAAAAAGCTCATATTCACAGATGCAAAGGCATTTTGCCCAACTTTGAACTCATTCAAGACATTGCAGTCAGGAGCAGAGCTGAAAGCACCGCAGCCCTGGCCTCTCGCCAGCTCCCTGCCCAATGCTGATAGCACAGGCTGCTACCACTGCTGACACAAACTCTGAACTCGTCCAAGCCTGTGTTTCTTGGCTTGGGGAAGAACGTTTTGCAGCACAGATTGGAAAAGCTGAAGGAGAGGCTCTGCAGATGACAGCAAACTACTTGGGCCCTGCATGGAAAGAAGGGCAGTCGCTCAGTTCTGCTGTTCTTGTTGGGTGATTGTGCTCTGTCAGAAGTGAGAACATGTTCATGTGTATACACACCGAGCTGCACTGTACCTTCCTCTCACCAAAGCAGAGAACAGATTACCCTACCAGCCTCCAGACACTCTCCTGAACAAGTGACACTGCCCCTCCCTTGATACCAGATGAAGATTCAGTGGTCCGTTCTCCCCATTTACTGTGCTCTAATCCCAATCCCCAGTGAGCTGCTTTAGGGGTGCATTCTTTATATCTACCATTGCATCAAAATAGAACTGCATGTCTTCTTCTATCTGCCATGTAATCTTCCTATAACACCCATCCATCCCTTGCAGATAAGTTCCTTAAATGGAAACGAGCTCAGAGCGTAATCATTTCTTCATGTAGTCAGCCTAAAAATAAAAACCTAAAGGTAAGGGATTTAAAATGATATGTGGCACAACAATTGCAATCATGAGGTCTAAAGAGGATGAAAAAATAAGGACTTGAGCTGAGCAGTAGCTTCACAAAGGATTAACGTACTGATCACAAAGCTGAAAAAGGAAAACATACCTCTGTCTTATTTTCTCTACACAAGGGGCAGAAAGTGTGACAAATGCACCATTAATCATATTATACTTGTGTGTTTTTCTGCTCTTGCTGTTGAGCTCGTGGGTACTGCTACAGTGTTTATAGTTGGGCTTCTTTTGCTGAAGTTAAAAAAGCATCTTGCCCACCTCCCATTTCTTGAATGTTACGGTTGCTCAGCCTTCCTTTACAATGGTTTCCTAAAATCTCTCTAATGGTTGGCGGTTGTTTAAAAACTACAGGATTTATTTTAATTGCCTTTTTTCCCTAGAATTTCTCAGCCACTGGAAGTGGAATCACAGCCTCAACGGCACATGGGTTTGGGGAGACAACCATCCTTAACTAGTGCTGGAAAACTTTGGCCTCAAGTTTCACAGGTCATTACATACTGAGATGCAAGAAAATATGATATGGTCTGGAGGGATGAGGGATCACTTACTAACTTTGCTCTTTGAATTATATACCTTCCACTCGGGAAGAGGTGCATGGAGTTCTCCGGTGCACACTTCATACACAGCTCAAGGACCCAGCAGCTTTTAGCCAGGATGAAGACACACATCTCTCCCACAGCCCAGCAAACCAGAATTCTGTTTGGACATGTCACCCTGCTCCAGCCTCCTTTTGTGACAGGAGAATTGCACTGAAATAGAAAAACAGCCAGAAATCCAGAGGTCTCACACATCCTAAAAATGCTCCCAGTAATTTTTATTCTTGTCTCTGGCTGAAAAGAGTTCCAGATATTTCTGATCACTTTTCTAAATGACTAGAATTTTATGGTTCATGGTTTCTGTTCTCCCATCACAAAACTCACCTTAATGTCTACCTGAAGAATCTCAGCAGCTGAATTCCTCAAAGGGATCCTAGTAGTCATTTCTTCTGCTGGACTTCCGAGCCATTTAGAGATGATTTCCTCTTCCCACTCCAAAACAGCCATTTGAATTTCTCTAGTTTAAAGATCTAGTATCTTATTGTCCGTTGGGCAAAAACTTCCAAGTACCCTAATTCTTCCCTGCATTTAGTGCACAGTTACATCAAAAGAAAGTGTATCATCGTAAGTCTTGTTTTCCTTGTCATTGCAGCCTGCTAATATAGTTATTCAAGACTATTTTTGTTACTGTTGCAGCCCCAAAACTCTAGGTGATGCTAACAGAGTTGCTGTGGTGTAAGTGAAGGCAGAGTTTTCCTCATCCTAGAAAACTCCTGTAGCTTCGTACTGTGACCTTTTTGCAAATCCTCTCCTCTCTGGTGGTCTGATGAAGTAGATATATTTCCAAATGCATGGCATTTTAAAACTAAGAGCTCTATATATGCTATAATTATGGTTATTTTATCAAGGTCTGTGCTACTCTGAAATGCTTGCAGTAGGCCACCATCCAGCATATCCTACAAGGCACCATCAATTTCTAAGGAAATAGATCAATGTACTAAATATATTTGCTTGCTACTCCACACAGGCACATTAGTGAAATATTCAGCAATGAACCATCCTAGTATTTCCCATGAGCTATTCAGAACTGAGCATTGTTGCCGCTCTCATGGAGCTCTCTCGGTGTATGCCACCCTGGTGCACCCAGTAAGGAGAAAGGGAGTCCCATAGTGGGCACTGGACAAGAAACTGGATCCTTGTAATTTTGCCAAGCTACTCCAATAAGCCTTCTCTCTCTCATAAACAAGAAGATGAAAAGGATTTATCTGTTTACCAACTACAGGTCAGAATTCCTTTGAAATATCTGGGTCTACCCTAGGGAAGGAGAAAAAGTTAATATTTTCCTTAACTTCTTTGCATGAGCCTTTGTGTTCCTCTTCTCCTGCTCTCATTTGTCAGGTCCCTTAAGGCTGTTTCTATATGCACCTAAGAACATCACAGCTTAAACACAAAGCTTTCCCGTTTACCAGTAATATTGGTAATTGTCTTCTTAAAGTACTAGAAACATTGTGTCCTTTGACATTTCAGTGACGCATTAACCTGTTATCTGGAATATAAATGTGAGCTAAGAACTGATTTTGCAACAGAGAGTAGCTTAACATTTTCTTGGAACAGTTGTTAAACCTTTTGAAGTTCTGCTACCAGCTTTTCCAGTGGACATGCATAATTTGGCATGATTACACATCTTAGAATGAGAAGAGTACTTCAGTGTGAATGTTACCTTACAGAAATGTCTACTACAGTGGCCAGGAAGGTCCTGTTCAAGTGAAATGACTTCTATTACATACCTAGCATCAAGATTACTGTTGCTTTCACTAAGCAGAACATGCCGAGCTAAATTGCACCAACCTCACTAAGCAGCTCCGTTAAACTCAAAGACTGCTGGAATATTGCTACACTTTGTATGAACACAGTATGCTAAAAAACAGGATGTGCATGTGTAAGTTCATTTTTTTTAAAAAAAACCCATTTACAGAAAAGGCGAGCAGAGGATTTTCAGACTAATGTCAGACCCCCATTGTGGGAGGCTGTTCTTTCCCTGTGCGTTCCATGGATAAGCCCTCAACTTCCAGAGAAGAGACCTAACTCATATTCCCTGGACTTCCCTCTGGAGGAATTTATTGCTCTCCACTGATTGCCTGGGCCTCCTGTCTTAGAGACCCTTGAATTAGATATGGAAAGTCCAGCAGTGTCTCATCCATTGCCTCCCCAAAATCCTGCTCCACATTTTTTTCTTGTTGGTTTTTTTTTAAAAAAAAGAACAAAACTACATATGTGGTTATAGTGCTGATGTGGTAACTGCAGTCTGAGCTAACTTTTCTCATTAAAATCTTGAACTTAAGCAAACAATAAGCCAGGTCTTCCAACACACCATGAGAAACTATGTTCTCCTGGATAAGTTGAACTCTCCTATGCTTGAATATTTCAACCCCAAAAACATTTCACTTTATTAGAAATGTGGTGAGTCAGGTTCAGAGTGTGACTGTAGCTATATGCATTCTCCTAAATTAATGGCGAACCATTCTCTGCAGTCACATATTTTCAAAGTGTTATTTCAATGATAGTGATATGACTTGAGGGGGGTAGTTAATAGACCTGATGCGTTTGAAGAAGTTAATGAAAAGGAGTACATTACTTCTTTTACAGCAGCAGGCTCAGTAGCATTGGTTGCTCTATAATCCCATATTGTCTGGCAAATGTGAGGCATGTAGCTGCAAAGCAGCGCTAAGGGAGGATCAGTTTTGCCCACATCTCAATTCACCGCTACCTATAAGCGCATGTTTCAAAAGCTTTCTGAATCTGGGTCTCAATTATAAATTAAATAGCATTATGGGAGGATGAAGGGGAGTTTGAAGCTTTCCATTTAAATAGCCTTTGCAGGTAAGATAATTCAGGCTTGCTTTTCCCCGGTGCAGCTGTATGCAATTTCCAGTCAATAAGCTGAGCAAACGGCATCTGCTCTCAATAAAGCAACCAACAACAGCCACAGCAACTGATAAAGAAGCAGAAACATGTCCTAGCAGGGACTGCCCTTTTCCACAAAAGCCTTCGGGGCCAGGCTTATGTTGGGGAGACCACACACATACAAGGGAGGCAACCAGTTCCCTGTGGCCCCGGGGCTCCTGCTCCTCCCAGTAACACCGGCTTGGCAGCCGGCACCCCAGGGAAACCAGCAAGAGGTGCAAGAGGTGGCAGCAACCTCTGCTCTCGGAGGAGTCAGGCACAGGTGACAACACCGGGCTGCTCTCTGCAGCACTGGTGGGGGATGTTACCACCCCAGGGCCAACAGCCTTCTACACCCCTTTCCCACCAGGTACAAGGCACCTTTCTTTCACTCAGCCTCTTTCCCTGACCCCTTGTCAATGACCACTCCTCCTTTCCTTATTCTTTTATTCAGCTTCTTCTGTTTAATATACTTGTTACAGGACTCAGCAAGCCTAAAGCTCCCTTACCATGAAGTGAAAAACAAAAACACAACCTAACATGGTTCTTTTCTCAGCTGGTTCTCACTCCTTCATCTTCTTCAGCTTCTTTGGAGAGTGACCCCTCCAAAATAGAACTTTGCTGTCTCACCGCTTTGGCACAGAAAGGATCCAGATGTTTGTCAGCAGCATTACACAGATTAGCAAGATGCAACCCAAGAATGTTTCTTCCTTGTCTCCCACCTTTGCCCATCCTTTTAAAACTTTAGGTAGCAAAACAGGCATACAAGGAAATGTAAAGCTATCTGGCCCAAGGGGTGAAGTATCAGTATCTTAGGTGCCCTACACCACTGGGCAATGGAGCACACAAACCTATGGTGAGACTGGTGTCATTTTCTTCTTGTGCCAATACAACATCAAGTGCTGACTCTTTCATCGTGCTTTCTCAGCCACTTGTGCTTGCGGTTATGAGTCTTAATCAGTGGCAAGGAGCCAGCCTAGTGCTTGGTTCCCAAGCAAAAAGCACAGCAAAGCTGGAAGAGTCAGGATCAGCCCCCTGGGAGTTTCAAAAACGGCGCCCTTCATTAACTTCTCGGTGGCTGTGGTTTTTAGAGGAGAAAAATCATCTCTTTCAACATCACAGTGAAAAAAAAAATAATAGTGAAATACATGGACTTTGAAGTGGTGGGGAAGTACCATTACCCATTCATAGACGACAGTCTGGCATTCATTGCATGTGATAGGGACGCTGCGTGCGGCAATGCATGTAAGGACATATTTCCTACAGAGAGCAGGAAAAGCTTCACACTCACGTGCCACACAGGTTACTTTCACACAAGCTGGCTGGCTGGCTCCTACTATCCCCTGCTCTGGGCAGTCATGGAGCTCATCCCTCTGGCCTTTCTTCTTTCTAGGACTTCTCAATGCCAGCTGAAAGTTTATCACGCAGGCTTGTGGATTGTTATCCAGCCTTGGTTTTCTCCATTCAGTCTCTCAGAGCAAACTCTTGCTTCTACTAGCTTTCGTCCCCTATCTACTTGAAAGGTTGAATTCCTTTATCTAGTTATATTTTCTGTATCCCAAATCCCTGACAGCATAATCAATCACTCTGATTTTTCACTAGGAATACTGGATTCATCATTGACACCCCGTATCTTTTCCCTGCTCTTAATACTATTCCTTTGTTAAGCCATAGGCTTATTATAAATTCTGTAATGCAGGCAGGACTCCGTGAAGTGTCAAGCTGTCTTTCAAAAGTTAAGAGCTGGGCCAGCTATAACCAAAAAAAATGGATCTATATTTAGATTGTCTAAGAAATTCCAGTACTTACTAATTTATAACAGAATATTGGTTGAGCAGATGATGAATAGTAATAGTAAAATCAAAGGGTTTAGCTTTATTATTGCACTTACTTCTTTGTCAGCTTATTTTCTCCCCTTGGAGACTGCATCATCTTTGTTTGCATTGGATACTGTAGTTAGCCTGGACAGTCTGGTACCAAAGACATTCATGATGATACAGTAGGCCAAAGAAATATCACAAACAAAAGAAAGAGAAAACTATGACTTGGGCTTGACACCTGGGACTACTCTCTCCTTTTCTTGGCTCTGCGGATTATTTTTTCCCCTGCTACAAGCCTTGCCTGCAGAGCCCTGAACAGCCATAATCCTACAGAACTGGGGATTGCTCTGTTCACTTGAAAATTTCCAAATCAGAGAGAACACTAGGGAATATCCCCTATGTTACATCCAGTGGCATTAAGGACAGCAAAATCATCATATTCCCACAGGGTTCCCTGCTGGAGCAGATCCCAGGAGGAGGATTAACAAGCTTCCTATCTTCCCCAAAACTGCACCCATCCAAAACCAGTTCATTCCCCCTGTCATCCTCTGCCAGCCCCCACTGAGCCTCCCCACTTGCCTATGCAGAGATCTGACGGGCTGCGGGATCTCAGGGGATTGCGGGGAAGCAATTAGGAGTGGATTTTGGATCCTGGATGAAAGAGCTTGACAACAACTGCTCCAGCCTTTCTGAGGAAAACACCAAGAAGCCAGATCCTAATCTCCCAAATCTTGTCCTGACAGTGTGATCTTGCATCAGTCACTGCCATCTGGGTGTTTAGATTTCTCCAGCACCAAAGAAAGCCTGATAGTGCTCATTTACCTACAGAATTGCGGGGATGCAGCGTGGATTAATTAGTACTTGCACGGCACTCTGAGAACAAAGCAGCCTTATACTACTAAAGACCTTCAAGCCAACGCCACCTCTGAGTTCAGGGTGGATTAGGTCTCACATTCCCAAGTAGTATTTTTCACTTAAATAATAGTGATTTCAGCCATTCCCAAGTTCAGAACCTGTTTGGGACTGATTCCATGAAATAGATATTAAAACTACTTTTGACCTTCTTCCATGAAAGTAGAAAGATTAAATACACACGTTTAGCAGTTAGCAAGGGCCATTCCAACAATGCTCCTATTACAGAACTGTTCATGTTAATTACTGCATTATCTGTTTTACATGCTCTAATTGTCTCCCTATGGCATACTAAGGAAAAAAAAGTGCAATTCTGTAAGAAAAACCCCACCAAGTGTTCTTTTTCCCCCAGGTTAAAATAGAAAGAATTTCAGCAAACTGTACTTTCTCTGCTTCGTTTGGGATTCAGGCAGGATCTGAGCTCCCCCTGCTGTTTTCAAAAAATTGACATATGGATAAGTTGAATGAATTCTTAATATCGAGTTTCTCTGGCCAAGGGCAGGCTCTGGGGACCCCGCCATTTGGTCTTTGGCTCAGGCTGCCACATGGAAAGACATAAGTAGCTAGATTTCAGTCAAAGCCTGTTCTTGCAGTCCCACCTTTGAATATGGAAAGTATTACATTCAAAAGGAGGGAAGATAGCCATACGTAAAAACAACTATTTGATGTATGAGTCAGAAGAGGAGAACATTTATGACAGCCCAAAAAGGTGTTGACCTTAAACCATCCTCTAATCTGTAGCCAGAAGTGGATCCAGCCCTTTTATAGTAGGAAATATTCCCAGCAGCACTCCTAGGGTCAGAGCAGAGGCTGTGGGATGCTGAAATTACTAATGTCCTTCATGCAAACAGTAAGTCTGCCTATGGAAAGATATGCTTTATGTATGTGAAAATAGTCTGAGCTGAAGTTGTTGGAAGAAAGCCCAGTCCCCCTGCCAGAACAGCTCTAAGTCAACAGGGTGCAGGCCTACGCTAGGGATATCAACGATTTGGGGATGCTCACCTTGACAGAAGTGAACAGAGTCCGGTTATCACAAGCCAAGGGTTTCAACTCCCATTATTAAAACGCCTCTGGCACCTCCGTGTGTGGTATGAATTCCCCTTAGATTAACCAGTCATTGCCCTCAGTCTTTCAATTCGCTCATCAAAGAGACAGACACCTCTGAACTGCTCGCCAGGGGTGGCTAAATTAGATGCTCTGAATCACAAGGGGACGAGCCCCTTGTGCTGCCCAGACGGGGAGAGCGTGGCAGATCCTGAGCCAGTTGAAATGCACCAGTCCTTGATCTCCCCACCTCATTTGGTGCTTTTGAAAAATAATGTCTTTCACTGATGTTAACCTCAAGGAGGGAAGAAAAAGAAATAAAGAAAAATAAAGGAGAGGTATTCTAATAAAGATTCCCAAATGCTAAATATTTTCCTGTTTTTCTGGTTGTATGTCAGGTCTCATTAGGCTGTGTTAATGAACTTGTTCCAGGCAAGTTTTGGCATAGCTGTTGTTTGTGGTTTGCCTAACATATGTGAAAGGGCAGGCTAAGTCTGGCTTGTTTTCAAGTCAGTTTAACAATCAAAAGAGTTGGGTGGGAATTTAAAAGGAGAAACAGCTTGCAGTTTGAGATTCAATACTTGCTCCATAACAGTAAGAAAAAAAATTTAAAACATCATTCTGAACTTCACTTTGTTCCTCTACCACAGCACAGTGATGCACCATTCTTTTAAGGGGGATTCCGTATGGTTTTGTCTACATTTGGGTTCCATTTTTAAGAGCAGCAATCAGAAGCTACCTCACTTAAATCCTGCTGTGCTGTTGATGCAGAAACTACTTAAACCAACACAGCCATCTTGGCAGAGCTTTGTCATTCCTAGAAAGTTTTAGTAGATTAGATACATCTTTGTGATATGGGCAGGAAGGTCACACAGCACTTGTTTTCTTTGGAAGAATTCCCCAGCTTCCAAGTATACGCAGCACGAAAGGAGCCGGGTACAAACAGTAAATGGAGATATCCAAATTGATGAGAGCTACCAAAGCAAGAGCTTGGCATCATCGGTATTTTTGAGATCTCACCCCAGCTACCCTGGCTGCTGCATTCCTGGAATATCAGCACCAGTTTCTGAAGAAAATAAAGTTGGTGACACTGAGAAAAAAGCAACTCTTCAACTTCTAAACTTTGTCTACTGCAACAGAGATATTCTGCAAGAGAAACTGAAATCTGTAACAGCATCTGGATGATAACAGAGGGGATGAGTCAGCCACACATTGCTACTGCTTGCTTTGTTTATGTTTCCCATACCACTTTGAGTCTCTCCATTATTCATTTTTATTTATTTTACAGCATCAGGGCTGCAAAAACTGAGAGCTGTTACAAAAACAAGGTCAATGTCCTGCTGTGTGCAGAGTTTAGCAAAACTATCTGTGCAGCTGAATTCTATTCTGCAATCCTCATATTTGAGTGAACTGTGAGAGCCCAAACCAACTGCCAGATCGCAATATTCACGGGCAGTACAGCAAGGTTTGCTTAATCTTCATGTCTTCCTAAGGAATCAGGGATCTTCATCCAGCTACTATGTGCACCATCAAAAACCTAATTAAATTAGAGATGCAAAAGTTTCCACTGCTCTTTTAATACTCAGATGATACACAACATGCACTATGTGGGACATTCTGCTAATACTGAAAAGCTAAATGAAATCTGAACCACTCAAAAGCCATGTTTGACAAGCCTGTATTGCTGTCACTGATAGCTAGCCGTCACTCTAATCCTAGAGAACTACCTCTTCAGGACAAGTTTCTGAGCAGTATTTCCTTGCACCACCATTGTTCAGATGACAAACTCCTGGTGGAATAGGAAGAAGAGGTTTATCCCTACCACCCTGTTTCTATCTGCACCCTAACTCCCCCCTTATATACCACTGCTGTAGGACTCTCAAGGTCCAACAAGCACTTCTCAAATCCATTTAGCAGTATCCCTATACTAACAGCTGTAAAAATCCTTCAGTTTTACCATCAGGTAAAGAACATCTTTCCATCCCTATTCCTTCCTCTAGCACAATGGGAAACAGCACCCAGTAGTTTGCTCTTACCACACTTTAATTAATAACTAACCGGCTCCCTGCACCATTTTTTCTACCCAACAACCTCAACAGGCACTAGAGGTGCTTAACCAAGACCTGAGCGCTCTGGCCACATCGAGCATTATCGCACACCTTTAGCAGACCAATAAACACAGCTACACCACATGGTGTATGGGCAGCACATGGAGGCACCAGGCCTGTAGCATCCTTTAACACAAAGTTGTTTAACCTGCCCCAGAGCAACACCACTGTCCTTTCCTTACACCCTTTGGGCAGTTGCATCCAGGTTTCCTACAAACTGGCAATGTAAACACAGCTGTGGACTTGGGCTCTACTGAAGCCTCATTATTACAGTTCAATTGTTGCTGGCTTTTTTTTTTCTTCTGAGTTTCCCAATTACCTCCAACCTCTATGTTGGTATAAACTAATTAGGCTTTAATAAGTCAGAAAAGGAGGCAGATTAGGATAATTAGCCCCTGTGATTGATTACTGGGGCTGTTGTGGAATGTGCCAGGTGAAAGACAATGAAGGAGAGAGCGGTTATTTGCAGAGGATGGTCAGGGTTAGGAAAACAGACACTCAGACAACCCCTGGCAAATATTAGTCTTGAGCTAAATTCAGTCAATTCATGGCAAAAAGCCTCTAGCACAGACGCATCAATTTATGCTTGCAAAGGGAAAGCCAAAGGCTTAGACATCCAAGGCGTGGGCTCTCAGCGTTTCAGCAAACACGCTTCTCTTTCCCCCTTGCTGAGATGGCAGTGGTGGGGAGCGGCAATGGCAGCACCCTGTCCTCTGTATCAGCCTGGTGCACAGGCAGTGCAGGAACGAGGAAAAGCCTGAGACCTCTCCAGTTTTCCCTGCCTTGAGAGCTTCCAGTAAGGCTTTGAGTCAGCCAGAAATACCTGCCCCTGTGGCCCATCGCACCAAGCACTTGCAACCACCCAGCCAGAAGGTCTTGAGGCGAACACCCCAGAACTGAGCCAGCTCTGTGCTCACGTACAGGTGAGCCATGAGTCATGCCCTCTGAATCTAGGTGTGCGATTTTATTTCCCACATGATAATAAAAGGGTAGTAACCCTCAGCTAGTTGGCTCATCACATCAGCATAGCAAAGGCTTTATTTAATAACCTAATCCAGCTCTGAAATACATCCAGATTTGAACCAGTTGAAAATAAAAAGTTCTCCAAGTGGTTACGGATGAGTCAGTTTATCGTGTAGCTTTAAATGAATTTTGATAAAACGTTCAAAGAAAATTACTGTCCCTGTGTGAGGCAACACTGAGTAATAGGGAAAGTTTTCAACAGACAGAGCCATTTTTTGAAAAACACCCAAAGTAAGTAGATAAAGCCAAAGAATTTCTTCCATCCTTTCTTCTTCCTATGTATCCTTAACACAGTTGAAAATTTTTAGAAACCTGCAGAAGTTAGCTGTATGTGGGTAGAATATGATTATGGTGCATCAAAGCTTTGGCTTATCAAACCTTGGGTGAGCCTGCATGGCAAAATTAAGAAAGGGAGAAATTACAACTCCGTCTGCTGGGACAAAAAGGAAGTTTTGTTCCTGAATTTGAAAGTTCCATTTGGCAACACTAGGATTATGATTACTTAAATCTTCCAAGTTATCAGTCCCTTGACAAGCACATTAGAGAGAAACTCTTTTAAGATGCCAGCCTTATTAATACACATATTAGGACGCAGGTAGGCACTGGTGAAAAAGAGCCTCTTATCCCAGAATTTTCTCTGAAAAGCAGAGCAGCGGGGTGTGGCTGTTTGATAAGATGAACTCAGGATCCCATCACTGAACTTACACGTAGCAGTGATCTACAGGACAAAGGTTTGTAATGAAATATAATTGCAACAGCCTACTGCTAGAAAGCAGCTCTTAAGTAAAGGCCTCTTGGGCACAGAAAGCTGTGCTGTCTATCCCTTACCAGCCTGCATGGTTTTGGGCACATCATCAAATACTACTTTTATTCTGGGTCCAGCACCCACATTAGAAAAAATTGTCAGTTCAGTTCAAAGTTGCGAACATGAACATCCCTGCTTAGATGCAACATGAACATCTCAGGTCATGACCCTTGACAAAACGCTGAGTTTTTGTGAGGTTGAACAATTTCAGGCCTTGTTCAAACCTAAACCCAGAATCCAGGTGTTCAGTCACAGCTCATTCACAAACAGGATCAGGCCTTCCAGGGAAAGCTGAAGCACCTGATCCTTTTCTTCTAG
Source organism: Limnodromus scolopaceus (assembly GCA_028565335.1). Classification (NCBI taxonomy): domain Eukaryota; kingdom Metazoa; phylum Chordata; class Aves; order Charadriiformes; family Scolopacidae; genus Limnodromus; species Limnodromus scolopaceus. Next base: position 148,366,618 of record JAOXNO010000013.1, on the reverse strand, counting down.
AGCAATAGTCTAATGATTAAAACCCTCAGCCAATAAGCAGGAAGCTGAAAGCTGAATTATTTCTTCTGCTAGCAGAGATGAAAGCCCCATTTCTCCCCTACAAGTTTTATATTGAAACACAAACCCTTGTTCCCAAAATAGAGGTATAGATGCAGTTCTACCCCAAGAGCTGGGGAATTTGCCTGTGAGGAACAGGTCAGGTTTCAGCCTAGGGTCAGTTTTGCCCAAAACTATTGCTCTTTTATGCCCTTTTTGAGCCAGCAAGTCTAACAATACCTTCTGTACAGTGGCAAGGCTGTAAAAGAAAAGAAGGGTGTCATACCCATATAGGAGCCTGCATTGCCATATTTAGGGCATTTTCCAAAGAATTGCTATTTTCAGCTTTGAAAGACCTGGGACTCAGGGGAGAACAGCTGCTCCATAGCTGCTGGACTGGTACAAGGGCATAGGCAGTACCCTCAAAGTCCTTCACTGAACAGAAAAATGAGAATCCCCCTCAAAAGATAGAAGGAACATGCATTTCCCAACCTTACTTTTTCTTGTTCCTGCTACCTCTCCTGATTTTGGGGAAAGGGTTTCTAAGTAGGCACAGGGCTACAGGGAGGTGCTTAAATTAGGGCTTCTGGGGCTGGGATTTACCACCCACCCCTGTTCTCAGCTGCTCTGACTAATGACCTGTAGGCAGCTGCGTGCTGAATACATTGACTCTGGGCAATTCCCTGCTTAATGCACCAGCTTTTGGGGTCATCAACTTTTCTTTGCCTCAGTCCTCAGCTGGAGGGACAGCATAGCCATGAGGGGGTTGGATAAGAGGAAAGTGTCCTTAGGAAGGAGATGCCAAGACATGCCTTAGTAAGCTACTTTTTACAAAGCTTCTTATATACTGGAGACAGTGAGGAACCTGGATTCTGCTCTGCTTTCTCTTGTCACTTGACTTCTAGATGTTTAAGACCTTTGCTGGGTCTCTTTTAATCCCCTCTCACCAGGAGTTACAGAGCAGTGGGGTTGACTCATGGCACTCTCAGGCTGCTTCTGCAATGCCTGTTACAAAAGGGCCCGCGTTTTCTCTGCGGGTTGCTGTGCTGCAAGCAGCACACTGCAGTAATTAATACCAGGCAGATATGAAGAGAAAAAGGTTGTTTCTAGTTGTGAAGAAGCAGGTTTGGCTGAGGTTCTGCTAAGTCAGTTCCCACACTTGAGCTGAAAAGCAAATGCAAATGTTTCATAGTGCCCTGAGCAAATTTCACTAAGTTCAAGCCGGGCCAGCAGGATGGCTCCTCTGGGGAGCCTTCCTCTTCAGATCCTTCTCAGTCTCTTCTCTGCTGTCTCCTTTTGCTCCAGTGAAGGGGAGAGTGGCACTGAGAGCTTTCTTTTCTTGGGGGCCTGCTGAAAAGGTCTCCCTCCACATGAGCTGTGGAGAGGCAAGCGAAAGTGAGGACAAAAGCTTGAGCTTTTTTTCCTTGTGTGTAAGGAAGTTTGTAATTATTAATCTCACAACAGCAGAGGTAAATATGATAACTGCATGACTCAGGCTGTGCCTCAAAGGTCATTCTCGGTTCCTATCCCAAGCCAAAGGGGAAGAAGGAAAAAAACCTGTTATATTCATGCTCTCATTTCTCTCTGAGGTGAGTCACCCTACCAGTTAAATGCTATAAAATGACAAACATTGGTAAATAAGATAATATTAATGATACTGATGACTCAACCGAAATAAACACACATCAGTCACAGCTCAGCAGCCTGAAAGAACCTTATGAGAAGAAGAAACCTGCTCAAATCAAAGACAAGATGATGATTGCAAATCTGCTATTAATAAATATTTTTCTATGACAAAGCATTCCACGCAGTATTTATATTTCATTATGCACAACACAAACCAAGCGACTGGAAACATTACTCATAGCAATTGTGGAAAAATACTGTGAGAACTCTTTTTCATTTCTGCTAGGGCAATGTAATTGCCCCTTTTAAAAGGCAACAAACTTGTCTTCATATAAAACCCTTTCGTCCTCTGCCCTGGAAAGTTAGGCTGCATTCCCAGATTTGCACCTTTTTTCTAACACTAAATACGAGACATAGCCTGAGTGACTGGCAAGCACATAGTCCCCAGCTCTCTAATTCAGCAAGAAACTGCACAGCATGTCTGGTTTGAAGGTATTTTCCCAGTACATGGAGGCAACCCTGGAGCAGCTAAAGTTTGACAGAATGGCTCTTCAGCTGCTGGGAGAACAACTAGAGGCTTTCAGCTCTAGGAAGTCCCAGGTTTGAGGGCATCACCGGCTTTGATTGTATTGCTCTGGACAGATATTGTCCAAGGAAAGAGCATGAAGACCAGTGACATGACACAATGGCAATGTTTTTAGCATCAGCATATTCTCAGGATATGCTCACATATGTGCCTGTGACATCCCCTCTCCTAGCAATGGATTGCCTAGACCCTGTTCTTCCTACACATGCTCTCCCTACTGTATTTTCTTTTTTCCTAAATTAATGAATCTCTCATTCGTCTGATAGTATTTTTGTTCCTCAGTAGTGTCTGCATCTATCTGGGAGAGTCCAAATTAAAAACACTGAGCCAAATGAAGCCTAGATATTACAGGAATTGATGTGTGGGCTTTCATGCAGGAGGCAGTCCTTTTTTCTGCTCCTGCAACAGCCTCTCCTCATGATAAAGTCTGGAGATAGAAATCCTGCCTCCCGATATGTGGCTCCCACTGAAGTTACCAGCAGGTGTTTGCAGACAGAGGGTAGAATTTGCACATACAGAAGGATCATTTGCAGTTTGCTTTTCAGAGCAGTTAAGCCTGATCTGTTGGAGATATGTACGTGAGTCATCTCACACTCACTTTCCTCCCCTTGTGAACAGTGAGGAAACTTCAATCTAGTAACCACATATCTGTTCTGCAGCATCTTTATGTCTTATTCCATGAATACTTCACAGTTGACTTAGAGAGGGAGAAAATTTGCACCAAAATATTGAACAATTTTAGGCCTGATCTTGCAGAACAGAAGTGATGGACTTCCCTTCCTGATCACATACCCCAGAGTGTTTTCATTTACCAGGATATAAATATCGAGAAAGTTTAATGTCTTTGGGTATAAATCAGAAATAACTCAGAGGAAGGCACTAGAGAATTTTTTGTCATTACTAGCAGTATATGCCATATATCACACAAGCCACAAACTTCAAGGCAAAACTCTTGTTCTCATCTAACATGGTATAAATCCAGAGGAACTCAGCTCAACACATCTGAGACTCTCCAGTACTAAATTCACCCAGCTGTATTTGTGATTTAGCAGCCACAATGCAAATGTCACAGTGCTGAAAAGGCACTGAGGACAACAAGTGGCTGTGCAGTTAACCCTGAGGCTGGGCATCTGCATCGGGCTCCTGGCTCTGTCACGGGCTCTGTTCTCTAATTCCCTTGGTCCCAAATCAGCTCTGCCTCTTGGAAACACAGGTAATTGCTTTCCTTGCAACTTCTCTCATTTATCAACTCTTCATTACAGGTACAGCCCCTTAGTAGGTGCTTAAAAAAAATCTCTGACTAGTTTGAAAAATGTACTGCATTAAGTGTGCTTTTATATAATAAATGCAAGTTAATCCCTTCATAGCATAACTGTGTCATTAAAGAATGTCAGTCTCCTTGCTTTGCTCAGCATTAATCAGCCTACACTACGAGGTTTTTAAGCAAGAGGACTTCTAGGAGGTAAGTGTTATTGGCTATGTGATCTTGCAATAAAACTTTCCTTTGGAACTTCTGAATGCTTCCCCAGGCAATCGAAATATTTTCAATAGCTCTGTGTCTGTCCCGTCCCCCCTGAGTTCATATGAAAACAATTAGGTTCTGAGAAAGCATCTACACAGCTGAGCTTACACTCCAAAGAAATGAGGAAATAGCTCCTCCAGCTGCTGTGAATTTTACATAAAACTACCAGTGAGCATGGTCCCAAATACAGCTTTTCCCCCATCAAAATAGCTTCTCCAAGTTAAGCTTTGGGACCAAGCATTTGGTATAATTTCTTTAACCTGCCTTGATTAAATGATTCTTAATCAAAAGTCTAGGTTTCTGAATTTCATAGCTAATTATTAACAATACTAACTGGAGTTACAGACAATAACCGCAGCACAGGAAGATGTTTAAGATGCCTGTCCCAGATGAAGCATAATTTTAATGTTTGGAGGGGATGGTTGTCTGGTTTTCTGTAGGACCACATAAGAATTTGCAAAATTAAGAACTGAACACAGATAAAATAAGATAACTCAGGTGGTTTATCATACTGGGCCAGCATAGATGTTACAAGGAGCAAAGGCAGTCACTGTGCTAGCCAGGAATGCCATATTGTGACACAAGTATGCTCAAGCAAGGAGCTGCTTCACCCCCCGGTGAAGACCCCCTGGTCTCCATCTGGCCTCTGTTGATGTGCCTCTAAGGAGCCCTCCCAGTCTCAGTAGTCCTTACCAAAGATAACGGATTGCCTCATTTGTAATAGCCCAAACGCAGAATAACTCCTTGTAATCTCAATTACTAGATTTAAAATACTTTCTCTGAAGCTGGAAGCAAGCCTGGCAAAGGAACGCAGGGGAGCAGATGGCATCATACCGAAGGTTCATCCACCACCCTCTTAAAAAAGGCCAGTTCCTCACTGACAAATAATCAGTGCCCAAGAAGAGATATAGGGAACCACTTATCATCTTAAGGGAATTTGAGGCAATACCAAGAGAATAGAGATGCCCCAAGGCACACTGGAACTTTGCCTGGGCAGCTCTTCTTCTCAGAAGGAGCCGTGTGGACATCTCAGGGCTGCTTATGTCATTTGTTAAGCAAACTTGGCTACATACCAGAGCTGGTCAGGACATTTTCCACAAAGTGAGATTTCAAAACTCAAGTGTTCTTGTCAAGACATCAGGTTTTGAGACAGTTTTTTTTGCAAGAGAGTCATGTAATTTACATCCTGGTGGTTAGGACAGCGGCCAGGAGATGAAAGAGCCAGGTGAAACTCCTTTCCCTGCTCAGTTGAGAAAGAGCTGCAATGAAATCTTTTGACCAGGAAGATGGATGGGGCTTAAACAAGAGACTCTCACACTCCAAGCACCCAGTGGCTTAAAGATAGGGAACAAAAAACCAGTCTGAAACCTTGAAAATTACTGCAAAACAGAGTAGTCATCTTCTAAGTGAGTTCTCCTGCATATGCAGTAGGCCTGAGTAAAATGGTTTCATGCAGGGAACAGTAATTGAAAACAGCCATTGAAGTGGTAAACAAAACCAGAACGCTAAATATTAATGTGCAGTAAGTGACCATGTAGGTTTTCCTTCAATATTAAGGATTTAAACCCCACAGTGTATTCATAATAACCCATTCTTGTTTTTAAAACATTTTGTTCCAGATAGCTCAATACCCTGCTCCCTCCTGGCAATGAGAACAATAGTTTTCTATTGGAAGCTAAGGATAACTTGTTCTAGGGTGAAAAATTCTGCTAAGTTCAACCAAGTTGCTCACAGGCAAACGGGTTTTGAAGCAAGAATAGTGGATCAGAATCTTGGGTTTTGTTTCTCGTCTGAAAAAGAGCACCTCCAACAACACAGAGCCCCATAGCAACATGCTCAGGCATTGACTCTGCACTGAGTCAGAGGGAAGAATGCCATGGAATGACTCACCAGCAGCAGCACTTATGCTGCATTGTATAGTGCTAAATAATCTAATCTGTCTATCTACTCGAGAGCCTTTAAAGAGTGCTAGTATGCAATGTAAAGAGTTTTCATTGGCATACATGAAAGGCATTAAGGACTGGATCGCAGTCAATGGAAAGCTGCCCTCTTTTCCACTGGGAGTTGGACCAGAGCTTAGACATAGTGTTTGGGAATGCTCTTAGGGGGGAGAAGAAAAAAAAAAAATAAAAAAGCAATAGCTATCAAAGACAGTGGTTTCTGGATAAAGTTCTGTTCTCAGGTATTCTGTATTATCTGTGCATTCAGATCTCCCTTTGATGTCGATGAGAAACCTGATCATCAGGGGAGCACAAGACTGAGAGCAAAATCTCCTTTTACAGAGGAGTCAGAGAAGGACAGTTCGTCCTGCAGCCACCCGGACAGTCGCTGAGTTTCCTGGCACTTTCCTGTAGGTGGCACTGCTAAATTTTTTAACAAAAGTGAATTTTGTGAACTCTAAGTTTTCAATTATTTAGTAATCTTATCTGAATGGAAAAGCTAAACCATGCAAGTCATTTCCCTGTCACAGCAGCATGCCTTGCACAGACACAAAGGAGTCTATGCCTGATCCTGCATTCAGTGAAAGTCTAAGGGAAAAAGAAATGTAAGGTCAAGACTTCTATTCATGTCATCAACTGAATACTTTCCTGCTAGGAATTCAGTCCAGATGGAGAATTCTGGATCTGATCTGCTCTCGCTATTACAATTTTAGGATCTCTCCCTTCTCAGTTACACAGTGATATGTGGATGTGTCAGAGTCATTCCTTGCCTCCAGTATAAAACACACGCTCCTCTTTCAGTTCCTGGCCTGGGTTAAATGCTGCCTACTGTTGGCTTCTGCTAGTAATCTCCGTGCCTCGCAAACAGTGCTGTGAGAGTACCACAAGTGCCAAGATGCTCCTTTTCCAGCAGAAGAACCGTTTCTCCTTTTCTAACCCTACTGACGAATCCTGGTATTTGCAGCAAAACAGAACAGTCAATCATGGATGGAAAAATCAAATGGGCAGTGGACAAAAGAGGCCATCTGAGGGCAGAGGATAGATCCGTCTGAGGACTGTTCACCCCGCATAAGCCTTGGGTATCCCATATCAAACTCCTACGCAACAGAACCATAGTGCATCTGCAGAGCGTACGGTTAATGAGGATACAAGAATCACTCTTCAAAACACCTCACCAAGTTGTCAGTGGGCTGCTTAGCAATGGACTGACACCAGAAGGACAATCCTGTGCAAATGCAAGTCCATATTAAAATGTCAGCAATAAATGCTGATTTGCCTGCTAACTAATATCTAATATGTAACCTGTCCTGTGAAGGTCAAAGCTTTTCTTTTTTCAACTAGTGTAGGTAAATTCATAAGCTTTCAGAGTCCTGAAAAAGCCTTTGTTTCAAGAGCATCATGTGGCAGGAAGTCCCACGTGTCAAACATTATGTTACGAAAACAACATCCTCTTGCACCAATTACAGACCTATCACCCTCAGTTTCACGGGTTCCTTTTGTAATCAGATATAAGGAACAGTAACTGGCAGAGACACATCCTACCCAGAAAACCTTGTTCCAGTCCAGGCTATCAGTCCAGACAAGCTTTAGTTTTCCCCCCAGACAAGCTGCTTTCCTTACTATGGGAAAGGAAGCCAAGCAGGACCCTAAGCATGCCATAATTAAAGCTTCTCTAATGGCCACATTCAAAGAAACATGGATATAATCATAAGTCAGAGAGAAGCTTTTATCACGAGTGCCCTCTTTGTACCTCTTCTTTTGTTAATGGAGGATCTCTCAAGCCAGCTCCTCCTGCCAGCGCTGAAAGGAGAGAGCAAAAAAATCCCTCTCTTCCTCTATTGTGATGGCACTCATTTGACAGGCACTCAACCCAAGGACACTGCTTGTCTTCCAAGGTGAAAGCTCTTAAAAAATTGATGCTGATGTATCTTGTAAACTCCCAGTTTTTACTATCATCGTGGGATTCAAGTATCTGGAGAAGAGATTTGACTTATGAGAGATGGCAGCATTAGCAGCTCAAAAGTTCATTCATCCTCAAGAGCATATATATCAGCTGAAATGAGTTTCAAAGGACCGTTCACTTGAACTGATTTACAGGTAGACCAGCAGACACCGAGACACTTCTTTCAATGACATAATTTTAATAGGCCAGGAGCATTTTTGCTACTGCAGCCAAGATATTTTTGTTTGTCACAAGGGAAGCTTTGCTTTGCATGCATTTAGCCTCAGGAACAGAGTTTCCTGACAGTATTGCCAAGAGCACGTCATTTTTGCAACAGAGGCAGCACTGGGAGAATGATGTGCTTCACTGGTCTCGACTGGAGTTCATAACTGCTTTTGCAGCCGTCGCAAAGAGGACGTGAGCCAAACTGTCCGGTGCAGGTGTGCCAAGGGCCACAGGAGCCCAGCACTGTCCTTCTCTGTCCTGAGGCAGGACACAGCTGTGCCGGGCTGCCCATGCCTGCCAGCACCGGAGCAGACCAGCCCAGCTCCACCTCCAATGAGACAAAGGTGCCTGCAAGGCTGCACGCCCTGCCATCACAGGGGACGCTTTGGAAGAGGCTCTAGAGAAAGTGCAAAAATACTTTATTTGGGGACAACATTATTTTCCGCAGCCCCAGGGATCACAAACCACAAGCAGAGTGCGGAAGTGCTGCCCGGGCGGCTAACGGTGCGGTGCGGTATGTGGGCTCACCAGCAAATCCCACTCCTCAAGCAGCAGTGTGAGCAATGGCCATGCAGAGCAAGGCTGAGGGTGACATGATGGGAGAGAGTTCGTTGAGCGAGAGGGTAAATTGCACAATATTTCCCACCCCCTCAGCAAAGCTGGCACTTGATGGGGACAAATGAGGTGGCATGGTTTTGTTTTTCTTAGGTGACATTTTTTCCCTCCATTAGAAAGGGGAACTTTTCAGCCCAAACATTTTCGCCTGCAAACTGAGTCTGTGGAACAAACTTTCAGCTGCTGACTCAGACAAACGCCCAGTGCTTTCAGTGGGAGTTTTGCCCAAGCTATGACTGCAGGATTTGGTCACTGCTCCATACAAAGTAGTTTTAACTCACAAGATGCCTTCTCCCCTGTTCATGGAAGAGGTTGTCAAAGCCCATGTTATTCTGATGCTTCCTCAGAGCTCTTCCTTTAAGTCTATCCAATTTTCTCTCTATCCCAAGGGTGGAGGGGGTGAAAAGAGAGAACTTTGAAAGTCTAAGCTAATTCATCATTTAAATTTATCAGGCTTAGAGGAGAAGGGGGCTTAAGTCCAGGTAAACCTAAGCATCGCTTAGTAGGGATCATTTTTATGGGCTTTTTCTGTAAAATTAGGCATTTTGCTGACATTTAATTAACTATTGATCAAATCATTGGCCCCATGAAGGATCCCATACCCCACTGTCACGTTAAAATCATGTTAAGCAAAATGCATTCATGATATAAATATTCTAACAGCAGACAGACACATAGTCAGACTCGTTCCCAGATGCACTGGGCTCAACCTGACCCACCTGATCACAGAAACGCTTCACCCTGGAGCAGGGCAGGGGGTGGGTGAAGATAAAAGAACACTTTTTACTCCAGTTTGCCTCAGATGTTTCAGTGCTGGGGTTGTTGTACAGCAAGACGTAGTCGGGTACTTGGATGGCAGACAGCCACGGCTCACATCAGTAGCACTGAGGTGAAAATTATCACGCTATAATTCAAGCCCTGTCATGCCTCATTGCTTAATTATACAGTTCTGATTACAACAGAATCATTTTTCTATAGTATGTCCCAAGCTGACATCACTTTGATTAACAACTCATTTATCTGATTACATAGTAACTCAATAACATTTTGAATTGGAAGGAAACCAGGAAGCCCTTTCATGCCCATTCAGCTTCCTAGCTAGCGTACATATAAGTACCTTGTAATTTCATCTTCTTTATTTATAGCATGAACAATGCTTTAATGACCTGGAGAATGGAACAAGGTACAGAGATCTGAAGATAATAAAAAACCCAAGAGTCGTGAGAGAAAGAGATAGACCCTACAGGGACCTGTAGCAGTCCTACAGCTGGTGCCATCTTCAAGCTTGTGTTCCTGACCATTTATTACAGAAGCCCCAGCTATGTCGTAGCCCTATTATGCTGAGCTCTGAGCAGGCCTCTAATTGAGGAGAGTCTGTTTCAAAGAATTTGCAGTCTTGGGCTTTGATTCAGCAAAGAACTGAGGCATTAAGTCTCTGACTTTAGGCTTCATTATCATACCTCCTCTTGCAACACTGACTGTTTCTTTTATGACTCCCAATGTTTCCCATAATATGGTATAGTTCACATCTTCAAAGTGCCATAAAATATAAGTAAATTAAGCTTTAAAACTACCCCAGTGAGATCAGTGGACAGTTGTTTCAGAGGCAGAAACTGAGTCATAGAAATATGAAGTGACTTACTCAAGGCCCCATGGTCAATCATTCATAGCAAGTCAAACAGAGAAATGCTAGTTCCTAAATCTCTATTAGCCCACCACACCTTGCTATTTATTCTTGATTCACCCATTTGTTTTAGGTAACTTTCTACATATGCTATTGGAATAAAAGAGACCATTGTTAATGACCATATGGTTTACCCATGATGGGATCTGAGGGATAGAACTGAGGCATATCAACTGCATTTCAGCAGAAGTTCTGTCCATCAGAAAGGGCTGATTAAGTGAGATCACAAAAAGTGCATTTGTTCCATCAAAATCCTCAGTGGGAGCCAAGGTGGCTGGCGTAGCCATTGCTTGGTTCGTTCCAGCTACTCAACTTGAGCAGCACTCCAGGGAACAGGTATGTCCTCAGCAGTGGCTGGCATCTACCTGCAACCCTGCAGGTTTTCCATTGCCTCATCTCTCCAATAACCCCCTACCGAAGCCAAGGCATGGGCACCAGGACCATTTAACCAATTAGGAATCATATATTCCAAAACTGTTTTTTAAATAAGATCTATGACACCTTTTTTTTTTTTTAATGTGGCACAGCTGATTTTTCATTCCAGCTTGTTTAGAACAGTTTTGATAACAAAATCATGCTTTTCTACATTTCTTTCAACAGTTTTAGCTGATTAAAATAGCACTCCAGCTTGTAATATCCTCAGGAAAGGGATATGTCTGCTGCATTTGTAAGGTGATGTTAACAGCTGCCACGTATGTTGTTCATTGTCAGCTCATGATTATGACTTCTCTGACCACTTAAATAACAGCTCTATTGAATTTCCAGGGCATTTGCAAAGCCAGTGCGTGGTGTACACATTCTTGTCTACTCTGCATATAAATGGGGTGGAGGTACTTCATTAGTTAATATCTGAGGGTTACTCTGATACAGCTATATTCACTAAACCTCCAATAAAGCCCCTTATCATGTCACGTACTGCACAAATGCATGTGAAATAAGCCATCTGCTGCCAAAGCTCACAACCTGTGTGACAGATCCAATGCGGCAGGTGTGGCTATCCTGTCAAAAATTATCTTGGGAGTTCTCCAGTTGTTTCCCAGTCCAACGTCTGTTTATTGACCTTCCTGCAGTTAATCTGTGAATGCTTCCCATTTGTCTTCTTGACTGCACAGGCGTGGTATGCAATCTTCTGCAAGAGGAAGATAATGTTCATCATTTGGATACTCCGCTTGTCTGGAAATGTTTTCCTAAATGCCAGTGGAAATGAAATGCTCTGTATACCTCTGTGGCAAACTGCAGCTGAACTGAACACAAAATGGAAGCTGCATGAAGCCTACAGCAGCCTGTAATAAATCTAGAGGGGCAGCAGAAGGAAAATCATTAGCATTTTACCATCAGCGCTTTGAGCGGGCATGATGAAACACAAAAACCAGGACTTGATTAATTTTATTAACAAGCAGCAGGAAGAATCCACAAGAACAACTTCTAACCTGCTTCAAAGACAACAAGAATGGATCCCCACCATACAGCCCATTGCAGTAACAGTTCTTTAGCCATCTCCACCACACAAAGCCATCTGGCTTTGGTTTCTGTCCACAACCCAGCATTCATTAGTTGAAAGGCTGGCAAATGTCTCAGGCCAAGGTTGATCAAGCTCTGAGCAACTCTGGGCAGATTGGGATAATGGAGTGAGAACCATCATTATGGATTTCTGGGTCCACAGGTCATGGGACAAATCCAAACCAGTCACTTACGAACACCCCCTCCCTCCCCAAATTTGAGCAAATTTGCAGTATCCTGAAGGGCTGAAGCCACTGTGTTTGCTCTAGACATGCTCTGCTTTCTAATGGGGAATAAAAGACAAATCGTGGCAAAAACATGATTGTGAAAACTGATTGCAGGACCCGTCCTGCTTCACTTCTAGCCCAAGGCATCGATGCTAGGGGAAGACAGCTATAAACAAACTGCACATAATTATTCCATTATTAAAGTACATGCCTACTGCGTGGGTGGGAATTCTTCTCTTCTATCTCTAGCATGTTTCCCTGCATAACTTCCTCCACTCATCATCATCTGGTCAAATAAGTAACACAACCAAAGGACATTACCTCAATGCATTAACAGGGGATACCAAAGCAATAGCAGGCAATGTTTGAGGAACTTTTAGACAGGTGTGTATTCATCTGATTAAAAATAATAATAATAATAACAACACTCCCACAACCTCCAGGTTCTTTACTGCTTTCTTTGCCTTTCCAGCTTTACCAGGTGTAAGTTATTTGCATTTTATTATTATTTTTTAAAGAGTAATAATTAGGGAGGGTGTGAACATAGAAGCACACTGCATCTGGCTACAACCTTTGCCAAACTTTGAGTCTTCCTTGCATTCCAGGGTTAGGATCAGGGAATTAAGGACTCTTGTAATGTGGTGCTGTGGAAATACATATTTCTCAACCAAGGCCTGATTTTTTTCTCATTCATATGGATGCAAATCAGAAATAACTGCATCAAATCAGCTGAATGCTACAAAGTGTGAATTGCAAGGAGTAAAAGCTTTCTTTCCTTCTTTTTCAAAAAATAGAATGAAAGCTTTCTTGTCAACAGTTGGTATTTGCATATTTATTCCCACAAGTATAGAGTTTTGTTTGTGTGGTTAGGGAAAAGGTGTATTAATTGGACAAGAAGCTATGTATGAAATGATGACCAGCAACCTCTCCAGAATATCCTAGTGCTTCCATCAGCTGTAGGGGTTGAGTATTCAAATACGAGTTTGATAGATCTTACTCTTTCAGTTGAAAAATGGTCTGGAATAACTCTTTGCAGGGAAAATGTTTCCAGCACCTCCATGACTCCAACCCCAGTGGGATAGGCTAGAGCAGATGTTGCATTTTTGTCCCTCAAGGGTACCACTACCGGATATTGTAAATCTTAATATCTTAATGAGTGAATAGTCCTAAAGGACACCTAGAACAGCAGAGTTCATATATGTTTTGTCTCAGAGGTTGTGCTTATCTTCCTTCATTTGACTAGTGTCACACTCCACAGCGACAGTCCACACTATATTTGCCAACCTCTGCTGTATCTCAGCAGTTTGACATTTGTCTATTGTTTTTTTTTTTACCCATTAGAAACCCTGTCCAGTTTTCAAGATCTTGAATTCAAACTTGGTTTTCGGCTACTAGAGGACCACAAACTGTTGGTATGCTACAACAGCAGTGACAGGAGGCAACACCTTGGCTTGAACATCACTTTTCGGAACTGTTCACCGGTAGCGTAGGTGGGTCATTAGCTTCTTCAAAGATTACATTCCTGTACCAGTACCTTCCTATTACACCCTACATTTTATTAATACCTCCTTATGGAGTAAAGGTTCATTTCTTCATCTCCAGCTCACTCCACATGCACTATCTGTTGTCCACATCCTTTTGTTGTCCTGGACCAGATGCTTCCATTTACAGCTGTGTGCCACAGAGGTAGGATACTGTGCTATCACAGGTAAATGATGGTCCATCTACTATAAAGGATTGTGCAAAGCAAAGGGCAATGGAAAGACAACTGCCTGTTTTCTTGAAGGACAACAGCACACAATATATTTCTATACACACAAGGCAGCTTTCTTACTGAAAAAGGAAGAAAACAGGGCTCATGCATTTTACTGATCCCTCAAAATATTTGCAGTCAGAATTTTTTGCCCATAAACATACATTACACTTCTGAAGTAAACAAAAAGTTCAGGGTACTTCTCATTTATCCAGTCAAGAATACTTCTGGTTTGTGAAAAAAAATATATCTCACTACAGAAGACACAGTTCTCCTGCCACGTGCAGAAATACTTTTCTCCATTAAAAGAGCATCATGTTACAATTAACCAGCCAGGCTTTGAAATACAGTTTTAGCCTTTAGTTAATGTTGTAGAAAAAAAAATTCGACAGCCTTTTAAACTTTTGTGAAGGGAATTATTCATGTTCAGATTGGGACTTTAACATTTTGTCCTTCAGATTTTGCTAGTACCAAACAAGACCTGTATTTATTATTTGCAAGATGAACTAAAATAGTGGCAAGACTGGACAAGGAGGGTGTGACTCAAAAAAGGCCTACTTTCAGCAGGACTTCAGACAGTATCTTACAATCACTAAGATCTTCAAAAACCCTACTCAGCTGACATTTAGAGCTACAGGCAACCAGGGTCATGCCAGAAGCAACCTCTTGCTTCTGACACTATCAAGCTTTTCGATAGCATCTAAACTAATGCCCAAATCCTGTCTGGGCAGGATTGAACCTAGATATTCTCCCACTTGTCTCCAAGGTCCCAAACAATAGGTATACTCTATACATGGGCACAACTTCACGGCCAGGCCTCATACAAAAGACCACAGAATCACTGGTGGTATCAGACCACTGGTGAGAAGGCAATTTTATGTCTATCACCATTCCATTTTAAGCCTCAGAATGGGGGTTATCTAAATTTATTCCCTAGAAAACAGGTGTCTTGTCTCCCAAATGACAGAGCTAGCTCTGATTATCTTGGTAACAGTGAGAATATGTGTCCCTCTCCTCAATGGGAAGGGATAGTTGTGGCAAGTGCTAACAACAGAAGTGGTCTTCAACATATACAGTCTATATCAGGACTGTCCTCAGGAAGGCACCCCATTTAAGTGGCCTAACTGTTGGCTTTTGTTACCAAGAAAACAAGAGCTAAACCCTGTGCTAGAGGTTTAACGCTCCCCCAGCTTTGCATGGGAAGGAAGTCTGAGTGCCTAACCCAGGGCTGGGGATGCCACGAGACAGCAGGGTGCCTGAAAGTTAGGCAATATGATGTCTGTGATCACACAAGGAGTTAGCGGAAAGGGCCACAGAGGTATTTAACTGAGAAATGAAACAGTCTCTCTGACCATTGCAACACTTGCCATCAGAAACTGCAAAGTCAGCTGATTTTGCGAGAAACTTGCTCGTGAACAGGAGCATTGGCACCTTGTGCTTTCTAGTTACACATGCCTTGAAACTGTAACATCCTCAGCACTAGGCTGAAAATGTTGTAAATACTTTATTTTCCTTTTTCCCCTACTATTAATGAAACCACTTTGCTTGTTAGAAAAAACCCTCTCTCAAGAACTTCTGTTGGTAAAGTCAGTGAAGCCAGTAAGTGCTCTTTTTTGCATTTGACAGCCTCTTTCAAACTCTTCTTTCCAGCCCACCAGCTGACAGGAGAAGCTGAGAGGAGCCTGATCTGGTACGCTATGAACTAGGTTCTGATCCTGGCTCTGACACTGACTCACTGCCTGACCTTCATCTCCATGGGAATCCATTTCCCTCCCCAGCTCTGTCATCCCTTGCACTTGTTAGACTGAATTCTTCTAGAGAAAGACTGCTTCTCATTAGCAAGAACTCTTACTTAGCTTAGAAGAAGCCTGATATAAACTGGAGAGTTTTAATGCTTAAATGATGCAACTGCCCACCTAGGAGAATATAAAGATGCCAACTACTAATGATACAATAAAACATGATCCTCAGGCTGGAACTTCTTTCAGCTTTGGAGCAATATCAAGAGACTGGAAAGCATTCCTACCATTTTGTTTGTATGTCCTGATTTTCCAGTTCTGGTATGAATGCAGCCAGCAGTAGCTGGATTTCAAGAAGGAGGCCTGTATACTACCAAGACAGATGATTTTGTGAAGCCCTCATCATTCCATTTACATGAGATGCCCAGAAAAGTAGAGAAGTCAATAAGCATCTTTTAACACTCCATGGCATGCAAGAGAGGCTTTCTGTGTGCATGGGAAGTCTGCACTGTCTCAACCTTGAATACACTTTCTGTTAGAAATAAATTGCACAAGCTCAGATTTCCTCAGAAAACAGCAGTTTGTTACTGTGGGTTGCAATAAGTTACTATAGCTCTGAGAAATATTCCAGATAAGCAAAATCCCCAGAATGCAATACAGCATCTTTGCTTCAGCAGATCTGACAGTGCTGACGCTGCTGTATCTGAGTCAGGTTCGCATGACAGGCAGCTAGTCCCCATGAGTGGGATTCCTTCACCTTCACTTCACTCTCCAAAAGTTACAACACCAAGGTCTTCTCTAATCACTATATGGGGAGTCAGAAGCAACTTCACCCCAATTTCTTCATCCCATTGACTTAATACAAAAGATTCAACATTGACTAGGCCGTACTTAGATGTCTTCTCTGTGACACACATTCATGTACCTTCCATCACACTCCAAATCATGGCTTAGTCACACATCCTGGAGACTAAACCTTGAAGTTGGACTGAAGGCCATCACAACTCTTTTCTCATTCCACGATCCTGTTCATACTGCTCAACTCAAGTGCACTCACACAGGTTCATCATTATAAGTAATATCTGAGGTGCAGATCATCACACCTGACTTTGTACTCAATGCGGTTGATGCTTTCAAGAGTTAAATTCAAATGGGAGATTCAGATTACCTATAGAAAAAGGTTTTGAAATTATAACAATAAACCTAAAGTGACCACACAAAAAAAAGCCCACGGTTCCCTTCATTTGACAACTTCTGGAGTAGCTATACTGAATGTGATGAGCACAACTGGAGAAAAAGAATCAAATTCCAACCTAGTATTCTATGATTCTATGAAATTTTAGGCAGAACCTAGATTTTCATGACCCATAAGCAGGGCAGTGACAAGGCAGAAAACCACAAGGTGAACCTAAAGATTCAGCATTGAACATGCTTTTCAGTACTGATGGAGGTCTTTTTGTTATGAGATCTGTCTACTGCTACACATTTCTCTATACTGCTATTTGAAATATCATCTTCTTCTTTTAGTGGAAACATGCTGTGAATTCAAGCATTCAAAAACATATCCCAGAAAATCTTAGGATATACATCTGCTTGTGAGCACTGTTTGTACTGACAAAAATCGGGCTGGCATCTAAATCCAGGTACATATTAAAATCATTGTTATGTCAGATTTCTGAGCCATGTGCCAGATATGCTACATGAAGTGACAAAAATCATCAAAGGGACACTAATTTTGCAACCCAGGAGGATTAAGTCTCACAATTCTGTAGGATTTTTTCCTCTGGTCAGCACAGCGGACTGGACTCTCTTTCCAGTTTCATGGCAAGGGTTTTGATCCAAGTAGAAGATCTGCTAGAAAACTGAGGGGACCCCAAACTACATGCAAGTAATTTTGGAACTATAATATGAGACACATAGGAGCAACACTTAGAAGCTGTAGTAGTCAAATCAACAAATACGGTTGCTGCTCAGTTGAACATGTGCACGCAAACAAACAGAAAATTACTTGCATTTTTGAAGGATTAATTAAGTGGTATGATTTTCCTACAAATGGTAGAAAATAAGCATGTAATTCAACAAGCCTCTGTTCTTCCCCCCCAAAAAGTAACCTTCTCATCAAATATTGACTGAAGAAATCTTCCTTGTGGTCTTCTACTTCAACTGAACTTTCTAGTCCCATTTCACCTGTTTCTCACTATTTCCCAGTATGTTTTCTTCTGGTTTTAATTATGGCAAAGTCCAAAGATCACCAGTCTGTTTCATTTACTGCTTTTTGTAAGCTTTACAGTAGGGATAGGAGGCAGAGAGCTGGGCATAGAGGCCACAGGAAGTAAAAAGGTAGGAATTGTTCACATGAAGGACTCAACCTGGAAACTAAAAAGTAAATCGTTAATAGAAGAAAACACATTAAAGCTGAATGTTACCTGTATGCACTGGGGAGAGAAATATCAGGCAAGAACTAAATCCTTGTTTTTAATCTTATCATCAAGAGAATCAGTCCCGTTAACTGTAGGCATTAAGGAACTGAAAAACTAGCATGTATTGTTGAGCTCTGCCATGTTTGCTCACACAAAGGAGAAGAATTCCTTCAGTCGAAAGAATTACTAAGTAAAATGGTATGGCCCGTTTCAAGTAGTCAGATGAGATCATCTGCTTGACCTGCCTGACCCTAAAAATTACAAAACATGCCCTACCTTCCAGATACAACTGTTTGGACCAGTGCCTCTGAAAGCCAAGCCACTTATCACATTTCAAAATTCAGGCTCTGAAAATATAGTCTTCAGTGTCTTTAAGCCAAATATTGCTTTCATTATAACCCTATTGAAAGCGTGGGGAAAGAATATATCCCTGACATTTCCACCCAGCTCTTCACCCTCTTCTAATGTCAGGATGTTTCAGCCTGTAGCATGGTGTCCTGCTTTATAATCTTGTAAGCTGTGTGAAACATCAAGACCACTGCAAATGTCAATATTGGTTATTCATGTTTATTGGAAAACGTATTTTCATATAGAACTTTTTGGATAATGTTTTTCTTCACTGAATCCAAAGATCCAAAGATTTTTAAACGTGGAGGGGGAAGAAGCACCAGAAATTCCCCAAGACTTGACTCTCAGTTAAGTGTGCTGGCAATGACCGTGCAAAGCACATGCTCAACTCAGTGCACAGGTATGTCTTCATTGACTTTGCTAGGACAGGTATGCCAGGTATGCAACATCTTACAGGGCAAAGCTCTTCGCACAGCAGTTCTCAAACGCTTCCCTGTATAACTCAGTTTCTGACATTCTCATGACTCTAAATATTAATCCAAACAGTTTAGTATCTGTTGAGTCAGGACGCCACTTGTAACCCACCTGGGGCATGACCTCTGGTCCCAGAAGAACTGTCCCAGAGCCCTGCAAGCACACAGTGAGTTTCTGTGGTGATTATATGTCAGTATGTGACCACTACACAAGCAAGGAAAACCTACTCTCTCTCATCACTGAGGCAGGTTTGGGCACTAGTCCAGTTCTGCCAAGTCCTTTATCTTCCCATGTAGTTAGTAATCAGTTTGTTTCTACCTCACCCATATTTACTCTGGTAGCTGAGCACCATCTCAATAAGGTGAGCAGCTCATTTTGTGCTCCCTTTCCTAATTGGAGCCTTTAGGCATCAAATCATGTTTGTGCAAGACACTGGAGAATAACTCAAAGAATTCAAGTTCTAGTTGATTGAGGTAATGGAGAGCCTTGATATCATCTGCTGCATCTAAGATGAATTGATTGCTGTGACCCAGCATTTCAGATGAGTTTTGGGCACTGTTTTAGATCACTGGGACACAGCATTGCCATATATTTGAAGTTTCCAGTACAGGTCCAGTTTCAACCTACGACTCTAAGTATGATTATAAGATTAACTAAGAAGTTAGATGCTCTTCATCTTTTTCATCCTTTGCCTCTTGTTTTCTGAATACTAGCTCTTTGTGTGAGAGAAAGGCTTTATTTTGAGTGTTTATCAGCCTTTCATTGTGTTCTTACAGCTTCTGCTCCCAGGCCCTGTAATGGAAATGCTTATACCTGCTGTGAGCAAGGGAGCCAATAATCAGACATCCAATACTAGGAGGCTAATAGCAGGAAATTAGCACAAAGTAAAATGTCATCTTAAATGACCATATAACTGTCAGCTACTGACAAGAGGGAAATGCTGGAACCAATAAAATGCACTCTGCTGCAGTAGAGAAAGATGCTCAAAAAATATATATTTGTCCACAAAGGAAATTTTTACACTGCATTCATGAAATCAGCAGTTAGAGAATTAAATCTTAATGCTTTCAAATGCATACCATGTCTTATTTTAACCCTCATTTCCCATTTAAACAAATATTTCCTTTAAAAAAACAACTCTGTGGGATTCATCAGCTTAAGGGCCCACAAGCTGTGCCGTCCTCGAGGCTCCATCCATGCTCTGTGGTGAGACAGACTCCTCAAACGCAACTCAATCCCATCCTAAGCAAAGTGGGGTTTGTCACCTGATACTTTTTGCTTCCCCTGTAATTGAACATTGCCTTGTTCTTTTATAGCTCAAGCGAGTAAACAGGAACACCCCCCCGACTTTCTCTATCCCATTCATTAATTTGTATAACTCTTAGTCATCTGCTCTCTAACAAAGTAGCCCTATTCTTTTCGGTTTCTTCCTGAGGGAAGTCTGTCCGTGCTTAATTATTTTTGTTGCCTGTTCTCAACCCCCCTGTGTTTCTGCTGTCTCCTTTGTCAGGGCAAACTGCAGTTGGTAGTCCTGATTGTAGGGCTGACAATTCACACTGACAATTCACACTATGCTGACTAGTTGTGCAAGACATTCAAGTTAGGGGAAGAGAAACTCCACAGATCTTGTGTAACTAACCAAAACCATGTAAATTACTACTGAATATGCAACTAGGACTGCTCTGCTTCCTGCAGAAAAAAAAAAAAAAAAAAAAAAAGAAGGATGGGAACGTCTTGGTAGGCTTTTGTGTGCATCCTGCTTCAAAGCCAAGAAGAGCTGAGGCTTTGGGAAGAAGCAGGGGTACCCCATAGAAAATTTAAACACAGCCTGAGACAGGGTGCCTTACTCTCTAAGCCTCCTGCTTGTGCTGTTTCAGTGTCATGGTTGTCACCTTGCAGTCCCCGTGATTTAGACTTCTCACTGCAGCCTCTCCATTCCCACAACCCCTGCCTCCCAGCCTTGATACCAGAGCAGCTCCTACCACTTTCAGCAACCAGCCCTAGAAAAGCCCCGCTCTCTTATTCTGTCAAACACCCCTCCTTACTTGCACATCCCCTCTCAACCTACCCCAATGACTTAGGCAGCCTACCCCTGAACCCCCCTCTCCTCTCTCCTTTGATCTGCCCCTACTCAGAGACAGTGGAGGGCTCAGACTGGTTTCTCGTCCATAGGAGGAGGATGCTGACCCTCCAACAGACTTTGCCCTGTGGTGGCCAGTAATTGGGGCTGACAGGACTGGTTAACACAACCAAGCATGAACCTGGCCTGCTCTTCCCACATAAACAATTTTTGGCCCTTGCTCTGAAGGACACAATTAGGACATCAGACACACTTCTCAAAAAATCTCCCTCAACAGCACCTGAAAAGAGACACAAAGGACATGGCCAATGAAAAGCAGGAGCTGTTGAAACCCTCAAAACTGGGCTACATTCCCTCCCTTTTTTCCCCTTTTTTCTAAAAGCAGCTGTGAGTTATTGTTTGACTGGATGGCAAACGTGATGCTCTGTCCTGCTGTTGAAACCAAATGCAGACAGAAAGCACTAGCTGTTCACAAAAGATCGTCAGCCCATGAGTGACTTGCAGGGAAAAAATGTGAGTGATTTTCAGCAGCAAAGCTGTCTTGGGTGTTGATTATTGGCACCCACAGTGAGACGGCCACGGGAGGGGGAGGCTTTCCCATGAACCAGTAACATGCTGGTATGTCCCACATAAGCTGGTTAAATAACACGGTATTGACTCTGCCCCTTGGCTGGGCATCTTAGGTAAGAGTGAATTGTGAAATCCCCAACCCAATATTACCCTCTGACATTTGCTTTTGAAGAAGTTACCACAGAAACCTCAAAAGCAGGTTTCAGCGAGACACATGCAGGGCTTTGTCCTGTACCAGTCCCATGCAAGAAAGCGTATTTCATCCCTCCCAGGCCCCAGTGTTCCACGGGGGTCCTAGTCCCAAAGGCAGAGCTGCCTCCTCCCCATGGAAATCCCCATGGGATGCATCAAGATCATAGTCCCTTGCAGGGTCTCATGGGGCAAGGTGGGAAGTCAGCCTGAGAAAAGAGCTGGATGAATAGATGTAGGAACAGCTGCACATGTTTACAAGCCCCAACCCAGATCTGGGTATCTGTCTGATGAATAGGGATGGCATCGGATGGCTGCAGGGGTTCCCACCTTCACCTCTGAGCCCTGCCCGTGCTTCGAGACAGCTCAGTTGCTAGTGTGGCAGTAATTGAAGCACTGCAAATTACAGCTTGGTGTATTAAGGAGAGCCAAAGCCGGTGCCAGTTTTTCTGTTAATATTACTGGTCTGCGAACTGTACTGGTTCAACAGCTGCCTCCCAAAGAGCTGAGACACCTTCGCAGCGTGAATGAAAACTTCCGAGAGAGAGGTGGGGCAGACAGCCGGCGGCAGGAATCGCTGCAGCCATCTCCGGGGAAGTCATCATTGCCCGTGAATCAGAAGCCTTACAAAGTGGATCTGAGGCGAGATGTAAAATATTACACATAGCTCTAATAACTCTGGGGTTTTTTGAGCCTCATGATGTATGGCATTCCCCCATGGCACAGACTAAATCCATGACTGCATGCTTTCTAAGAAGCTTAGGAAGTGATTGTATAAAATTAGTATTAACTAGTTTCACTATTATTAAATGGAAAATTAAAGCTTTCAACACTAAGCTATTCAAGGTGGTTGCTACGCGAACACTCTGTAATGCCCTCATCAACAATAACCATCATTAAGACTGCTCCTTAAAAGCTCGGAAAAAATGCATAACCTGTTGTATTATAATCCACTTTCCTAGAGCAGCCATGAATTTAAAAATCTATTAAGAACAGTGTGTACAAGAAGCAATTTCCTGTAAGATTACAGAACAGCTCAGCCATAAATAGAGCAAACCCTATCAGTTAAGCTGCAAAGGATAATCAGACATATCCTGTCCTGGATTCATAACATCAGTTTATCTGTTTGCCTGACTTTGCTTCTCTCTCTGTATTATAGTTTGTGGTTCCGATGTACCAGGATACTTAAGGAAACCAAAAACCATGAAGGATGTTTCCTTTGCACCACATTTTGGTCATCTTGAAAATCATGTATCTTATTCTCCCCTTTTCTCTTATTTTTTGAGTCTTTGGCATTTACAGACTACAGATCCATTTCATTACCTTTAACCAGGCAAACAAACACAAATTTGTCCCTCCTGGGCCTGCTAAGACAAACCAAAGGAAAAAGTTAACATCATTGCCAGCAAAGCAAAGTGCTGCCACCGGAATAAGGGGCAGCAGCTGATGCTGTGTCAGAGCCACAAAGAACTGTCCACATGCAAGAAGAAAAAAAGAGGGTAAAAGTACCCCCAGGGCTGCAATGAGACAGCAAGCTGCCAGCCAGAACGTGGTGCTTTATCTGAATAGAGCACAGTGAAGAGGGTCATCTTGCATCAGACCTCCAAGGTCAGTAAATAATTAGTTTTCCAGTTTTGCAGATGAGAAAGTGGAGACCAAATTATTTAAGGCCATCCAGTCGCTCAGTGGTAGGACTAAGACTGGTTTTCTCACAGCCTCTGAGCTATATGCATAGTTTTCTAAAAAACTATATTCTACATTCTACAAAAAACTATATTCTACAGCATTCAAAATAAAATGATAAGGCTACAGGCATCAAGAACAAGGAACAGTGCACATTTTCTGCTCTAATGGGTCCTTGACTGCCACCTTTGCTAGTATCCACAAGAAAAGGACAGGGACAAAAGGGGGAAGGGGACATCTAAAATGGCCTCTAAGTTTCAGATTCTTGTCAGTATTTGGGCAAAAATTTTGTTGGACAACCCCATTTTCACTCTCATGGAGACAGTAAGTTCTCAAAGGCAAGGCAGTCTGCCAGGGACCCAGGCAAGGTTTTAATGGGTGAAGCTCTATGTTCAGCAGAAATTAATTGAATGCAAGATGTTTTAAATGTGACATTTCTGTCTGATTCCATGTCAGAAGGACACACCTATGTGCTCCCAGGATTGTCAGTCAGGAGTTATTCCTAGAGTGAGGCTCCCAAACCAACCTTCTGTCATTAAGACAAAAAACCACCACCACCAACATTAAAAATTAAAGAAAACCACCTATTCATACAGTTATAGTTCTTGGATTCAGATTTCTGAGATTTCTGAGTCAAGAGGAATGCAATCGACTTGAATTTAAAGCTGTTGTGTGCCAGAGTAATGCTGCACCAGTGTATTTGCAATATTCACTAGCTACCTCCTAGACAGCACCAACAAGCTTTCTCCAGATGCATTTTATAGGAGGCCTGGTCCTAGCTGTCTTCCAAAGATGCTGCATAATTAAATATATCCCAGAATGGCAAATCTGAGAATCCCTTGAAGTGCCACCATGAGCAGAGGCTGTGACACATCCCACACATCAGCCCTTGGGCACTTCTGCCTGTATTCACCTGTAGAAACCAAGGACTCGGGACTTTTCCCGATCATCTCGGTACAGCCCTTCCCTCTCCTCCCTACTTGGTGTAAAGCATTTTCCCTGAATATCCTGGCCTAGATTTTGCCATCAAATATCTTAGTGCTAACTTACTGTTGATGGAACACGGTCTGTTCTTTCATAAAAAGAGCTTTAAATAAATCTCCTATGTGAACACACAGGATTCAGCAAGCAGGAAAAATCAGATTTTCAAGAGCCCTCGCTGCTGTTTTCATTAAAATTAGCAGCAAAACTCCCATTAAACTCGATGAGAACACTGCAGCCAGTGCTAAGATACTTTAAAAATCCTGTCTGTATTGACTAAAATCTACAATTTTACTCCAAACAAAAATCAGTTCCGTGCAAGAGGCTCAAAAGAATTAGACTATGAAAAATCCATAAATTAGCTCATAGGCTAATCAGCTCTTCAAAGTCATTCTTATTTGTTTCCTTGGAAATGAAAAACAGCCAGAAGAAAAAGTCTTCAAGCTCATGAAAGTGTTCTCTCTATAGCTACATGAAAAAGATACGAGGATTTAAGCAAATGATGAGTGCTCAGTAATAACCTCTTCAAAGTGTGCCCTCTATGCTAATGTCCTTGATTGTGATAGTCAGAGGAATAATAAAATTATACAGACTAAAATTCACCCATTCAAGTGGTGCCTGCTTGAAGCTAATTCTCTGCATGGAGGTCAAATTCGAGCCACTGTAAAACTGATAACCAGATAGTGCCACAGTTTGTAGGAAACCCTGACAGTATTTTTAAAATATAAGGTTGATGCTTTTCTCTTGGTTTGCATTGATTTCTTTTTTTCCCCTTCAGATTATAAAATGGAGAGGATTAGGCAATTTGGAGGACTGGAGCTTTAGTCTGCCAGGTTTAATCCAGTAGAAACCCCTACTTTCCCAAGGAGATACCTGATAACTGCTCAGTGGCCACTGTGAGGAGAGTCAGTGCGATTATTTTGGGGAAGTTTCTTGGGA
This sequence comes from Limnodromus scolopaceus, assembly GCA_028565335.1. NCBI lineage: Eukaryota > Metazoa > Chordata > Aves > Charadriiformes > Scolopacidae > Limnodromus > Limnodromus scolopaceus. Next base: position 148,341,539 of record JAOXNO010000013.1, on the reverse strand, counting down.
GATCATTGTCTCACAGGATTTGAAAAGGACAGAGTATGATGGATTCTCCCACTATAGACACCACTGGGATTAATGCACTCTGGTTTAGATCTGTATTTCCCTTCATATTTCCACATCTTACGGAACTGATACCGTAACAACAAATCTCAGGTTCACTAGCACAGAAGCTTTCTATTTTGGTTTGGATTTTTCTACATGACAGACACAAACTAGGCCCATTTGAAAAAAGCAACTCGCCTTATGTTATTTGCTAATTGGTTATTTTCTCGGATTCCTTGGTGGTTAAAGAACCTGGTGTTTGTACTGGATTATGAGCTCTTTCCACTCAATAGGAAAACAAGACGGTTTTAAATATATTTAATTTTTAATATTTTCAGCCCTGTCTAATATAAAAAAAAGAAAACAGTCCCCATTCCTCCATCCCACCAAGGTTGAAATATTCCCAAATTAACCTCCCGAATAAGCTTCCTCTATACAACCATTAGTAAGTGGCTTCCTCCTGACATCCCTAATCAAAACCTGACCTAGGAACTGGACCACCATACCACTCTACCCGACATTATATCGAGACCTTCTGAAATTGCTTCCTCAGCAAATGTATCTTCTTATTTATCTGTTTTGTCAGACAAAAGAGAGCATGACTGGCCACTTAAATAGTCCTAACGAACTATATCTTCCCAGAAAGTCTAGCAGCAGCAACACGTGCCAGCTTCTGACTGTGGCTCCCAAGTCTTCCTAGCATGAAAAGGTCAAACTCTACAGCATGAAGAGCAATGTCACTTGCTCTCAAGAGGGTCATTTATTGCCCAAATCACAGAAGCACTGTCACAGTGCATTTCACAGAGAAATCCTTTCTTTAGGACTTCTGATGCCTTTCCTTAGCCACCTTAGAGGTCCTTGTGGCTAACTAAATAAAAGTACAGTGCGATCTCCCACCCACAAGTGGCTCTAGGAAAGTAAAATTACCCTTCTCAGTCATCAGAAGGACATGGACCTGTTGGAACGGGTCCAGCAGAGGGCCACGAGGATGAT
>JAOXNO010000013.1:148294825-148340407 GCA_028565335.1 Limnodromus scolopaceus | reverse complement strand
ATGCCCCATCCCTGGAGGTGTTCAAGGCCAGGCTGGATGGCTCTTTGAGCAACCTGCTCTAGTGGGAGGTGTCCCTGTCCATGGCAGGGGGTTGGAACTTGATGATCTTTAAGGTCCCTTCCAACTCAAACGATTCTACGATTCTATGATTCTATCTTTGCCTTCTCTCAAGAGACTTTTAGGAATGTGGAGTCACAAATACTTTTCTGTTTGATGGGAAAACAATAGCAAGACATCTGATAGTCCTCTGTATGTTTACAAAGAAGAAAATAAACAAGTCTAATCTGTGCATCAGGAATTCGGTCCACCCTCTTATTCCAGTTCCTCTTATTAAAGGCTTGGCTTGAGAAAACCTGGCCATCACCACGGCACTTGCACTCTTACTGTGGCTTCCCTGAGAGTCCATCCTTCCCAGGTGACCTGCTTCAGCCCTGAGACAGCAGTGTGCCAAGACCTTGTCCAGAGGAGCAGCTCTTCAGGGAGCCCACCGCCGCCAGCCCCGCCGCCCCCCCGCCCGCCCCGGGGCTCCCTCGGCGGCGGAGCCAGCTCTGCAGTGCCACCATGTGTCAGGCCCCGCTCCGCACCCACACCCGGCCCGGGCTCCGTGGCCACGTCCTCCCCAAACAGGGAGGTTCCATGCGGTACAGTGGTGCAGGAGCCTCAGCCTCCTTCCAGGCAGTGCCCTGCCCACTGCTTGCGGAGCGGGACTCGCCCTTTGGCCCCGTGGACACCCACCCCGTGCTGCAGTGACTATACACAGCAGCAGGATGGAGAATGTCCCATCCTGAGACACCTTCTAACCTGCTGGTTGGGAGATGTGGGTTCAGACCTCCTCTGGTAGAGAAAGAGATGGAGGTCGAGTGTCCCGCATTCTGGCTGAGTGTCTCAACCATGAGCATGTCTGGATGCAACTTTTATGGGGAAGTTCTGGTCTCGTATGTGTGCTCTGGGATGCCTTTTGGCTCAGGCCCCAGGTGACAAAATCGAGCAGGAGGGATTGTGGGACATGCAGGGGTGTAGGCACTCCTCTACTCAAAGCAGAAGCAGAAATGAAGCAGACATGCCTAGAAGCAGAGACATTAGGGACAGAAACTTGTTGATGAAAACCTGATACCTGCTAGCTTTATGTACCTTCTAATTTGTTGGAAATTGGTAGATGAGTTCATTTAACGCTTGAGCTTGCTCTCCTCTAGAGGTGAGACTTCAATGCTAAAGTCTTTCTGTGAATTCATCATGATTATAATTAAAAGGCTGATGTACTAAGAACCCAATACCAACATCTGGGAGAGTCACGTTCCAGCCCCTGCTCAGAATAATATATTTTAATGTAAAACAGAAGCCCACCATCCAGAGGCATTCATAATGAATCACAAAGTCCCAACTGACATGGAGTTGCATGCGTGTCCCAGTGCTCTACTGCCGGCCAAAAGCAGATGTGAGCCCTGGCCTCCCGCATGCCACAAGCGCTTCCTTACACTCTCATCCTCTCCAGACAAGAGGGATTTGGTTTCATATGCTCTTTCAGAGTCAGACTGGGCCATCACAGCAAGACAGGTAGAAGTACACCTACCTTGTGAATCTCATGAATGAAGGAGCAAACCATGGCTTGCTTTCTCCACAGAGTTATCCAGGGATGCAAATGTAGAAGTAATGAAGCAACAGAGAAATTCCTGGCAGAAATGGCAGTGCCTAGAAACAAAAAAATGAGAGAGATGTTTTGAGGGTCTAAGTGGCAATTAGACATTTAAATCCTTCTTTCAATTCTATCTCCATCCTTATAGATCATGAGGACTCTAGGTGTACTTCTGCTTAGAAGTACAGCTCAGCACCTTTCTGCACTATGTTTGTTTTGTAGAAGCAATATTGATATTGCTGTCTCCATACATCACCCTTGAAAGCAATGGAGCCGACTACAGATGAGGTCATTAGAAACAGGTAAATAAACTATTATATCCATTAAATGCGTGGACATAATGCATGCAGTCAGGCAGGACAATTAGGTTCAAGGCATCATTATATTATGTACTTCAGACACAAACATAAGTGCTGAATCCTGCCTGGAAAAGGTAACAAGATGAAATGGAAAGTGGTTATTGGGTCGAGGGGCACTATTCCTTAACATATTACACAATTACCTTATTTCCTTAGGCATTATAATTAACACCACAGTCCTTCCCACAGAGGTAAATAGCTCCAGGACAGAGCTGAGAGCCATCACCAGCACAGCACAGGGAGAATAACTAGTGCTATACTCCCTGGGGGACTTAAGGGCATTTTTTCATGAGCATTAGACTTCAACATGTCTTTTCTGTCTAAATCTAGTGAATTTGGAGCAAAAACTTTGGGACAAGCAGAGCGTTCAGAAATGCCCAACAACGTGTTCAGAGCTGCTAATGCACTTCTATGCTTCTTAAAGTGACATGGGTATAGGAGGGGAGGAGGTAAGCAGCAAAACCTCAGTGTCTTCTCCCTCTGCCTTTTTGATCCCTCCTCAGCTCCTGCTCAGCCATGGAAAATAAGCTCTAGAGATACAATCCTAACAGAGGGGCAGACCAACACGAGAGCATGTGCCATCTGGGTGAAAAGTTTCTTGCACCGTGGGATGGTTAGGAGCAAGCTATGTTTTGAAAGCAGACTCTTTGACACAGGGTCTTGCATTTTGTCTTGCTGTCACGCTGTGTTACCACACCACATCACACTGTGTGACATAACCGACAAACCCTGTTGTAACGTGCCTTAGTATATGTCATGGGAAGGCAGCCTGCTGCTTGACGCTCCTAAGGGCGCTTCAGGAAAAAGGCAATCCTGCTACTTCCCCCACCCAGAACTGTACCAGAAGCAAAGCTGAACATAAAAAGCTGCTCTTTTCCTGCCCATCCATAATCAGCTCCAAGCAGTCATCACTTGTCCCCCAGAACATTTCAGAAATTCCACAGTACATAGCGATATAAAGCCGCTGAAATGGAGTAACGTCCCATGAAGAAAGAGGCTGCCTGTTGAAACCTACTATTTCACATTCAAGTAGGAGGTGGTATGATAGAGCACACCACAGCAGAGTCCTGGCATCACACATCAGTAAGGACAAATGAACTTTTCAGTGCTGACTCAAGGCATTTCAACCTTGTCTTCTACTGAAGTTTTCTCCACTAACCCTCTTCATGCCTTGCTGTCCTCACAGTAGTAACATCAGTTGGGAAGGGATGCCAAGTAACTACTCAGAATCTGAAAACTTTATGCTTTCCTTTTTGCTGCATTCCCCAGGAATTGCCAGTTGCCTTACTTCGTGGATGTCCCCACAGATGACATTTAAGCAAGCACTATTCTGATTTATCTTGTCCCCAGGGGATTTCTAACCTATGTGGACTATGTCTGTGGATAATGAAATACATTGTCATACCACAAATTAAATGCATTAAACTAAATGACCATCTCTCATGCTCTTTCTCACTTTGTGAACTTCTAACCATGTATCATTTTCCCTGACATCTTCAATACCACAGACTCACCTTAAATTCAGGGAAATAAATTCTGTCCTACAGCTCAATACACAGCATTTTAGAAAGCCTCTTTTTATATTCACCAAGCAGGTCGTTCAGCCCCGAGTGCCAGCTCAGCAGAATGGCGAGACGCTTGCACCTTGCCATAGAGGTGGATTTCATCCAGCAAGAAAAATTTGCTTCCCCAGCAGAGTTAAACCATGAGCCATGTAGGCAAAGAGTTGAGCTGTTTCTCTTCTCAACATCCCCCAAAGAATTTTTTTGTCAACAAGAGGTATTAGGGAGAAAACATCACTCTCTGCACTGTGATGCACAGACCTCCCTGGTGCCCACCTGTCCTGCCAAAGGCATCACGGCACACAGGAGGGAACATACAGTCTGTTACACACTTATTGCATAAGAATGAATTATTCACATCTTTAAGTATTTAGAGTTTGGGGTGAAAAGACAGAGCAAGATACATGTCAAATTCTCCCACCCAATCTGCATTGTAATGCACTAGGATCCACCTCGCGAGGTTGTACATGTCCTCCAGTGTTTGCAGCCTTGTACCTCTGCTTTACTTGCTGAATTTCCTCACCACACCATGCAGCGTGACCATGACAGAACCATTGGCAGCCTGCCTGGGTCTCTGCCTCGAGCAGCACACAGGGGCCATACAAAGCCAGCAAATCCCCAGGTACTTTCACCAGGCACTGAGGGCTCTTTGGTGCATCCAGGCGGGCATTTCACAGCAGGCTGCAGGCGATGTGATTAATAAGAGCTGGGGTGTGCAGCTATCTTGATGAGAGAAGCAAATTGGATTGCAGTACAGGTTACTGTGCACATATTTGCAGGGAGAAAGGACAGTGGTAAACATTTCCAGGGACAGACGGACAGGACCACAGCTGTTGGTACCGTTGTGTTGGTATAACTGGGTACCTTCAGGAGCCCCAGGACATGGCAGCCATGGGCAGACAATGGAGGAAAGGCATAGTGAGGGCTAAGGCTTGGAGGGAGTGGGGCAGATGGCATTGTCGGGTCAAAGGCTGAATGGTGGCAGTGGGACTCTACAAGGGGTACCCTTCTCAGCTTTGGGGCTTGATGTGGGCCAGCCAGGACCCCCTCTATGTGACACTGCTATTACCACAGGCCACAGACACGAGATGAGGGCCCAGATGGCCACCGGCCCACAAAACTGGACAGGCCTCTGCAGCGGCAGCACCTGTGGGACGGTGACGTGGCCTCCAGGGCCAAGCTGCTACCTGTCCTCAGGAGCAGGACCAGGACCGGCACCTGCAGAGGAAGGAATCTTCAGCTGCTGGCAGCTGGCCTGCCTTCCTCACGCTGCAATCTCATCGGATCACCTCAGAGAAAATGGCTGAGTGCCTTGGCCAGCGCCCAGGTGGGACAACAAAGGCCGAGCACGGGTGATTCACCCGCCGTGCCAGACGGCTCTCCCTCCCTACCGGCGCCCACCCCGCTCGCCCTGGGCATGAGCACCAGCTGCCTCCGTTCCACAGTGAACAGAGTGACCCCTGACACCATTTTTAAGGTTTTAATCCCAGCAAACTGGCCCAGCTCCAGCATAAACCCTTGCGGGCTGACAGGACCCTCGCAGGGCCCACGGGCTCCCACCTTTCCCCAGAAGAGCCCAGCCCCTCTCAGCCTCCCACAGCTCCACTGTCCTTCCCAGCCTGCATCTTAGATGGGCTCTTTTGGAGGAGGAATGAGAGCAGATTGCTTTTAATTACAGTGCTAAGTCTTTGGTTTCCACGGTTTTGTCCTTGTGTAGCTCCTACCACAAATCCCCAGTCCCTACAGGGACCGCGCTGCTATAATTAGTATTAGGTAAGATTAAGATAAGGAGCAGCTAGCTAGCTAATTTATCAGGGATCCAAGTAGAAATACTCCCTGAATGCTGATATATGTTACAGTTAAGCAATATCGTTCCTCATATTTTCACCATCTTTAGTATTTTGGAGATTTGTTAGAGCAGCAATTTCAACAAACTTGTTCACTGGGCATTTGAGACATTCTCCTCTAAAAGCACAGAAACAGCACTAGCGCTTTCCTATCCTATTTCTCAGCGACCTTTATGTAATGCATTGTCCACCTTTCAGAGACAGCGAGGCACAGAGGAAAGGCTGGGAGGAAAGGCTGGGAGGGGAGGTTCATAACCTCCCTTTTCATGGAATTTAAAATCCTGAGGTTTCTTCAAAATTAAAGAAACAAAAATGATTCAAGCAAATGTGTAGATGGTCAGAGAGGAGCAGAAGGCTCACAGCTGGAGAGATTTTATTAAATGTGCATATCATATCAGACACTGCATCAATACATATCAATGACCACACTGTCCCAGAGCCCCAGCCCTCTAACCCAGAAGCCCATGTTTTATTCACTGCATACCCAGTGCTTTGAGATTAGTACAGTTGCATACTATCATAAGCACACAAGCACATCTCTATTGCATTGTTGTTATCATATTTCTGCCTCATACACAGATATAAAACATTTTGTGTTCCCTTTGGCTATGCATGTACTTCTTAAAAGCAGAACATTTTACGACACTGCTGTACAGTGTTTTCACAAATAGATGCATTATTAGTAATAAAATATCCTACTCCAATTTACATCCAAACATCTTTTGCTTCTGGCTGGGGAAGCACGCTTGCAGTGACTTCACAACCTATAAATACAGCTGTATATCTTCTGTAGAAAAAAACAGTCTGTCATGATTTATGGGTAACTCTCTCTGTTAATCCTAATAATAGGGTTAGGAGAAGCAATTTGCAACCTACTTTAGCCTTTAGATTTAAGGATCTTAGAGTGTGTCCTACTGCTCTTCAGCACAAATGCAAACATGCAGCTAAAGAGGAGCAGCACACTTGGTCATCGAAAGCCAGAACTGTCAGATGAAAAACAGGAAACCAATCCGGTTTAAGAGCAACAGCAAACTGTAAATAGGCATCTCGATGGGAACACGTTCTCAATCTGCAATGTTCTGAGCATACACCCTTATGCTTCACAAATGCCTGGAGGAGGACAGAGACATTGTAAAAGTGACTCCAAGCCATCTCATCTTCTGAGCTATAGCCCGGCAGCCATATAAATGGCGCAAGAATGACATTCCTCTGTCCCTCACCACTGAGTCACCGATTCTCACCTTTTAGCTGGGGAATGGACACACAGTCTCTTCTGACCCTGTATTTTATGGTTCTCTGACCCCATTGCACAACCTTACACAATAGTATGGAAGGGACCAAGCATAGCTTTTGCACAAAAATGAGTCTCTCATCCGTTTCCGTACCTGTCTGTCCCAGCTAATGTCATTTCTGCTTCCCAGTCCCCATCATTTACCAGCCTCACGCCTGCTTCTTGCTGCCTGATCTAGACTCCTTGGCTGGAGTGGGTCTCTGTAATGCACTGCAGTCATCAAATTGCCATGATGCATCCTGGCAGTGTAGACAGCACGGAGACTACAGTGAGGTAAGTAAGGGTAATGTAATGCGGCCATGGGGCCGAGAGGCTCAAGAGGAGCCAAGACTGGAAGCACAGGAAGCCTTCTTCATGAGGCATTAGAGATACTCATGCAGCCACACTGATTAATATTGCCTCTCCCAAAATGAAATATGCCATCTCAAGGTCAGTGTGAATGAAAAAGCACACCAGGGTAAAACTCCCAGCTTGTTCATATTGAAAGAAGGAAAAAAGGAGTGCAGAGCAGAAGGATGCAAGCAGTAATAGCAATAAGGATTACAGCGGAACTTAATAAGGATTCCTGCCTGTCATGTAGTAAAGCAGGTAGCTTTTTCTCTCCCGCTTCCTTTTTAAATTCTTTCAAAAGAAATAGCAGAGGCAGATAATTCTGCAGATGGGCACTGAACAATGCGCTGTTCAGGAAGAAGTTCCCGTTACAGAAGGCAGGACATGCAGACGGAAGAAAGTTCAAATGTCTCCACAGGAAAATTGAAGAAACAGTATGTAGAGTACAGAAGTTGCCTCAAATAGGTCCCTCTAAGGGTTACAGCTGGCCTTGAAGGCAAGGGGAAGCCAAATAATATACAGACAAAGGAAGGAAAGGAGTAATACAGCAGGTGAGGATTTGGATACGTTTTTGCCTCTAGACTCCTGGCAGGGACATTTTTAATGGTCTGTGGGGGTGAGGTATTTTTCAGGAAGCCCAAGGAGGCTATAGGAATTGTTAATTGCTTGCAGTAGATTTGTTTCAATGAATGCTGTGGTTTCACTACCACCTTTGTAGATCAGGCCCCATCATGTTTGTGAGTGACACCAGCTCAGGGCACTGTCTAAATGCAGTGTTTATTATTAGCACCCATGCACCGTGGATATACAAGCTTTAACCACTCAGGCCCAGCCTTTGGGAAGAAACAGCCTGTGTTTAGCTGTGTACATTTGCAATGATTCATGAGATTGTCTGCAATCGCTGTAAAAATAGTACTTACGCAACTCAGGAGCTACTACTGAAATCCTGACATTACTGGGTCTTCCCCTCTTAGTCACACTCGTTTCAATTAATTTCCATGCCACCAAGAGAACTTCATACAGAAAAGGCATAAACCTGAAAGAGGAACTGGGGGAGTTAGGAAATGCAGCGAAAGGGGATGATCATTTCTTTGCAATTGTGATGAGGAAAGATTGCAGCTGTTATTCCCCCTGTAGAAGTGAAATGTGCAAACTCAACGAAAAAAAAGGAGACAAATCTATAAAGACCTTTTTTTTTTTTGTATTTTGCGGAGCTGATGTTTTTCTTTATTTTTCAACTGAGCAGCTAAGGCATGGCTGGAAGGCATGAAGGAACATATGTTTTTCCACCCATGGGGAATACATTTTCTACCAGTGCTGTCCAATTCTCTGTTTCTGCCTGGGCCCAGCTCTGCACTTTTTGCTGCACTCGCAGCCTGGTGTGTGTCAGCTCAGCAACACCCTGATGAGGATCACTTAAAGGATAGCTCATAAACATGTGAGGTTTAGCCCTTTCACACATAAGCAACCTGCCAGACCTTGTCCACTGAGCCGTGGTTCACACTTGGGGCCTTTGTGAGGAACACAGAGGTTAGCCCACAGGCTATCAAGACAGTGGCACCTTTGTCACAAGAATCATGTGGATTCCTGTTCTCTGCCATATTGCCTCAAAACTGTGCAGTTAACATATCCATTGAGTTACACCAGTGTGAAAGTTGAGTCTCAACACTCCAGATTGGACTGGGTTTGTTCCTGTTTTCTTTTCAAGTCATCTGAAATCCAGCTGAAATTGGTAGAGCTCTGTGCATTTGGCACACACTGGAAAACAAGGTTTTGGACTGCGATCTCTTAAAACATCCATTCGCTGGGACTGGAGTAGAATATCATTAGTGTGTGCTGGAGTATTAGGTGAAGGCCTTCAGAAAGATCTTGCCATAAAATCTGTCATGCACAACAAAGGAAACCCAAACGACAAACTGCTTTATAGAAATCAAGCCTGAAGGAGTACTGCTCAACTTCTCACTTGCAGCAAGGCAGGCATGCAAAATGGAATTGAAAAATGAGTGATTGTACCTATGCCAATTTGTACAATAATATGTACATAAACTGAATTTGGGCCCCTTATCACAAATACGTAACAATGAACTACCGTCTGTTTGGATCTCACTGCAGTCCTGCTGCAGCTGCCAGATCATTTCTTCGCTTTCTCACTCTGGGATTCTTCCTAATTCTTCATCCTGGCATGGAAATGGAATTTCAGAGCTCAAGGTGCGCAACTCAACCAAAAGCGGTGTTGGCTTCTCAGTAGGTTAGATACAACTTACACCGTACTGACTCAACAGCTTGTTTCTTCAGGGCTACATGGTAGAGACACATAGGTTTTGTAGAAAAGTAACATAGCAATTAATTACATATACTTAACACGCTGGAAGATTCTTTACCTTTAACCCCGAGATACTTGTTAGGCCTCTAGGTGTTAAAAAAAGGAGTCAGTCAGAGACACAGTCAGGGCAGAACAATGAGTTGAAATGCAAAGACTGAAAAGAGGTTCTTAGGGCCATCACATCACCTTTTACATGGGCAGTGTTTCAGAACAATTTACAAGATTAGATCACAGCCTCCCAGAGTGCACAATCAGGCAGCAGTGTAAAAAAGCATAGCCCATGGATCTCGGGAACCTGCCTGAATCAATGAGGAACAGCAGAGAGCATTCAGATGTGAAAGAGGTAGGTAGGACATGGGGAAAAAAGCTCTTTTCTAGCGTTTCCTGTCCTTTCTAGCAAAGTGATGCAACTCGATGTTGGTTAAGGACATTGGTGAATTCTAGCTCCAAAACTGAGTATTTGCTTACTCTCCACAGAAGAGGGACAAGGGATGTAGCAGGTCAACATTCTTCTTACTCAGTTCTCTGTGTCTCCTGATATTGAAAAAGAGAGATGTCCTTCAGAGAGATGTCCCCTGTGCCTATTCAATCTGATCTCTAATGCCAACAGAGATGGCAATTTGCATATAGACAGCTTTCTACTGGAAAACTGCCCTTTCTTCTAGAGCAGAGAGCAGCCTTCAGTTCGTACTTAATAATCCATGTTTTCTGTAGTCAGCCAGCACTGGAGCTGTACAGGCACAACCATTCAGAGGTCATGTTTTTCTATCCCACAACTGGAATTCTGAAAGTAAGTCACCTCATCTGAATAATTTTTTTTGGTTTTTTTAAAAAAAAACACCTCAGGATTGCAGAAGAAAAAAGAGAAGACCAAGAAGAACAGGAAGGATGACAGGGAGGGATACAGATTAAGAAATATCTGGACAGCTTAATGTGAAAATACTCCCACATGTGAGATCAAGTGACAGAAAGGAAAGTATAAATCTCACTTGTGCCCCACCAGGTTTTCAATCTAACAGCCTGGCTGAGCTCTCTCTTTTACAGAATACAATCATGGACACTTAGTTCATGGCAATAGAAAGGCCAAAAGTATCCAGAAGAAATCAAAACCTGAAGTATCTGAAGAAAGTACAAGATACTGAGTTTTTCCTGCAAGTAGGGAAGCTTAGGTAAGGAGCAGACGTTCACTGAGGCATCCATTGCCCCAGATGCAGGGACTCCTCTGAGTGCCGAGTGCTTCCTCTCCACTCTGCTCCCGAGAAGGTTTCCCACTGATTCAACACTCAGAAGCAAGCCTGGAATTTCCATGTGGTTCGGGTCCTTGTTGCATTAGCTGTTTGCTTCAAATTTCGTTGTCAGAAAGCTTTCTCTTGAAATCCATCTTCACATTCCCTTTCTCTAACTGTCTGCCATCCTGCCATGCTGCACATTTCCCTTTGGTCAGGGGAACCAAAAATTGTGTTTGCCCACCAACCATATTAGCTTTCCTCTAGAGCTGGAGTCATCACTCTCACCAACTAACACAGGCCTGGGGATCTTGGGGCAGTGGGAAAGCGAGCTGAGGTGTTCACGGCACAGCAGTGAGCTGTACCACTGGGAACCGCATAGTACTGGAGGGGCCTCATGAAATACATTGGCACCAGTATAAACCATTGTCTCTCTGATTACAAAATGGCTGTGTTGAAATGACTACCAGGCCCTGCTAAAACACCAAGCTCTTATATACCACTTGTCAGCCATCATTTTCAAAGCACTTTCAGAGGGTGGGAAATGATTTATGCAAGGTCACTGAATAGAAGCAAAATTAAACCCCTCTGTGCCTGAGTCATCTGCCAGTGTCCCAACCACTGAGATACTCCAGGAAACCCTGGCTTCTCTGTCATGTTAGCCATCCACAGGGCAGGGTATATCAACAGCAGCAGCAACAGCTATACAGCTAGGATTTGCTTAGACAGAGTTATCAGGAAAATTTTAAGTGGGGCAGCTCTGACGTGCTACATGTGAGAAATAACTCTTCTTTTTGTATGCAGCAAAGTGATGCAAATCACAACGCATTTTATCTCTGGAGTCTATGGGACAGAGGTGCTCAGGAAAGCCACACTAATATCACATTTATGCTTAAAGTTGTCAAAGCAGGAAACGAATAATTTGTGAGGTAGGAGAAAAACTGCAGACTCTACAGTTCCGCTTGGTTAATGATCTTTCCCTGACCTTTCAGTTTTGCACCTCATCTTTTATTTAAACTCTCTATTTAGAGCCGCAGGGCTTTGTACAAAGCACATGTCTGGATCCATTTTCTTACAGCATTTCAAGATTAAAGTGAGAGTTTTTGGTAAGGAAGCCAGAGGAAGAGGCACTTAATGTTTGTCTCTAAGCGGTTTTACAGAGCTAAACAGGGAGTCTGCACAGTAAGGCACAAAGGAAGTTGGGGAATAAGAGTCCAGTCTTTGGCTTGCCAAGTAGCATCAGGTTAGCCACTTCCTCACTCAGCTTTTGGTACTAAGCTGGGAAAATCATTACCTCAGCTCCCTGTACTGTCAATGGAAAGAGATAATAATGCTGAATTATTACCTAAATGCAGGGGCCATGGAGAACTTATTTAGTGTAATGTCTCTATCAGCTGTAGGGACTCTCACTACTAAAGTTGGGTGGCCTGGCCTCATTCCTTCTGTGTCCAAGGTCACCTCTGTTGAGTCCCTCCATTTCTTTCACAGGAGGATTGGGAATCTTAAAATAGCTCTTGAGATACCAGAAAGCATTCTCTTAGAGGAGTACACTGAAGGAATGTATAGGACACAATTAAAAACTCTAGCTAAACTTTGAGTCAATCTGCACAGTTTTCAGAAGTGAGGAGCACTGGAAAGCTCTCTTTAATCTGCAGAGTATTTGCACACCACATCATTTAGCAGGGGCCGGAAGCCCAGGCTGAGGACATCACTGTGAACATCTCCTTGGGAAACAGCTTGGCCCAGCATCCTAGCACGCTCACTTCCACTGCAGAGCCAGCACTGAAGTGCTGTGTGTCATTCCCTCTGTTTGCTGGAGCCATAAACTCATCCCATTCAGTCTTCTGGGAACTGTTTCACCATTAAAAAACGTAAATAATAGTAGCTAAAAAACTAACCCATAAAAAGCTTTGAAGTTTGCTTACAAACAAAAAACCTTCATAAACTCTCCCAATGGTGTTTGTGCTAAAATACTGACTTTTCAGGGAGGTAAATATTTCTCCATTGCTCATTGCATAGAAGCTTGTTCCTGCTGTTTATTGACATGCCAAGGCCAGTACTGGTATATACTACTGCTGCAGTGTATATAATCCCAGTTTAGAGGCTGAATTACAGTGCCCAGCCTGTTCTCCAAGAAGTTAGCTAGTGGCAATACTTTCATTAACCTCGGGGAGAGCCAGGTTTAATTTGCCTGCCTGTAGTGCTACTCTGTGCCTTAAAACATGCTTCAAAGTCTGTTGTGATCTGTAGAAAGACCTCTTTTGCAAGCAGACTTCTGATCTCTCTTGTGTCCTCTTGCCGGACTCCGTGCCTTGCACATGCCCTTCTACAAAGTTTGAATCATTTGTTTTTCTGGGGTAACAATCAATTGCGGATATTTGCAGCTGAGTCACTTCTAGCAAGGGCAAAAGGTAACGCCCGTTTATGCAAGTGTAAGCTATATCCCTTCTTGGGGCTGTGCCATTTGACTGTGGAGGGTGATAATTTTGCCCATCCTCCTCTCCCTTACATCCCATTCAGGTTTTAATTTGCATGTTTTATTTGCAGAACAAAGGAATTCTGACATTTTTTTTTTTTTTCATTCCTGTGACTGCACCTCAGGGCAGCCATCTCAAACACTGGACAAGCTCATATAAAGTGCAGCTATCGATGCAGAGGAGTAACCTCTTCTATCTGCCCTAGGAGAAAAGAAAATATTTCCGTGGAAACAGGAAAGATAAATCAACCTATTGTATTTCCCTGACAAAGTCACCTCCAACTCACCTCATTCATTTCCAGCCTCCTGAACATCCTCCCTCTCTGCTAAACTAGGAAAAGAAGAGGGGCCATCACAGCACTGAACTCAGGCTGTTCCCAGGCATGGAGAAGATGGACCAAACATGGCCTCCTGCAGTGGAAATCCAATGCTCAACCAGGAGATCACTGGGACCGGAGATCACAATCTTATTACAAAGAATGAGGAAAAGCTCCTGAAGCAGACAAGCTTATACATCTGGTTGAGGCCGACAGGGAAGGGATCTATGCAGCCACATAACTGCTACCCTGATGTGATGAGAGACACATGCTTACCACATGCAGGCTTAGTGGCATGGAGGCATAAATAGGTCTTCCGGGGCCAAACGCTGCCTCTTCCCTCTCCTGCCCTCAACACTTCTGCAGCTGGAGGGATGGGGAAGAACAACTCAGAGAAATGACAGGACTTAACTAAAGGTATATTCTAGGTCAGTGATGATATGGACTTGAATCAACATTATGGCTCTCAGGGTAATGTTCTACACACAGGAAGGTTTTCTTGCCCTGCCTTTTTATTTCTTACTGTCTTTTTGCCTTTTCTTCCTTACTCATGCCCTCTCTAATCCCCATCCTCACGAATTCTTGAAACACCTCACCTCCCTTCACAGCCCCAGCAAAAGTTTCTGATAATTCTCTTTGCCTAGCCCAGATAGAGGATTTTGGGAAAGCTGACTGAGATTGACTGTAGTGGACTGGACTCAAAAGTCTATTGTGGACACTTGCCAAACCCTGCCTGCTTTCCTGCCAGACAGAAAAATTAATTCAGAGGTATCTCCTGTCCAGATGCAGTGGCAGATGTGTGGGATAGACAGATGGGCTGAAAATAAGGAGATCCATACCCTAATTCTCTATTTTACAAACCGCAGTCAGGAAATGACTCTGATTTCTGAACTTCCCCACGTGGCAATTTCCCCCTCCCCCCCACACTGACACACCTTTGTATAGTGACAGACCACATGCCGACAAACAAGGAAAGACTAATTCAGGATGTGAAGGTCAGGGGCAGTCTAGGCTGCAGTCACCATGACATGGTGGAGTACAGGGCCCTGAGAGCAGGGCAAAAAGCAGGATCACAACCTGGCCATCTGATTTCTGCAGATATATCAGGAGCAAAAGGAAGACTAGGGAAAATGTAGGCCTGCTGCTGAATGGGGCAGGGGACCTGCTGAAAAGGCTATGGGAAGGGCAAAAGTACTCAATGGCCTCTTCACCTCACCAAGGTAGGGAATTTAAACAAAGTGAACGTACACAAGTCTGCGGGACCTGATGGGATGTACTCACAAGTGCTGGGAGAGCTGGCCAATGTCATTGTGAGGCCACTTTCACTTATCTTTGAAAGGTCATGGCAATCAGGGAGGCTCCTGTGGACTGAAAGTAAGTGAATTTCACTGCTATCTTCAACAAGGGCAAGGAGGAGGAACAGGGGAACTACAACCTAGTGAGCCTCACTTCAGTCCCTGGGAAGGTGATGAAACAAATAAGCCTGGAAAACATTGCCAAACGTATGAAGGGCAAGAAGGTGACCAAAAGTATTCAGCATGGATTTATGAAGGGGAAATTGTGCTTAACCAACCCAATAGACTTTTGAGATAAGATGCCTAGTTTGGTAGATGAACAGAGAGCAGTGGATGTTGTTTTCGTGACTTTAGCAAGGCTCTTGACATTCACTCCCATATAATCCTCATAGATGAACTGATGAAGTACAGGCTTGACAAACGGATAGTGAATTGGACTGACAACTGGCTAAATTGCCAGGTTTAAAAGGTTGTGACCACTGACACAAACCCAGCTGGAGGCCAGTCATTAATGGTCTACCCCAGGGGTTGATACTGCGGCCAATACTCCAAGATTTTCATTGATGACCTCGATGATGTAATGTCATTGCGAGTTAATCCTACCCCTCTACTCAACCCTGGTGAGATACATCTGGACTGTTGTGTCCGGTGCTGGGTACACTGGCCATACTGAAGTGAATCCAGAGAAAGGTCATGAGGTTGATTTAGAATTTGGAGCATTTGTCATAGGAGGAGAGGATGAGAGAACTGGGACTGTTCAGCCTGGAGAAGAAAAGGCTCAGGCGCATCTTATTCATGTGAACAAACACCTGAAGGGGGCAGTTAAGAAAATGGAGAAACTCTTCTCAGTGGCACCCAGTGACAGCTCAAGAGCAAATGGGCACAAACTGAAATGCAGCAAATTCCATTAAATCAGAAAAACAAACAAAAAAAACCAAAACCACCTTTTTTAAAGTGAGGGTGGTCGAACACTGGAGCAGGTTGCACAGAGACATTGTGGAGTCTAAAACTCTGGAGATATTTAAGACCTGACTGGATGTGGCACTGAGCCACCATCTCGAGTTGCCCCATTTTGAGCAGCAGGCTGGGCTAGGCCATTTCTAGAGGCCCCTTCCAACTTCAGCCATGACACTGAATTACCTAAAATATGCTGTCCAGTACACCAGGTAAACTGGAAGGTGAAAGATCTCTAAAGATGATCCATCTTGTTTCAAAACAAGATCCTTTTAAAACAATAAACTGTACCTATGTAATTCCTGTCATTTTTGCCTAGCTTGTCCGTCAAGCTCTACAGTTGATTCTAATGTTTCATTGTCTTTGATCATTAGGGTTTTTTCCCAGTGACTAATCTGAATCTTTTCTAATGAAATTTAAGCCAGTCTTATGGTGAACTATACATTTTAAAAAAAAAAAAAAGATTAAGCACCCTTTTTGTATTTGGACAATGCTCTTGTATTCCCCTTCAGTATTCTCTAAGCTGACCACAATTTCTTCGGTCTAAGCATGACAAAGTAACTCTTTTCAGATCTCCGATCATTCCTATTTCCCTCTTCTGGACTCTTCCCAGCTGACCCACATCTTTACTGAAGTGCCCAGACTCAACATAATACCCCAGCCAAGGCCTCGCCACTGATAAGTAGAGCAGAAGGATGACTTCATCTGTCTCGCAAGCTGCATTCCTCTTACCAGAATCCAATACAATGTCTGCCTTTTTTGCAATCCAATGACACAGCTGATTCATGTTCAGCATGTGATCTACTATAACCCTAGAGTCTTCTGGAAAGAGAACTGTCAGCTAAACTATTGTTCCCTGTCCCATATTGGTGTAGTTACTCTATTTCTGCTCACATGTGACATTTTGCACCTGCACCACTGAACTCTTCCTTTTTCATCCCATTTCTGCAACTTGTCCCAAACATTTTGAATTCTGACTGCGTCTTCTAGCATATTTGCAGCTTTGTCATCACCCAAGTTGTTATAGAAGAAGGTGACCCGAGGCAGACCCTTACACAACTCCACTGGCTACAGTTTTCCGTATCTATGGTGATTAACTCATAGTTAAAATAATAGTGTCCTTTCCAAGCACAAGCCATTTTGCTAGATACTACATAGTGATTTATTCTAGGGCATATTTGCCTATTGTGGGACTTCATCAAGACAAAAATCAAGTTGGAAGATCTTTACCTTCTCCCCATCCCCTAAACCTTTTACACCGCTATAAAATGAAAGGTCATTTTACATGACTTGCCTTTAACAAATCCCTGTTGACTGCTGCCGATCTCTTGGCCTTGCAGACAGTTTGTTTGATACTTTTTCCAGAGTTTTGCAGGGTTTGGAAAGTGGTCATCCTTCCACTTCCTCTTTCTCTTCTCTTCTATTACCCATTTTAAACATATAGCCAATCTTAATACAGCCCAAGTGATGGAAGAGTCTAGAGGGAAATTACGGGGGAAGATGTGATAGAGCTTCGAGCTGGAACCTCAGGACTAGCCAGGCCTATGAGACTCTTCTCCCAGCTCCAAGTCGCTGATCCATGAGTTGGTTCTCCTGGCTGGCATAAGATAGAGGACGTTGACCTACTAAAGTAGGGGTAAATTTGAATACTTTCAGAATGCGCACCTTTAAATGTCAGCGCTTGGAGAATAATGTTTGACTGGCAGAAATTGATGGCTCCTATGCCAAAATCTGGAAAGACCAAGAATTCTAATATGCAGGTATCTTAAACTTCTAGTACTTTGGAGTAATTGGTTTCAGAATAGTATGTCTACATCCTGGCATTTTGTTATGAATCTTTTCCTGATTACTGCTCTGCTTTATGGCTTTCTTGAGATAAGCTGGTACATTATATCATGGGTCTCATTTATCAGATGTAGTTTTAAAAGTAAGTCATGCATGCTCTTGCAGAACATGTGTACTTCCAGGCCAGACTGCTTTGAGCAGTCAAATCAAATCAAACTGCTCCAGGCTCTGTGCTGTGAAGGATGTAATCAGTCGCAGAAAAGGGAAAAATCTCTCACTAAACCTTTCCCCTCTCTCACCTTTCCCCTGACTGGCAGCTTTTCCCTCCAGTATTACACTCACTGGCTCCCTGTCAGGCTTTATTTTCCAGCAGTCCGCCTGTCACCAGCCCTGTTTTCCCTGAGATAACATTTCTGTACGTCAATGTTCACTATCTATCTGTGTCACATTTAGCTTTAATCCTTTCTTAGACTTTTGTGCGAGTCCTTTGCAGTCAGTACCTGTTGCAATGGGGGTCTTGTAACATTTGCTCGCAAACTTAGTTAGGTAACCTGATTGTGTTTGATGGAAGTATCTTGAGTAAACAGCTTGTTATGTACATGGCCACTTGCTCAAGAGGTTGAACGTTGCATTACTCATTTACACATGGGATGTTTTGAAAATAAAACCCAAAACACTGCCTTCTTATCAGATAGCGTTTAACTCATTCATGTTTGCAAAGGATGATTCTGAAATTTCCTTTCTATAGTTCCTTTCCTCTTATGACTGTTTATAAAAGGTGACCAAGCTTATGACTACCTCAGGGAGGTAGCCTTAATTAATCAAAGCACAATTGAGGTGCTTACATCTCACCCATCTGAAATCTCCCTCTAGTTTCAACTGAACAAGTCTTTCCTTTCCACTTCCTAGCCTAAATCGTTGCTCTGGAATGTTAAATATTTGCCCCAGATCACTCCAAAGCTGGCTGTACTTCAGCGGGAGATAAAGTGACCTCTGAGAACTATTTGTGACATTTTCAAGAGGTTCTGAAATCCTACAAGGAGGGAAAAAAAAGATGACTATTCAAAAAATATTTTTTTCCGTGACTAATTAATTAGCATTACATTCATTTTGCAAACACATAAACTGAATCAGTAAACCCTCAACCTTATCTGCACATCTAAACTAGAGCCAACTGGAACTGAAGAACACTTTCAAAAATTTGACACTTAACACCGTGATTCCCAATAAAAGGGCTCAAAAGCCCAACTAGAGTGTCTGCAACTACAAGCAGGGTCATGAGTCTCACAGAAACCCACTGTAATCCAGGATTTATCCTAGTCCTGGGGTTGTGCTGAATGACCAGCACAGCAGGAAAGAGTTCAAGGAATGTAGTCCCCAAGCAAACAGGCTGCTAAATCACATCAAGTTGCATTTGAAATCTTCCTTGCTATTAATCTAATGTGAGCTAAAGAGCAGTAGGTAATGTAATAAGCTGAAGAAATATGAAAAAGACATATTTCGTTAATAGAAAAAAAAAAATCCTGTTGTGATCTTCAGTGAATTTTTTTTTTTGTTATGGCACTACTTAACATTATGTAAATAATCAGTTTAGATCACCTGCTTCCATGATTGTAGTGCTGTGGACCAGGTCTCCAGCAGCCAGACCTCATGATGCTCCAATAGCCCCAGGCCTCCTCCACTTTAACCATTCCTGTTCTTTTTCCTTCCTGGACTCTCAAGGATTCCACTTTCTAGCTTGGCAATTTTCTCTGAAAAAATGTTGAGTAGCCAATTTTCTTTACTCTCACATCCATCTGGCCAACCACAATAAGCCACAAATTTCAGAAACTGCAATAAAGATAAAACAAACAAACAAAAAACCCCAACCCAAACCACCATGAAAATAGCGAAGTCAACTATTCCTATTGAATTCTGCCAGCCTTACACAGATCCCTGGGGCCAGGTTTTCAAGTGCTTATTACTTACAGTTACTGCTTCTTTTTTTTTTCAAAAAAAAAAAGGTGCATATTGGGTGCTGAGCACCCACCTCCTTTTAAAGATCTGGCATGCACAATTAATCCAAGCAACAATTGTGCAATCCTAATTACCTGTTTACACACACTTATATAAGGGGTCACAACCAAAGGCTATGTCTAAACCGGTAAAATAAATGTGCTTGGGACCATTTCTGGCCCTGAGGCCAACTGGCATGGGACAGCAAGTCCATACAGTTAAATTCCCTTCCCCATCAAAACAGGGTGGCCACATCCAACCTGCGTGGGGAGAGCTGAATAGCCTGTGTTGACTCCCAAACAAGGGTGCCTGGGAATTGTTTGGAAGGCTGCTAGTTAAAACCGGCCAGCACTGCACAATGGAGCATTTTAACTATTCAATAGCACAGATGATTGTGTATCAGGGCCCAGGAATGTGTGCTGCTTAATATACTAATATGGACATGGCCTCAGAGTCAACTATGACCTGAAAGCTTTTTGTTAGATGGTAATTCTGTTTTCTTTTTTTTTTTTTATTCAGAACAAAAATAAATGTCCCACTGTAAAACCAGTGAAGGCTGTCTATGCCTCTCTATGGACTTCATTCAATTTTGGCTCAGCTGCTAGAAAATATATATTTATAGTGCATATTGTTAGTATTTATGTTGCAGTATTGCCAAGGAATGCCAGCCAAGGACAGGGACCCTTGCACGCGCTGCAGATGCAAAACAAGTTGTGTCTACTTTAAAGGTTTTGGGAGATAATTATTCTAGCAAATCCAGGATATATTATCAACATCTACGGGACTGACTGCATTGGCTGTTGCAGATAGATGGGAGCCTTTTCTGCCCATGTTAATCCCAGGGTTGGATGTGTAGGAAGCACAGTGTTGAGAGATTCATTCGGGCTGGCCAGGAGCCAGGTCAAGTCCAGATGTAGTCTAGACAAATCAGGCTGTAGCTGCCAAGAGCCAGGGCTTGGGAGATCATAGGCGGCACCGTGTAAATACAGCCTGGCTTCTCCCAACCCAGAGCTGGCCAGATCCTTGCTGTGCCCCGCGGGGTCTCGGCTACCTCAGGCAGCCCCACGCTGAACCCCAGTTCATGGTGTAGATGTGCTCTTGCTCCACACCCATCTCCTGGTGCAGTTCCTGGCCACCGTGGTCCGGTCATGTCCATGTCAGAGCAACCGGGTCATTGTGAGACTAATTGCCTTCAGCCAGAGCTCGGCACAGGCTGCAAAACTCACCCTGTGGAGCTCCCCCAGCTGTTTCCATGCCACGGGCAGCACCGCAGGACCGACCACAGCATGAAGCATCAGTGTCAGGGAGAGCCCGTGGTTAAGGCATGTGGCTGAGGCAGTGACTGACAAGTTCTCAGCTGCACAAACCTAAATTAATCTTGGCACTTGGGCAAAAATAAGGTTGAATTGTGCCTGACCCATGAATGAATGAGATTGTATTTTGCCATAAGCATTAAATTTCTTTTAATACTGCAAAAATATATATTTTATACCAAAAAAGAAGGGTCTTTGCCCTCTATTATGTCCTTTGAAATTTTTTTTTTTCTCTCTGTGATGAAGAAAAAAAGCAGCACCAAACAATCTGGAAAAAATACACAGCCTTGTGATAGTGGAAACAAAGCCTCCTCCATTCAGCATCACAGCCTTAGCTGCTGCTGGCCTCTTTGCAGCCTCGCAAGGGACTGATTGCATCCTCCACATCGATTAATGGATTTCATTGATGTTCGGCTCCCATGAAACTCCTAATCTGACAGCTCAGCTCCAGAGCCTGCATCCACATGAGCCTCTTTCGATGGATGCAAAGTTGGGGCTGCTGTCAACCCCAGGGCTACTCATCCCACAGCCTCCTCAGGAGCCTTCGCTTCCTGCTGCTTCTTCACAAGGAAAAGCCTTTTCATCTGAGCTCCTCAGCTCAGAACTGAGCCTTTTGATGTTCTCCTCTACTGCTGAGGAGTTTCAGGGAGGCCCGAGCCCAGGTGAGGGGCTCCCAGCTCTGCCCCGCCGGCTGCATTTCGCCTTTGGGGCTTTGAGGCAGCACTGCAGCTGCTGAGTTTTCTGAGCTCAGTAACACCAGCTGCTTAACCCAGGCTTCCAACTCAGAAGGAGGGCTCTGGAGTTTACTCTTTATTCCTTCTAATTCCAGTGCTTCTGAAGGAGGTCAGAGTAATTAGTATTATTTACAAATATGGCAGGAGATGTCTTAGCATGCAGCAACCTGGGGCGTCTGTGCACCAGCTGGAGACAGAGAAATGCTGCCTCTCCGGGACACTCTCATGAATCTGGTGCTCTTGCAATTTGTGTTAAGCTCTGCCTAGAGGAAAAATATTGGCGCTGGGACCCACCACGCACTCTCGCAGTGAATGATCTCAATCAGGAGCCAGCACAAAGAGACACACATTGATTACGTTTAAATTTAATTTCAGGTGCAATGTCATGTGTCAGGTGCTGTAGTGCAATGCTTCCAGCAAAGGGCGATTCCCTCTCAAACAACCTGAGAGGAGGGAAGAGGATTGGCCATCAGTTTGTGAAGGACAGTATGTGACCACTCATCTGACAGCTGAGCCCCAAGGGCTTAATATAGGAGCTATCAGCCCTTCCCACGAAAAAGGAAGAAATTAAGTAGTTTCTGGGAAAACAGGTAAATGTTGCCAGGCCCTCTTAGTGGATGTCAAGGGGCAGGCAGGCTCTGAAACTAGCCCAATCCTCTGGGAGAGCAGATGGTCTTTCCAGGATGCTCCAGGAGTGTAAGAGTGGCAGAAGGATGGCAGCCCCTTCACCACCAACCACACAGGAGGGCCAGCGCATGTTGGTGGTGCCCCCCTTGGTGGCAACTTCTGCAGCTTCGTCCCAGTGTCAACAGATGAGGAAGGGAGGTCTCCACCTCCACCCTTTAGAAATGAGTCCTGGCTAATTTTTTCCACTGTGCATCATGTCACACTGGCTGGCATTGCAGGCAATTTTGAGATAACCAGGAACAATAAGGCTTTCCTCACCCAAGGGTGTGGTGAGTGAACAAATGGGGGTATTGGGACACCTCAGCAAGTGCCCTGGTCCCCAGCACACTGCCAGCAAGGCCTCCATGGAGGTGGGGACATGGAGCGTCCCCAGGACACTCTCCCAGCCACACCATGTTCCTTTTGGTTATTGCCCTGAGTGTGCTCCTGCCATTCGCTGGTGGGATCTGGGTGGGTACATGCCAGGGTCTCCAGAAAAAGCAGGCCATTGCCACCATAACGAGGTGGCCAGGGGTTCAGTCCTGTGCCAGGACCTCAGGAAGCAGCAGCAGGGTTTGCCAGCTGCAAAGCTAGGTTTTATTGCAGCTGTACTGCTGGAGGGTTTACAGTTTCTGCTGATTTTCCCGGGCGATTGGATGTAATTACAGCATGGAGGGTGCTGTTACTGATAAAAGCAAATGCCAGGACATACTGTTACAGGGCTGCAGCCAGGTAGGGCTTTCTGATTGCCCTCCGAGCTCGGCACCTCAGCTGCCACGTGGGCAAGCACTGAGTTTCAGCTCCCCTGCCCCTGCGGAGCCAGAGGGGACTTCTTCCTACATCTTCATTGCCACTGCTCCTGCAGCTGTCCCCAATGCTACCAGTAACTGTCCTGGCCTTGGAGGGACCTGCCTTCCTTGAGGGTGAGAAATGGTCTGGTCAAGGGGGCAGGCACAGAGAGTCCAGTGCTGCGTCCTGCCCTTCCCTGAGCATCCCCAGTATGATGTTTTCTGCCCTGTGTTTTGTTTATTAATCATAGTTTTGGGTGAATTTTTTTTCAGGAAAAGCCCAAGCGGGTCCAGCTGTCGGTTATTCCTGCTCTCTGGCTTGTTGATCCTCGGGGAGATGTCATAGCTGGCAGCTCTCCTGTGTCAAGCAGAAGCACTGCAGAGGAAATAAAATGAATCTCGATGGTTTCCAACATATAACAAAATATTCGCAAGCCAGTTATTTCACCTCATTTCCCACTTCTTTTTTTTTTTTTTATAAAGACTATTTCACCCCCACCTTCAGAACAGCTATTGCTGCTCTCCCTGTTGTGCACAAGCCTGGCCAGGAGCAGCACTCGGAGAGAGGGTGCAGGGCAGCACTGCCACAAGCGCTGCATCTCCGAGGGGTTTCTCATTTCTTCTCCAGCCTCCCCAGGACAGAACAGGGCTCCACTTGCAGCCTCACAGCCAGACCCCAGCAGTAAACCAGGTGCCAGCTGCTGCTGGTGGGGTACTGGCAAACTTTGAGACGCGAGCTTTTTGCTCTTCCTGCTGTAGCAACAAAAAATGAATGCACATAATAAAGTTTACCTTACCTGACTTCTTCCTGCAACTGTGTCTAACAGTCCCATCAGCCTGTGTGGTACCTTGCAAGCTGACATTTTCTGTGAACAGTCAAGTTGTCAGGAGGGACAACAGAGCAAGTGAAGTGATAAAGCAAATACTTGATGAGCATATTGGCATACAAGAACTTGTTTCTTTACTCCTCTATACAACATTTAGTGTTGGAGGAGGCTGTTGTTTTTATTTAAATAAAGTGCTGTTCCAGTTATTTGTTGGTGGAAACTGATGCGTGTGCTGGGAAGAGAGCAAACAGTCGGTGCTGGCCAGCGGGAGAAGTTCTTTTGGGCTGTGCTGATGTCAATGCCTGCTCCCCACATGGAAAAGATGCAACATGTGTAAGATAAGTGAGTCATCCTGGGTCAGGCCCAGAGCCAGCGACTGCTGAGCTCTCTTTCCAGCTCTGCTACTGATTTGCTTGATGGCCTTGGTGGGTTTGTCAGGCCAGAAATTTGATATCGCCTGCCCAAACTGCCCCTTAAGAAATCATCTGGTTTCTCAGCATCCACTGCTTCTCACAGCTTCCTAAAATAGAAGCCCATCTCTGTTACCTCCTCGATTTTATACCCGGATAATGGAGGTAACTGCTCAGGTGTATCCTAGCGCTGTGCAAACAGACAAGACCTTTCCAAGACAAATGTGCAACATCAGGGTCTCTAACCCTTTACCATAGGATGGAGATGTTTGAGCTACCCAGACCGAAGCTAAAGAAACACTGAGTTCCATGTGACTGACTTCACCTCCTCGAACATCCCTGGCCTGTTGCTATTTCCCCATTAATAACTACTTTTTTACATCTGTCACTCAGCCAACTTTTAATCCAGGTAGTGTGTGCCCTATTCATCCTGTATAATGGGAGCTCATTAATCAAACTGTCATGTGGTGGAGAAAGCCAAGAATACCATGTCAACCAGATCTCTAATCTTGTCTGAAGAAAAAGACAACAGGTTTCTTTGACAAGACTTACCTTCCACAAAACCCTGCTGATTAGCACTGGGTTTATTTTTAGCCTCTAATGCCTTGTTGCTGGAGGCCTGAATTAACTTTTGGCGACTGCGTCGAGGGATACTGTCCCGTTATCCAGCCTGTTGCTTCCCAGAGTGTCCCTTTGATGCCTGTTAAGTCCTGGAGCTACCTTAGCAGTCTCCCATGTCTTTGGAATTTTTCCAGATTTGTAAATATAAAGCTTCACCGAGCATTTTAGCTGGCTCCTTTAAGATGCAAAGATAGCCAGCCCAGATGATGTGAAAAATGTTTAATTTTAGCAGATGCTGCCTCACATCCTCCTTTGTTCCAGATGGTAAATGCTGTATTCTATCTGCAGCATCGTATGGGATGAATATCCCGCTCCTTTCCAAATGCAGAGCAGAAATAGCTATTTAACACTTCTGCCTTTTTTTTTTTTTCACCACTGTTTATGATTTTACCATCTGCATTTAACAATTGATCTATACTGCCATGGGGATGGGTTTGGGAGAGGAGGCAGCATTGTTCCTGACATGATTTTTTCAATGTTTTCTGCATTTCTTTCACTTCACTGGCTGTTGATAGCCTATTAATCCTTTGGTTTCCTTTTATCAATTACTTACATTGTTTTAACTTGTAATTTATAATTATCATAGTTCTATTTCCGGAGGGGGTTTTGCCTGCTTTATGCATTATTTCTTCATGTTATATTGCTCTTTCTACATCTCTTTTTAAACAGGCTGTTTCTTACCCCACGTGTCTCTTTTCCATGTCTGTGATATCATGGATTTTTGAACATCCAGTAGAACCTTCTTGGATAATTTCCAATTTTCATTAACATTTCTCATTTTACATTTGTGTTCCCAGTCAACTATGCCAGAACTGCTTTAAATATGTGCACACACACACAGACATACACACACACACAAACACAGCGCAACCTTGAAAACTCAGGCACAAGGGGACCACAAAAAAAAATGGTCGTGTTAGCAATAATTTGTATGAAGTGGGAACACCAAAGAACAGACTTGGCAATGATGTGTTGTAATGACACCGAAGTGAGAGAGTGCCTTTAACCCACCCTCGACATGGTGAGCAGGCCTTCAGTCATGTCATTACTAAAAAAAAGTCAGTGATCTTTGTCTCCAGGATGGTGCTCTCTGCTGCTCCGCAGAGGTCTTGGTTCCATCAGTCACAGTGAAGTAATGTGATGTACCAGCCTGTGTCTCCAAGAAGTGACGAAGTTTGTCAGTGTGTGCTTGGGCTTCTGACAATGATACATGTTCTTCAGGTCTGCTGACTTCAGCAAGGGCACCAGCATCACTTGGATTTTCTCCTGAAGAGGCTACAGCTAGAAATTTGACCACAAGGTCACAAGGGCTTAACTTGCCCCGTGGTTACTAATGTTTCATTGGCAGAAACCCAATCTCCGATGCAATCTCTTCCAGTCCTACCAGGACATACACTTGTCTATGGCTTAACTGTTGTTCTACCACCGCCACAAGCTTTGCCAAATCCTCCACCTCCCAGATACCATCTTTATGGACAAGCCTAGATGTCTGAAGAATCAAAACCCATTGATGAAGTGGAGATCGTCCAGTGCCACAGATGTGGAGATCCTTCTCCCCACATGCAGCAACAACCTCCACTTGGGTTTTGGGTTCAACCTCGTGTGTATTTCTGAATATAGAAATATATGGGTGTTTACGTTCACAAACATGTGTGTGCACACTGCAACATAGGCTGGTAATTAGGCTAATCTACTTGCATGAGATAAATCTAATATGATTGTGATCTGTGGTACAAAAACAACTTCTAAATTTTTGATTGAGTGATTAGTCCTTCCATTTCCATCAGGAGGAAGCCCTCTTTTGAGTTATCCAGAACTGGCTGAACTTAAGAAATGAACCCCTATTTTTTTAAACTCTGGGGAACTGCCGTTAGATTGATGAAGTGGCCCAACTAACAGTGAATTAAAATCCTGGTGGGGTTTCCTCCTCTGAGCTGTGAAGAGGTGACAGGAGGACTTGAATGCCCTGTTCTCTTGCGCAGTGAGGTGGTCTTTTCACAGCCACCCATCAGTATCTCATTTCCAGTTTTATTAAGTAGAACTTCACTCCATAAATCACATCTCGTTACTTGCAGCACCAAAAGGAAGACATTTCCTGCTGGTACTGGGCACAAATGCTGTGCAGGCTTTTAAAGCTTGGCAGCTGCACAGAGCCCAGTCCTGGTGCAGAAGCACAGAGGTCCTGGGTTTCCCAGGACATCGGAGAGATTCTGACTCTGCATCTCTACAACTGATCTCAATAGAAAGCGTGAGTCAATGTGCATGCTCTTCAATTGATTCAAAACAAGAAGGCAGGATGAGCTAATAACAGTATGAGAGGAGGACAGCAGACAAGCTTCTCCGACGTGCCTTGGCTATCCACTCACCTCAGTGCCCAGAACATCTATGTACAGTTTGGGGTTGAGTTCCTGTGTGCTTTCCAGGTTGAACATTTACCTGTGCTTAACGACCGTGTGACAGTAGCTGCCGCATTCCCCAGTACAATGTCCCAAACAGCCCCCTCAATAGTACAGTAAACAGTTGCTTTGTCTTTTGTGTTTATTAGTCCCACAGGAGACAATATTGCCTTTGCTTATGACCCTGTGCTCTTGCTGGTACAGCTCTTCCTGCCAGAGCACGTATTAGTTCCTGAGCTCAGGGTGCGTACAATGTGTTTTGTTATGTGTTGACACAGACACACACACGCTGGTTTACCCTAATGACGTGGGTCTTTCTGAAAACCCAGAGCTACGTTCCAGGCAGCCATGGGGGCTACCCAGGATCCAGAATATTACAGGATGTCTCCCTACTTGTCAGAACCGATTGCAGAGGGACAGGGAGGCCAGAGCAGGGGCGGGGGAAAGAACGAAAGAAAAAGCTGATTTACAGGCCTTAACAATCTTCTGGCATTGGTGATCATGACGGAGCTTTCACTTGCCATAAGAGGGCCTTTGCCTAATTGAGCTGCCCACCCTGAGAGCACGAGGGTATCTGAGCTGCTCCTGGGTCCTGCTCCAAATCCCTGGGTCGCAGCGACATGGCCCCTGGACTCCGCTAGCTTCGGTTTCGTCATTCCACACATCTCCTGGCGCAGGCAGGCATGGGCAAGCAATTCTTGGCAGCCGCCTCTGGAACCACGTTCATACTGTACTATAGAAGGTACTGCCACTGAGATGTCCTCATCTTCATCCGGCCCCACCGAAGGCCACCGCTGCCCGTCCTGCAGGAGGGGCTGGGGTGGTCAGCAGCGCAGCAGGTACAGAAAGAGAAGGCCAGCATCCGGAGGGGATAGACATCTGCTTCAGCCAGGAAGCCTGGCTGTCTAAAAAGCAGCTTAAAAGGTTATCCTAGGTAAAAGGAGGCAAACAAAGCAAACTTGTGGGCTTGTTTCCGTGGATACTTGCCTGGAAGTGGAGGCATCCTTTAGAACTCTTCATAGCCTCAGTGCCACAGATTGTTATGAATCACTTGGGACAAATATATCCTCAAAGCAACAATGACTTTTTAGTCCATTGTAAGTAGCTCATGTGTTGATGTTTTAGAGAATAACATTGCTTAATGTGTTTATACTTTCTGAAGGATGACGCAACAACGTCTCTTTATAAGGTAACCAGCTCTTGTGGAAAGACCCATATGGCAGGTACAGCACCCACGGCACTATTATCCAGAGCATCCTGTTGTTGTTTGCACAGAGTTTTTCTTTCGGGTGTTTGGACATATACATTTCTCCCTGTTACTTTTTTTTACTCCAGCAGATATGTGCACAGCACCCGTTTACAGCCCATTCTAATTTTGCTTGCCACGGGGGCAAAACTTTTTTCAGAACCTCCAAAAAAATTTAGTAAACTCCCTTATGTGTGTTTATGTAGCCTTTCATCAAAGACTATAGAAAGAGGCCATGTGGTCTTGTGGCTAGATCAAAGCTAGAAAGCTCCTGAGATCTAATCTGGGCTGAGCCAGTGACTCACTGGGTGGTTTTGGCAAGTCACATGATCTCAGTTTGCTTAAGTCTATCCAGCTGAAAAAAGCAGGCGAGAAATACATGCTGAATCCAATCCGAGCTTTCCAGCACAGATGTATTTACAGGAAAGAACCTAAATTGATACACCACACATGCAGGCTGGAGATAATACTCCATAACAAAGGTGCCAGGCTCTCGGTCCTACAGATTGAGTTCGGACCTGTGGCTCACTCTCTGCATTTGCAGTTCCCAAACAACCTCAGCATATGCAGGATTACCTGAACAAAAGGCTGTATAGATGCATGAATCCTTGAGATCTCGCTCTGCAGTCAGGCTTTTCACTCCGTTCTTTAGCCCACCTCCAATAGCAGGTAACGTATGCTGTCCGCCTCCCTGGTAAAGGAGTGGCCTCAGTCTTTTTTTCCCATTATTTTTTTACCACGTTACCAGAGTCGCTCAGGACGCAGCCTGTGAGTGTGCGGGCAATTACTGTCATGCCTGCATGCAGCGGCATTTTTGCTTTGCACGGGCCTGCAGCCCGTAACGCTGCTCTCAGAATATCTCAGAGTGGGAAAAGCCCAGCTCAGCAGCTGCCTGATCCCAATCTCCAGTTAGTATTTATCCAACAATTCATCCTGGAGAGATTCTCAACTGGCAAATAATTTCCCTCACGTGTTTTCCCCTTACACCTGTTTTGAGGCTGAGAACATTAGGAAGGCAATCCTGATCTTAATCTATATTGTAATCCTTTCAGCCGAGCATGGGATGGAGTGAGCAATCTGTTTGCCTGACAGTCGTAATATCTGGAGGACGGTTGTGTGCCTGGAGTTACGCTGCCGTGCGGAGACGGCGTTGAGTCACAGGCGGGGCCAGGGGGAGGAAAGTAAAAGGCTAAAAGTAAAAATTTCCTACACGAATCTGAGATTTTCACTATTACTGGAACCCTCCCGGTCTCCGCTCACGCGCACAAGCCCAGAGAGTGAGTTGAAGAGCGTTTCTTGGCTTTCAGTAGGCTGGGTGCAACCTCGGAGTCACCCAGGCACGTGCCCTGCCACCCTCTTTTCTCCCCTCCCTGTCTGAATAAGCACAGAGGCTGAGCTGCAGTCACTTACTGAGGCAAGGGGCAATGGGAACAAAGTGGCCGGTGACCTGGCATCACCCACGCAATTATAAAGCACCACCAGCAGCCTGGCCAACCCTGGCGTCACCCACAAAATTCCCACCCTCAATTGCTCCCGTCCCAGATCTCCCCTCCGCATCCACACTCTTCCTTCCGCTTCCCCCACAGCTCCCAGTCTCACCCACATCCTCCCGTGTTCTTCAGCAGCTGAAACAGGGTGTCCCCACATCTCTTAAATCTCCATGGGCTAGTTTTACTGCCAAAATCGCCATTTTTCTCTCATTTCATGGTCCTTTGCAAGTGAAGCCGTGGCTGAAGAGCCCAGAGGGATGTCTCACAGCTGGAAGAGTTAAAAAACTGGATCCAACCTTTGAAGATGTTTTGGGGGGGCAAAAAGAAATTCAGACCCTAAGCCTGAATCTCAAAAACTCTTGTGAAGCACTAACGAACTACCCTAATTCATCTGTAGTGGAAGGGAAGGGAGTTTTGACCCAGAACTAAGCAAAAAGTGCTTACTTAAACACGTATTAAAACCCACTCCTAGTTAACACCCTGCAACCAGCCATGCCCCCGATTGCGTTCTAAACCCGAGAGAAATGTGCCCGTATTTGCCCCACAGGAAATAAAACCAGTTTTCCCTGAAAATACATTTGGTTTTGCCTAACGGGCACAACGGGGCTGCAAGTGACTTCTCAGAGCTGGGCTGGTCCTTCCCACGGCAGCAGCCGCCACCGCAGCCGGACACTCGTCCCTGGCAGCCGCTGCCCGGGTGGGATGCGGAGCCGTGGGAATCCGGAGCCAGGGGAGTGCCCGGTGCAGGGTGACAAGTCAGCATCCGAGGGGAAAGAAAACGTCAGCGGGTTCCAGTGGTGTTGGCATCCCTTCTGCTCTATTAAATATATTAACAAGTAATGGCATAGTAAACTCCAAGATGCTGTGGAGTAATTAAAGCAATAAAATCTTGAAGGTTGAAACGATGCCTTTTGTTGTGGGTGGAAGGTGAGTGGAAAAAAAAAAGAGCTTTATATCTGCATCAGCTCTTTGAAAGAGATTCCTGAAAACAGCCTGGGAAGTGGTGGCCTTTCCCTGCAGAGAAACCAGAAGGGACAGAGAGGATGCGAGTCCCTGAAGTTCACCCCTCTGCAAGGTTGCAAACATCTCCCGCTTCTTCCCATCTTCCTGTCCCACCCCTCAGGCCCCTCCAGAGCCTCTCCAATAAACCTTTGACACTGGGACTCATTGCATCTGAGCAACGAGCACTCCTGGCGTTTTGCACGTGGCTGAATTTCGCTCCAGCGAGTAAAAATTAAAACCCGATGGTTGACTTTGGTAAAAGGAACTACCGCGCCTGTGGGTCGAATATGGGAAGAGTCACAACTTCTGCCCCGGGCTCGGACAGCTCTGCCCTGGATGGAGAGCCCAGAGTAGCGCTTTACTTTGCACAAAGTGCTGACGCCAACAAATACCATAATAGTGGAAGTAACTTTCACAAAACACTGCCGGCTAACACAGCACTTCTGAACCCCGGCCCTTTTTTTTTAAAAAAAAAAAGCTGTTTTGAAAGTTAATTGTTGAGCCTCACACAAAAAAAAAAAAAATTAGAGTTGGGCAACTATTTGTGCCAAGGTTAAATTGGGTCAAATCCTGAAATCCTGACTTCAGGCCAGACTCTACAGTTCTCATTGATTTACACAGGAATGTTGCATGCGCTGGAGAATTTCTCCCCGGGTTGCTCCTCAGGCTGCGCTGGGTGAAAACCGAGTTGGGATCTCTAGGTTTGACCCAGCAGCCAGCAAGCAGGACAGCAGCGCAGAGGGCTGCCGGGCAGGCCAAGCCTGACTCCGCTCCAGATTACAGTGGTTGCCTTAGAATTGGTGCCAGAGCAAAACTCCTGAGCGTATCCCGAATAGAGCTGCACTATAGCTCGTGTCGGAGCAAAACTTCTGGATATACCCTGACCATCTGGCTGGGCATTTTCTGCGTGTGGGATCTGCGGGACAGCATACCCCATGCACAGAGGCTGGCTCATCCCTGCAGAAGATGTGGTGGGGCTGCCAGGGTTTAATTGCAGCTCTCCGCTTTCTCAGAGGCATCTGGTTTGAGTGAAGCCTTTCTAACTTGCACCAGTGGGGTAGGACTCGCAAGGGCTCACAGCAGACAAGATTCAGCAACATGCTGGTCATTCTTATCCCTGGTTGTCTTTGCCTCCGCAACTCCCTGGCATTTTTTGACACTTTTCTAGCAAAGGAGGAGCAACTAGGGTACGAGATGGCTCCATTAACACACTCATGTCGTGTGTCTTTGTCAGCAGGAGAGTCCTCAGCTGGCCCATAGGGGAAAACCCCAGCCCCTTAGGCTGCCCAGCATAGCAAGCAGATATGAGCTGAGAAGCTGTTCCTGCGTGTTTTCAGAGCATGAATTTTCCATGCACACACACGCACACACAGAGTGATTTATTTCTCCTCACTTTGAACCACTGCAGCAGCCTGGATCATAGCTGTATCATTACCCACATACTTCTCTTGTTTTCATTGATTGCTTCCCAGCTTAACTCCTCCCCATTAGGTCTTTAACTGAAGAATTTCTCCCTTGCTTTTGGGGGTTACACATGTCCTTTGGCAGCTGCAGACATACGTAAGGAAAGTGCATTATCCAGCACGTTGGTGTGTTATCCTGTTGGGCATTGAATGTGATGGTCACTGGAAGAATCTCAGTGCTGAACTGTACTTTGTCTATTCTTGGCATCTGGTGAAGATAAATAGTCCTGCCTGTTACAAAGTCACTCCTGCTAGTTGTTTCCAAATGAATCAATAACCCTTTTAAAGCCACAGCTGCGAGGCCGTGGTCCGTCTACCTCTGGCTTTTGAACTGCCTACAGTCATACCCGGCATTTGCTGCTCTATGCAAGTCATCCCATTGACTCCGAGAAGCGCTGGGGATGTTTGGGGCTTTGTGTTTAAGTGCCAAACCATGGACATGCTTCCACTCACACGGTGCTGGGAGTCCATTGCAGCTGGAGTGTTTTCCAGAGTTATTCATCCTGACCTTTGCTTGAGACACACGATGGCTTCCTAGCAAAGATGAACCTGATTTCTGGAAGAATCACTCTAAGACCATAGTAGAAAATTCCCAGAAATAATTAAATGCAATCATTTGCAGAGGTCAAAAGATCTGGACACCTGTTTCCTGGCAAGCGGCAGGGGGGCCAGCTGGACCATGGCTCAGCTGTCCCAGTGCCCGAGCAAGATTAGCACCAGCGTAAAGAGCAGCTGACGGGTGCTGAAGATAGCAAGACTGAGGTCAATGCGATGGGAAGAAGAGAGGTAAAGACTGCGTTGCTTTTGCAGAGGCCTCTGCCCAGCATAGAATCATAGAATGCTTTGGGTTGGAAGGGACCTTAAAGATCATCAAGTTCCAACCCCCCTGCCATGGGCAGGGACACCTCCCACCAGACCAGGTTGCTCAAAGCCCCATCCAGCCTGGTCTTGAAAACTTCAAGGGATGGGGCATCCAGAACTTCCCTGGGCAACCTGTTCCAGTGTCTCACCACCCTCACAGTAAAGAATTTCTTCCTAATATCTAATATCTCCCCTCTTTCAGTTTAAAACTGCTACTCCTCATCCTATCACTACATGCTCTTGTAAAAAGTCCGTCTCCGTCTTTCCTGTAGGCCCCCTTCAGATACTGGAAGGCTGCTATAAGGTCTCCCTGGAGCCTTCTCTTTTCTAGGCTGAACAACCCAGGTTCTCTCAGCCGGTCCTCGTAGGAGAGGTGCTCCATCCCTCTGATTATCTTCATGGCCCTTCTCTGGACTCACTCCAACAGGTCCATGTCCTTATTATGCTGGGGGCCCAGAGCTGGACACCGCACTGCAGGTGGGGTCTCATCAGAGAGGAGTAGAGGGGGATGGAGGTGGATCTGCTCAGCTTTGCTGTGCCTTCTTGCTGCAGGAGATGGGCAGTGGCTTGGGATGCGTGTGCTCTGCTTCAGCTCTAAGACACACAGATGCCAAAAGGCAGGCTCTGAGTCACCTCTACAAACCCATCCTGTAACATTTGCTTTGAACCTCAGACAACGTTCTGGGAGACCTGGTTAGCTCCAAGCCCCTTTCCCACACCACAGGTGCAGGGATTTAGCCAGGGGGGGCTGTCAGCAGTAATAAGCAATCTCCTCCATCAGCACGCAGCCCCAGCTCCCTGCGCGGCTCTGCCTGCCACTGGGTGAGGCCTCTTCCTCTCCGGCTCTGACTCATGCCCACATGCGTGAGCAGGATGTGCATCACGGGCCAGCCCCGGGACCCCAGCTCCGCTCCCAGCGCCCTGCAGGAGCAGCCCTGCCAGAATCCAGCAGCCAAAGCCCTGCCAGTGATCCTAAGCCATACCCAGCACCCGAGACTGAAAATAGATGCAATTCCTGTATCTTCCCTCCAGCACGGAAAGACATCCCAGGATGGACCATCTCCTGGCCATGGCTATTAAAGACGGCGCTGTCTCCAGCAAGGATGGCTTTGCCCTGCGAGCCTGCAGGCAGGGGGGTCCCTCATGGCTGGAGTCCAGGTCCCATCCTGACATGTTGAAAGCACTCTCCCTGCAAAACTATCCTTACCCCATGCTGGAGAGAGGGTTTTTTCAGGGCTTTCACTGAAGCACCCGGGCCACAGCACAGCATGAAAAGGTGCTCCCCCACCAGCCGAACCACAGATTCTGCTTTTCCACGCACACATGGAGAAAAAGAAGAGGAGATTGAGAAAAATGTTACCAAGTCAGGAAATGATTCTGGAGGAGGGGGAGTAGTTCCTCTAACCCTGTGCATGGGGAAAGAAAAGTATTTGCTGACTTTGCCTTATTTTTTAATTTATTGTTTTGCCAGCTGCTCAGATAGAAGGACGAAGTTCTGCCTGTCGTAATGAGCCCACCAGTCAAGCATGCCTTTGCAGCACCGAGCAGCTGGCTGGGACACCGGTGATGAGCGGGTAATAGTCCAAAGGGTTCACAGGACACGTCCCTTCAAATCCCTCTCTGCAACAGCGAGGGCCGGACACTTGCTCCTTCTTCCTCCCAGGAAAGCTTAAAATCTCCTAGAGATCATTAACTTCAGCGGACAGGGCTCTTACATATTAAGGATCACAAGACTCATGATACAACGATCCCATGAGTTTGCTGATTAAGCCTGTCTGTCCACTGGGCTCGAGTCCCCAGTGCCCTGGGCACCACGGGTGCCTCCAAAGGCTGCCGCCCTGCACAGAGCACAGCCCCTCTGCATTGCTCTCCCACGGGGAGAGAGGGCAGCACAAAGTCCCTCCAAAACTGGGCCAGTGTTTCCAGTCCTCTCCTTGTGTTTCAGAGCACGTTCTCTTTCCAAGCAAGGTAATTTAACCAAGTAGCGCCAAGCTCTGCTGTGGAATTCACTGCCACAGGATTTTGAGGCTCCAAAGTACAGGTAGGGTCAAAGGCAGCCAAGCAACTCTTCAATAGGAAGGTCCTCAGAGGATGGTTAAACACCAAGGTGAACGTCAGTGGGCCATGTTGTCATAGAATCATAGAATGGTTTGGCTTGGAGGGGACCTAAACGGTCACCTAATTCCAACCCCCCCTGCCATGAGCAGGGACACCTCCCACTAGAGCAGGTTGCTCAAAGTCCCATCCAGCCTGGCCTTGAACACTTCGAGGGATGGGGCATCCACAATTTCTCTGGGCAACCCGTGCCAGTGTCTCACCACCCTCACTGTAAAGAATTTCTTCCTGATGTCTAATCTAAATCTCCCCTCTTTCAGTTTAAAACCACTACCCCTCGTCCTATCGCTACCCTCCCTGATCAAGAGTCCCTCCCCATCTCTCCTGTAGACCCCCTTGAAGTATTGTGTCTCTGTGCTGCAGGGGGGACATCACAGGGCCAGCCTGACAGGCTCCTGCCCTGCTCCCGTGCACATCTGTAGGCATCTGCGGGTGCTTCTCCTGGGGTCTGGGTGGCCCTGTTGGCCCGACAGCATCCTGCCTTCCCCCAGATCCAGGCAGCCGGCTGGGCTTTGTGAGCCTTACTCTGCCGCCTTTACTCACCAGGGGAAACACTTTCTCACAGCAGGCGTCCCACCGCCCACCTGCAAAGTCGTTGTCATCAGGCACGAGAGTCTCGTGCAGCCTTTTGCCCCAGATTGTGTAGATATTCTGCCCCCAGTTGCCAGCAGGGCAAAGAAAACTCGCAGTATTTGAACCTCAGCGAGACTAGAAATCTGACAAGTGGAGACTTGATGGGGATGTTATCACAAGGCCCAACAATGGCTTTACACTCAATTACATTTATGGTTTCTGTGATTCACCTAAATGTTTATGGCTTTGTCACTACCTGGAAGCTAAAAAAAGAAAAAAAGAAAAAAGAAAAACGGAAAAAAAAAATCCTGTAATGAACAACTTACTGGTGCAAGACATTGGGTGACATCGGAGAAACTGAGCAACTACCTTAGGTGGTGGGGAAGAGTCATTTTCTGTGGTGACCGGAGCTATATTTGATTTCTTAGGCAATGTCAGCTTTTGCATGCTACATTCTTTGGCTAATGGCCAGCGCGATGTGTAATACTTTAGCCACACTGTTGTTACTTAATCCTTTCCTAATCTGCAATTTGCGCAAGAGGAGTAAAATCTAAGCAAAGCCACTGAGAACATCTCCACTAATAATTTATCAAACTCGACTTTTGTTGTTGGCAGGAGACGGTAGTCGGTGGAGGTGAATGTTTTCCCACAGCAGCGCCGTGTGATAAACACGGGGCAGCTGATTCATGCCGCACTTATTTTTCTGTCATCCACCCTCCCTGTCACCCTGATATTTCTTCGAACGATAAGCCCGCCCGGGCGCTCGCAACGCGCCACCGAGGTCCCGGTTTCATCCCTTTCTGCAAATTACACATTAATTAACCATTAATAACAGTGGGAGTTGCGCGCAGAAATCCACACCCGCTGTGATGAGACCGTGCCCTGGGTGAGCAAGTGCTTTATTCATCACCCGGGTTTCAGCGCCCGAGCTGCCTCCCCAGCCCCGAGAGACCAACCTCCCTGGACAGGAAAGCGCCCGGGCGCTCGCCAGCCCTAATCCTGCCGTAAAGAAAAGCGTTACCTCTTGCTCTATGAATTTTATTTATTTTGGTCCTCTGGGCAGCGCTTGCTGTTGTTAGAAACATGATTGCTTCATACAGTTATGTTAATGTTTGCATTTGACAGAATGTAATTGATACTTCTGCTGCTCCGGCTTCAAAGCCAAATTAGGAAATGAAGTGCCGCGCATTAGCTTGTTTAGCTGGTTAAATACTGTAAATAAATGCATACAGGGCAATGAAAACTAATGAGTTTTCTTTAAGGCATTTTCTAAATAGCTGGCTTCATTTAAAAAAAAAAAAAAAAAAAAAAGAAAAGAAAAAAGTTCCTGCTGTGAACTCATATCCTGAAGGATTTGTCATTTTGCTGCAACAAAAATTGATCCTGGCTGAAATCCGAACTCTGGATTTCAGTTGGAGAACAGGATTTTGCAAGTTATGGAGGAATCGTGGCAAGAACTGTTGCAAATTTCATGGTACTTTTACCAACAATAGTTCTGAGAGATGTTGCATTTAACAAAGCCATTTTTTTGCAAGGGATTAATTCAGACCGTGGTTACACGTCAAGCTATTCTTCTCAATGCTCGCCAGGAAAACATTATATTGGTAAGAAGCATTTGCATAGGATATTTCTTTGTGCTGCTAAATCCCTGCAGTGCCATAATGCTAAACCTTGGGGTTTTTCTTTTCCCTGACAGAATGCAGTAGCATGAAAAAAGTGGGAAAAAAAAATCTGCCTTTGTATAACAAGATAAAGAGATTTGCTTGACAGAATTCACTCAGCACTGATTGAATAAAATGTGTTTTTCAAGTGATCTCTCAGGCCTGCCCTCAGTGCATTCAAGCAGAGCTGGGGAACAGCATTGCAGCGGGTCTGCGATCCAGCCAACCGCAATGAATCTTCATCTCGAACATCTGAATAAAAAACTGGTTTTTTTCCCCCTTTTCTTTCATAAATATTACATTGATGCAGAAATGCCTTTGACTGACCTTAAGGCATTCTCCTAAAATCAAGGCACTTTTTAGCATCGGGAGAATTGAACCTCTACCAATCCTTCTTAATTAACTGCAAATAGCCTCAGCAGTATCACCTGCTTGGCAAAGAGATGTTGACCTTAAACCTGAGCTTGCTGAGCTGGCTGTTTTACCTGGCGCTTGGAGAGGAAGCTGGTTTATAAATTCTGCTGTGCTACTTAAAAAGAAAATCATTGAACTGATCCCTAAAATGCAGCCAAAGTATCAAGAGCTGATAAAAATACATATTTAGGATGTAAGAGCTGTCCTGACTGGGAGGCAGTTTGATGCCGGTTTAGGACGGAACCCAGAATGTTGTGAAAAAGCTCGATTTTTTTTTGCTTTCAGCAGCAAATGGAGGAGGACTGGAAGCTCCCAGCACTTTTCAGAGAGACCACCAATATCTTGCAGCTTCAAGATGAAGATGGTGACCAGCTCTGAGAAAAACACGAGAGGTTCAGACAGTCCTCATCCAAAAGGCCCATTTAAAAATAGACAAATTATGACTCTCTCAAAAAGAAATGTATGCATTGCATAAATCAAAGTTCTCACACCCACCATCAAAGTTTAATCACTTAATACGCTGGTTCTTTCAACATGCTCTGAAACTTTGTATACAATAATACAAACGATGGGGTTACGAAGCAATAGCAATTTATTCTGCTGTACAAACGGATGTTGCATTATAATCCCTAAAGCAACACAGAGGCTGTTTGCAGATGTTACTACAATTTGGCGTTTATTTTAATTGCTCTAGAGTGTAGCTCATGAGAAATACAGTCATGGGGTGACCTACACATTCGCCTACTAAGGGTGACTTAATTGCAGGGGAAAAAAGAAAAAGGTGTTTTGAAAGTTTTCGAGGTTTCATCAAAACATGAACCTCCTGCCGTTGTTTTAAAAGGATGCATGTGGGCTTCTGTCCAAGCATGAAAGCATGGTAGGGCAGGGGCTAATTTAATCAGCCAGGCTATGTGGCGCATGTATTTTTACAAGTCTTGCAAGAATAACATCAGTAAAGTAACTTGAGATATTTTGGTGTCTGACATTCGCTCAGCAAGTGCTAAGAAAATACGCTTACTGCACAGATTGCTGGTTTCTCAGAGTGGGAGTCAAGGTGCCTAATTAAAGTCTGCGCACTTTGCTTTGTCATTGACCAGGTTCCTGTTCCCTCCTTTTCCCTTTCCACTCCCCTTCTAAAAGCAGAGCCGATTTAGAAGTTGTCCCTCCTCAAAGAGCTGCCTGGAAGGAGTTGCTCCGGTGAACAGATTTCAAGCAAAAGGACAAAGTTAAACATGAGGCAAAGTATAAATAAAAATCAAGGCTCTTTTCCTCCTCCTCCTCTCTACTTGTGAGCGATGATCTCACCGCTCCGGGTGGATTACAAGGGTGGCTTGATCTCTTTCAGGGAAGCGCATTCTCTAACCTTGATACTGCTGCTATTTATACTCCCCTCTTCTCACCACAAAGAAAAGCAGCTCGAATAATGAATAATCTTTCCCGTGGTTTTTAACAGCAGCAGGGGGTGGGCTCTGTGCTGCCTCCCAGCAGCGGGGTCAAGCCCCTGCCCACTGGCTCTGGCCCTCTGTTAAAGCCAATGCTCTCGACCGCTGGCTGCTCACTTTTAGGCACCCGAGATGTGATTTTCCCCTGGCCTGCGCATGGCACCGCCGGGCACAGCGGAGCAGGGGGACAGGTGACAGCCTTGCGGTGCCACCACCGTTTCTGCTCACAGGGCACAGATGGAAATGGGTGCACGTGCTGAAAGGCAATAGGGTTTCTGAAGTTCAGAGGCAGAGCTGCAACTCCTCTCCCCCTTGTTTATCAGAAGAATAGGACACCTCATTTCATATAGCCCTTTCCACCCCCCCAGAGGCAGGAGCCATCCCGCATCCCCACTCATCTCCATGGGGATTGCCTGGGCAGAGCTGGGGGAGTTGGGGCACAGGCCCTGGTGGCTCAGGCACGGTGGGGCACATAGGGGACTGGAGATGACCTGATCCTCCTCAAGGCCAACCCCCATTTTCTCAGATGAAACCAAACATACTCACGCTCCGTTCCCCTTGAGACACCGCAAGAAACGGGGACAAACGTTATGAAACCAAGTTTATTAAAACTTTCTACAAGTCAGACTTTATCATCCAGGTTTCCACATACATATACATATTTACAAGTGGGACATAGTGTTTTTAGCTTTTCTGGCAGAGTTTTCCACCAATATATACAAACGTACTGTTTTTCATAGAAGGGTTAAACTGTATCACAGATACAAATGTCAAGCAATCATGAGAGGTTTAGTGCAACGGAGAGCTGTAGCGCCCTGCTCTTAATGCTCATGATTCTATCAAGTTAGTATTGCCAACGATAATTCACATTAAATTGCTCTTTGACGCCTCTTATTAGGACAAACAAAATACAACAGAAGGAGAAAACAAAACCCCAAACAGTAAGGTATGTACAAAGTACACAGTCCATGAGGTATACATGGTATTCTCGCAAGGGGTGGTGGGACTGCAGCTTGCCGGGGGGTTAACCCTTAAAATGACTTCGCTCGAGCTGTGCCGTGTCGGGGACACGCGTTACCCACCTGATGGCCACGTCGGAAGCCACGCTCTCGCCCAAGGCGAACGGACATCTCTTTGCATAAGCCACTGGACACAAGTGTGAAACGAAGCAGAAATTTTTGGCAGGACTAAGCTTTACTTACCCCCAACCCAGGAAGCTAATGATTTAGATATATTCATTATCCACGCACGTTGGACAGACTATGAATAATCATGCAAAAAAAAAAAAAAAAGAAATTAAGAGGGGGAAAAAAAATACGTAGCCAGAGGCAAACAACATACCTGAATAATCAACTAAGGGCATATGGAGATTTTACTCTTAAGACTAACTTTTTGGGGGTGGAAGGGGGGAAAGGAGAGGGGATGTGATGTTTTTAAGAGTTGAGCCTGTAGGAAAACACGACCGTGTTTACATGTACTGTACAAGATACCCCTTGTCGTTTTCCAAGAGAAGGCCCCCCAGCCGATAGTGTTACGGTTTGGTAAACGGATATGTTTTGGCACTCGGAGCTAACGAGACCTGCTACTTGACAAGCTCGCGGAGGGCATTAAGTTTATAGGCTACACCATGGTAACGCGAGGCTTAAGTCTATTTAAAATGCTTTCCCGGTCAGCGAATGGAATCGGAGGGGATCCGGCTGGGAGATCCACCGGCTTCTGCTTCGGGAAGAGCCACAGCAGTGATTTGTGTTATGGGTGGACCTAGGAGCTCCGTGGCTCTGAAAGCAAGGCCAGCTGGAGGAGCAGCAGCGAGCAGGCGGCTGGCCGTGGCGGGCGAAGACCTCCTTCCCTCATTAAAGTGTGCTTACAGTCAGAAAGCTACTTTGCAAGCCGGCCGGTGTGGCACGCCAAGTTGTCCCCTTTTGACCCATTTCTGTCAGGTTTCACTCAGTTAGAGGTGCGCCTTGTGCTCCCCACCTCCAAAGCATTGAGGCCCAGGGCTCTGCACCCCTGTAGCCACCTCAGGAAAGCAGAGGAGGCTGCCTTTCTGTCTCACACCTCATCAGCCCTAAGACTCTGGAGCCAAGATGTGGCCAGTTACACCAGTAGAGGATGTGGGAGGCAGGAGAAAAGCCAGGTGGCTCTCGCAAAGCTGCACGGGTCCTCCAGGGCCATTGGTACGGACCAACCAGCAGAGCAAGAGGATGAAGCTCTGAGTACGCTCGGGGAGCGGAGATCTACGGGTTGGCGTTTATTTCAAACAAGGTCACTTTTCTGACCATACTGGCACTTTAAGATGCTGTTGAGTTTGCAAACGTGGAAAAAATGAAACCCTACGAAGATGCCGGAGGTGAGAACTGACAAGGTTCTTGAGACTTCGGGGTTAGCAGAAGAAGGAACTAATATCGTCACTGTCTCCATGGTATTCTGGAACAATTTGATCGGAAGTTCCCGTCTCCTGGTCTGTATATCCAGGCTCCAAGACCGCCTCGAACCAAGGGTGAAGCAAGATCTCCGGAGCAGTGAGTCTTTCAGAGGGCTCCCGCCGCAGGAGGCTGCGAATGAGGCATCGGGCTTTGGGGGAGACGTGGTCAGGAATACAGAACTGTCCGCGCCGGATTTTGGAAAACAGAGTGCTAGGGTCCGAGTCGTGGAAGGGGTAGCGTCCCACCAGCAAGGTATAGAGCATCACTCCCAAACTCCACACGTCGGCCGATTTTCCAGAGTAAGTCCCCGTGGTGTTCAGGATCTCGGGGCTGACGTACGCCGGGCAGCCGTGCTTGTCTGAGAGCGCGTCGTCCTCGCCTTTGATGATGTGTGTGTCCTCCAGGCTCTCCAGCCGCAGCTGAGTCCTGGGGAGGGCGGGAGAGGAAGGCGGGGGTCAGAAACAGCGACACCCAGGCACAAGCGAGCACGGCGAGCCCCCCGCCACGGCAACCCCCACTCCCCTTCTCACGTCGGCATGAAGAGAAGGAGAGGAAACACTTTTTAATTTGCAGCAGAGAAGCTGCCTGGACCCCCGGACCCGAGTCATGGGCGCTCAGCGACACCTGCTTATTTGACGTG
Organism: Limnodromus scolopaceus; assembly: GCA_028565335.1. NCBI lineage: Eukaryota > Metazoa > Chordata > Aves > Charadriiformes > Scolopacidae > Limnodromus > Limnodromus scolopaceus. The sequence continues at coordinate 148,297,926 of JAOXNO010000013.1, read as the reverse complement.
CCGGGGATTTGGACAACACAGAGGGCTCTCGAGAACCACCCAGCAAGGCGCCTCCTCTCTACGCAGGTTGCACGGCAGCTGCAGGGGGTTAAGGGGGTACAGAGCATCGTGCACCCCGCTGCTTGGGGTCCGGGCTTTGGGCAAACAGCGTCCAGCTGCCCGATTTTGTGAACGGCACAGCCCAGCCCCCCCCCCCCCGCCCCGCGCCCGTGGGAATCACCGGCTCTCCCGAGTTTCCTGTCGGATTTTTTTAATCCTTATTCTTTTTGCCTCTCTGGAGGGTACCCCCGCGCCCGCCCCCCTCCCAAGCAGAGATGGGCTCACCCCGACAACCCGTTTTAGGAGGGGGGGGAAGGGGCGTTTGGCAGGGGCGAGGAGGGTGTCGGTGTGCGTTGGCTGCAGCCTGTCCTCGGCCTGACCTCCCCAAATACCCATTGGTTCTGCAAACGGAAAATATGACTCAACGCCAACCGTGGGGCCGGGATTGGCTGCGGGAGCCCTGAAACTGCACCTGTGCCGGGGGAGCCCGAGCCCGCCCGCCGTTGCTTAACCCTCTTCTTGCCACATGGGACGCACATGACACCGGCAATAGTGCAACGCGCTATTTCCAAACCCGCGGGACTGTGCGCAATGTCACATTTCAACAAATGTTTCATCTTCTCAGGGGCGGGAAAAGCTGCAATAGTTTCCTTCAAAGGAATTACTTTCTTTGCGTGTCAACATATGGCCGTGTCTGTTTGAGAGGGGCAGTGCTGGTTAATTCTCTTATCACGTTTATAAATGATATCCTGAAGAAGCGTTAGCCCAGAAAATGTGTTTCCTTCTGCTTCAGTAGTATCATCTCCAGTTTCATCAGATTAAAAACAACTCCATTACAGCTTTTACTTATGTTTTTTTAGCTTTCCATGGGATAAGCAGCTAGTCAGAGTCAGCTTTGCTGATTAAAAATGTATTTCTGGCTCTGCCACGTGTGGTGAGGCACTAGAAGAGCAGCAAGCACTCCAGGGAAATACTGAATTATTTCCCTAATCTAAATTTAACAACTAGATTCTGTATCTCCTCTCTATAAACCAAGGCTTTAGGCTAAGTTTTACTAAAGTGCTTTTCTTCAGTGCAGGATTCCCAAGGATTTAACCTTATCCCACCTTCCCTCCTGTGCGTGCCCACATCCAGGGGCACAGAAGGCACCGCCACCGGTAGTGGAGGAGGGATAAAAGTCTTGAAGGACACGGCCGGTCTTTCGTTAGCAGTGTAACCCTCGTCAGCAGGGGATTTCATTGAGGAGACCCTTCCTGAGTGCCACTGTTCAGCCACGGGGCAGCATTCCCGGGTGCCAGGAGGGACCAGAGCTCCATCTCCTCATACCTCCTGCTCCCCCAGCCGGGTCGGTCCCCTTCCCTGTCCCAGCGCCTCAGCCCCTCTCCCCTCCTTCCCTCTGCCTTTTATTCATTTCACTCTGGCTGAGTGGCACACATGACATCTTCTGGCGCTAACGAGCATCCGAACTATAGTCCCTTTGTCTACCAGCGGGTTTCACTGAACTTCTGCTGAATGAGAGGAAGCTCCCGGAAAGCTTCCTCCCTTTCATCGGGTGAGCTCTAACGAAGAGTAAGTGCGCACTGGTTAGATCCGTGACCTACTACACACCCGTGATGAGGACCTACTCGGATCGCTCGCAGGTGATGCCCGGCTGACACGGCTGTTTCCACTCCCTGGGACGCTTTTTTGCGTCCCTGGATGTGGCATTCCTCCCTCCCCACTCACCCCAGGGCTGGCTGGTGACAACCGCTTACCTTTCTTCATTAGAGAAGACAAATTTCCTGAGCTTGAGGTCACCAAGTACGATGGCCGACTGGTGGCAGTGAGCTACAGCCGAGACGATCTGCTTGAACAGCCGGGCAGCCTCCTCTTCCTTCAGCCTCTTGCAGCTCCTCACGTAGGAGTGCATGTCCCCAAAGTCCTTTTCAAAGAACACATAGGCCTTGGTGTCCCCGAGGATGACTTCGACGACCCCGGTGATGTTTCTGTGCGACGGCAGCTGAATGTAAGGCCGGATCTTGTCCTGGTAGTGTTTGAGGGGGAACACCTGTAAAGAGGAAATTAACCCAAAAAATTCATTCTCAAGGGCGTTGAAAGCGACCGCTCACGTAGCAACTCTCCCCAAACAATGACGAGGGAGCTGGAGGGGAGCCAGGGCTCGGTGGGAGCGCCGCTCGGAGCGGTGAGTGAGACCCTTCCTGTTGGTTTCGTAGTGAGAGGAAGGAGGACAAAATAAATAAATAAATAAAACAAACCCCCCTCCCCAAAGACTTTTGGGGACGGTACCCCCGAGTTACAGCCGGCTTCCAGCGCCCCGGCAAAACCCCCATGGGCCGGGCGTTTCGAAGCGGGAGGATGTTTTTTTTTGTTGTTTTTGCAAGGCTCTTCCCCGGGGTCGGGGCGCTGGGAAACACCCGAGAGGACACCCCCCCAAACGCACACACACAGACACACGCTAAAGGCTCTCCCTCCTTCTCTCCCTCCCCATCCGCACCCGCGGAGCTCCGCGCTCACCTTACAGCGCAGCTCCCTCCCGGAGCTGACGCTCAGCGCCCGGGACACCTGCTCCCGCTCGGCCAGCGGCAGCAGCAGGTAGTAGGCGATGAGGCTGGGACCCGCCGCTCCCCCGGCTCCGGCCGGAGATGCCGGGGGACAAGGCGAACCGGGAGCGCTGAGGCAATCGGGGGGTCCGCAGTCGGCCAGGCGGGGGGTTTTGGCGGCGGGGGGGGGCGCTTCTTCGGGGCCCCCGTCGTGGAGGAGAGGCTGGAGGCGCTTGGCCGGAGCGCTGCTGCTGCGGCAGCGGGCGGCCGGCAGGAGGGACGCGGGGCGGCTCATGGAGGGGAGCGGGCTCGGAGCTAGAGGCGGGCGGGGAGGCTTTGGGGCATCCCTTCTCCTTTCTTCTTCTTCTTCTTCTTCTTCTTCTTCTTCTCCTCCTCCTCCCCGCCGGCACCTTCTCCCGGGGAGGTGTCCACCATCTATCTGCTGCCTAAAGTAGTTGGAGGGTTTTAAAAAAAAAAAAAAAAAAAAAAAATAAAATTACCAAAAAAAAAAAAAAAAGAAGT
>JAOXNO010000013.1:148263186-148294597 GCA_028565335.1 Limnodromus scolopaceus | reverse complement strand
GGGACCCCCCACCCGTGGTCCTCCAGCAAGCTCATCTCCCGTCCAACTTAGCCTCCCGAGGATGGCAGGGCTTGTGGGGGGGGGGGGTTACCCTTGACTTTGGGGTTCACCCAGCCCAGGGGGTTGGCAAAACCCTCCAAGGGCAGGGAGCGAAAAAAAAGTTAGGCGCTTTTTCCATTTTCTTTCTTTCTTTTAATTTTTTTTTTTTTTAATGCTAAATTAATTATTTAATTTTTTTTAATGCTTTTCTTGCAAAGGCAGCCCTGGGAACGGCAGCCTGTGCCGCCGGGAAGCCGTGCCAGAAATTTCAGGTGCCGCTTTTCCAGACGGCATCATCGCCCGCTGCGCCCCGCAACACCACCACGCGAAGCCAGGCTGATCGTGGAGAGAAAGCGAGCCCAGCTCCGCTCCCAGGAGTTTCCCCCTTTACACCTTACCCCCAGCTTCTCCCCAGACCCAATTCTTGCTTTTCGCTAATTAACCACCGTTCAGCCCAAGGTTTGCATTACCACGCTGTTGTGTTTTTACCACCGTTCATCCACCTTCAGGGGCTTAAGGCGCACCATCAGAAATACTTTGCACCGAGTGTTTTCCACGTTAAAACTCCCGGCTCCCCGAAAAGGAACAGCACGGAGAGCGAGCAGTGGCCAAAGTGACCCGTGAGGAGCAGGGAGTCGAGCTCAGCAGTCACCGTCAGGCACAGAAAGTGTGGGCTTAAACGAATAGTAAATAGATTTGCAGCCAGGACTGTTAGTAAACGAAAGGCTGATGAGAGAAAACCAGACAACAAATCATCCCCGGGAAAAGCGCAGACAGCTGTAGTTTTGACAAGAGTGCTTCAGAAGGAAACTCTCCAGCTTTGCTGTTTACATATATGCAAATTTTCTGTAATTCAGTGCTGAGCCTTCCCTAATAACACGGGGAGCCTGCCTTTTGTTATTCCGTAGGATCGGTTCCCATCCCATTTCGGTTTCCCCAGCCCTGGTCCGTTTAAGCAGCAGCGAGGGCCGGGGCCGGGCCCCCCCGGCTGCGCAGGCCGTGATGCCGGGCGTGCAGGTATTCGCCCGGATTCCGGACAGATAACTGCACGGCAAACCCCAGCACGCCTTCAGCTACTCCTGGTGTATTTTAAGAAACACATGAAACTCTTGTGCGGGATGACTCACAGCATAGCAGTCCCATTAATGCATTTAAACATAAAATGCATATGCCATAAAGGGATATCCCAGGGCCTGCATTTTCCTTTTCCTTTTCTTTTTTTTTTTTTCTTCTTTTTTCCCAGAAACACGGTTCCCTTCATGCCAGCAGATTGTTTCTGAGCGATTCACCACAACTCTGAAGGCACACTATGTTATTTCGTTCCTCTCATAGGTAAAACATGAGGGAGAAACCATCAGACCTTGGTTTTATTTTTCCCTTCCTGGAAGTTTGATGACTGGAATGCTACTGCCGGGTGAACGTGGATGGATTCTGCACGTGTGGGCTGCTTCCTACCTCTGTGATAGCGCGGGGTGGGGGAGGGTGTCAGTGATTTTGGGGACAGGAGAGCGGTGTAGACACATCATGAAATCAGTAATGGACCCACATAAATGTACTCATAGGCGTTGCTGGTGTATAATGGCTGTATATTGGTGTATAATGGCATCCCCTGTAGCTCTCCCAGGCTGAGAGAGTGCACCTGGGGTAAGCACGGCCCTTTGGTCCTCACCCTCCCAAAGACCCCCCCTCTCCCACCTCACTGTCCCCGCTGAGGAGAAGGGCCCTACTGAAGGTCCTTTTGCACACGCTGTGGGAAGCCATATCCTTCACCTTCCCGCCCTCCCACCCCATTAAAGCCTCTTCAAGTCCACGGCTGGTCACCTCATGCTGGCCCCATGCCACCAGGACCAGCTTGGTTACTGTCAGCCCGATGGGGGATGGCACCCACTGGTCCCTAAGAAGGGACCCTAAAAAGCCCCCTCTTGTCATCCTGTCCCCCCCAAAAAAGACTATCTGGGGTGTAAGAGGAGAGCAGAGCAGAGAGGTACACGCAGCATTGCACCCCACAAGCTCCAGGGGTCTGGGCAGCCTCTTCTCACAGGGATTCCCCAGATTTCACGCTCTGTGGGGGTGTCCCTGGAGCACAGAAACCAGGTATGCAGTCCCCGAAGACCAGGAAAAAGGTAACCCCAGGGCTATTCACCCCAGAAGTGCTGGTGGGTGCCCCCCTCTCCCCGCTGACTGTATAGACCAAACTTCAGTTGTCCACATGTGGCTGAGATGAGATGAACCCAAGCTTAAATCTCCCAGGTGTCAGATCTTTGCAAAATGGGGGCAGTTCTTCACAGCAGGAAACCTTCATTGCTTCTTTAAAAATGCCTGGCATGCTTTCAGGTACTTGAAGCATTCATGTCATGAATAAACATATAGTAGCAATTATTAACCAAATTAATAAAGCTCACTACCTTAGTCTTACGGTTTGGGTATGGATCATAAAAAAAAGTCCACATCCAGACTCCATCCCCACCAGATTCATTCCAACATGCAGAGCAGAGAAGTGATTCTGTTTTCTGTTTTTTTCTAAATTTGGCTGATCCCCAAAAAGCAAAGAGAAAAGAAAAAAAAAAAAGGATGGTGTCTGATGCACAGCATGGTGCTTCTCAGAGGGTTAAAACTTGTCCTCCTTACCCATCTTCACCAGGGCTTGCATGCAAGCCTGGTTTGGTTACGAAGCAGTGTAGAACACAGGAGGAATTGAAGGAAGAGGTTTGTGAAGAACAGAAGAAGTGTTGCAGCATTTCAGTACTGGAAGATTTTTGCAGAATATGGGCCTACCACACTTGCCATAGCGGTCTCTTCTTCATTGTAGGTCACACCACAGGCTTTTAAGCATCCAGACATACCTCCTGCATTAGTCTCCTGAAATCAAAAGACATTGGGGGTCTTCCTTCTTTTCCCTGCAAAAGCCTTCATCGTTTCATCTCCCTCCTCCCACAAAAAGGTTTTTTTGGGGGCTACCTGCTTAGCATTCAAAATGTAAATACTGGTGTGGCGATTCCCATCTGTGCCCAAGGAGAATTTGAGTCTGAGCAGCATAACAGCCCTTCCACATGCACCAAGGCAGTATTACACATCCCCGATGGAGAAATACTTGTGAAGCACAGATGAGTGCACAATTACATTTATAGACTTAACTTTGGGGTAAAACATTGACTCTGTGGTTGAGTCTTGCTACCCAAGTGTCAGAAAAACGAACAGCTGTGAGCCAGCAGCCCCCAAGGAACCAAACACCCAGCCTTGGATATTCCAACTGGAGCCTGGGACCAGTGAGGTGGGGCAGGGACGGCCTTTGGGAGTACAGATCAGTGGTCTCTGTGCTTGGCAAAGGACAACAGTGGGCAACAGGCACCTTCCAAATGGTAAGGAAGTCTGAGGAGCTCCCAGCCAAAGGATACTGTAAAACCATTACAAAAAGTAGATCCTGCATTGGAAAAAGGCGGTCAAGGCAAGCAGGACCACTCATTGTCTCCTCTCCTTGGAGTCCCAGCTGGGGCTGGAGCAGAGGCAAGATCCTCTGGGATGCTTACCACAGAGTTGGCACGTCCCAGCAGAGAGAAGCCCAGCACAGATTTGCCAGAGCTGTGGCAAGCTGAATGCTGCTCTTCATGTATTTTTTTTCACCTTTTTTAAAGCAGACAAGCAGCACTATTGCATCTGCTAGATGAAAGTTTCAGAATCCAGAGTTTCTGGTGGTCAGGCATCGACATTCCCTTTTCCTGGTGTGTTTTTTTTATTTAAGGAGACGTTTGTTGCGTGCTGTTCAAGCACCTTGCTGTCTCGCCCTCAGCCAGTGCCTACACCTCACCTGATGGGCTGCTGTTCCTTAGATGCTCACAAAATTATCTCCGCTGCTCCAGTTCTCTGACCCTTTATCTCTGTAACTAGAACAGCCGGAGGCAATGAGAATTGTGTAACCATCTCCCCACTTCCCAAGTGCTTGGGACAGGTCTGGTAACTTGGATAATATGTCTCATGGGATGCACAGAGTAAATCTCTATTAGATTAGGCCACTTATAAATAAACTGGCTGCTTTCTACGGGAAGAAATTTAAAAGGCATAATTTTAGTTATGGGATGAGAGAGGTGTGACACACAAATACTTGGGCTAATATTAAACTATCAGGAAAATGATGAACAATAAGTATCTTTATTTTACAAGTTATATCTCAAGCCATGTAATGAAACTTAAACTTCTGCTAGACTGAAAGCCAGCAATTTAAAACCAGCAGGTTGTCCATAATCTACTCCTGTAAAGAGTCACCCTGCACAGTCAGGCCTCAAAGAGCAGTTGTGTGGCCAGGTGATAAAGAACTTGAAAGTAATGTTTTTTGATAGCAGGAATGGCATCTGTGATAAACCCACAACCATCCTTAGACACTGTGGAACTCGGCGGCTGATTCACTGTTAAGATACAAAACACATGACGAGCACAGAGCGACATCAAAAGAAGCGCAATGTAATGGTGTTCAGATGTCTCCCCTCAAGCGCGCGGAGAAGCTGCTCTGAGGATTTCTGTTGCTGGGAACTCTAAATAATTCTCTTCTGATAAGCCAGACATTATCAAACCCAAGGAGTCTCATGAGGAGCACCTCCTGACTTTGTTCCTCTGTGGACTGAAGAACATGAAGGCTTCTTCTGTTGCTTGAAGGATGTGTGAAGGCTCAGGTTTTAAACCTCAAATCCTGTTTCAACTTCAGAAGTCGATTGCACAAGCGGAGAGTGAATGAGTGTCTCTCCATTTCCCTTGCGGTCAGAGAAGATCCTATTCATACCGAGTTTACAAGCAAACACTTCCTTTGGTAAGCTTCCCGTGCAGTTCAATTCACGTGTGTGCTCTCAAGCTCAGGCTTCAGGTCTGGACTAATATCAGAACAAGGTGGTGAGGCAGGCCCTCTCCTCAGCCCACCACAGCATTGTCTGCAGCATTTTGACACGAGGAAACCCACTGTCAACAAATGTAGATGTTTTCTCAGCCCTGTTCAGTCGCTGAGATTACTCGTGCATCCAGAGGCTAAGCACATACATGGATATCTACCATTCGATGTACGCGCATCCCAGAATTTTACTTGCTTAACAATCGATCTAATGTTTGTACTTCTTATAGTTTCTGGCTGACAGCCTAGAATCTGCTGGCACCTACATACAGGATTCTTCTCTGAGCATTGCTGTGACCACGGCGAGTGTTTGAAATCATAGTATGTATTAGCAACAAGTACATGACCAGAAAATAAATCATTATCTATGGAAGAATTGGAATTTGCAGTCAGGACTAGCCTGTACTTGTGGTGAGGAGCCATCAGCTTAAGGCTTTGGCTCTAGCAAGAGAAAGGAAGACCTGTCCTTGGGATATTCTACCGTTTTTCCACCCCAGCAAGCCCCTTTCCTAGATGCATCTTCTTCACTATACAACACAGCACTATCCATTATGGAAATGTCAGTTAATGGGCCACACAGCACTTCAGGATCCATTCACGGAGATTTTTTAGGGAAGGTGGAGACTAACATTCACTTGAAACTGCAGTGGAAATTATCAAGTTATACAGTGCACTCTAGGCTGGTTTTGGCCACCATACTACAGCTATTCTTGAGAAAAACGTCAGGAGGTACTTGTGACCACAGGTAGGTAAGACCTTTGTCATCAGCCACTCATGAGGAAACATGAGTGTGTCCAAGAGGACATTGTCTAAAATAAGGCAGTGTGTTGGCCTTGGCTGTTGAGTCATCGGTATCACTTCCTGCAGCCCCTGCTTTTGCTCCGGGTATTTCTCAAGGGAGCATTGACTTTGCCTCGTCTTTCTGATTCTCCTAGAATGATTAAGATCACAGCTCAGGAGCAGTAATGATGAATACGTCCTTGATTCAGAGGAATGTGTGCTCCTTTTAGCACAAGTGTGCTAAATCTTCCATGAGATGCCTGCCTGATTAGTTTTTATCTTTACACGTCACGGCTCCACGGATTTGAAAACTTCAGTCTTTAGTTGTAAAGCAGAGAATTCTGCTTCACGGGGGGAATCTGTTCACGTGAGAGCTGGGTTAATGGCTCCTGCCTCGGGGTACCGCTGAAAGCTGCTGCACAGACATCTCTCTTGCCTTTTATTTATTTTAATGTTTGATTAGAAGTTTCTTTAATCACTCAAAATACTATGTGGAACTTCTGCTCTCCGGCAGAGACAGATTCCCACCAGGTTTCAATGACACACCCTTATCAGCTGCATCGAGGTTTGCTGCATTTGTACAAAAGCAGCCCTTACGGAAAGAAAAAAAATAATCTAGTTCACCTCTGAGTTTCTTTCCTTAAATATTGTTGCAATATTTCTGACGTCAAACAATGAGACACAAATTACCCTGTGAACTGTTAACATATGCCTGTTGCCTGTTTACATACGATATCTTATAACCAAAACAGATTAAGCTTTGAAGGTTTAACTGCTGTTGAGTTTCCCCTTCTGTGAATCATACAGATCAGCTTATTCATCACAGACACTTATTTTTATTCTTTAACTCTTTAAAGCTACTTCTGTCCAGAAGGGACTTTATGGGGGACATGGGAACAGGGAGGTCACACTGCATAGCAAACCCCAAATTTGCAAACAAAAAAGCAAATTGCTGCCAGTAACTGCAGCCATCCCAATGGATCAGTAGCGGGTTATAACTTCCACCAGGCCCCTCGACAGGCACAGAAGCCTTCCCCCAACGCCAGGGCTGGTCTGTCCTTCCACCTGGTAAAGTGCCAGATGCCATTCACACTGACGGCCAAGCCGGTAATATTTCAATTTCAGAAGGAAAATTACTTGTAAGAACCAACAAGAGAGAACCAGCCATGAAAAATCAACAGGATGGCTCGAATTCCAAGTTCAGAGGCAAAAAAAATATGCAATCAGCATATTAGGATTCCTTGGATGTTACAGTTTAAATTCAGAAATGCCAAACATTTTGAGGACAACTTCATTGATTTCAGTAAATACAGGCAGTTTTCTCTAACAGCTGAATCTATGCGGTGCATCACTGATTTTGATGGGACTCAAGTGCTCTTGTCAGCAATCCCAACCTAAGTGCATAAGCATCTGTCTTTTTCTGGATTATTTCTGTGGCCGTACTTGAGAAGAGGTACCTTTGATGAGAAAAGAAAGAAACCTACCTCTATTTAAATACAAATGCCTCTTCACCTCCTCTGTGACTGTTACCAAAGCTAAGCAGGTAAGTGCTGCCAAAAATCAGTCCGTTTCCTTCAGCTGAAGATGGAGAAGGATTTCAGAGTCAAGGCTGCACCTGCGCTTGTGCTCAGGCTCTCTGAGTCACCGGTGCTGCCTGGCTGGGCCAGCAAAGGAGGGAAGGAAGATCGTGTATTTTGAGGCAGGAAGGTGAACATTCAAAAAAGTACCTTTCCACCTACCGTAGCAATAAGTGAGTGCTTGACTGTTTGTTCTCTTCTCCTTTAAAAGCGTTGCTCCAGCTTTGTTTGTTTTTTCCTCCCAGCTGCACCACCTGAAGCAGGCAATTCACGTTATTGCCTGTGGATTAGCTCACACAGAGACACACCGGGTGCAGCTGCCACCGGGGCCACCAGCGCTGCCAGGGCTCAGGCCTCCCTCTGTAACGCGGGACAACAAAGGTGTAACCAAGACAGCAATCTCCCGGCGAGTTGAGCATTACTCACTGGGACACGGGGGTAACGACCGCATCAGGAACTGCAGCTATCGAAGGGTACACGGGTACAAACACCGCACGTAGCAACCCGAACCTGCTGCCACCAGTTCGTCGGTACGAATTATTGAGGGTATAATTTAGTTTTTATAACGCTACGTGTTACTGGAAGGTACGCTCAAGCATCAACTCATCCTACATGATCTGAGTTGGAGGTGCGACACCGCGGCCACGCAAAAGGTCTGTACCTCTTCCCACCTGAAAACTGGGGAGAGTGATTGCCACCGGGGATCGAATTAGATCCACGAGGACAAAGTTAACGCACCTCCGTCAGAAACGGCAGAGATTGTTTAACTAATGCACGTTTCTGAGCGCTCTGCTTATAAATGGTGCTGGGGTACATTTAACCACAAATTTGAAGACGAAACAAAAAGCTATGAACAGTTTAGGACATTCCCTCCCCTCTCCTCTTTTTTTTTTTTTTTTTTTGAGAAATCCTATAGTTAACATCCTTTCTTGTGTTATTTAACTGAAAATCAGTGACCTATCTAAAAAACCACAGGTTTGAGACCTGAGGTGTCTCAAAAGGTACCTGATTTTTACACATATCAATACAAACCAGTACATACTGCTCAACCGCCCCCAGTCTCTTTCAGCTATTCCAGCTGGGCTTCCGCAGACAGAAGCACTCATGACCAGTGCTCAGTTTTGAAAAGATGGACCTTTGGGGTTAGACCACATTATGAAAATTACCCGGCTAATTCCCACAAAGTGTTTTGAACACAAAAGCTCAGTGCAAATAATAAGGGTTCGGTTTCCTTTTTCAGCTATGAAATCAGCTTGCAGATTAGTATTCTTCAATTACAAAATAACAGTTTCAGTTTGAAGTGGTTTGCACTCTTAAATGCAATTGGGGTTAATAATGGTCTGCAAAAGGAAAGCTGTCAGCGAACAGCAACCCAGAGTGAAAAGCTTAGCATTTGGGTACCTTAGCTACATTTTACTCTAAATGTCAGATTGTAAATTCAGAAAAACGACCTTGGAAAATACCATCCAACCCGCTAAGGATCCCAAAGCTCAAAGAAACCTGTATTTTCTGTTTCATATATGCCAAGAGATAATTGCCATCCGACCACCAATGCAGCTCCTTTTACCTATGGCTATTTCTAACTCGCATACGTAGTGCCTCATCTGTTAGATGTGTTCACATCAATTTAGGTAATAAATACAGAGTGTCACAAAGTGTAAGCTCTTTTTTGGAGCTGTGCCCAAATGCAAAGATATCTGAAGCTCATATAAAATGAGATGAACTGCTTTTCAGCTCAAGGCATGGGGTTAAAATGTATTTGTATTATCTACAAACTAGTTATTGGAAAAAAATTGTAAATAATTGTAGTCTCCTAACCTACAGTATTAAGGTAAAGCCTTCTGGGACTTCCTAATGCAAAAAGCCTGAAATAAAAGCTTCTGAATCTCAAAAGAAAAGCCTAAGTTAGGGCAGAGTGTTCAATAATTGTAAGAACGAGGCCAAGATCCTCAAAGGTGAGTGGTAATTGTGTGTGTCCACACACAAGGCACAGACGTGCAGCCCCCTCCTGAAAATTAAGCTCTATTTAAGTTTCTTGAGGTTTGTATTAAAACAGGGACATGCTCCCAAGCAGGGTACACGACCTGGGTAAATCCTTGGCCAAAGTGCCCGACTCTGAGTATTCCCAGCAGTTACTGAGACAGCAACAGCACGACCTGCGATACTGAGCAAAGCGCTCACTACTACACGCCGGCAGAATCTGCATCTCTAATACGCGGAAAAAATCAGCACACTGACAAGGAAAGTTAAATGCTGCAAAACGTTTTATTTATCAAACGCAAGCTTTTAGAATTTCAGGAAGGTTAAAAAAACAAGTTAAACTGGAATTCCCCATAATCGCCAGTTTAAAAAATGCTTTCAGTTACAGCTGAGACCTTCAACTTTGCCTATAAATGAAACACTTTAAATAACAATCAGTTACACAACCTACTCACAATCAGCAGCTTATCTCCCAAGACCTCTAACAACAAATTTTCTCTGTGGCAGCATCGTATCCAGCTGACTTCTCCAGTGTTGACCAGCTTTGTTTATTCTGACTGTCAATCGCTCTTTTAAGTGCTTCATCTGGCACAAGATCTGATTCTTTTACATCAGCATGGCTACAGCCAATTTTAGGGCATCTGTTAAAAAGAAAAGAGAGACTCCATTAAATCGGCAGAATTGCATTTGTCAGATATAGGCTTTTACATAACATCTGCTGGTTTATTGTATTTATCTGGGATTCTCTCTCTCTGTCAGTTCCTCATTACTTCCCTTCCTCTTCACCAGCTCTCTGTGGGGAAAAATAAATCCATTTATCTAAACTAGTGGGAATCAACAGCTGAAGGAAGGAAGGAAGGAACACAAGGAGAGACGGAGCCTCTCACCTGTGGATCACCCTCTTGCTTCACACACCCGAGCCGCCTGCAGCAGTAATGATGCCAGCATCGCATGGACACCTTCTGCTGTTGCTTTCTCTCCGCAGCCCTCCCCAAACTGCAGATAACTACCCCTTATTAATCTGCAATGGAGAAGTATCATCTTCACTGATATATAAATAAGGAAATTAATTTCAAGGGAAATGGAGAAAAGAGAATGAGATTCGCAAAGGCTGACAGGTGAATCAGTGAACTACCTAGTTGGTGTTAAAATTTACCTGGCCTTTTATGAACCGAGAAATCACAGAAAGTAGAGATGGGGTCAAATTAACAGCCTCTAAATGATAACCAAATAGAAAATGTCTCACAACTACTTGAAACAGCCAGATAAAGATAGGAGAGTGAAAGATACTCAGGGACCAAAAGTCATTTTCCTCTGGCAGCGGCCCCGACACGCACAGGTGGTACCTCTAGTTACAAATAACCCTTTTACTGAATTTTTCCTCTATTAGGAGTAACTTTTGTCTGAGACACTGAACTTATTTGCACCCAGTACTCATAGCTTTTACTCCAGATTTGTCCACGGCTTACTGTGTTTGTCATGGCTAAGTCACTTAATTGCTCTGTGCCTCAGTTTTCCCATTTATCACCTTATTAGAGTAGTAGCTTGCCAGATTAATGAATAACAAGTGGTCAGAAAGCTTCCCATGTTTCCTGTAAGCATAAAGCATTAGTAGGTCCTTCCAGGCAGTGGAAAACAGTGAGCAAACCAAGACACGTAAGAGTTGCCTAAAGGAGAGTACAGTGAGTCTATGGGCACAAAACCAGTGGCTGTGCGTGTGTCAGCCACTGCCCAGTGCACCAACGGGACCCCCTGGCCTCAAACTGGAAAGTGCCTGTGAGGACCAGCCACTTCAGTAACACCAGAGTGAGCCACAGCTTTGGTTTCAGAGGCAGGATGGAGAGGAGGCCCCTAATAACCACAGCTCTGCTCTCTCACGATACCTGCTTCCACCCAAATATTGCCGGCAGGAGCGCGGTCAACTAGGAGCACCACCAGAACGGGGTACCCAAATGGAGAACTTGTTGCATCAACTGGCCTGTCTTTCCACCACAGCAGTCTATGGTTTTACAAAACTGCCTGCATTTTCATGAGAAAGGTTGAAATGACAGCAGGTCAGTGAGACTGGGCAGAGAAAACCAAGCAGCTTTTCTTAACTCAGGGAGAAGCTGAGTTATTGCTGTGCTTCTGCCTTTCTCACGTGCTGGAATAGCTGCTGTGAAAACAGTGAGGTAGCAAGCTAATAGCTCAAAATTAGGAACTGCCAGGATTCAGACTGCACAAACAACTTCAGTTTGGGCATAAGGTGGCTTTTAAAGCTAAATGTTGTACAGCTTGCATTAATTCTTTTACTCTATATTTTGTCTGTCTTTAATTTCTTAAAAGGTAAAATAAAAATTCAATCATGTGCCCCTATTAGGTTTTCAGCAGTGCTGAAGCTTTTGATTCACCACAACAGCCCTTACTACCATGACATTTTCCTGATGGATTCAACAACACAGAGAATTATTTAGATATGAACACCCTAAATTCAGTTCTGTATTGCAGAAGGTATTTTTGCTGTGGTTTGGGGCTGTTGAGCACATGCTTCCTAGCCTGTCCCTGTCCTCAAGAAGGACCACTTTCTTCTCGCCAACTTGTGAGCTAGTTCCCAACTGCTGTTCATTTTTCCAGCCAAGTTTCTGTCCCTCCATGTTGCTGGTTTTGTTATTATTCCCCGTATATTGCACCCACTCCACTTTTTCTCCCTAGACCCCACAGCACAGGCAAGGTACTTCTGTCTCATTCTTCATGCTGTTTTGACACTAAGGCAGTGGTTGGACTTCTCAGCTGATGCTTAATTTCCCAGTGCTGCTTTCCCATAGCCAGGGAGGAGCATGAAATAAAAAAGTCCCACTCCACCTTTGTGTCCCCACGGTGAAGTATGAAGAGTTTAACAGAAATGCAGGAGCAATGGAGGGAGGAAGTAAGCTGTCTGTGGCATTATCTTTGGGAAAACCAGGTCGCTGGTCTCTTACAGACCTTCCTGACCATGGGCAAACTGCACATTTATTAAAAAAATCCACAACTGGTAAGTTTCCATGAAGTCATTGACCCCAAAGCATGAGGCTGCAGCAGATATGGTTTAGGGGAGAACTTTGTAGAGTAGAGTTGATGGTTGAACTCAATGATTCCAAGGGTCTTTTCCAACCTAAATGATTCTACGATTCTATGATTCTATGAAATTAATGATGAAATGATATGTCCTCTAAACTTGCTCTAAAATGTTTGAGCTTTTGGGGTTTTTTTTTTATTCCATGTTTAAAAATTCAACTGTTACATCTTTTCCTGTGTGAGAAGTGGCAGGCTGCTTTGATGATATACAGTAATAATTCTTTAATTGCATCATAGTAGGAACTGCATAATCCTACCTGATCATTCTTAAGCCCTGTACTACCTAAAAAGTTGTGGTTTAATGTCTCACTTTAACTCTCATTTATGTGTTTTAATATTTCTCAGCTGTACTGGAATATAACTGCAAAAAAGGGTGCACAGAGGAGATGTTTATTTTTTTTCATTAACTTCAGGGCTTGCTAAATAAGGAACAAAACAAGCAACTAAATTTTAGGAAGCTGAAGTTTCTCTTTGTTGATCATGGCTATACAAAATCTCTTTGCTTCTGTGGTGCAGGTACCACGAGTAGCTGTGACTTCCTGAATATTTCCTTACACATTGTTTTCATTAAAAAGAAAAGCTCCTTCATGTGTCCAGTACTAACGAGGAGACTGTGACTTGGGCAGACACTGAAGTATTACTTCCTGCAGCCTTGCCAATCCAAATACATTTCCTAGAACAAGTGGAGTAAAATTCCACTTACACAGCAAAGCAAATAGCTTTTCCACACATTCTCGTTAACTTACCGGACTTTTTTCTTCTGCTGCTTTCGAGCCTGGATAATTTCTATAATGGCATCCTCTTCATAAGTATGTCCACAGACTTTGTTTCGAACTGGCCTCTTCATTTCCACCTGTAATCAATAAAGTTTGATTTAAAGGAACTGATAATGCCCATGAAAATGCTTCGTATGAGATTTTATGTAAAAGAGCAGGAAGTGTGTTTGCCGTTCATACATGACATTCCACTTAAATTACGGGGTCAGGTCCTGCATGGTAAACTGCATTCCTACTTACGTGGGGTTTTTTCCAAGCAATATTTCTCTTCTCTGATAATGCTTGTAATTTATACTGCCTGATTTTTAACAACTATTGCAGATTTGTAATAAACAATCCAATGAAGAATATGAAATAACTATTTCCCAATCGATTACAGCAGCGGTGATAGCATACCTGTGTAATGGGACAAATAAAGTTCATCTGACTCTGAGTCACAGCTATATCTTCATCGATTTGTTCAATGGCCTCATTATCATTATCTGATTGATGACAAACTATAATAGGAAACAAGAAATTTTTCATGTAATATTTAATATAGATAGCAAATACTTAAAACAAACAAATAAAATCCAACATTTGCCGAGCGTTATCTCACAGTGGTATCTAAGATGCCATAACATATTTCTGTACCACTTCCTGAACAAGATACTGCAAAAAAATACTGTACTACAGTCTGTGTTAGAAAATGTGGGTTTTTAAATGGTAACCACTTTTTGTGTGTGGCTATTTATAGCCAATGCTAGAAGGGAGGGCTGGGAGGTAAAGCAAGCTGGCCTGAATAAATGCAAAGCCTTTGGTGTTCTCTGATCAAGTTCACCAAAAACCAGTAACGTGCAGATGAGTCCCCAAAATCTAACACAGGATGAGGTGGAGCTTTGCAGATTTGGCAGCCCTATCCGCAAGATCAGTTTGTGTTTGAATGTCATAAACGGGCTTGTTATATAGCCTGTAAACACAGTATATACTTTGAAAGGAATTTGTACTATTTATCATCTTGCGTAATTTGTAAAGTGATGCCGTTGTATTTTAACAAGACTGTAATTAGTGAAAAACAAAAGCCAAGAAAGTGTCTTTTGAGATGGACAATAGAAACGTTATTGAAGTAACCTTAAGGAGGAGGGACAGAATGAAATACTGAAATCTCCCAGAAAACACCCAACGGCCCAATGTCAGGGGAGGAGGAGCAGACAAACAAGAAGAAATCCACCTTGAGCTGGAGAAGATGCAGGTCCCCATCTTTACAAGGCGTAAGCAACTCTGCTTACCCAGGGGCACGCCAGCCCAGGGTTCCATGCAGAAACTAATTAGCCAGAGTCAAAACCTGAGATACAGGAGCAGCTAAGGAGAAGATATATTGCTAAGTATAACCTTAATAAATGTATACATGTTATTTTATCTTTACCTAACTTTGCTCTGTTATTGTAAATCTAGGCTTTTAGCTGAATGCATTTGTTTATCTTTAAGACTTATCCGGTAATCACAACAAACTTAATGCCTGCCATAACTTTCCATTCCTTTGGGGTAGTTCTGCAATGTTTTTGCAGCAGTGCCCTGGGGCGCAGTCCTCAAGGTGTCCCAAGCTGAACAGAACATTTTTCTCTCTAGCTCCACAAGGCAGCTTGCAAGGTAGCAACAGGGGGTTCAGAGAGGATGAAATGCTTCAGTGGCCTGTGTGGGCTTTGAACCAAGGAGCAGTGAGAAACACAAGTGAACACGGAGGGTTTAGAGCTACTTCATGATTTGCTTTCTACAAAGTCTCAGCGGTGGTTCCCTTTGCTCCTATTGCTCACCATCAGCCAATCTTTGCATCTTTGCATCCGTGCTAGTCAGCCTTCCACATCTGTTAAGGACCAGCATTTCCTAACTCAGGGTCAGTCCAGCATGCTTGTATCATGCCATCACCTTCCGGGTGGTAAAAGCAGACACGGCTCTCGGAGCAATCACAGCCTTGGCTGAGCTCGCTGCCACGGGAGCCGGCACAGCTCTGGTGGAGCTACTCTTGGCATCGGTACTGCAGCCACCGCTCCGCCGCAGCACCTCTCAGCACGCCAGTTTTATATCCGTATTTTTCCTTCCTCCTTAACAGAGCTCACCCTTCTCTACAATCCAATATACCAAGAGTTTTCCAAGCACTCAGGAATGTGTCTGACCCAGGTTCTCCTGCAAATACTTAGGCAATACTCAGGGTATCAAAACATCAAGGGTATTTCTGTTTCTATTACTAAGACCCCACTTGGTCAATAGGGTGCAGATGCAAGGGGAAAAGGAGCTCAAATGCCCCATGTCAACAATCATTTTAAGGCTTTCATCTCCAAGAACATTAACATATCTTTATGACATACTGACCCCCTAACAAAGGTAAGCACTTGCAAATCAGAAGGAAAAAGTGGGCACAATTTAACTGTAAATAAACTGCAATGGTACAGAGATCGGAAAAAGACTTGCATCAGCTACCAGTCTTCAGAAAAGAAAACTTGTCACATATTATTTTTCTGTTGCTCAGATATAAGGTTTATTCTATTACAAACACATAGTATTTTGAAGAAAAAACATCTTTGGGGTGAAAAAAGTGGTTTTTTTAAATGAAGCTTTTGAAATACAAATCAATGAGTGAAATCCCACTGAGACAGCAAGCAATATTGCAAACCATATTGCAAATATTGGTAGGTGCCAGCTGCTGCATGGGCTGCTTTATTTAAATACCACACTAATTTTTTTCCTATGTGTAATGCCAACAAAGAACAAGAGATACAGAATATCCTTATATTCACGTATCTGCAAATTTTTATATACTGCAGCTCTAATCCTTCCTGCTGAAAACATCTGGAAACTCATATTTTTCTATGTTGCACTTTGATTCCATGCATGAACTTGGCACATGGTTCCAGTGTACCAGCTCATCACGTTGGTCAAGGAAGTTAAACCACAGCAATACTGGCAGTATCTAGGACAGGTGATTGTTTACAAAGGATGATTTTATTTTGCGTATCAATACACAGATGCCAAGGAAGGTGGGTAAAGTTTTAAAATGGGGGGCTTGTGTCTTTGATTTTACTTTTAAAGCTCAGCACTCCAAGTCAGGCATATAAATGGCCTCTTCCGGAAGAGTGTTCACCCTGAGCAGCACTTTCTGACTTTGCTAAAGAGTCACTGCTTCCCTCATCACATCTGTGTGTGCTTCCCCAGGCACCGACACCAGAATTTAGGAGACGATGTTGAAGCATCCAAGTTCAAAAATATGAGCTCAAGCTTGGGCACTGGTGCTTGAGTCTCCCCTGAAGGCCTCAGGTCCCTAAATTCTGTGAGCTAAATCACAGGCTGGGTTTACCTCTTTCTTCTACTGGCTTTGGAGGTGATTTAGATGCCTCATGGTTGAAATTCCATGACGGGAGACCCACTCCTTGTAGGTGGGATACATTAATCTTCCTGAATTCAAATCATCCTCTTGCCACAAGCTTATCTGAAACACTTCAGGCTGCACTTCATTTGCAAAGATTTTGTATACTGGCTACCAGAGCGGGGCCCTGGTTTCAAGAGGTTATCGCAGGACAAGTGAACAATTATTTAAACTATTTCCTTTTCATAAGCAGCTAATATTTTTAATAATAAATATGCAAGACTGGGATGATGCAAGTGATACCTCAAACATGTCAATAGCAAATTAGCATAAATCAGATAAACCACCCACAGATTTGTTGTTATTTCTTGATGTTCTAGATTACAGGAGGAGAAAGGAAAATAACTTTTTTCAACTACAGTAAATTTTGCAGAGATTATGCAAGACACACTTATGTCCTGAACAGGTCAGAAAGATGCTCTTCACTGTAAATCTATACCTGTAAACTTGTATCCAACATGTTTTTCTTAAGGTCAAAGGGATTTTTTACCAAATGAAAGTCTGGAAGATCTAACTTGCAAGTCTGACTATTCTACAGGAAGAAGAAAGAAAACCACTGGGTCATGCATATTTCAGCCAAGTCAGGTTACATTTTTGTAAAATTGAGTTTTCCCTGCAAATGAAAACCAGATGCAGAAAACACTAAGTTATTGTTCCTGAACTTCAGATGTTGCCATAAGTAACAGAAGTACATCCATCTATTTTGGTAGTCTGAGAGAATACATTTTAAGAGCCTTAAGAGTTTCTAGGTCTCCATTCCAGGCAATTGAAATCTGTTATGAGTATTACTAACGCATTTTCTACCTGGCTATCTCGGCAATGTTTACAGCTAATTAGTGCCCACTGTTGTAATAAAACTGCATTCTCATACAGGTATCTATTTTTGGTAACACATCATAATGAATTTTGCAACGGCCAACTGTTTTTTACTTATTCAATTTTAATTAAAAGCTGGTAGTACTTTATATCTCTATCACTTTCATCTCTTGATAAAAAGATGACTAATATGCCTTAGCTTGGTTTTTACCTACTTTGCTGAGAGAGACTGAGAACTTTTAAGCCAACTTTTAAAAATAAGAAAACCATAGTGCCGAGACATATTAACTGCTATATTGTGAATTATATTAAGCATGGATAGTATACGTATCAAAAAAGCATTAGAGGAAAGATCTCTCTGTTGTCATTGCCACTTCTATGACAGATAGACTGCTGCCTGCTCACTGCTTCCAGTGCCAACAACCTCCTCTCCCCAGTTCCTGTTCCTCTATGGTGGTGAAGTTTGCCTTAACCTGGCCTTGAGTGCATATGTGTGGCAATGTAAACTTAATGGATTTCTTTCCTTTTGTGCTGCTCTATTCTGCCTCTTCACCTGCCATCAGTCAAAGGCTAATCCCGGAAATCAAAGGGTAATGTTAAGCATGGAGGATTGAGTCTTTGTGAGCCTGAGCCACCAGACAGACAAGGTCTTGGCTCCCAAGAGGGTCTATTGTCCTGCTGACTCTTTAGAAATAACAGCAACTCAGCCAGGCTGGGAAAAATCCTATCTCGGTGAGCTCCAAGAAAAACATGAATGTTATGAGGGCAAGTCAAATGCCAAGTGTTCCTGCCAGCAGGACACAGAAAATAACGAAAGCTGCAGGAGGTGAAGAACATCATCACATCCAAGAGTTGCATTCTAAGAGTCTGAGGGAGTCTGGGGCACTGCTAACGTGGGGTGAGGAAGGTCCAAGGAGAAGTCTAAAGGAGGGAATGAGCCCAGACACTGCTTTCCACAAAACACACCACTGAGACCACCACGGTCAGTGCTTACAAGTGGGTCAGCACGCCCATTAGTGCTCCGAATTTGGGCTAGACTTCAGATCCGGAGAAGTAGACCAGAACAAGTGTCCAGTGTCCTGGCCCAGGGACGGACCCACATTAAATGCTGCAGGAGGAGTGAAAGAAGAGGGGAAGCACAGAGTAATACCTTCCTGGCAAACTTTCCCAGTCTCTAGCAATTTGTGGCCAAGGACTTCCTGAGTCAGAGGTAATATCTTCGTACTTAATAAGCCCTGAAGTTTTCCTCCAATGAATCTGTCTAAACTTGGAGATGGCAATTTGGGCCTGGACTTTTCAGCTTGATTAGAGACAGTTATCTTTGCTAGAAAGGTTAGCAACAGCTTAATTTTCCTTGAAACTTACCGCAGAGGCTGCAGGTTACAGTTTAATTTGATTTTTAAGAGGGAAAATAAGGTGTGCAAGCTACAGCTGCAGTCAAACAGTTCAAAGGCTTGCTGCTTTTGCCAGAGGCATGCGATAGTTTAATTTGCCAACCAAGCCAAACCAGGCTTTGCATTAAAGTACATTACAATTTGATTACTTGCTGGTGTTGCAATACGTAAGCTGATCTAAGGAAGGTGGCCTCTAACGTGCTGCTCCAGATTGCAATTGCAAATGTAGTTGCTCCTGCCCAGGCCAAGCAATTTGCTGGTAATTTACTGACAAGTCCCTCGTATGTGCCCTGTTTCATACATACTTGTGTAAGAAGTACATAGACATGCATAGGGTCAATCCAAAATAAAATGACAATCTGATTGTCATGACAATCAGCCATTCTGATTTTCCAGGAGTATGGAAGACAACTTAGATGAACAAATTAGCAAACTGTTAGTTCCTTTACATAGTAAGAGTGGGGAAGGAAAGGACAGTATCCTGCACTAAGCAACAATCCTCTAAAAACTCCTTTAATGCCATCAAACTCACAGCACTTGCATACTTTACCGTATTTTGTCCCACTAAACTACAGGCCTTTTAAAATACACTATTCCAAATGAAAACACTGTTCCCATTTTGTCCTTTCATGACAGGGTAGAGCTGGCTGATGTCAGTTTTCCAGAATGACCTTAAAACAAAGAGAGACTACAATTTCATGGAAATGGTATGGGACGCTCATTACAGAAACGTAAGTGAAGGAGATGGAAAGACTCTTGAAACTAGATACAATTTGCTGTTTAATGTATTCATGAATAAAATGTGACTAGAAATCCCACATAGAAAAAAGTCAAAACAAATTCTAGAGGTGCCCTGTGAAACCTTCAACTCATATACTGTTGAAGGGAGAAGACATCATCTTCGCCTTTAGATTTTGGGAAGTTCAGACTGTTGTACAGTGAGAGCTGTGTCCCCAGAAATGTGAACAGAAAGGATATCTTTTGATTATAAACCATGCAACTCGAACAGTTTGGTGGGCAAACACACAGAGGCAGCTTTCTTGCTCTTACTGATATTGCAAGCATGAGAAATCCACACTTCAAAGTCCGTGGATGACATTTCAAACAGCAGCTTCCTCACCACTGCAGTTTGGACTTTGTCTGAAGAAGCTCCTGGGGGGGATGAAGACAACCGAAAAGATGTCATGAAGGCTCACCAATAAGCTCAGAAAAGTCACTATTTCTGGAAAATCTAAGGTAGTCATACTCTTCCACCATGAAGAGCAGATTTAGATTGGATATGAGGAAAAAGTTCTTTACTATGAGGGTGGTGGAGCACTGGAACAGCTTGCCAAGAGAGGTGGTTGAGGCCCCTTCCCTGGAGATATTCAAGGTGAGACTCGATGAGGCCCTGGGCAACCTGGTCTAGTTGATTTAGTTGGCGGTGTCCCTGCTGACTGCGGGGAGGTTGGACTAGATGAACTTTGGAGGTCCCCTCCAGCCCGGACCATTCTATGATTCTATGATTCTATGATCTTAATTATCATCACCCAAAATGGCGTGTAAACTTACCAAGCAAGTTGAACACCAACGGCTTGCTGAAAATAAACCTGACTGATAAACAGACTACTTAAGTGACTGGGAAATTCTAGGTCTATATGAAAGAGTGCCAGGCATGTGACAATAGAGTAAAAGTGCTAGGGATGCCACAGCACAAACAAAGAAAGACAAAAACTGGAGTATTTTATGAGGAAAAATGTATCAGACACAAGCTACTAAATTGCAAATATATGTTAAGAACGTTTTCATGACTTGTGTTTTCTCCTGGTCTTCAGAAGAAAAAAGGCTGCTTTACACTGCTCAAGAAAAAATCACTGCTTCATACAGTATACCGTACAAAGGAAATTTCCATGCTTAGAGAGCATCATTCCATATATCAGAGATTAGAAGAATATCACACACATTTGAAAAATGAAGAAATTCACTCCAGACACATGAAAGAAAAAGTTGCAAAAGATGAACCACTTTCCATTACTAACATTGTGGTCAGAATCTGGAATGTCACTGATGCAACGCTAACCATCAAATGACACGAGCATGTAGGGCTTGCCTACACAGGGAAGCTGTTGCAAAATAAGCGAGGGTGTGAATGGAGAATGCATTAGCTCCTTGGCATTCACTCCCTGTGTGGACGCTCTTATTCTGCGCTAGGAGTGCCTTTTGGCTGCTCAGCCTAATCCACTTCCACAGTGGACTTGAGAAAGGCACTGTTAATGCTGGGGAGGAGCAGTGAGAGGAAAGCTGTTGGTATTGACAGCACTTTGGAGCAGTGTCTGTTCATGTGTGAGTCCTTAGCACTTCTTGGATGGTCTGTTCTGTGAATTTAATTCACTTTTTCTCAGAACTATTCACGCCAAGTATTCTCTACATACTAACTCACATGCAGAAACCATGTCTACACTTCTGAACAAGAAGTAATACCATGTATCTTGTAACCTATTCAGCTGGGAGGGCGCTTTGCCCATTTCAGTATGTCACTTGTGCATTCTTGTCGTCATTCACTTCTGAAAAGCTGGACTGGTGACAGATTTTCAGGTGGAACAAGCTTCTGCTAGCAAACACTCCTGGACAGAGCTGTTCCAGGGTCAGAGAAGGACAGAAAACAAAAAGAGCAGTGATTAGGCAAGCGGACCAGGTAGAGCAGCTTCCTGGCAGCTCATCCAACAGGCTGCGATGGAACCAGTGAGCAGAAAAGCCCCTTGCTGGCCCAAATGATCACACCTCGTGATTATCATTCTGATTATCATTTCCATCTGTCTCTTCACGTTCTCTTCACGAGGCTCTTTGACAAAGACTTCACTGTATTTCTTTCCTAAACAGCTCTGTTGAGAAACACCTTTGAAAAGCCAGCAAAATAATGCCCCTGGCCCTACTGCCAGGAGGGTGGTGAATACAGACACACAAAGTTTGTCATGTGCTGGGGCACAGGTAGGGAAATTTATGAGGTGTAGGGTGAGAGGGTATGAAGCTATAATCCTCGAACATTAACCTGTTGACTCTGTGATCAGCGAGGACGGCACGGACTCAGCAGCTGCCTGGAACTGCAGAGAGAGCAGAGGGAAGAGCCATCTCTTGCCATTGGGAATCAGCAGGTTTGCAGTGTAGGAAACCAGCTCCACTGCCCCCTTCACCCAAAGAAAACTGGGGAGACAGATCTGCCGCTCTTCACCAGGGAAAGACAGATCTTCTGTAGCGCCCTTGAATGGAGTCACGAGTACAAATGAGAAAAAGTGAAACTGAAATGGTGGGGACAAAATATCCTTTTCTCCATCCCCTAAAAGTCAATGATGAAATAGTTGAAAGAAACTTTTAGGCAAGATATAGTTTATTTCAAAATTAGTATTAATGAAGAGAGCATCACTTGCAATTCTGTTTTCAGTGATGCACTTCAACCCTTCAGAGTGCTTTCTAAAACTCTTAACTACTTCAAAAACTAATTTACTTAATTTAGAAAGACATAACATCAAGTGATTACAATTCAATGTGCAGTGAAGCACTATATATATCCACATAACTTATTGGAGTTATATTATTAAGATGTATACAGAGAGAAGTTGTGTTCATTTCCCAAGCTTTTTCCATAGAATTTCTTCTGCATCTTACATAGAAACTTTACCACTCCAGTTATTCTGAATTCTGCAACTTTGTGTTGCCTGAAATGCCTCTGCTGCCCTGGCCTCTGGGATGGGGAAGAAGACTCAGCTCTCTGCGTGTGACGATGATTGCTCCGGCACCATCTCGGAGCTGGTTCCTGCTGCGGGCACTGGCTGGGAACCTGCTGGGGGCTGCATCTCCCGCTCTGCTCCTGCCTTTTGGTCACCAGCCCACGGCCCCATCAACCTCCTCAGAAGGGGAATTTTCCTAAAGCAAGGAATCATTTATGGAAGTAATAACACGCAATTCCTTCTCCTCTTGAACACAAAGCACTATAAAAAATGTCCTTTTTACTACCTTGACCATTTCACTGGTGGAAAACTGAGGGACAGGGCAGGAATACATCCTGAGCCACTGGCACATTTGGTGTGCTGGACCGTTGTCTTTCCCATTAGACCACACTGCCTCCCATCTGAGTAGCTCAGGCTATAAACAGTTTCCAAATACATTCTTAGTGAATGCATCAGCAAAGTAAAAAATATAACACAGAAACCAGTATCTTCTAGTAATTGCACAATATCTGGTTGTTTATTTTGAGAAAACTAATACTTGCACTGACAAACACATGGTATTTTCTGGTAAGTAATATTCATAAATTAATGCTTCTTTGCTAAACTACATGAGAAAAGGGAAAAAAACCCAACCCAACATCTAATATCATATTGAAACAAGTTAAGAAATAAAACTCCCAGTTTGTTTTTTTTTAAAGAGGAACTTACAGATCTGCCATTGCTCAATCATAAAACTGCAAGGTTTTCATTTAGGTTAAGGCAGAGTGACATATTGCGTGTGTGCCTACATTCTGCATCAACGATGCTGTGCACACTGAGCAGTTCTTCACTATAAGAATCCTTGGTAAACTGTTCCCTCAAAGAAATAAAAAATGTTGCTAATCCTGATTTATACAGCATCCTCCAAAACAATGTCACAGGGGGCTTGTGCAGCTAAACATAACACCATCGTCAGCTCAGAACAGCTGAACAGTTATTTTTCTCAACCTGTGATGTAAGATTAGACTTCTTGAATGGCAGTCAGTAGAAAAAAATCTAACACTCAAGCTCTGAGCTATAAATACTCATGGATTATAACTGCAGCAGCCTGGTAGCTTCTGATGATAATTAGCAGTTAATTTTAAATTGGATCGATATTTATTTTAAATCCCTTTCTACAGATTCTGGTTTGCCAGGAGTATAACTGGCAGAGTGCATCTTCATTAATGCTACATGCATCAGAAAATCATTACCACTCTATGATGCCATTTATACAGCAGCACATGCATTTCAGACTTCACCTTGACATTTTCGCATGGTGCAGATAACAGACAGTTTGGAAACGACTCTGCTTTATGCCAAATGCACTGGGAAGACTATGAGGGGCTTAACTAAGGTCAAGCATGAGGCAAAGTCTTTTAAGCCCATGAGGTCCCTCTGTGTCTACACTTTCCAGATCAGGTTTAAGAAGGTAGCGAAGTGAGAAAGGACTCGAACACCCTCAGCACAGAGCAGCAGAAAGAGGAACGGCACAGCAGGACAAGCAGAGCAAGGGAAGCTGATGTTGAGTTGATGGGACAGCAGTTGCAGTGTCACTCGGGCTTCACACTACGGATAACAAGCACATCGCTAAATCACATGGCATCCTGCACAGTCTTCATCTTTCTAGCAAAGCAGTTAACGTTACACTCACTAGTTCAGTCTCATAGTTATTACCAAGATGGAGTAACATTATAGTTGTCCCCTCAAGAACTATTAATTCCCCTTGCACTTTTTGGCTGGCACACAAACTCTTGCAGAAACACATACAATCCCTACATGGATGCTCAGAAAGCTCAAGATTTTCTACCTCAAAATAAACAATTTAAGTGAAACAATCAAACTGCACTAATGAAGGAAGGAAAACAAAACTGAATACAACAGAGCTACACTATGGAATCACCATTTCAAACCAATGACAATAAGGCACAGACTGTTTTTGTTAATGCTCCTTTTCACATCAGAAATCAAGCACAGCCCTGCAACCCAGAATCTAGGTAGGTCAGTGTGACTGAGACTCTCTGGTTTGCACAGGTAATTAAGATTCCTCCTTTTCTACACACTTGGCTACAGCTCGTAAAAATATGTGGCAATTGGGTTTGGTGACTGGAAGGAATGGAAAACCTTTAATGACAGAATCAATATATAAATGGGCTCATAAGAAAGATGGAGAGAGACATTTCACCAGGGCCTGCAGTGACAGGACAAGAGGTTTTAAATTGAAAGAGGGTAGATTTAGACTAGGTGTGAGGAAGACATTCCTTTCTATGAGGGTGGTGAGACACTGGAACAGAGAAGCTGCAGATGCCCCATCCATGAAGTGCTGAACTGGGCTTTGGGCAACCTGATCTAGTGGAAGGTGTCCCTGCCTGTGGCAGGGGGCTCGGACTAGATGATCTCTAAAGGTCCCTTGAACCCAACCATTCTATAATATTTCCCTGATTCCAAGCTTTTATTTGCAGGCTGGCCATTGCAGCTCTTCAGGACCATGACATGGCTGCATGTCAATATGAGAACATGTAACACAATTTAGGAAATTGTTAGATGAAGAAGCTGAAAAGCACTTTTAGTAAAGACCATAAAGGGACTATATCCTTAAAAAAATGCAACAATAGAAAATGCTAGTTACAGACAAATGGCACAGTTAAGCTCTCCACATGACAAAACACCCTCAGCCTTAACTGAAAAACTGCTGCGACCATACACTTCTAGAGGTGTCCTGTGAGGTTTTTCATTGCAAAGCTGACGTGCAGCATCCCGTTTCATAGAAAGGAAAACATATACAGTATCAAAAGGGCTCTTCAGTGGGCACATACTTGAATAATAAATAATTCCAGCCAGGGAGTAGAGGGGAATCTGGAAAACAGCAGCGAGTCGCATGCTGACTTTGTAAACATAGGAAATGATCGCTTCAGAACTTTCAGCTGCTTGAGGTGCCGTCCACCCATATATGACAAACCCAAGAGGGAAGAGTCACCATGTTAGTGACACCCACAGGTATGTGGAAAGGGCAGTCATTTAGCAGTAAGCAGAGTTCCTTGGGAAGTGACAGTCTTTGCAATCACGCATTCCTGGGTTACTACATTTGGCCTCTGGCTTGTACAGCACAGAGCTTGAAACCAGGAGCTCGATTATCACTGACAATGCTGATCTGGAATTTCAGGAATGGGTTGTAGTGGGTCCCGGGAAGCAAACAGCATTTATGAAGGGAAGAAGCACTCTATACCTTTGCCAACAGAGAATGTTATGCTGCTCCGAGATGTTGCAAGAGCACACAAGCAGTGTGGGAAACGCGCAAACAGAGCTGGGGCGGTGGGAACTACAAACGGCATCATGTTATTTACCACGGGGGGCAGGAAAATGTATGGAATTCCATACCAATCAGTGCCTGAAAATATTCTTCAGCAAATTATCAAACAATTCAACTGTAAGCAGCTGAAGGAGAACAAGGGAGTAAGAGGCAGTCGATACGCTTCTTGCCAGATCAAATCATACCAGACTGATCTAACTTGTTTCTCTGATAGATTAACTGTCCCTACTGGACAAGAGACATCAGCTAACATATATATGCTGATTTTAAATACAGCTTTTGATGTCCTCCATATGACATTCTCCCAAGCAAACTAAAGTAATCAGTATAGATCTTCATCCAGATCCGAGAAACAACACAATAATTAACCTTTCTTCTGAGTACAGTTTGTTTCTTTCTAAAACAGATCACTGCTGTAACAATCAGTGCAGTGATGCCTAAAAACCATAACAGAGATGAAACAAGACTGTACAAGACACTATACACATTCATGAAAAGACATTTTCTGGCATTGCAGAGCTACAGTCTAAACAATCAGGACAGACAAGGAAAATATCTTGCCAGCACTGCCAGAGATGGGAAACTGAGGCAGAAAAAGATTAAGAGCCTGATTTTCAAATGAGCTCAGCGTATTTGTTGCTGAGCTTGCTTGAAATTCTCGCCATAATCAACATCATGGAAATCACTACATATTGAGCTCCTTTGAAAATCAAAATTCAATATGAAAATTTGGCCCAGAGGTCTTTTGAAAATCTACATCAAGAGGCTCACCCAAGGTCACCCAGGAAGTCGGTGGCAGGGCTGGGAACTGAACTGACATCTTCTGACTCCCACTCTGGTGCATAACTAATGTCCCTCCGTGTTCTATTTTAATTAGCTTTGGGGAGATCTCAAACCAGGGAACGCTTTTAAAATGAAAGAAAAGAAAACCCTCGCAAGTGCATTCAGTTTCCTTTCAGAAGCATCAGCACAATGGGCTACCAGTGACTCACAAGCAGTAGGGATTTCTAACTTCTTTAACCAGCTTCTGTTTTCCTTTGAGAAGAGAAATTGTTTGTTGTTTATTTCTCATACATAAAGGGATTCATTGGAGAACTGTTCATTTTTCTCTAATAATATTTTTTTCGGCTTGCGCTGTGCCTCTGACCCATACAAATATTTTTCCAGTGACAAATGAGGATAGAAAAAGGAAGCCTGCAGAGTGCAAAGGCTCCTAAGGATTAGTAGACAACCTCTGGGGCAAGGAGTGGAGACTTATGCTATTGCTTATTATTACTACATTTTTCCCTAGGTAGAGAGAGTTGTTTGAAGTGGTTTCCTTGCTAATGCAGTGGCAGAGCAAACTATTTACTTTGCATGTATATGTGGTTGCTTCAGTACCTCTCTTGCTGTTCCTGTGGAACACCTAAGATGCACTGTTTTCAGCAGTCCACAAGTTCTTCCTCAAACATCCAAATTCTCCATATTTTCCCTGGCTTTGGTGGCATCCATAGGTCTCTAAGCACCTGCCCTGACAAGTCTTTGTCAGAGAACTACTGCAGCCATGTCAAGAACAACAGAATACAGAAAATTATAACAAAGGTGGAAAACAAGCCAAAGACAGAATAGGTGTCAGTAGCAGCTTCTTTTAGCCCAGCACACTTTGTTAAAATCTAAACATGGGATTATTTTGTCAAAGACAGAATAATAGGTTAGTATTTCTATTAATATTTTTGCCATCAAAAGCTTTAGCCTACTTTCCCGTGAAAGACTATACAGGTTGGTATGTTGGAAGGGCTCTTCAAAAGGAGGAGCAGGTAATTTTCTCAGCTCTCTGACCCTGATACGCTGTCTGTGACCACAGGAGACTTCTGAATTCACTTTGTTGTACACTGGGAATCTCATTGTTAAAAGCCAATGAGAATTTTGCCCAGTTTTCCTCAGACAGAAAGCTACTTGGTGGATAGAAACAGAGCATACGGCCGGAGATTTCATACAAGTGGAGCGGCAGGGTTCATTATTCCCAGATTTCTGCCAGAAGCAGAAAAATGGCTTTCTTTCCTCTTTCCAACTTGCAGCCGTCTTGTACCTCTTTAGTGCTATTTTCAAATTTGCTGCCTACTTTGGGGTATGTTTCTCTGGGGCTCAGAACAATATCTTACTGCTCTGTCAAAGCCACCTTCCACTTTTCTTCTTCATCATTTTGTCTGCGACAGGTTTATGTGTCCAGCCATGTCGTGGTTTGGACAGGACTGGCCACTGAAACCAGCTGCAAAGCAGTCCCAGTTTAAAAACAACTTTATCTAGAAAAGCCAAGAAACACTTCACTAAAGACAAAACATAATGGGCATGTGAAGCAAACAGATGGTGGAGTGAGAGAGATGGTGTACAAGCACCATGTTTGTTTCTACAGATTAGCTGGGCATACAGGTTCTACTTACAGAGCATTTTCAGTTTCTTTTAATCAATAAAAAGATATTATTAGCTTTAGTTTAGCACTGTTTCAGGGATTACTAGTGGTGTTTCTACAGTGGAAGTCATTGAAGTGGGGTGTTGAGGGACGACAAATTTATTTTATAGGGCTCCCTCTCTTCTGGACAGCATTTCTCACAGGAGGGACGGCACAAGGAAAAGCAAAGGGACGCTCAGGGGACAATCGAGGGGAAGTGGGAGACTCCACCAAGTTGCACAGGGCGCTGCTGGGTGCGGCGCAGTCAGAAGGTCCTCACAGGTAAAGCATTCCCAGAGCCTGCTCCTGCAGGAGTGCTATCTGTCAGGTTCTTTTTTTCCATCTTATCTGTCTCTTGTTTCACTCCCCACCCTCCTTTTCCTGTATGGCTTTCTCATTGTCTTGTCTCACTTATCTTGGATCGCAAGCGTTCTGGGGCAGGGAATGCACTTTATACAGTAAAGAGGCAGTGCTTTTATGGCACTATGCACATAATTGTAATCCATTCACTACATAAAGTGAAACTTCTCAAATAAGCATTAAAAACCAGTTGTCTAGAAGAGGGCATCTCTTCAGTTAATGAAAAACATTACTGAAAATCTTGGGGTTAGCCTTAAAGTGTATGCTTAAAACAAACCACGGCCACTGTCAAACACCCGGGTTGCACATGTTCTGGAATGCTGATTGAGCAGGCTTATGTGGGATCATCCAACACCTTTGCAAGCTGATGAATCTGAATAATTAAGCTCTCCCTCATTATAGGTCTTCAAAGCACATTAACGAGGTCTCCACAAGAGTAAAGTTCACTCTGGAGACAAGAATAAATCTTTGACTAATTGGGTGTTTCGATCAGCTGGATTTGGTAAACTGAGGCTGCATTTCAGATACCAGTATCGACCATATACAATATTATATGTGCCATATAAGCTAGGCATTCTGCTGTTTGCATGCTGGCCCAGCAATAGAACTTAAGATGTACATTATTTTACTCTATCTCTTCTCATTTTTGTCAACTGTGAATTTCTAAAGACTTTACGAAATACTTTCTCCTCTCCTAATAAAATCACAAATGGAGTGGTTGTTTCGTTTGTTTTTTTTTTAACTAGGGAATTTGACTCTAATATGATCCTGACCATGAAATGGGCTCCACAAGAGCAGTCTTGTCAATTGTCTTAAACAGTTGCCTTCTTGTCCCTAAGCTTTACATATGCTGCTGTCATGGCTAACAGCTTGAGAAGAATTTTGTCTAGTCCGCAGACCACACAAAATTTAGAATTTAAGTAACACTTAGACAAAGCATATCCATGTATGAAAAAACAAATACAATTACAAGTATCAAGTAATACAAAAATTCTTTTGAAGATGCAGGGGAAATTTTATTTGGAATAATTAGAATCCTGCTCACACTGATCTAAAACCCTGAAAAAGGAATAGAAATCAGGCAGCGCTAACATACTAAAACTGGTATAAACCAGTAGCATCAGCACCACCCCACCGCACTCTTGCTTTAATCCGGCAAACTTGTCTGGCCTAGGTAGCCACAGGCACCTTTTCTAATATGCAACATTGTAAAGATCTAGTTATTGGATGCTTGAACATTTAAAGTGGGTTGAGCATTATAATATTGTAAAAACAAGTTTCTAACTGAAATCTTAGTTAGCAGTACAACTTCACTCATTTCTTTCCAAAATGAATTAACTGCCTTGAGATAACGCAAAGCCCTAATGCTTTACATAAAATTTTTTGACATAGAGCACTTAACCAAGCAAGAGCAAATTATACTGGAATATGACTTGAAATGATGAAAACTTCTTTATCAGAGCCCAACATCGGACTTAATCCATTGAGCAATACTTGTGATTAGTACACAAAGAGATGGGTGGAAATGCAGAGCGTTATTAACATTTGAGAAATTAGGAAACCTTATAATCAAAACACTATTTTACAAATTGATTTAAATACAGAAGAGGAATACGTTCAGGCAGGTCTTCTGTTTCAGACATTTTATTTCCCTTTGAAACTTAAAAAAAAGAAGAAGCAAAAGAAGACGACAGACATGTCAACGGCTGAATGGGTGGGTGGGTCTTCCTGTGAAATGAATCACACTTTTTCATTCAATTTTATGAAAGTCTTGCTTCAAGCATGCCTATAATTACTATTTGGTGCAATGGCACACCAGTCTGCCATGCAGTGCAGTTTACAAGGATTTGCTACTTTTCTGAGGGTGTGAATCTCTCTTGGAGACACAAATTGCAATGTGGGTCCCTTCCTCAGCATGCACAGGTGGGCTGGGAGAGCCGATAACAAAGTTTCAGTAGAGGATCATCAGGAAGGTTCTCTGTTATGAAAGTCCGAATTGCTGACTGAAGATGTATAGTAATTACCAATACAGACTGAGACAACTATCTAAATCCTGTGGCCAAAGGCAGCTCTGCCTCAGAAGCTGTTACTACAAGGACACACAAACCAACCCAGGTTATGGCCTTTGTCAGTCTTGATGTTTTATATAACTTTCTATTAACGCTTTGCTTGGGTACCTGCTATGCAAAATTAAAAGTGATTCTTTTACGAGCCATTCCACCAATGGTGCCCAGTCACTGGGTTGGCAGAGAGAGCACCGAGTTGGGTGCTGAAGAGTCTTATATATACTGCTTCAGCAAAGTCAGCAACAACTACCTGTAGTTCACACGTGTCTTTCCTTTTCTAACATTTCTTTATTTCATCCTGTATCTCAACCCATCTCTCTCCTGTCTCACTTCACATACTTCAACACTGAGATCCACACAGAAAGGACTGAAATACAATTTTTAGGCCACTGTCTACTGTTCAGACAGATTTGCGCAACAGTCTACAAAACACCAAATACAAAGTAAAAAATATTTAAGCTGTTTAGAGTCCAACATCAAACACAAACCAGAGAAAACACGTTGTCTGCCTGATCTTGAAGAGGGCAACCAATGATACCAATGGGCGATTCTGGAGCCTGGTGATGACACAGGGATGTCTTTCCAAAGACAGCCCCTTACTTTCAAGAAAATCCTGTTACACTCCTTAGAACTTTAACATCTTTGTCGGTGACATGGACAGTGGTATAGAGTGCACCCTCAGCAAGTTTGCTGATGACACCAAGCTCAGTGGCGGAGTTGACATGCTGGAGGGAAGGGATGCCATCCAGAGGGACCTGGACAGGCTGGAGAGGTGGGCTCATGCAAATTGCATGAAG
>JAOXNO010000013.1:148239576-148263086 GCA_028565335.1 Limnodromus scolopaceus | reverse complement strand
CCTGCCCATGGCAGGGGGGTTGGAACTCAATGATCTTTAAGGTCCCTTCCAACCCTAACGATTCTATGATTCTATGATTCTATAAATATTGGTTTTACACCACCAGAGAGAGAGCACCCCCTACATTTTCTCTTCAACCCCTATAGTTCTTCCATTACCTCTAGTCATGCCTACATTAGTGTTGTCTTTGATAACCTATTTTTCCATGGGCACATTAGCCTGAGCTGGGCTAAAAATTCTACTGTCAGTATTTGCACTGCCCAGTTTAACAACCTGGTTCTGGTCCTGTTGTGATCACAGCAGACACACACTCACTTTGGCAAAGCCAACATCTGTGCCTTTTAAATTTTTCTCTCAACTGATGACAAAACTAATGGGAGAAGGGAAATAAAGACGAGAGACCTGTTCAACAAGCAAATACATAATATAAACACATTAAGAGTCAGAAGACAAATAAAAGCGTATAAATAGAAAACCTGTAAGAAAAGTATCTGTAAAGATAGGAAAGCTATAGAAGAAAGACCAACGCCTTGAAATTTGTGTAACATAATATTTGCAAGCTGATTTTTAGGCACCTGAACAAAAATGTCCTGATTCTCGAGGTGCTCATTATGCATAATTCCTTGAGCCTCAGTGTTTCTAAGAAATCAGGACACCTACTCACATGTCTAAACACTGGGTCAGTTTATGACAGTAAATGCCATAACAGTGATTTGGCATCTCTTCTAAGAAATGATACAGTTAGTTACCTCACGCACTGAATGAAACCTTATGTTAAAACTGGCCTTCAGTTTACACTAGTTATCTACCCGCTCCAAAGTATCTATCCATACATTAGTTTCCTGTCTTCATACAAAATGTTCCAACAAAAGTAATTTTTTATCCACATATGAATGCAATTATTTACACAGGAGGAACACAAAGTCTGCTACCAAAAGACCGTCTTTACTTTCCAGAAGTCCACTTTTTCTCAAGCACAAAACAAATCCCTTTGTGATTATTTTTTTGGGCAAGACATAAACACAAAGACTATAAAATAGCAGTATTCTCCACAGACACAATGAAGTCATACATGTCATTAAAGTTTAGTCAATCTGCTCAAAATCCTCTAAGGCATATACAGTCAAGGTTAACACAGTCAGCTCTGCTCTTCTACTGATTATATGACTTTAGCTCCTCTGAGAAATGTAGATTTGACCTTCAAATTCTGCAAGTAACTAGGAATTTCAAGTTAAGTATTCTCAGCTAGTTTTTGACACCAAGAAATCTTTTCCTTCTTTTCAGTAAAGTAGCTGAGTAGAACGAAACAGACCCCCAACCCTGCTTCTGTGTTTGCCCAACAGCAATTTTCAGTTGTTTAAGTAGCTTTTAGAGCTTCTTACCTCAGTGTTTATCCTTCTTTCTCCCATAAGTCTGGAGCTGCTGACCTAATAAATCTGGCTTTTTAATATTTCTGGGCTAGAAACATACTATACTGTATCACACATTTTACTTCTTAAACTGACCCTAATTTGTCTCAACCTTAATAATCAGACTGCAACAACTGTATACAATTTAAAAAATCAGATTAACTTACACAGTTCAATTTTCAAAATGAATACCAAAAAAAAGGATTAAATATGACAGCTGTAAAGCTAATGGAAATGTGTGAACTGTAACAATGTACACAACTATACACAGAGTCTTGGTTTCACCAGATAATTATAAACACACTTCATGTTTTCAAGAAAGGCTTTTGGTTGAATAGGGGACTTGGAGACTCAGGGAATTCTGGCCTCAGCTCCTAATCCTACTATAGAATGATTTTGTCTTATTCAATAAATAATCAGTTTCTCTGAAACATTTTTTTCCCCTAAGTAAAAATGGGAGCATAACCGTTTCCTTCCTCACAAAAGTGTTCTCCTGTTGGAGAGAAGATTTGAATGTGCTAAGTATTTAAATCAAAAGCAAAACAATTAGTTGTCCTCGGTTACAGTAAGAGCTTAGAATAAGTTTTAACAATCAGATCTTTAATAGCTTACCAATTCGAGTGTTATTGAGAATAAAACAAAATTTTTAAAAGTAAACAGCTACAATTAGCTAAGTATTTTTGCAGTGCAAGAGCGGATTAACAGAAACTACTGATCTCAGAGGGCTCAAGATCATTCCTAAAGTTCAAGGGAAAACAGCAAAGAAAGTTAAGTATTCCTACCATATTTCTAAAAGCACAGTTAATAATGTTTGAACTCCTTCCTAGCTTTTAAATATTTTTGTTCGCAACACAAATTAGCATTGTTTGCTCTTAATGATTTTCTCTCAGAGGATCTGCTCCCTGCATCCTGCCAATTATTTCTGGCGGAGCTCAGCCAGGCCATCGAGCGATCCTTCTCTGCTGTTCATGGAGACCTGCCAGAAGAGGCCAAACAGGAGTCAAGACTTGATTTAAACAAGTCTCAGTGTCCGTGCAGCTCCCTGATTAGCTCCTTTGCCTAGTTCCCACCATAAATTAGATGGGAAAAGTATGCTCTGGGGTGGGCAAAGTGGGGGAATGGGAGGAAGGGAAGGTACACTAGGTATTTTACCTGGTAGATATATGAAGAAGGATTTTAAGTGCAGGACTAAAAGTAATCAATTTGTCCTGCTCAGATTGTGAAAGGTTGCTTTTCTACAATTCCAGCAAATACAAAGACCCTCTGAAACTCTCTGCCCCTCTAAACCTTCTGCCCTTCTAAAACTATTCAAGCAACAGAAGACTTTGTAAGGATTCCTGGACCTCCCTCAGACCAGAATAAATTTCAAGAATGATGCTTCATCTGAATTAATTAAAACTCACGCTATCACTGTAAATCAGCTACCTTTCTTCCCAAATTATGTTTTCAATATTTCATATCTTTAATCCTTTGCATCACTTCCCAACAGAAGGCCGGCTCCCTCATAATTTGAATTTATTCACAGAAATTATGGGCAGAACACTAGCAATTTTCAGCAGATCTAATGCTGTTAAATTGTAAGGGTTCAGACAGAAATTTTCTGAGCCAGCTGCCTGACTCTGGCTGATATGTATGTTTTGATACCAAATCCAGAAAACATGGTACAAATCTGTTCTGAGATGAAATTAGGCCAAGACACAGTAAGAATTTCAAAGATTAGCAAAATTGTGTTGTAAATGATGATTTCAGTAATCTCCAGTATCAGACATTTGGCAATGAAAGGGACATCATTGTGTCATGGATCTGGCACTTGGCATGCCCACACAAAACCAGGCATGCTAAAAACCTTAGCAAAAAAAAAATATTTCTGCATATC
Source organism: Limnodromus scolopaceus (assembly GCA_028565335.1). Lineage (NCBI taxonomy): Eukaryota > Metazoa > Chordata > Aves > Charadriiformes > Scolopacidae > Limnodromus > Limnodromus scolopaceus. The sequence continues at coordinate 148,259,801 of JAOXNO010000013.1, read as the reverse complement.
TTACTAAATTTTTATCACTTAGGAAGTTAAATCCCTAAGGATTTCCTCAGAAGCAGGAGCTGAGGTGTAGAAGGTTCCACTTCAAAGAATATTAAAGAAATTATGTTTCTGCAGGACTAAGGAAAGATGCTTTTACTTACTGAAAGCTCGAGGAGAGTCAACAGGAGGATCAGTGATCCCTCCTAGGGATCCCTGCTGGAACCAATTTTATTAAACTTTTTAATTAATTACCCCGAGAAATGAGAAGGTGGTGACATCTCCAAGAATGGGGAAGATATCAAACTCTTTCAGGTAGTCAAGTGCTGCTCTGATAATGAGAAACTGCCTTCAGACTTTACAGAAGTAAGTGGCCATAAAGGTGACACAAAGGCTTCAATGTAGACAAATGTAAGGTGATTAATTCAGGGAAAAATTATCTAAACTGTGCCTGCACAGTGCTGAACTCAGACTTTACAGTTACAAATCAGGAGAGAGATCCTGGAGTTGCCACTACCAGTCCTGAAGCAGCTCAATGTGCAGGACAAGCCAAGGAAGCCAAGAAGCTGCTGGGCATCCTCAAGAATGGCACCAAGAACATGAGAGCAAGCACCTTCATGCCTGTCCATAAAACACTGGTGCACCCACATTTAGGGTACTACGGGCAGTTCTGGGTTTTGCAACTCAAGGACAAAGTGGAGTTACAAAAGGTACAGAAAAGGGCAATTAGAACGATCAAGGAGAGGGACAAACTGCTTTGACATGGAGAGACTGAAAAAGCTGAAACTCTTCTGTGGCCCAGAATCTGAGTCTGGAGACTGTGAGTGAAAAACAGGAAACCAGGAATAGGAAAAGGAAGGGGAAGGGAGGCAGGTCTGGGTAACAAGTAAGATAAGTGGCAGGAATGCACAAGGCAGATGAATTGGGCAAGAATTAGGATGGTAAAATGAAAAATACAGTAGCAGTTGGGTTGAAGCAGAAGACACGGGAGTGACAGGCACAAGCAGGGGTTGAAGGTTGAAGCAGGTTGAAGAATGTCAGGAAAATCTGGAAAGGGGAACATGGAGAAATATCCAAGGCTGCAATAGAAGAATTTCTACAATATCCAACACTTTTCACCTTGAGTCTGAAAGTAAACTTAAAATTCCAGAACCTCAGTACTGGGAAAATCTCTCAGTAGTGGTTGGTCAGAAAAGAGAACCATAAACTTGCTTCTGCTGGTATTTCTTTGCCTTAGAGGGAGGGGACACCATATACCCAAACGTACCAAATCAGCTGGTAACATATGGTCTCAATAGGATCTGATCTTTTCAGTCTTTTTGTATCACTCCATGTGAATTAAATTGCCTGAAGTAACACACTGAAAAGGAATTTCTCTGACATTTCTTGATTGCCTCCACACCAGGTTTGAGGGTACCAAAAACCAAATAAAAAACAAGGACAGTTCCAGTATTTTCTAAGTTTAAGTACTAAAAATTTCATCTTGCAAGTCTTGTAAAAGTTTTGTCGTGTTTTGGCATGACAATACATATGAAGTGGGGTAGGGGCTGCCAGAAGGTTGGTAGGTGGAAAGGAAGGGAGGAGTAAGGCATAACAATGAGACATATTTCTGAAGTTTTATAAGGCTATTTCTGTGACATTTCAATGAATCATTTTCTAACATCAATAAAACTTACAAAATACTCAAGCCTGTTTATAAGCTGTTGCAATAATGGATAATAAACTAACAAGGGATTCCTTACATCCCTAAGAGGGAGTTGTCTAACTCCACATATGCTACTCAGTATACTGTCTTCATGGAAATACAATAGCTTTTGTTCCATTTTAAAAAATTCAAAAATTAAAACTGAAAAAAACCCCATCTCTTTTTGAAAATATCTCCCTTTTCCAGTTGAAATACTAGTCCCATTTGTGGTAAGCACTCCTTAACCCCTGTAGAGAAGTGGGAAGCTCTGTACAATTCTGATAAGATCAGTTTTACAAAAGAGTGTGTCTAAACACTGCTTACATGAAAGACTTCAGTTTACAGGAAAGAAAGGGAAATCCCCACTGAAGGAATTGCACAAGATGTACCAATTACAAGGTAAAATGTTATGACATAAGGATACTTTTTTATTTTGGCTTCTGATGACCAGAAAAAAGGCAAAGACAAGACTTCAACATGCTGCACTCTGCACATGTAACTGGTGTCAGGAGGCAACAAACTCACTGCAGCCGCCTTATATGGACAGATATTTTTAGCATTGGTATGAAAAAATACAAAAAGGGTATTGAAAATTAGAAGGAACACTTGTAAATGTAAAATACAAAACACCAGGCACAAAATTACAGAATTGATCACTTTTTTTCTCATCAGAAGAAAACAGATTTCCTTTGATGAAAACTGTGACAAATCTAATTCTATGAGCGGCCTACGTACTCTTTAATAAAAATATTCCTAAACAGAAAATAACAGTTTTACTAAAACATATGTGGCTAAAGATTTTACTGAAAGCAAAATCAAAAACATTGGAAATTAAAAATGTTGAACTATGTAAATATATTTGTGGTTTATCATTTAGGATTTACCCTTTTGACATCACGTGTAAGTAAATAAAAGTCTTTATTCAAGACACTATCAAACTAAAAATCTTCTAAGTTGATTAGCCACATCAAGATATAATTCCATTCATACTTATTCATATTGATAGTTTTGCCTTGAATAAGAAACTATTTCATAACAGCAAGTGTGATTAAATGCTTCCACCTTGAAGTGCCGGAATTGTGCAATATTCTTCTGAAACCTCTTGCTAAAATGCTCTTTGAAGCCACTTGTGCCTTCTCCTTCATTTTAAAAACATGCAATTAAAACAGTATTCATATAAATCTTCTTCCAGTCTTAAGCGGCCCTGTATGTTCACTTAGACATCATCCCCCTTGAGTAGCCAACATAAACTCCTTTCTGTATATATTTCTTCCAAAACTATGATTCATTACACTGCCCATCTTTGTGTTTTGTATTACATTTTCGTAAGTCTTGGAAACCAAAGAAGAGAGTAGGAACTATCATATGATATCAAGAATATTCGTTAATGGGATAGCTGTCTGAAGTATTTAATTTCTTTGTTAACAGTATTTCTACGTAAGATAAAACTCTAAGGCAGAAAGAGAAATCTATTCTATTGCTACAAAGAGAACTACCAAGTCAATTAATTGCTGCTTCTTCCAGTGATTTAAATGACTGCTCATCTTAAATTCAGTGATGTAAAACATCAAATAAATCTTAATAATAGCAGCACTGTGTTCACTACATGAGAGTCCTTCAGTCCTCTGTTCTCATTACCCTCCAAGTATTTCACAATCATTTTAAACAGATGAATGGGAAGAGCTATCTCACTGTGACAAGGCTATCATCTCCGGCGAGGAGAACTTAAGATCTGTTTAATAGTTCTGATGTTCTACGTGCCTTAGACATAACTTCATGCAGCTGTTGTTTCACAACTATCCGCTCAGGTTTGGTTTGGTTTTGTTTTGACTATTTCATATTAAAGCTTGCATGTGAGCTTCTCTTTTATTTTTTTTTTATGAAGTCAGTAATTTAACTTTTAGCCTTATTTTCTACCTTATTTTAGCTTATTCCACTTACTTTAGCCATATTTTACATTTCTTATTTATCTTTCAGAAAAAAAAAATATTTGGGTTCTTCTTCCTGTAATACATATTTTTCATCTCTCTCTTTCCTACACTGAGGTTTTGTTTTTTTTTTAAATAAAGCACAACATGAGACTTCTTTAACATGATGAAAAAGAAACTCACTCGTTTTAGCATTTTACTTGCAGAATCTAAATTTGGGAGATTAGTACTTGTACTAATGTACTTGTACAAACTCTCAAGGAAGTTATGAAAAAAGAGAAAGCTAAAGAATCTCTACTAAAAATTTATGGTTTTGGTCTTAAAAACCAAGTGCATTTGACCTTTGAGCTTGAAGCTAAATGAATTCCTAATATTATTTTTTTTAAATTTTGATTTGATTTACTTGCATCTTCTGAAAGATCACAGTGGAGCACATCAAGAGTTACACATCCACTCTTATAAAGCATTTTAAAAACATCATTCTTTCCTGAAGATAAGCTGTCACGTGCATTACAAAACAGTTCTTTAATTATACAGTTTCATACTAAAAAAAAAAACCCTGAGGTCTATGTTATTGACAGCACAAGATAGCTGCAGAGCAATAAATAGATCAGTCTTTAACATTCCATTTTATCATCATGACTCAGTGTGTGGTTCAATGTCTCATTCACTAGAGCCATCAAAACCAGAATTACAGAAAGATCCATTTCCTCCTAGGCTTTTCCATGCCATGGGGCTGTATTCCTGACGCTGCACTGACCGGTGGGGTGACCTTCAAAAAATCACTTTCCCTTTCACTGTCTGAATTTCCTCATTTGAGATGCTTTTGTTGGGAAAACACACTAAGAACTAGAGATTAAAAACAAGGTATACATGCAGTAGTAATTAAGTAAAAGGAGGTTATCTGGTACTTAACAGTGCACAGACCTGTCAAGTCTTTAGAACACCTGCTGGTCTTGACACAATGCTACCCAGGAGAATGACTATTGTTAATGTTAATACATGAACATCACAGAATCACAGAATGGTACAGGTTGGAAGGGACCTTTGGAGATCATCTTGTCCAACCTCCCTGCCAAAGCAGGGTCACCTAGAGCAGACTGGGCAGGAATCAAAGAAGCTGGTTTCTGTATAGATGCTGACAAAGACTGAGGAAATCCAACATCAGGCAAAGAAGGATACTAAAAGCAATGGACTTCTGCAAGTTCATCTGCTATGTGCTCTCAGTGAATCTGCTGACAAGGAACTAATTTTACCAGCCTTTTAAAGAAAGTCCAAAATATATGCGATATAGTTAACGGAGTTGTATGTACAATCAAAAGAAAAACATACAAGCAGTAGCAGTGAAAGAAAATAATCACATACAATGTGGTTTACTGCTGGTTCTCAACAGTGTCTGGAGGCTGATAGCGGCAATACTGATGGACAAAGGTGCAAGAGAGAAGAGAACAAAAGAGCAGAACTTGCCCTGTTGCTACCCAGGGAAGGTTTTACAGATGCCCTCCACTACACTCCTAGAGAAGATGATCTCTTTGCATTTAAGTATGTTCTGTAGCAGTAAGTAAAATGACAAAATTGCTGCTACAAAAGGGGACTGCTAAATATTTAAGCATATCAAAGAGAGCCCATATTACAAAAGACTCAGAAAGGATATGACATTTCACTTCCGAGTACTTATGAAATAATGTAGGCTTAATGAAAATTCTGCTGAAAATTAGTAAATAGCACATGATTACACTTTACTTTCCTTCTCTACTTTAATATAAACTCCTTAATCTAATGAGTTGACTTCAATTGAAAAATTACTTCTATGACCCTTATTGTTCTACCCTACAACTTCTTACAGGATACTTTTGTTTGGTTCATTTAGATTTGGACCTTACATTCACCATTTTCCAGAATTGTTTTCAGAATATTACTTCAAAATAAGACTCAAAGTGTGGATTAGTAATTACTTACAAAACCCCTTTTCATCACCCTCTCCTCCTCCCAAAGTAATAATAATGAAAAACGAACAAACAAAAAACCAAACAAACAAATGAGTAGAGGCCATCAATATTCTCTGAAGGACGACCCCAAAGCAGGCATCAGTCCTGTTGCAAAGAAATAGTTCAGGACTCAGCAGATCCACAAAAATCACATGTAATCTTTGGGATTTTCCTTTGCAGAAATTAGGAATAGTACTGAATTTCCCACTATCTGTTCTGCATCTAGACTACAATCTATTCTGAGCAGGGATTACTTCTTATTATGCATATGGGTAGCACCCAGTCTGATGGGACACACATCTTAATTGAGATGAACAGAATTTATTCCTGTGAAAATCATGAATGCATACATAAATATGAATAGTACAGCTATGGGAACAGATTGGTGGGTGGGGAGGAACTTGAAAATAGACGCAATAGGAATAACAAAGCAATCACTCAAGAAAACCCTCCAAACAATACTGAAGATTTGCCTAATAACTATGCAGACTGCAAAAGACAGGTAGGTGGCCTTAGTTTCTAGAAAATGGAAATATAAATACACCATGAACAGTACACAGTGCTACTGACATTGCTCACAGTATTTCTACAGCACAAATGTATGCAGAATTTCAAACTTCACAGCAGAAATCAAGATACTGAATTATTTCCCCTTGTTTTTAATTTGTAAGTGACATCCAATTTTTTAAAAGTACAATGTTGTTTTTCTCTTTGTAACCCTCCAACAGTTCTCTCATTGCAGCAAACATCTCCAAATGTCAGTTAAAGGTTCATTTATTTCCTTGCTGATTTCCTGTAAAACTCGTGACTCAGCACATCGTGTGAACCTGTTACTCTGTGTACTCAAAGGCCATCGAACACTTTTGCAACCGCGCTGCAGCCGTGCACTTTCTACCTCCTTTTCTGTGAGCAATGTCGAAGTCATCGCTGAATTGGGGGTGATCATCACCCTGGTACTAAATTCAGCCCTGCGTGTAGGAATGAATGCAGACACACACACCTTGCTCACTCTGCCCGAACTATTGGTCACATTTATTCACTAGAGATGAAAATTCTTTTTTCTCTATTCATTATAGAAGTATGCTTTTTTATCCCTCTCAATAGTTCTGATGTAAACTACAGTCTTGAGTAATTCCCTTGCATCACTGCTCTCCAGTAATTCTTTTTGAATGAGATCTACTTTTAATGATGTAGCTATCTTTTCAAATGCAACCCAGAATCATTCATGTGTTAATTTTTGAGTATTTACTAGAAATGTTCATAAGACTCTGCTTTTCACATATTTATGATGAAGCCTTTCAGTCTGAATGTCTGGCTATTTAGCATCATAGATTTAGGACTAAAATTATATGCCCTTAAAAAAAAACCTTTCTCACATGACTTCTTCCTATTTGGTCTCTGAATTTCTGAATTTCTGAAGGTTTGGCTTCTGGGTTTTCAGAATATCTTTTGTTTCCTAATGTTTTCTGGAAGCTACTTATAAAGTTTTTTGGGTTTATTTGAGGAGATATTCAAAATACATACTTTAATTTTTGTGTTTAATATTGAATTACTTTAAGCTCCTGCATTTAAAATGAAAAGAGTGCTTCACTGCAGGTTTGGACAGAACCTACTTGAATACTGCAGAGTGTATCTCTATCTGAAATAAGGAGTAAATTGTACTCTCTAATTTGTTTTCTTGGCATGATTCATTCCTTTACAAGCCTCTCTTCTGTCATTTCACTTCCAGTCTAGATTTCTTCATACAAGAAAGTTTTTTGTGCCTTTAATAGTTTTTCCTGCCTCTCTCTGAACTTTACTTTAACTGCCTTCTCTTTGAAGATAAGATCCCTGCAGACGAATACAGCATTCACGGTGAGGATACATAATTTGTATATAATATCTGAGCTTTCTTTATTCATTTTTAATATGATCCTTTTCTTCTTGCTGTACCGAGCCTGATTTTGGGGACCCAAAATCAGAAAGCACTTATTGTTTTAGGCTTTTCTTGTCCATTTGTTGGTAACAAAACAAGACAACATCTTGCTGGAGACGTTTAGGCTGAAATTATTCCTGCTTATAAAGAATTTGGGAGGAAAAGTCTGCGATCAAGATGGCAATATACAAGGAAGCTTGTGTGTTGCTGGGATCAGTTCTTGGGAAAGTCAGAGCTCTCCTCCACAAAGTTATTCTAAAGAACACAAGTGCAGAATTACAAAGCCATCTGACTGTAACATCTACTTGACCTTATGAACTGAGTCACTGTTTAGAAGTGTATCTTATACTGACTTAAGTAAAAAAATTTCTTACAGAAAAGAATTTAATTTATTTTTCCGAAATGTCTTGATTTTCTGTACCAGCAGCATCTCGTTCCACTTGTGCTTGTGACAGGCTGTGGGGCCCGGCTGGCGCTTCCCAATGTCCAGACAGGTTTTGAGTTTATTCACACATAGGCAGAGTTTAAGTTCTCTTTTCTGTAGACATATTACCCCTAAACTTATCTGTACTAGCTTGAATTAATCTAAGGTAATGCTTACCACAGTTCACACAGTTTTTCTACTCTGGTCTAACTTATTTTTTTTTAAATATTTACTCAATAAAATAAGTTATTGTGTTATGACCTTTGTTCTGAATGGACCCCTAAGTCACCTCAAATTTACTCTCCTACATGGAAAAATGTGTCACTTACTCCTGTTCTTTATTTTATCCTCTCCTGGTCCATATTTAATTGCTTTTGAAATAAAAGGCTTCTCATGTGCCATAGAAGGGGACTTAATTTTTCCAAATCTGATAAAGACTTTATTATCCACAACGATTTCAGATTTTGTGCCATGGGTCAGGAGACCAGACTAATTCCGTAGTTCAATAGCACTCTATTGAAATCATTCTCATGCTTAGAAAATTCAACAATGTTAACTTGTTCACCACCTGAACAGAAATACTTTAAAGGCTTTCTGAAAGCTTTATGGGTTCTGGCACTCTAATTCTGAAAATTGCATTTCTGTTCATTAGGGATAAGTTTCATTTGCACAGCTTTACTCCTGGTGAGCAGACATTTTACTAGGGCTACTTGTGGCCAAAGATACTGTGCAGCAAGTGCTCTCCAGGTCTGTGTTCTGCTTTAAGATGTGTACAGAGACAGACTGACAGGGAAAATAAGGAAAGATATGGTTGAGAAAGGATAGTTTGGAAGAAAAAATATCAGCCTGTGACAGAAGAGAATGTATTCAATTCTCTGTTCTGACACACTTTCTGAAAGCTCCTGTACAAATCACTTCAACCAGATCCACAAAGAGAACAATACACCGATTTTCCACTGATACCCCTGAGAGTTAAGGCCCCAAAAATATTTTTCTGGAAGTAAGACTAGTTTTTCTGGGTCTTCAGTATCCATCCACAAAATAGGTATTAATGCAAACCAGTATTTTCTTCCAAAGCAGTTCACATATTCTCCATTAGTATCCACAGCATAGAAGAATTTAAAGACAGTACTGGCTGTGTGGGATATTACACAAATAGACAGAGAAAATAAAAAAGACCTAGAAAAATATATTTCAGACCCAAAGCTGTACTTGTCTTTAAAACAAACAGTCCCAGTGTCTCAGCACTCACAGTTTCTCTGACACACTGCTGTGCTAGGAAGATTCCAGAAGAGCAAAACCCTTAGTGGATCTACTAGGATGCGAAAAAGAAATATAACTAGCAAGGGTATAGCAACATACCCTCCCTTTCAAAAATTAATAGAAAGAGGAAACATTTCTACATTTGAAACAGAATCAAAGATTTTCTGCCAAAATATTGCTGTCATTAAGTTTCATGCATCTGATTTATTGCCACTTCCTGCTGTTCCTATTTAAACTCTCCTTTCCAGCAGGCATGTAATCAAAATCATATTAAGTGTTCCAACAGCTTGCTTGTCCTGGCTATTTATAGTAAATATTTACTGTTAGATACTTTAAGAGAAAAATAAAGTCCTACATATGACAATTATTTGGAAAATACTGATCAAATTCAGTTGGATCAACACTTCAGTATAGGATTTGACGTTCAAGGCAGAATTACATTGAGTCACATTTTGCTTATTTTTAGCACCTATTTCATATTGCCTCACTATGAATCCACAGTGCAGTTGAATCCTAGCATGTCTCAGAGATGTGAAGCTAACAGAAATATTTTTGCTGCATCGAGTTGTCTCATTAGGTATGACAAAAGTGTTCTCTATACAAACTCTCACACTAGTGAGAGCAGTCGTCATTTGCTCAACTTAGTCACAATCTATTCTAACAGACAGTGTGAAACAGGTCTTAGGTTCGATGACAGCAAAAGTTTTTGAAAAGCCATACTTTGGAATTCGGAGAGGTTGGAAACTCCACATCCTGCGAGAAAATAAAATGTGTGTTAAAAAGTTCAGTAACATACAATGGAAATCACCATCTGTGGTGTTCAATAGTCTGCTGAACAGCTGGAATTTTAAGGCTACAAGATTGTAAACTGAAGAGCACCCAAGCCATTTTTCAAAGAAACACATTAATACAGCAAGCTTGTGACAGTGCCAAAGCCCCTTATTTTTGGACTTTTCAGGACTTACGCCTCTCATTTAATGATTAAATTGTCAGCTGAATTTATTTTGTGCTAACTGTCTCAATACACTGAAATCATAGTCAAGCAGATGATTTAAGAAGACATCACCATAGAGTAGCTAAGTGGAAGGCAGCATGAGTACACATGCCTCCACAGATGAAGCTAACGAAGGCTTTGTGTATTAGATACACAAGATTAGATAATGGATAGCAGTATGAAGAGCTCAAAAGAAACAGATATACTCTTTAATCTACTTCATTAAAAAGAATTGGTGCATCTCTACGGTTAACCTCTTAGTCTGGTAACAGTGAGTATAAGGAATCCAAAAACAAGTCATAAATGTAAAGGTGTGTGCAAAGCAGTGAGCAGGTGTTCGGGGGGAATCAACAAATTACAGGGAACAGAAAATCCCATCTGGGAGCACTGATGAATAAGGCCTACGCTGCTCTTCTGATACAATTACAAGCACAATAAACCACATACAGCATAAACTAGGTAGTGAGAAAAAAAAAATACATCCTAATAATCCAACACAGAAGATTGTCTGTGAAAAGGGCACAGTCCTAAGAGATTCTGAGATCTTTAGCTTGGCTTTGGTTACTTGTGAACACAAAGCTTGGATAAACAGGGAGACAAAGGCAGAATAAACCTCCTTATATCAATGACCTTTACTCAGCAGCAGCGCTTCAGTTTTCCCAGGGTTGAAAATAAGGTGGCTTTAACACAGCCAGCTGGCAATATCATCCAAGCATTACTTCACGGGAGATGCTGAACTTTCAGGTTCTTCTGAGTAAAGAGAGACACGTCTGTATTTCACCAGCATACTGATGAGTCTCCTTTCTAAATTCTGAAGCGGTGGCTGTACAAGGCATCATATTAAACTACCTGGGAGGCAGAATATGGCCTTAAGGGCTGCTGCATTTCAAAACAGTTGATGATGACATACAGTTGTCTGCCAGTACCTGTTAAGCCCTTTCTCAGAAGTGCAGTGAAGAACAAGAAGAATAGCCTCCAACATATCAGCAATGTCCCTCATTCACCAAAGCAACAGACCACAATCAAAGACACTTTCAGACGTTCAGCAGAAATGTGATGATGAGGCAACGTAGATCTGAGAGTGAAGAAATTGAGGCACAACTAAGGCACCTAATACAAAACTCAGAGGAAAGCCAAACTCGGCCCAGAGCCTTTCCAAATGTCACTGACAGGCAAATTCAAACTATTCTCTACTCATTTTTTCCAAATGGATGAAATCCTGGTATTACTGAAATGAAAGGCAAAACTCTCCATTTAACAGTGCCTGTAATTCATCTGCAGGAAATTAACTGTCAGGCTTTCAAGCACTTTTCCTCTTGGGTAATACTTGAAACATTCATCAGCTGTGCAGCAGGGTCCCAGCATCTCTGTTTAGTTTTCCTCTTGGTAGATAAAGATTGCAGCAGCTTCCATGTTGCTGCATTTATCTATATTTTGAATAATAGGACAATAATCTTTCTACTTCCCCTATCAGGATGGCCTTTTTCCACTCTGAGCTCTTCATGTTTCCTCATCTGCAGCTGTCAGGAAGCGAGAAGCTGCTTGGGATCATTTGAGTATTCTACCACTTTCTGCTTAAGAAACATAATTCTAGGAACAGACAAGTCAGCTGTCAAGAGATTATTTCACAGATGCACTTGGCATCATGTGAAGCCATTTTCAGCTGGCAATAGCTTGAATAAACACATAATTCCACCACAGAAAAAATGCAGGCTTAGGAAAAAGCGATGATGAAATCGAGAGTGAGGAACGTGCACTGCTGAACTGTTCTTTGATGTTCATCGTGCCCTTCCAGAACTCAGTGTGTATCTCACTTCTGTGAGACTTACAAGTCCACACTCCTTTTATGAGGCACCAAGCAGAGAAGCAAAAGGAGAATTAAGAGACCAAGGCAGGGAATTAGGTAAGGGTATCAACAACTTAGGCAAGTGGCAGAGTGAGCTGTGTAGGTTTAGTGCCTTCTTTCACCTATCAAACTCCATCTTTTATAGGGCATTAAAAAAATATTTCCTTGATTACACGCAGTTGGACATTCAGCTTTGCTGCTTATGTCAGGAATATGCCTGTGCTCCGATCTCTGTTGTGTTAAGACGTCTGAGACTCCCAAGTCCAGTAAGTGTGGAGAACAAGGAGTATTTGATGTTGAGCAGTCTATTACCTGCCAACCACAGCCTACACTATAGATCCAGGCTGACTACAGACAAGGAAGATTTCTCACAAGGATGTTTTATGAGCTGAAATATTTTCTGATCACTCTGTGTAGCTGGAAGAGAATAAGCAAGCTTATTATTTGTTACTTTCCAGGTTTATCTGTATTCAAGTAGCACCCAAACTGTGCAAGGTGTTTTTAAGTGGAATTTTTGTTCATTTTCTCCCAGAAGAGTTCCCAATCAAAGGCAACACAACACAAGAAAGACCCAGCTTATAGAAAATTCAATTAAGTAGTTTTGCTTCAAATAAGAGGCTTATTCGCAGTGCTGTAAGAAGAGACTGAAAATGCCCACTGCCCTGCGTGGGTATCAAATCCATAGCTAATCCTATATAAATGCACCAAAGCGAATATTCCAGAATTAACATACAATGTGCATTTTCTCTTGCACATCACATTCCATAAAGTATTTGTACTATAAGCTGCTTGGAGCAGGGACCTGTCACTGTGAATTAGTCCATAACAACTATGTACATTAGGGACTGCATTTAAGACTTTTCCTTCTTTTCAAAGTTCCAAAGAGTAGATTTGATTTTACAGTTCTTCTACGAATTAGAGGCTAAGGAAAAGAAAGCAAACCCCTATTTTCAATAATGTAACTGATTATTTGGGGTTTATTCTGGTTTTGTCTTTTTTTTAAATTTCTTTGTGATTTACATTAATGTAAATGATAAGACAGTGGGTTTTGGTGTTTGGGTTTAAGTTTTAAACAGGTGCTCATACCAAAAAATGTCCAGTCTCCTCCAGCTGGACTACCTGCATCATACCCGGAAGAACTTCCAGAATCACATGTTCAGGACGCATCCTGAGCTATATCTTACATTCACAATTTCTACAGTCATTAAGGCATAAAAGCATCTCTTAGATCAAAAGATTTTGTGGAGTTGGTTGAACTTGGTTGAGGACTTACAGAAACAATAATTAATGGAAGGCCACATTTTGGTGAAATTTGGGCTTTTTTTTTTTTTTCTTAGAAAGAGACGACAACATAAGTAAAAACTTCCTTAAAACTCAAGAAGAGGAAGTTAAAATCTTCCAGATGCCCAAATCCATAACTAACTTGAAAGCTGATCTTTGAGAACAAATAATACAAGTCATTAAAACATCAACAAAATATTTTATACCCTTATTGTTTCTCCCATACTGCTGACCACACTGACTCTTTCGATTTGCAACTCCGAAGAAGCCAATCCAAAAAGAAAATATTTCTCAAATGCAGTGTAAAAAAGGAAAGAGGAACCAGACTAGGCACACACATTTCAAAAACTCTGACCTTGCATGTAAGTTTTTGAATCAAAAACCGTCGTTTAATAGCTTTGACATGAGGTATCTCCATAACCAGAGCAGAAAACCCAACTGAAGTGATGAACCTATGATGTATCTCTGCCCAAATATCTTCTTCTGAGATTGCTAAGAGGATAAAATAGCATGTACCAAATGCAAAGTTCTTTGATTTACAGGTGTACCTGATTGCTTATTTTGTGAAATCCACCTCTCATGTAAATGTGAGTCTCCATATGGATGTAGTTGCAGTAAATCAGACTCTCTTCTAGTTTATTCAAAGAAAGGGTTCCCTCTCCTGCCGCTTTCACCACACTCCCTTTACACTTTCCAATCCATCCCTTCCCAAGCAACTCCAGCATTCACATCTCCTCTGATACCGTTTCTTTGCCAGAATTGCAGCATTTAAGTTAAGATTCAAACCCAAACACTCCCCAAAGGAGCTGAATACCCTTAATTCTTAAGCATATATATAGATATGAATCCTTTACCTGAAAGGTTTTGGGCCAATACTATCATGAACTAAAGTATTTTTTAAGAAAAAGCTCAACTTTGAGTGCATTTTGCTACACCTAGAGCTACTGGAGATGCAAATTATTTTGAACAATAGGTGTCTGCACACCTGGGAAGTTGACAGCCAAACCTTAGGCAATTAGCAAGTATGGAGTGTAGCTTTTCTTTAAAAATCTCAAAATACTGATTTGGACAATTAATCTTAAATATAATGGTCTTTTTCTATATATCTCATTATGCTGTGTAAAGGACTTGTGAATTTTTAAATTTTGAAAGTTTCCTCTGTAGTTCAGTACCATTTATAACACAAGTCCTGCAATGCTACTTACTATCGTGGTGCTTTGTGCATTCATGCTATTCAAAAATATTTAAAATCAACATTTCCCTCTTCAAGGATTTGCAAGGTAAGACCCCATTCATTAATGGGCTGCATGTCTATGTTTTCCAGTCTGTGGTCTGTGAGACTGTAGGGTTTAAGAGAACCAAACTCATCTTCAGGAGACTTAGGCTTGTTTTCTAAGGGCCAAGACCTCCACTGTGTGAAGGCTGCATTTGAAACTGGTAACTACTGCATTGCATTAGCAATAGACAAATCACACTGAGATTAGTATGACCAGGATCTATAGACCAGCCTCCCACAAACAAGAAGCTATTTCTGAGATTCTAGGTGCCCTGGATTTCCTCTAGTACTCTCTTCAGTCATTATTTAGTCCGTACTGTCTGCTGGATTTACCAGCTCATTGAGCTGTCTTTGGAGATGGGTCTAGTCTTGGCAAAAAATGTCACCACCTTCTCATTTTTGCTTCCAAAAATGGGAAAAGATCCCTGTTCTTACAGCTATCAGTCACTACTCTGAATTTGTCTTAAACCTACATATGCATCTCTTTTCACTCTGGCTTCAGTAAGAAAAGTTGAAACCCATTTTTCTAGTAAACTCTGTTAATCTCATTATCTTTCTCATGAGGCACAAACAAATAGCAATAGCCGTGACAGCAATTCAGCCCACAAATTCAGAAGCTACGAATTTCTACAGGATAAGATTTCAGTTTACACTACTTTCAGATAAACAAGCCATTTGTTACAGGTGAAACTTGATTTTTCTTTCTGGCTTCACCAGATCTGATGCTCAATAAGTGCATAATTTCTGCCACTTAGAATATACTCTGTTAAGGGATGAGGACATCAAGCAGAATTCTCCAGTACTTCTGCTGTCCTGCCAATACTGTCAGTGCTAGTATCTGGATGGAATAGTTCCACAGATGAACAAATGGCCTGAGACAGGGCTAAATATAACATTCTTTACTGCTAAAATATGGATAAACTCTGACCTGTAATTTTTCCAAAGTTTGCTGCTGGACTCCTGCAAGTGCTACAAGCAGATCAACCCCAGAACATGCCATCACAGAGGATTACTATATTCTGTATCAGCCCCAAGACTTTGCCTTTCCTGCGGATATTGAGCTTTTTCTGCCACTTTTCTGCTGCATCCGTGAAGAAGCTCAAATACTGTATTGTACATAGTGCGATAGTATAGTAGCAATTTAATCAAAGAAAATTAATTTTCTTAAGAAAAAGAGATCTATACATTTTTTCATGTCCCAATTTAAAGCCATTTGACAAAGCCAGTATCAAATAAGCTAAATTAATGATATTTTGGTCTCAAGCATACACAAACAGATGACATTCAGCAGTATTATCAGAAATAGCAGTGTTAGTAACACAGCAATATAGGGCTTATCATTTTGCTGAATGGTACCCTCTTGGACTGAGACTGACTGACTGAATTTCAGTCAAAAAAGTGCACCCAGAGCACCAAAATCACAAAGCTAAGGAAAATTATGCAGCTTTATCTCCAAAATTCTGACCATTTGTTCTTTGGGCATCTCTGTGTTGGAAAAAATATTTGTCTTTCCCATAAGAATCTGTCCGTTTTACCCAACGTTAACTTTCTGAAAAGCTGAAATCTGCACATTCTCTTCTGGGCTTCCAGGCTTAGTTATATTGAGATTTCATCTAGACTGGGCGTAAGTCCAGAAAGAAGAAAGGAAGATGATCATTCCCCTGCCTGAATTAAGTGGACAAAGTGGAGGAAGAGGCTTTCTGATCAAAACGGGATAAGACACAAGCCTTGAGGAAGACCGGTAAAAGCAGCCTGAGGGGAGTGGAATGAATAAAAGACTGGTAGGGAAAGGAAGATGGAAGTTAAGGAGTTTCCTTATTCCAAATTTAGAAAAGGAGTGATTTGAGATGACCTATGAAACCTGACATAAGACTGCACTCCTCTCTGTATAAACGCTGAAGTCAGTGGGAACTGCGTGCTGTGTAACAACTACTCTGACAAACCAAGGCTTGGCCTTCTCAAGAGCTACCAAAAACATTTATGTTAATCTCTCTGAATTTCAGTTTCCCATCTGTCAAGTGGGAATAATAATAATCCTCTCATATGGGTAATGTAAAAACAAATTCATTAATGCTTGCAGATACTGTAGTAATGAGTATCATAAAAAAAGCACAGCAGAAGTACTAACTCTGTCAGAGCAGGATTTGATTAGTCTGCAGTAAACAACGAATGGGCCTTTTGTTCTCTGACTGTGTTTGTGTCTTAACAGAATGAAGTCTTGGTATTTAATAACTCAGAGACTGTAAGCGATACCTGGAGCAGCAGTAAGAAAAAGGCACTGACCATATAGCCAACAAGGCAGAAAATGCAAAATAGTGAATCAGAATTGAGAGGAAAAAGGAAGCTGTGACTGTGTAACTTGGAGGCTACCTGATTGCTCATGTGTGGGGAAGGAGGAGGGGAAAAAGTAATAATTTTCATTCAGGAAGTTCGTAAGGTTGCCTTTGCAGCCTTCATAATTTCCTTTTAAGTCCACATTATGTGTGTGCACGTATTGACACTCATTCAGGCACTTACAAACCTTCCACCCTGACACTGTGCGTACACCTGTATCTATATATTAAGTAATTTTCGGTTAAACCAATAAAATATATCTAGAACTAATATACTCATTGTTACTGCACAATGACGTTAACAAATTCACTTATAGCATAAATTATTCATGCACAATAGCGGCTTGAAAATATATTTTTCAATTCTTTTGAACTTACACTAATCTTAAAACAACAAATGATGAAAGTTCAAACAAAAGCTAATTTTGTTTAATGAACTAACCAAGGAGGTATTGTGAAAGTATTGTGCAACCAAATGCTGAGCTAATTATTGTGAGATCAAATAACTGTTGCCATAGTTACTGGACAGTGTTTTCCATAACCAGTTTTATCTCTTCAATAAATCTTTGTGACGCAACAAATATAAAAAGTTGACTGTAAAATGACTATTACGTTTTGAATAGCATTTAGTTATGACTGACCTGTCATTGTGCTGGTGTTCCCATATTTGTCAGAGGATAATAAAAGATAAGTATCTGCTCAAGTTAACACAGAAAAAGTTATAGCTATAGCTTGACTTGGGGACTGCAGTTCAGGTTGTTGATTTTAGCGTAAGACATTTTCTTTTGAGTTATCAAACACTTCTGTGTTAACTTGTTTGTCTTTAGATGGTAAAGTATCAAGAAGGGTGGCTTGTTGTCTCTTTTTCCCCCACTACCATATTATTCTTTTGGGTTAGTTCACATTAGGTGATACAGTGAACCCTACAGCAACTGAAAACTAAAACCAAAATTTGGGTCCACAGTTACACAGGGGATTCATGACTAAAACTAATGCTTGGAATTAATCTAAATTTGAAAGGTTTTGAGAAAATACTGGGCTTGAGTTGTGAACTCCAGAAAATAAAGACAAAGATGGAGACTCTCAGTGGAATTTTCTAAACTCAACATTTGAGTATAGATGTTGAAATGAAAACCCCACCAGCAGAAATTTCATGTCTTCTAGACATCTGTATTAAATGACAGTTCTCTGCTTCTCTGATACCCTGCAATTTCATGGAATTCCTGCCAGTTTACACAGGATGCTGCAGAAAGTCCCACAAACCAGATGTGGCTCCAAATATGCTTCTGTCTTAAATTCACGAGCAACTGATTATCAACTAAAGCTAGCCACAAATTCTACAATGAAAAACATAGAGATGACCGATTTCATATGTTTGAAGAAAACGTTGTGGATTTAAACACCTTTTTTCATGTCACCAGCATGTTTCTGATTTTCTGATGAATCCTTGGGGGAAAAGGAACATGTCCAAATGCAAAACAGTCTCATTGTATGAGATGTCCCAAACTTCCTGCTGCAGACTCAGGAAATCTGGCCATTGCAAGGCCCACAAGATCCTACTCTTGCCAGACTTTGCGGCAGTAAGAGACAAGGAAGCCCAAAGGTCTAACTGAAAGCCACGTTGCACTCCATTGCCATCGTAGTTTCTCTGACTGCCCCAAGAAGGGACCGTCGGTGATGAAGACTTGGAAGATGGCAGGGCAGAGAAGCAGGAGGCAGGTCTTGCAAGGAGAGGTTGCATTAGAGCAGTCTTAGGGTTCTTGAAACTGGAAGTGCTGTTCCTGCCAGTTTCATAGCAGTTACTCAAACAAGAACACCACAGTCCAAGTCAACATTGGGACATTGCGTATCACTTCAAAGCAACAACTTGTCCATTTTTTTTCCCAGCAAGCATTTTCACAATTTTTAATACATATGAAATTCTCTAATCAGTTCAACAAACAAAAATCTTATTTTTTGGCTATTTTCGCCATGCCTGTCAAGCACGAGGACAAAAGAAATGAGATGGAATTTACAAGCCATGAACTTCCAGTTCTAAAATATGCTCTAAATAAAAAAAAAAGTTACGTGGATTTCTATCAAACTTAGATCTGTGCAGACTCCACAATGTCGCAGCTCAACTAATAAAGCTCAAAACAGTACCAATCCTTTCTGAGGCACTTGCGTGGCTCACAGAGGAGACACGTGGCACGGGCCATCTTTGCTTTCCACTGATCTTTGCTGCTCCTACAGCCCCTCGATAACCTCACAGCATCTGGGCACTTGAGATCTGAGCCTAGAACTGGGAATCAAAACTCTGGGCCATTTATCTTCCTCCTTCTCAGCTGAATCAGCATTTAACATATTGTGTTAATAAGACAAGAAAATTGATGCATAAAAAAGCATCTAATCAGATGGTTAACAGAGAAATGAGGTAACTGAGAAGGCACAGCATAGAAAATAATAGCCTCTAGGATAAGAATTGAAAACAGCAACAGAACTACATAAGAGAAGATTCTCATAGTGCTACAAGGGACTCTAACACTGAAGTTTGGATCACAAGTCAATGATTCATGCATTGCTGCACATTTTTTTTTCCTCCTTTCTCATTTTCCCAGCCTAGCAAGAATTTTCATTATTAATTTACCCAAGTTTGAGTGCTCATCTCAAGCTAACCTTTAGCATACTTTTCAATGCTTCTGTAACGAAGCTGCCATCTCAATATCATCGCATGCCTGCAATATAAACTGACACTTACTAAAACTCTCTTTCAGGTAGAAAATAAAACGCTACATGTGTTCCAAGGATAACTGTACAAAAAAAGAGATAAATTGGTTAGTTATATTCAAGTTACCTTGAATTGATGAAATTTTAGAAAGCTAAAAAACCTTGAGCAAATAAGCAACCCTGTCAGTAACCTAAATCCCCGCAGTCCTTAGTCAGGGCAAATGTATGTTTTGTTAGAGAAAGGATAAGGTTGCAGGAATTGTATTCATAGGAATTACAATATCAGCTAATTTTACAGCAACTCTATATAAATTATTGAGAACGTTCATTTTTTTAATCCAAGATATGTTGGAGAAGGAGCTATTTAGTGTAGGCAATAATATTTTTTTTTAACATTCTTCAACTGTTCATTTGATTAGAAGACTGTGCAGATCTTGCACTGCGATGGATTTTATCTTTGCTGATGTTGAACCGCACAGGGTATTACACAGAAATTTCACAAGGTGGAAAAATCATAGAATCATAGAATCATTAGGGCTGGAAGGGACCTTAAAGATCATTGAGTTCCAACCCCCCTGCCATGGGCAGGGACACCTCCCACTAGAGCAGGT
>JAOXNO010000013.1:148185172-148239476 GCA_028565335.1 Limnodromus scolopaceus | reverse complement strand
TAGAGGGGTAGAATCACCTCCCGGGACCTGCTGGCCACACTTCTCTTGATGCAGCCCAGGACACGGTTGGCTCTCTGAGCTGCCAGCACGCACTGCCGGCTCATGTAGTCTGCAATCCCTGTTAATGGGAGCCCATTTTGCATCATGAGCCATGTTGCAGTTTTGAAGGTATTTCTGTGCTTTTTGCTTCTTGCCAACACTCAGAAGCACAAAGTTGCACAGACTTACACAAGTACATCTCAGAGACAGCATCTCTTTCTCTGTGTATCACAAAGAGCTTGATCAAACTTTGAGCACCAGCTTGTAGGGCATTTTGGAACTTATTTCTCCAATAACTTGACAGAACAAACCCCTTATGAACCCAGCTGACAAGACTCTATCACCTCTGACAATAGAAGCCATTCCATGATGCCAGACAGCCCTAGAAAGCAGACAGCCTATTTCAGAGAGCAAAAGAGGTGAAGTAAGGAAGAAGAGTTGAATAATAGTTGAAGGAAGGAATTCAGACTTAAGGGGCTGGGGAGATTTTTAGATTTAGGTCAACAGCCCCACTGCAGTGATTCCTAAGCTTTTCTTTCATAACCCAGCTTTTTGGATTACAATCCTATTTTCACTGCAACTTTTGGTAGTGTCCATACTTGCAAATCACTGCTCTTAAGAGTAATTTTGAAGTTTTCATAAAATTGTGTGAAGTTATTCCAAAGCACTGGACACAAGAGAAACAACATGCACAACTCCTAACTCTGCACACACTTGCATCACTTGTTTAATGGAGTTTCCCTTGAATTCTAGCAGTGCAAACGAAGGGGGAGTGAGGCTCTGCATCTCTTATATAAATAGAAAACATTCTTTGTGCCGTTACATAAAACTCATTTTGCAAAAGACTTTTTCTAAAGCTTTTATACTATTTTACTTATTTCCTTGCCTGATTAGCTTTTAACCAAATGTAGATGTTTTCCATGACCTATTTGCAAAGCTAACTAATCCCTAAATCCTCCAGTTATGCAATTTTGAAGGATTAAATGTTTGTCATGAAAGAGTCCCAATTTGTTTAGACTGAATAAATTTCAGTAGTTTAAATACAGTTCATTGATTAAATTACATTCATAGAATGCTGGCTGCTGTCACAGGGAGTCTGCCAAAGTAGCTCTATTTAGATGTATATGATATAAGCTTCTGCTCATAGTTAAGCCCACAAAATATCTGCTGCATGTGGTGCATCTTGGAAAAGAATGCATCTCTTTTTATATGAAACACTTGTTCTATCTCCGCAGAAGTATTACAATGATATAATAAATATATTGAAGCGGCATCTGAATGCCAGCCAGGGCAGAGTGGCATTATAGTAGGCAAAATGACAACCTCTGCAACCTAAAAGG
The DNA here is from genome assembly GCA_028565335.1 of Limnodromus scolopaceus. Lineage (NCBI taxonomy): Eukaryota > Metazoa > Chordata > Aves > Charadriiformes > Scolopacidae > Limnodromus > Limnodromus scolopaceus. The sequence goes on along the minus strand of JAOXNO010000013.1, from coordinate 148,238,097 downwards.
CAAGACAAACCAGGTGGAGGAGACAAACAAGTGGGTTGGTCTGGGGGTGGTAGCAAAGACGGGGTAACAAATAATAGGATGCACAGGATTTGCAGCCAATGAGGAACAACAATCACAACATGCCATCTGCCCACCCATAATTAGATCAGAGCTCTCTCTGTGCAGTACAGCAGAGCAGTTGTGAAGAGACTTGGAGGAGCACAGGACTTTGTCTTGGAGCTTCTCCTACGCTTAGTAAGGTGTCATGAGAGAAAGGATAAAGATGCCCAAGAAGAAGTGGAAGATTGAGACCAGCAACAAAGGCAAGTGTCAAGCACGTAGTGAGATAACAGGTCACAGAGAGAAAGGGCCCAGTGGTCAGAAAGGTGTATTCTGTTTGTTTAGGTTTTGCTCACATAGTTAGAACAACCTTTAAAAGTCACCTTCATGATGGTTTAAGCTAACTGGGTTTTCTTCTCATTTACAATGGACTGGGAACTGCTACTTCCAGCTACACTGTTTTAGTTGAAAGGGTATAACCTCAACCTGTTGCTGTCGAACAGCTGCTTCATACTTCTTAGAATCTAAGAATGCACTGAAATCATTTGCAGAGAAATAAAGATGTCTTTATTGGAAGTGCGAACATCAAGAGAGTGATTTAAAAGAACTGAAAACATTTTTCTTCAGGGTTCTACACAAACCTCTCTAAATGAGGAAGTCAAGGTTTTTGTATTTTTTTCCTTAGGCATTATGATCTCTGCTCGGGTTTCTATCCTTTCTTCCAAACCAGTATGCCTGTCTCTCTCAGGACAGGAAACCAGAACAGATTAACTGCTCTCATGAACTGCTGCTTTCACATAGTCTACCAAGTGCTATTTTAAACAGCTGAAATGGAATGGTCGCACACAATTCACCTTCAAACCTTCTAAATCTGTAGATTCAGAACTTATTCATTGTATCTAGATCTGTGCCCTTCAATTCCGAAGTGAAGAACTTGAGCTTTCATTTTCAATTCATTCTGCTAAATCGCTCCATTATGTGAGCAGGGACTATGGATTAAATAGTTGTGAAATTCAGGTTTAACAAAAACAGTTATTATAGCATTGCAACATATCAACTGAATATAAAGAGGCAAAAATAGTGCCTTCCACATTCCATGACATTTTCTGTAAATACAGTCTTTTACACAATTACATGGTCCCTTCTTTCTGGAAATGTAAGTCATTTTCAGTTTCTACGAGGACAAGAAAAACAGCTCACTGAACTTGAGGCCTCAGTATTGCAAAATTCTGCATGGATAAGCCAGCTCTTAAGAAGAAAGTCAGAGCACTTGCTCACGTTATGGGTGGATACCCTGAGTGGCTGCGAAATACGACTGCAACCATTCCCCGGTAGCCAGCACCAAAAAACCACAGTTTTACAATAGGTACTGACAGCAGCAGATTTGCTGTATTTAGGACAAAATCTGGAGGAAATTCTCAGCTGTCACAGCTGTGGGTCTGCGTCTGTGGCATCCCAAAACAAAAATAGTGGTCAAAGATGAAAAATAACTGAGTAAAACTGAAAGCAGAAAAATAAGACTACTCTTGAAAATAATGGAAATGAAGGAAATGAAAATTAAGGGAAACTTAGTTACAGTGAAGCGCTGGCAAGGACGTCTAAGGCCTTGAGAAATTAAAGGAACTGTGCTCGTACGTGTGCCTCATGCTGGGCGGCCTCACCACATAATCTCTGAACAGCTAATACGCATCAGAGTATGGCTTAATCAAAACAACTTAAAAAATTGTAAGTGGTGGTAAGCAAGAGGATTTAATGCAAAATCTATTTCCAGGAAAATTAGTTCACAGAAGTAAATCAAGAATACAAGATTAATAATAATAGCAGCAAAGGCATTTTTTATGTCTTTTATTTTCCTAAATTTAAAAGCAGGTATTTTGAATCTACTGTGGTTTTTTTTCCCTAAGCCAATGCAGTCACAAGCAGTTTGATTTATTTAGTATTACACAAGCTGGACTGCACATTGAACAGCTTTGACTGTTGGCTTCATACAGAAGAGTTAAAAAGCCTCCCTGGATTATCAGCTGAATTAGCAGAAGTCACCCGGAGCGCACCTCCTGTTGTTCTTCCCTCAACAGCTGGCAGGATTTAAGAGCAAGGTTATAGAACTTGTCATTAGAGATCTCTCAGTGTAACTCAACGCTGACGCATGGCCCTCCATGTACCTGCTGACACCACCGGGGCAGTGGGTATCTAGATCCTCAGTGACGACAAACCATATTGAATGTCTAGCAAGGGTTCTGGTGCCAGGCTGTTTCTCAGGGAAAGGACCTTCTAGGAACATCTTCTCAAGCACGAGATCTGGCTAGATGGCACCGCCACCATGAAAGCAAAACTACAGAACACGTCCATTGGCCCTTGACAAGAAAAGGAAAGACCATAGGGTTGTAAAGCAAAGTGAGATACTGCAGGGAAAGAGTATGAGATAAGGCTCAAATCAGTGAACCCCCCCATGGCTGGCATGCCGCTTGACAGGAGTAGGCAGTGGGCACAGTTACAGAAGTGAATGTATACACAGCACGCAACATACACACAGTGTCTTAAAAACATCAGTAAAAGGGGAAAATTCCTGTGTAAATACCACACTGATAACTATGAAAGACCATCAACCCAAGTTATAAGAATAATGGTGCTGGGTCAAGTCCCACAGTTGCCATGGGTACAGGCCTAGCTCTTGTATTTTGCATTCTTCAGTGTTTCTGGACAGACTTTGAATTCATTGCTAGTATGTTCAAACTCAATGCATGCATTTCTAACAGCACTTCAAGTACCTTGGTATTCCCTTTGATGTCTGCTTAAAATACTTTTTTCGGAACATAAAATTCATATATCTCATCCAGGAACAGCAAATTGTTTGTATATTTACTCTCAAACCTCAGCAGAAAACTGTACTTTCGCTGGATTTTGGAGAAAGAGCAGTCAAATACCTTCCAGTTCAGTTCTTGAAGAAAAGTTAACTGAGAAGTAAAAAGACCATCAACGTCAATGGTTACAACAGGATCTGGGGAAATGACACTGTTGATGTCAATGGTTACAAAAGGATCCCCGTGTGCAATGCCTAGCCAGTTAGAAAATGCAATTTCTCAAAAAAAAAAGTGCACTAACATCGCTTTGCCATGTTTACAGTCACCAGGTTTCATATAAATATTAACTTTAACCTGAAATAATGTTGAAACCAAACATTAAACCAAACGTGTGTGGAACTTCTGGAAAAAGTTTGCTATAGAGCAGGGGTGACATTTGCCTCAATGCTGACAACCTGCGTAAAATCTAGGCATATTTTAGGATGGTGTGAAGTGCTTGCTGTGGCACATATTTCCTGCAGTGTCTCGTAAGACTTAGACCATGCAATATGCAAGGTTTTCCAGATTAAACTCTAGTGCTGTGTATGTGAAACATCCCTTATTATTTAATTATTGTTTATGAATTAATTTCTATAAGGGAATTATGTTTTGGTGTTACAACACTACCATCAATTTAAAAAGAACTGCCTAGAAAAAGAGCAGAACAGAATGTATTATTTCAAGTCAGATTTTTTGTTAAAGTCTTTGTTTATTTTAAAGACAGTGTCTTAAACCATTTTTTTGCCTAAAAGACTGCTTTTCTATTTTAAGGCTTAAACAATCTGTTCCATGAACCACCTGGAAAAATGTGTTGAAGAACAGTTGAAAAGCATCCTTTCATTACAATTCCTGGAAAAAAATGTGATGGTCATTATCTATGATGAGACTTCTGTATTTACAAAGAGTTGATTTAAATATCGTGTTGATGTCTCCTTCCCCCTCCAAGCAATACTGAACAATCAGAATTCATTACATTGCCTATTATAGATCAAATGCCATTATTTCTTGTTATAATGAAGACAGCATGAAAAACAGAATAGAAAATATTGCCTGGTAAAACTGAAATGGCATTTTACACAAAAAACTCTTTTCTATTCTTTCTAATTGGATCAGACCTGCACTACAGAGCACTGGCTAAATATTGCACTGCAGTTTTCATGAGCCACTCTCAAATGTTGACTGACCCAAAGAGATAACATCAGGGGTTCTATTACTCAGCCACACGTCCTAATGAGAAACTTTCCCATTCCTGTACCCGCAACCACTGGCAGGTTGGCTCACGGACACACCTTTCCATGCATCATCCAGGCAGGTCAATGGATTGCTCAGATGGCCCGCGAATACCAATGCAGAGAAGCCAGGGAATGCCGCAGTGCCTTACGTTTCAACATGGAGATGCTCTGTGCTTTTATGCAACTGCTTCTAAGGAGGTTAAGGAGCTGTAATTAGCATACATCACCTCCCTGTCAGTGGAGGTAATCAGGCTGAAAAATCCCAAGCGTCTCCACTCCTGAGCAGTCTTGCTTCTTGCGATGGAATTTTCAAGCTCTTCTTGCTAATTGCCTACACTGCTTTCAGACTCACTGGCACCACAGAAAGCTTCTTTCTGGTGTGGAAATCAGGGGGAGACTTTCGGTATGGAAGTGACCTTTTCTCTCTGCTAGGAATCTCATTAGAGTCATGGACTCTTCTGAAGGCATCTATTGATACTAACAATACAAACCACTTCGAAGCTAGTGTTATACATTCCATTTAATTCTCACTGAATTTCAGGGGTAATTCCTGGCCTCTGTCTATACTGTAAGGTCAACAGCTGTTTGAAAGCAAAGTATTGTAGATGTCACAGCTGGTAACACACTGCCAGCTGTCAGCACAGCTGTAGCTCAGGCTCAAAGCATCCAAATTATGATTACAAACAGCAGAGGTTATGTGAGCTGCGGTTGGTAGGTGCTCAAATCTGCTTGCACCTGATCAGATCAGACCACATGATTGACAGCATCGGGTCAGGCTGGCAGCCTCAAGCTTTCCTCATTGAGGGCATCTCCCAGAGCCAGATCCAAGTCTGCACCTGAGCTCACACCCAACATAAACAGTGTGGACGATGGGCAAGTCTGTAGCTGAGAATGGGCTTAATAGTTATTATTCCTTTACCTTGAATAGGCATTTACTCCAGCTTCAGGCTCTAGATACTATTCACTTAATGCCTGCTCAGGTCTAGATGTGATGTTCTCAGTTCCTTGAGACACAGATGATCTAAGACCCAGCCGTGCTAAGAAACTACCTACCCAGCTGCTCTCTTCTGGTTATGACTGGTGTCTGCTGGGCTCCTCCCTACCTTGCCTTCTCAGGCCCAAGAGTAAAATATTTCTTATGGCAGGTCTGGCCTTTTCAGCTTGCTCCCTTGGGTTGTTGGATACTCTCTTCATTTATCAGCTTCAGAGTACTTTTGCTCTGAAGTTATTTAGAAGCTTACATCACTGTTTCACACTATGAAGTAAGAGTGTACTTGTAGCAGAGTGCTTCATGTTATTAAAATTCAAACTCCAAAACAAACTCCCTATGTAGGGAATGTCACGAGCACAAAATAAATTTTAACAGCCAAGAACTAAATAATATTTAGATGACTTTTTATATCCTTCATATTTCATATCAAGTTAACATGATTTTATTTTTGCCTTGTAGCTATTTTTTTAACCAAATAATTTTTAGAAATCAAAGCTTCATGATTTCACCTTGAAAGAAGCCAACACATATAAACTAAAAAAATAATTAATTTTATTCTGTTGATATGTAGAAGGATGATATATAAGTTGCTACACCAGGAAAACATACTTTTAATGTCAGTCTCAATATCAGAATTACTTTTTTTTACAGTTAACTGTATTGCCAACGTAAATGCAAACTTTAAGTAGATCTACACATTAGGATTAATAAAAAGGTAGGAAACACAAAAGCTTCTGAATATTTTACCAGAGGACATAGTTTAAAAATGTCACGGACAAAATTTGCTATGAAGAAGTAGGGCACAGCACTATAGCCTCATTCAGTTTTTAAGTTAAAAAACAAAAAAACAAACCAGCAATCTCCCTTCTTTATTGAAAGGTCACTGTAATGCAATAGGACACAGTAAGCAGTTGTGAAATTAAGCCCTCCAGAACCTGGTTGCAGCTGTGGAATGTAACCATTGTTGTGCAATGGAGTTTGTCACCATCATATGAAAAACCCATTGGGAAATAAATCTTTTGTTTACCTGCTCATCACAGATAATCATCGACTGATTCACATTCTGTAGTATTTTACTAAGGTCTAAAACAAACACTTCAAACATCATGATCTTTTTCTTTAAATGACTCTATTCAAGCCATTTTGTAATAAGCTTCATACATTCTACATACAGAATGGTTTCCTTTTTTGTGTGTTCCTCTTCAAAGAGAAGGTATGTCAACAGGTTCACAGCCTATTAAAAGCTTCTCAGTTCTTGCTACCTATTTTTACCTGCTTAAAAAAAAAAACAATAATGATGCTGTGCCAGATATTCAGTGTAATATTAATCATGCTGATGTCTCAAGCAGAGGTTTGACCTCTGCTCAGGAGGAATAAGCAGTAAAAGCAAATTAACCCACACGTAGATACATCTATATAAGCAAAAGTATGAGCACCTTGTTCTAATTACAATCTTCATTCTCTTGAATTTTGGAGAATCTGAGGGCAAATCTACATAGGTAGGTATAAACAGGGCTCCTTGGCCCATTCCCTTGGGTGAAATGATGGAGACTAGTGCTGATTCAGAATTTGTACAGCCACATTTGCATGGCACTGCACTGGCTAGATGTAGAGACAACGCAGGCAGAGGAACTCAGTATGTCTGCACATGTCTGCAGACACCCATCCTGAGCTGCAGACGTTCCCTGATATACAGAGGGCAACAGTAAAGACGATAATCAAGTTTCTCAATCAGGGAGCTAAAGTGGTACTTTATGTATCGTTTATGACTCCAGATTTAGAGTCCTAAATGTGGCTTTCGGAAGCTAACTTTGTAATGTGCACTGTTGATGCAGAAATTTAACTTTCAATATCTTAAGTTTCCCAACTGGCACAGCTGATCTGAAATACCCAAGCTAGTTCTGCGCTCAAGCAGGATTTTCTAACTTGCATAGCAAGAAGCCCTTCGCTTCACTCCCATTGTCTTTAGTGACTTGACTCTTCCAAGATCGAGGACTCTCATGACTGCAAAGATCTTTTCAATTGCAAACACATGTTTTCAGTTTCTGGCCTGTAGTTAATCTCAGGGCAAATTTGTCCACTAATACTTCACAAAAACACCTGCCACCATAAGTATAAAAGGCTTGCCATAGGTTTTTTTTAAGTGTGGAAAAAACAAAAATCAGAAGCAGTGAAATCTGCTAGATTAACAGCTTTTGAAAAAGAAAAGAATTTGGCAGCTGTTTAGAAATGAGCAATTTAACATGCAGTCTCTTCTTCTCAAAAGGTGACACTGATTAATAGTCAGTCCAATGATGCTGCTGGATCTTGTATGACTATGCCTGTGAATCAACCTCAGACAAACTGCAGCAAAAAGGTTATTTTTAAGATTAAAGGCTCACAGGACAATGTTAGTCAGTAAGGTTGGTTCTGTAAGGGCACAGTCACATAAAAAGTAGTGCAACAAAGAACAGTCTTTTCTGGCCATCTGTAGCTCATGCTATGCAAGTACTACAGTCAATGGTAAATCTGCTTAGTAGCAACGATATTATTCACAACTCATGGGGAATAAGGAATCACATCCTAATCATCCCATCAATTATATATGAAAAACAGTTCCTCGGGTTAGACATACCTGCTAAAATCAATTTGAAGAGTGGGAAAAAAAAAAGCCTGTGTTCTGCTGTTGAAAGCAGTGCTGAAACTAAGTACAGCCACAGAACACAATTCCTTAGTGCAAAATCCCTATCACGTTTCTATTGACATCTCACAGATGTATCGGTTCCTATTCTGTATCTAAAATGCATTTCAAGATCCAGAAGAAAAATGCAACAAGATGGACATCTTCACAGCCTGTAGTGATTAAGGAGATAAGAATGCTTTCAGCACCGTGCATGATTTACAGCTTTGCATAATGTGTTCTGTTTGTTCTATCACATGAAAATATTAAAGAAAACCATCTTGGATTCATAACTGGAACAGAAAGCGACGTAAGAACCGAGAGTTTTCATCTGTCATTTTAGAATGCACGTGGAACAGGATGTTGGTTCCAGTTCAACAGAGTATGTCTTATGCATTTATGGAGAACAGTTAATACTTTGCAATGCAGTTCACATTCAGTGCTAGACTACTGTGCTCCTGTGTGCTTAATCTCGAGCTCAGCACACGGTCTTCTGATAAGCCCTGAAGAAAAAGACTCCACGTCACTGCCCTGCCCATACTCTCTGTGTCAATACGTGTGAATGTGTACACAGAAACACACGTATATGTGAGAGGAATAATTTGCCATAGCTTAATAGAGGCATTACTTACACGACGTGTATAGAGATGCCCAAGAGATATCATGCCTTAGGCAGCTCCAATCTTTCTGATGATCCTCAGAGCAGAAAAACCTCCTACACAAAGCTGTCTTTTAAATGGCACAGTCTTACTCCTAACATAAATTCTCATGTCTATATTCTGCATAACATGTCTGGAGGTGTGGCTGAGGTACAGCCTATTCAGTAGCTTTGAAGAGACTGTTGAAGAGCATATACCATGAGTAACTACTGAAACCATTTCAATAACAGTGATTTGGGGGTCACCGTCAAAGAGGTAACACAGAAAAAAATCAAAATTCTGTCCCACTTTACACTGTTTGATATAACATAATCTTTTTTTATTCTAGCTTTAGGAAAATAGTACAGTATCATTTTTTAGTATCATTGCTAGTCAAGAAAACTTAAAAGAAAAATTACTTTAACCTTATTTTCATTAAGTTTGCTGAAAAATGTTACGTTTTAAACAGAAGAAGTCTCTTCACTGCAGTTATGTTTGTACCTTTGTTCACAAATCCGTGTTGAAATAATGTAGGATAGTGCACATCAGGACAGTGCATAGGATGTCACTGTTACACTTAATTAATCATTCTTACTTCTCTCTTGAGTCATCATAATGAGATTTTTTTAATAGGGAAACCACTTCAAGAGAATTTTTTGAAGTTGTTCTAACAGATTAGATAGAGAAAATGTTTTAGCCTATAAAGATCCTGCAACTACCTGTATTATTAAACGTACAGAAGAAGGTACCATACAATCTCTATTTCCATCGTTGTAGTTAAAGGAAGAGATACATAGCAAGGTTTTCTACTGTACCCAGACATGTGGATTTTACTTTTGTAGATTTTTTGAACTTACAATATTAGTATTTTAATTTTATTTACGGTACCTCCTTTCAAGACATGCAGGAGGTTGTATGCTCAGAGCATAAGATTTTTCTTCAGTTATCGTAGTAATTTATGTTTTTTTAAGTAGAAAAATTATGGAAAATATTAAAGGATTCTGTTATCTATTGTTCTAAGAAGTGGCTTTTAGTTAGAAGTGACATTTAGCTGGGACCAAAATTTTAGCATACTGGAGACTGGTATTTGGCCCTGCCAGTGTATTTCAGGATATCATCACATGGTTACCTCAGCAAATTGCTTTTCGTTTCAGCCCTCTCTCGTTACCCCTTCCCATCTGACTGAAATCAGCTGATCTTTTATAGGCATTCCCACAGGCAGCCAGCAAACTACTCGCTGTCAGATACCAAGCACCATATTTAGGGTGTGCCTTTTAAATACAGAGGCCAATAGGGATACAGTTGCCTCGTTTTGTCTGCCCCTTAGAGCTGATTGCCTTCCCATCATAAAACCTCTGCCAGCTAACAAGAAAACGCTCTCAACCTACAGGCTGAGCAGTCTTATTCCATGTCTGCCTTTGCCGAAAATGCAAATAAACGAAAAAGATAAGAGATCTTAAAATGTTTAAAATGTATCTTACATAGTCTGAATAAAATGTAATTAACTTTTAACATCCATGCAATCATTTCGTTATTGCAGCTAAAAAATAATTCTCAGAATCCAGCTCTTCCAAAATCTCCAAGAAAAATACTCTGTTTCACCATTTTCTGATTCATTCGACTTTGGAAGCAAAATAAACACATTGCTGTGTTTAATATTGTTGCACAAGAGAATTCACAAGAATGAAATGTGTTCAAAGTTCCTAGAAAAAAATGTAGCAACGCGGGCTGCCAACTTGTTCAATGTCAAGCTCTAGGCAGTATAGCAGGACTAGCAGTAAATGACTCATAGTGAGTCACGCTTTAGCTATTTTTGCTTTTAAAGTAATGCCAGGCGCTGTGTTAATATTCAACCCAGAGTAAATTTAGCAATGCAAGAAAACAAGTGTTTCCATGGTTGCTCCTTCACAATGTTTATGGTATATACACAGCCATTAGGCACAGGAATTAAGCCAAATGAAGAATATGGAAATGTTCCTCTTTCATTTACAACTGAATTTTGCTACATTGGATTTCATGACTCACTCAGCTACTAGTTTTTCCATCTCTAAGAAAAATGTACAGCCATAGCTCGCACACTACCAACCGTCCTGTTAGTGGTGAATAGCCACGACTTTCCTCTAAATTATGGCTTGTGTTGTGTACACACAACTGAGCTGGCAGCTGGCACATCAGCCACTGCACAGGTAAAGGCAAGGGTAAATGAACCAAACGGTTTACCAGGATAATGAAATTACGCATATTTGTTCAGGACAAAACAAGACTGACAAGAAGTTCTCATTAGTGAAACTAAGTGCATCAGTCATGGGTAACATGTTCTCTGTCACTTTTAAGGAGGAGCTGGCAGTGAGGAAAGATGAAGTGGAGCACTGAAGGGAGGAAGGAGGCTGTGGCGTCCTGTGAAAAGGGAAAGCAGCTGCAGACAAACGAGGAAGGATGCTGATTCAAGCTGTGGAGCAGCTGGGTAAAATGAGAGAAGTGGTAAAGAGAGTACGACAGAACTGGAAAATATCTGTCCATGACATAGCTGTGACGTGACAAAAGCCATATGCAGGTATGATTTCCATGCAGCTATCTGCACAGATGTGTTGGTGAAATTGTGGAATATCAGCCCAACCAGATAGACATCTGACATGGCAAAACAAAACTGCTGGAGAACAGAAAGAGACAATTTTATCTATAAAATTACATAATGTTTTGCTTTTATAAAACAAAAAACCCAAAGCAATGGATGCTGCAGCAAAGGTTTGGTGAATAGCTTACTTTGCCCACACTGGTAACAGAGCTGCCAAATGATGACATATGACTGCTTGTTAAACATTTTTGTTCACATTTTAATACACTGATTTATTCATTAGTCTTAAATTGCAGTAATTACTATTTTTACTGTAGAGGCTGATAAAGCAATCAGGAAGCCTTTACATTTTTCTCCTTAAAGAAAACTTGCTAGCTTTTCTGCATGAAGTCTTCTTCCAGGCTGTGATAAGCAGGGTATTTTTTCCTGTGTTTTGCTTTCTGGTTATAAACCAGGCATTTAGTTTATGCTGGAAGTTTATAGATAGATACCAACGAACAGCCTTCCTGGAAAGCCTTGATTTCATTAAGTCTTGGATTGACCCATAAGCTTCCAGTAGGGAGTGAGGGAGAATACTTAAGCCTGGGCCAGATCCAAAGAACTGAAGCAAACTACAAACACTAAAGTCCAAAATGATGAAAAATCCTGTTCAGTGGCCTCCTAACCCTGAAGGCATCTAACTCTGGTAAGTCCCTCCTAGATTCTCCAGGGATCTGAAGTTCTGACTTCCGCACTTGCCCAGAGCTGCCCCAGCTGAGTAACAAGGAATACATTGTTTGTCCTGGGACCTCTCTGGCTCTTCAAAGTAGGCACAGCTCCATCCCAGTGGAGGAAGAGAAGGTGGTGATGGAGACGTAGAGAACCCAGTTTCCCATTCCTTGCTGAGTGAGTTAACTACTGGAGCAGAGAGCCGTGGACCTTCTTCGCATCCTTCCCAGACCCATTCCATTTCCAGTGGCACACAGCGCAGATTTTGCTTCAACTGAAGGGCAGCAGAGTGCCCTCTACAGACTTGCCTCCAGCCCAGGGGTTGCTTAAAAGCCTGTGAGCAATCGTGTGATGTCAGATGTAAGGTCCACCCCGTCCAGTTTTACTCTGATGATGAATAGTAGCAAATCCCTACACAGGGCATGAGGCAGGGAAAGCCTACAGGAATGTTTTCCTGGTATTCTTGTTCAGCCTCCAGTAATCTGGTTAGGGGCATTTGGAGGATCCAGAGAGGAGTCAAAAGTGACATCTTCCCTGTAAGGGATTTTTCTTACGTGCTTATTTGTGCATTTATTTGCATCACTTTCTGGGCAACTGCTGGAGACACAGTGCTACGGCATAAACCAGAAGCACTCTCCCCATCACTCCACTAACTGCTCCTCTCCCTCGTGAGGTATTTTTGGTTGCTGGAACACCTGTTAAGCAACTTGTCCTTAATCCTGAGATCATTCACAGCAAGCCTGGTAACACAACAAATCTGCATCCATATTTGAGATGATAAGACACAATAAACCTCTCCACACTTGTAAAGTCAGATGCTGTGTCTCAAATGAGAGCTAATAACAGCTGAAAGACGACAACTTAAACCACTCCTCAGTTGTGACAGAACATCTGAATGCCCCAAGCCTGTTTTAGAGTAAGTGTAAATGCCAACAAAGGTGTTTGACTTCTTTGACTTTGTGCTAATGGTGACCAAAAGCAACATACCTTAGGTTACCCCTAAGAGATAGTACACACAATTACCACTTCACCCTGACAACACCAGTAACTGTTCAAGCGCCTGAAGTTCCCAAATCCACAGATTAGAGCCATGGTCCATTTCCTCTCCAGCTACATAACACAAGTATAATGTGCTCAGTCTCACAGGAAAAGCCCTGATTCATTCCCTTTGCGTTAGTTTAGGGTTGGCACATTTTTAGTTATCTTATGCAATCCCGTGATTGGCGTACGGATGTAAAGCACACTACGCTGACAGAAGAGATTCGTCACTGAACAAAGCTGTTCGCACACATGTGCCACAACCCTCCTTGTGGGAGCCAAGACACTTAACTCTGGGCTCTGGCATCCAGTCTGAGGTCCACAAACCTAAAAGATGGGTGTTGCAGCCCTTTAAGCACTTCTCCAGCTCTCTGCCTCCATTTCAGCTCAATTTATTTTACAGTTGGGGTAGTGTGAAGATCTCCAGCACATTTAATACCATAAAATTCAAGTTGGAAAGAAATCATGATTTACTGTGAAGTTATTGGTGCCTACGGCTTTTGAGAGGGAAATGAAACAACACGGATATACAAAATTACGGTAAGCAGCTAACGCATGTGAACTTCTGATAAGGAATTAGAAGATGTTTATTAATCTTGCTGCACATTACTGGTTTGCATGTTACTGTACGTTGCAGGTACAAATCAGGGACATTTCATTGACTTCAGAAGCTACACTGAGGCTTACCAAGCCAAGATCTAGCTCAAACTGCAGCTCTTCTGAAAGACACACCAAAAAGCTACATGGGAAATAGCTTCAGGAACCATAAAAACACCAAGTGTTTTCCTGTCTCTGAACTGGAATACTCTGAAGTTACCATGCAGTGTGATATGCACTGATGGATTGCTATTTAGTCAGCATTATCTCAGATCTACTTCCCTGTTCTTCCTCAAATGCTTGTTGTGCTGGCACTCAGTCCACTCAATCCAAATGCATTACTTGGAGGAGAGTTCTCCTAGAAGCAGTATTTCCTTTGATCCCTGTGCATACTGGTGGCACAAAGTCCCACGCATAAATGACTAAAATTAACATATAGGAAGGGTGAAAAAAACTCTACCATCCCTCCAGGAGTAAGACAAGGACTCAAGTAACAGAAACAATGAGTAAATTAAACAAAGCTCTCTAAGTTTAAAGCTCCATTGAGCTTTATTTTCCTCCTTCATCTTCAATATGCTAACTTCAAAATGAGAACATGTCATTGACTGAGATGTTCTCCTTTTTGTCTTTCTTTGTGTTCTTCTCCTGGGACTGTTCTTCACCTCTTTTCCTGTGATTACTCTTGAAGTTTAAGCTGTAAATTCATGGCATAAGAATGGAATTCCTCCATCTATCTTTTAACTTTGTTTGAATAACATGCAAAAGACATAATGGCAAGTAAAATTCTACTGAACTGGTAAAGGCTGTCCTTGCATTTTCACTGCTCGGATTTTTACAAGAAAAGTAGTATGTATTATTACACCATGAAAGAAGTGAATGAAAACTCTTAGTGAAATCACTCATGTTTTATTACCAGAAAGCAAATTTTCCATGTACTGAAGTTTTCAGAATTTCAGACACAGGCAAGCTTTAGCATCTCTCTCTCTCTCTCTCAGCTTCTTACTCATCTGAAATTTATAAAACATTTCTGATGAGTTCAAATATGGTCAGAAGTTTCCATGTTGCACAAATGGATTATTGTAAGTCAAGAAATACAGGAACTGACTGAATTGAACTAAACAGCATTGAAGGAGAACATCTATATCAGCCAAGGTGCAGTGCTGGCACAAGAACAAATGAGCAAAAACTTGGTCACAGACTTGCTTTGCCTGAAAATTTCTCACCATCTGAGCAAGATTCTACATTTTTTCATCACTCTTCCAACAGAAGTAATGGAGAAAAAATTAATGTATCATAAGATGGCATTTTATTAGATAATGTGATTGACTGCAACATCAAAGGAATAGAATCAGCATCCAGAAGCTCCCTTCCTGACCTATATGTTCTTACAAACAGTAAAAATGCCATGCTGGTTGCCATCAATGTGCTCACTTAAGAGAGAATTATCCCATGACAGTAACAATAAATTACCCAAATTATTACCCCTAAGTGTATAATAACAATAAAAAATTATTTCTATGCAACACTCCATTTCCTTTCTATATTTTATATACTCAGCACTGATCTGAAAGCCAGGCTCATATAAAAGCAAGAATTATATCTTGCAAAGACTTTTGCAACAGAATAAAATGTAGATCTTTAAAAATACATGTATAGATCAGATGAGTGACACACAAAGAGATAAAAAGAATTTACCCTCAAGTATTCACTGATTGAAAGGGCAGATATTTATAAGGAGAGAGATCTACATCTGATGTTCTTTCTGATTTAGATACCTCCCTCAGCTGAGGGCCTTTACCATAGGGCTAATGGATTGGGGTCCCTCAATATTTCTTTCTGCATTTTTATATATAGTTAAATACACACTGAACAGAGAGAGAGGGAGACTGATTCCAGAGCTACAGGCCAATCACCTGGTAGGCCCAGAGTCAGACAAGTTCTGATTTTAAATTGCTGAGACTGAAACCCAGGTCTCCTATACTCCGGGTTACTCATAGTGGAGAAGAGCTGTTTGAGGGAGTGGGTTGATTCCTCTTTCATTTTAACTATGAATTCCACGTCAGAGCTCTAAATGCCAAAGCAAGAAGCTTCTTATTTTGATTAATCACATTAGAAAAGTAATAATTTCATCAAAGAAACCCTCACTAGATCCATTGGCAACTGATATTCTTCATTAATCCACTAACAGAATTATTGTTAACGCAAACTTCTGCCTGTTATCCTATCAATGTAGCTAATTTTTTACCTGGAAAAAGTGTCCCAAATTGCAAAACAAAAGTTCTGATGGTTTCATTCATTCTAGAGTTGCCCCTTCTTTTCAAACTAGCAAAGACACTAACTTTCCAATAACTGTGAAATAAAGGCTTTATATGTCAGGCATAATCATCATCACTTTCACTCATTCCATTTCATTCCCAGGCCCTGATCTCCCAATCCTTCAAAACTATGAGAGGGCTAGCTCACTCCTGAGCTTCTTACAGAAAGCATTCATACAGGACAGTCCCAAAAGGAAAAAAACAAGCCAAGTTTCTCTCTCAGCGTAGTCCTTTAACCGTACCCCAAAGTTATATCTCATTCATACAAATGACTCTAAACATATTCATGTCACTCCACAGGGGCTGCAATTTGCTCCCTCAGCATCACGCCATGAAAACATTACTCCGGCAGATTAAAACAGAATTATGTTATTATTTCCAGCTCTTTGAACTGAAAAAAAATCACAAAAAAATAATAACAATGTTTTAGTGCCAGAGGAGTGCCACAGGAGAAGCAGAGTGTTTAGCAGTGCAGAGTGGACATGGCTGCTTTTGCTCCATAGGGTACTAGCCCACAGCAGCATGGACATAAGCTCCACATTCATTAGTCTCTCCTTGCGCTGTTCACAAACACAATATATACACAGCTGAATTTCAGCCATAGGTCTAAGGTTCAGACCCACAAAGATTTTAGGCACCTAACTCCCAGTGATCTGATCTGAACCTAAATGACTTGATGTAATACAGGACTGTAAAAAAGCAAAGAACTAAACCCAGGTCTCCTAAACTGCAAGTGACCTTCCTGAGTCCTAGACCATCTTTCATTTCTTTACTAGTCTGTCTATAAGGAATTTTACATAAATGAAAAGTGCATATCCCACAGACATCACTGAACTGTCATAACACCAATCCCTCTTTCAGTTAGAATTTTCAACTTTTGTGCTGAAGCTGTTTTCCCATAATTAGTCAGTAAAGGGATTTTAAATCGTATTATTATTTTATATTAAAAATACAAAGACAAATACACTGCCACTTTTTCAGCTGATCCTCTACTAACACATTTAAGAATAAAGATGAAAATAGACCATAAAAGAGGTTAGGTACTACTGAAGAGAAACCCAGATCTGTAAATCAGTTATGTGACTCTGCACAAGTAACTTCAACTATTTACTCAAGTTTCACCTCTGTTACATGGTGAGGAATAAAATTAACTTGCCTACCTCAGTGTGATGTTGTGAGGATTAATCGGAGGAAACTTGTCAAGCATTATACTACACAGTGTCATGTTGCAGCTTGTTCTCTTATCCTACTAAAACCAAATCAAAGACTTCAGTCTTTCCTGGAATCTCCAGATAGACTCTTTTATGAATTTAACAAGAGTCTTTTTCCAGTGTCATTTTTTCTACCTCAAACTGCATCTAAAATAACACTTTTTTGCATTATTATCTCTCGGCAAATGAATGGCTTAAAATACATTTATTAACAGGGCATAATGGTGTATGCTTGAACATTAAATATTAAATTTTAAAAGCAAATATTTGCTTATTGATAACAACTATGAACCTCTCCTAACAAAACGTTAAACCATGATACATACTTTCTCCTCTCAAAACCTCTGAGACTTTTTTTCTTCAATGGAGAAGGGAGGGATGAGCTTTACAACTGCAGTGCTGTTACCTTCCAAACTACATTATAACGACTGGTTTCTTATGACAAAAAGTTGCCTGAGCTACTATTGTGTCTCAAAATTACTTGTTCCCTCTCAAAAAAAAAAAAAATGGTTCTTACATTTTCCGAATTCACTCCTTAAATTGTTTGGCATAACCAGCGATATTGTCATTCACTCAAATCTTAGCACTTTCTACCAAATGACTGCCGAAGCACGCGGCTGCTGGGTGTTCGCACAGACCAGTTATCAAGGATTCCAAAGTGCATGTTATCAGCTGCTATAAAAGGGCCATGAAACCTGTCATCCTTTGTACATCGAATGTGAAACTAAATAACCTTCAGCAAATACAGCGGTGGCAGCTCGGGTCACAGGAGTAGAGATTATACCTTCTGATTAGGTCTTTTCACAGAGTATCAGAAATTTAAACTGATACGTAGAGATTAAAGGCAGCTCTTACTTTCATTCTGCAAAGCCAGAATTCTCATACTCTGTGCCAGAAGATGCCTTTGATATATATATACTGGCATGAAATAAAAAGACTCGGTAATACAACTTTAAACAGTAGGTGGGATTTTAAATTTACAGAAAATACAAAATGCAAAGTTACAATTCCTGCAGTAATCACGACTTAGTTCCTATGGGCCCAGTCCTGCAAGGTTCTGCACTGTGTTACATCCAATAAGGAAGTGAAACATGCCAGCAATCTCTCTCATTTCAAAGGATCTACTCATGCAATTTAATTTAAGCAACTTGCTTAAGCATTTCACTTAATCAAAAGGACATCACTAAGCACTGTGCAGGTCCAGGGCCCTTATGTGTGAGGAGTCATGTAAGGTTAAGGTCACAAAAAAAATTTCTTACAAACCACACATGCAATTCTTTAGAACTTTCTGATATTATCAGATTTAGTGAGTATCCTTCCAAGTGTTCAACTATTTGGAAAAGGTAATGTAGTCATTTTGGGGTATAAGAAATGGTTAAAAAATAATTTAAAAAAATAATTAACACTTCTATTCTACTGCTTACATTCTAAGCAGGTTTGAGTAGAAAAAGTAAAATGTTTGCCATTAAAAATAAGAAGTGGGGATTTAGGAATGTAAGATAGTTCTGAAAACAGACTTCAGAAAAATCACTTGCTGTTCACATAAAACCTGTCTGACAGTGTTTTGACACATATCAGAGGTGGAGATTTTGTATCATTTTGCACAAATTCCAGCAAAAGTAGCTGCATAATAAGGGCTCACAGATTGAGGGAAAATGCCTGCAAACTGTCTGAAAGACGAGCAGGAACTGCTCTGAGGCACAGTATTATCCTTACTGCAATAGAGATGCACTTTCCCAGTCTCATTTCTGCACCCCTGCTGCCGCTGAAGTTCAAACGTAAAAGGTCTTCTTCCTGCAGAACTGCCTAGAGAAGAGGACAATCCGAAGGTGATTTTCTCCTTCCGCCTTTTGCCTTTCTCCTCCCTGAGTATTAGAACTCCCTACCGCACTGCGTGTCACCTGTCAGGCGGCAGGGAACAACCATGCAGCTCCCTTTCATCACCGTGGCAGCAAATATCAAGAGAGAAAAAGATTAGCTTTCTTAATTTTCTGTTAAAATAAGGTTATCATTAACTGCTTCACACTCTGTACTGTACCTAAAAACTTTGTGTCAAGAAAGTTTTTATCCTTCAAATCCTAATTTCTAAGTTGAAAGACAATGTGAGAATATAACATTTTCTTGTTCAGCTATTCTGGAATAGAAATGTCAAACTCTGCATAAAGGAGATGTAATGATTAATGTTAACTCATCATGGAAGGCAAATCACTTTAGCATCTACTCCATCTGTCCCTTTGAGATAGAAAAGGCTGGGACAAAAGAAAACTCCAGGAAAGCTCCTCTGCGAAAACTTGGCTGGAGTTTTGGTATTTCGTCTTATTTAGCAATAAAACCAAATCCCAGAAAAGAGCTAAAAATTGGACCGTACTGTAGATGTGTACTTGAAACAGGACACAGTTACGCACTCAGTTGTGCCCAAACCAGCAAGACTAGTAGTTGAAAACAAAGTATTAACCAGGTGGCTGTTGATAAAGTTATTGATATATATAACTCACATCAAGTAGTTTTGAAGTGTTTCAAAATTTGCAGACATGTTCTAATATGCTCTATTATGGGACCTGTATTGTAGGATTCATGCTTTTGAAATCACAACTCATCCAGGAGAAGCTAAAGAATACACAGATGACTTGAATTAAGCGTGGCTGCTGACCATTTAACATTAATGTTCTCCTTAGAAAAATAAACCAACATGTACACATGGTGTGCTGCATATATGATCTATATGATATTTTAGATAATATTCACAGTGCTCAATTACAGATCTCAGCAGAATAATTTACTATGTAGAGCCCAATGAGAAGAGGCTTTTTGTACCAGACGGAGTACATGTGTCAGTTTAGCCTCTCACAAAGATGTTAAGACCAGAGGCCCCAATTCTGTAAGAATGAGAGTATCTGCCATTCTTAAGATTGTGAATAAATTTGTGATATTCATCTCTGTAGGTGTTTTAAAGGCTAGCTATGAGTGAGAAAACCAACCAAAAGGAGAGAGGGAGAATAAGGGTAATGGCAAGAAGATCACATAGTTACAATAAATACTGGTTGCAGGTCACTGGGTCATAGAGAAGCAAATTTACATATGTGAATATAAACAGACTCCACCGATCTTCAGTCACCCATTATTACTCAAGAATTTCTGGGAGCCTTCCTAGCGAAAGAGCCTTTTGAAGAGGAAAGTAAAGTAAGAAAGTGATTTTATGGTGGATCAACAGATTATTTAGGCAGAAAAGACAAGACTAACACAAGTTTAAGGCATTAAACAGTTTGCTTTGAAAGATTTAACTTTGAATTTTCCACCTCCTTCCTATCTGCAGCCCTGAAGTGGCATTTACTTACCAATTCCAAAAGAAGGTGGGCTGAACCAGGCTGTTTATTTGAATACACAGTCATTATATTGCATCCAAGACTGCGAAAGCTAACAAACAATTTTCCCTTCAACCTTTTACGTTGCATTAAATGCTGCAATAGGAGCAAATGCGATGGATTTACCTCATCAAAACCAGCACGAATTCTACAAAACCCAAGCTGACCCAGCTGACCAATAGTCCATATACTGAACACAAGAGCCCATCTAACATCATCGTGCATGATGTCTGACCTCTGTGCACAACCAAAACAAAAGTCGAAGTGGCTACTAAGACCAGTCTGGATTTCAGGCAGTAGTAGCACAATGATGTCCTCATATTATTTTTTTTTTTTCTTAAAGCATAACTCTTCTTGTGTTTATTTAATTTGGGTTGTTTTCAACAGGTCTGCCAGTTAGAACTCAGCCCCGTAGCCTGAGCTGAATGTATTACTAGGGCATACACCCCTTCCTCAGGCAATTACAGGGAAGTAAATCCAAAGTCAGTTATCAAGATTATATCTTCTCAGTTACAAACACCTGGAAATTAGGAATTACAACATAATGGTGGGGTAGTAATAATTTTATGGTTATGTAGGGAGTAAAAATTACACTGTTTTGTGGTCTGTAACTTGGTATTTTCACTCTTAGAGTAATGCCAAGAGTCTATTAAACTCAGAGATCAGGGCTAATACTCAAATCCAAAATCTTAAAAAACATAAAGATGGGAAATAAATATATTAAGCCCTCAAGCTCTAATCCTAGGGAGTCTTGAGATATCAGATCTAAAATTCACCTTGTCAGGCATGTCCTCACACTTCATAAATCTCTATAGGGAAGTAATCCAAAGTCCAGTGAAGTCAGCGGGAAATTTTTTTCCGCTAGTTTCAGTGGGTTTTGGATAGGGCTCCAAAAAAACAAAACTCAAGGAGAGCTACAGGAGAGCACCCAGAATATAATTTTCAAATGGTATAAATCATTAATCTATGACTCCTGAAGTTCCTGAGATACCAGTTTATGTTGAAATCAAAATGTAGGGTGGGAGGGAATAGGTACAGGGGTCAAGGGACAGCAAGCAGAATAATATGATTTCAAAACATAATCATGATTGGGGAACAACAGCACAAAGTGTTAGAGCCCATGAACTTTCCCGGCAACAGTAATCAGAGTGAGATTTAATGGCTGATATATGTGCAAGGCAATAAAAGCATACAATTTTGCTGTGTTGCATAAATATTGGAACTGTTGACTCTCCAATTTTTCTGGTAATTTAAGCATAAATAACTTAAAATTTTAACACTTGATAAATCATGTGGATTAAGAAAACCAGATTTTAATATGTTGCAGTGTTACATGGTGCGTGCATAGGAGCTGTAAACCTGAGAACACACACAGTAAGCATTTTCCAACAATATAGTTCTACGATTAAAGCAAAGGTCTTCTTAGAGTTGCAACACATCCTCAGTTGTGAAACAGGAGCAATTTGTTTAAGTGACAAATGAAAACACCTTACCTAATCCTTTCAGGAGATCCTATCAATTAAGAAAAAAAAAAAAAACCAACAAAAAAATCTTCAAATGAAAAAGCCCACCTTACAAAAAAAAAGGATGAGAAGCAAGATTTTCATGATTTTTGTATTCAATCACAGCAGGAACTGTCTGAGTCTAAATGAAACCACCAAGGTAATTACACTGCCTTTTTTTCTACACAGATATCAATTTAAATAAGTTTTAAATAAGTACACTCACCTCAGATTGAGCCCTAATTGGCAGTTCTATACTTTACAGCTGTTAGTCACATCTTACCATTTAGCATGCAAAGAATGTATTTTTTTAAAAATAAGACTTACATTGTTTTCTCATCTCTTTAAGTTGATCCTTAAAATATATATATTTTTCATTCTTTTGCAAATCTGAGTCTGTGTTCTTGCTCTCCAGTGCAGTAAATTTTTCGTGTACTAAGTATTTTAGATCTGGTATATTTTCTGGTTTTTCTCGTTTTATCTGTAAGGAATAGGAAACAGAATGTTATTTATTATGACATATTTTAATACAAAGCAAGAGACATGAGGCAAAAATTCATAAGTGTAATCTCAGTTTCTTTTGACTCCATTTGGATATCCTGCTCTGAAATCATAACCTCCAGGTTATTACTTATTTCAGCAAAAACAACTATAAAATCTGGTGTTCCAGTGCCATTTAACTCATTGCTGCATACTGGGTGTTTCTCACATTACCAACAGGAAAAACTGAACCCCTGCAGTCAAATTCTCTTCCGTGAGTGGTAAAGGTCAACATGTTAACAGTAACCAGCGTAACACTGAACGTGAATGAAACCAAAGAATGTGGCTCTGTCCCAAAAGTGAGAAGATGACTGAGAAACAGAAACAATTTCTAAAAGAGTTTTCTAAAAACCTCCATACTCTCATCATTTTTGAATCAGCTTTACAGAAGTTTATCATCTGCATGTATGATCACTGTGATAACGCCAGCAAAAGCAGTACAGATAGCTAACATAAAACAAAACCACCTCAATTTATTTGTGCTGTGTGAACAAGTAGAATTATGCCATACAGACAGGAAAAAACACAGTTTCTTGAAAAGCATTTGCTTACAGTAATTGCATCTGGAATGATCTGAAGAATAAATGACTGGAAATAAAAGGAAAGTCATCACATAGGCAATATTAAGTTACTCCAAGAGTGCAAAAAGCACTTTGGGAACCCCCAGAAAACAATAATTAGAGTTTTCCTTCTGTTTCTCAAGCCAATATTGAATTCTAGGGAACTGTACCTTTGACAGGTCTTCATAAGAACTAGCTTACAGGTGGTGGGGTCTATGCTACGCAATGATGATTGGCAACAGCACAAACTCTGAAAGATGGTAGACATCTGTCAAATCCTTAATACTAAGCATTTTCTGAACCAGACAAAGGCTATTTCTATCCCAAACATATGGCAAAACCTGCCAATCTGAAAAAAAAGGAGGTAAGCACCAATTCTGCTGAGTCCCTCTTCCCCTAATGCACATTAAATTCTGCCCCTCGCAGACCACCACACTATTCATTGTGAAAGACAGAAAAAGAGCCTACTGGGAAGAAATAGTCCACTTCATCAGATCACTTACAAGTTCCAGAGCTTACAGAGACCTTGAAAATCCTACAGAATATATTTCATTTCAGGAACCAAAGAAATAATAGATGTTTTTGTAAAAATAGGCTTTGGAGATATATATGCTACATAACCAAGAAAACTTTACTTTCCTTTTAATCAAAGCAAAGCAATCCATAGAAGAATTATTCCTTCCAAGAGTAAAGCCTGTTTGGCACTTTTACATTAGGCAGATACGAGTTGTGGCAAGACGAAAAATAAGAAAAACCACACAATGCCAGGTGAGAGCCTGCAGTTTTCAAAGGCACCTGAAGAGAAAAGATGATCTACCACAACACCCAACTGCGCATGGGAAAGACTTGGGAACACCTTGGTACCCAAGGAGCACAGTGACTACAAAAGACCAACAGCCCACATCCAGTCCTCATCCTCTGAAACTTGACAAAAGGAACGCAGGAAAACAGAACAGCCTGTGCCTGGGCGAATGGGGGCAATCATACACACTCAAATGATTTGCCTGTGTCAGCATCACAATAAACTGCTGTGAAAAAAGGCCTATCACAGTCAAAACCAACGTTGTTCAGTACTCGGCTGGAGAAGAAACTTGGCCATCAGGTGTATGCAAGCACAAGAAAGTAGCTACTAAATCAAAATACATTTAAAATCCAACACATTATAAAGTAATGATTTGATTTGGGCAACATGTAGTGCAAACATATTCCTTTCTGAAACAACTCCACCAGGTTGTTTTTACAGACATTCTCTCTTTAACTTAAAAATAACATATAAACACAGGCCCACAGTCACAAGTACAGCCCAAATAATAACTTGTCTCTAAGACCTGCCCTCACCATGAATAAGAGCATTATGGCCAGATACCATATAGAAGATGCAGCTGCGTATAACAACAAACCCAAACAAGTGCTTCTGAGTTGCTGATACTCACACAAAGAGTAAAAGACATTATGTGAACATTGACATCGTCTTTGCTACAGATGGATGTCCGGAATCAATCATCTTTTCCTCTCCACAGAGACTACTTTATACATTGATGTAGTCACATCAGGCTCTTTTTATCTTTTTCTTGACTCATGGAAAATTTGAGCACAGAAATTCACCAACATAGCATCTTCAATCATAATCTCAGACTGAGAGGTGAAGAGAAGGGCACAGCCAATGTTAGTTCAAACAGTGGTTCTCTGAACTCCAACTTCCAGAATTAAAGGACTCTACCTATGTGAGCAGGAACTGTAACTTATACTGTTATAAAGGACAGATATATAAAGGACAGATGTTTGAGAAGCTGCATTATATCACACGAGTAAGCTTTGCCCCTGCTACTGTGGAGCCACAAAAATTTGCATGTAGACATCTGTACTAACCTCAAGAGAACGATTATACCAAACCCTCCCTTGGCTATGGGACTATAATCACACAGCCTGCTGCCATATACCTAACACAGTAAGAGCTAGCATGCTATTTGATACAGGCAACGTGAACAATTCCACCAGTTATCAAGGAAAAAAAAAAAAAAAAAAGTCTTTCACACCGGCTATTTTCCCAATAGCAATACATTAAGTTACGGGGGTAGTGCAGCTATGCAGTACATACGACATAGGCTCAGACAGCCATAGAATCATAGAATGGTTTGGTTTGGAAGGGACCTTAAAGATCATCGAGTTCCAAGCCCCCTGCCACAGGCAGGGACACCTCCCATGAGACCAGGTGGCTCACAGCCTCATCCAGCCTGGTCTTGAACACCTCCAGGGATGAGGCATCCACAGCTTCTCTGGGTAACCTGTTCCAGTGTCTCACCACCCTTGGAGTAAAGAATTTCTTCCTAAAATCTAATCTGAATCTCCCCTCTTTCAGTTTAAAACTGTTACCCCTCATCCTATCGCTACAATCCCTGATAAAGAGTCCCTCCCCATCTCTCCTGTACCCCCCTTCAGGTACTGGAAGGGGCTACAAGGTCTCCCTGGAGCCTTCTCTTCTCCAGGGTGAACAACCCCAACTCTCTCAGCCTGTCCTCACAGGAGAGATGCTCCAGCCCTCTGATCATGGCCCTCCTCAGGACTCGTTTCAACAGGTCCAAGTCTTTCCTGTGCTGAGGACTCCTCATATAGAGGACATCTCATACAGAAACCTAAAGAGTCAGATGAGAGAGATTCTCAAAGAATGCTCTTTCCTGTAGTTTAACTTCTCTCACGTTTACAATTTAAATTCAGTTTCTGTTCACCTCCAGATGATTGCTTTCATTACAATGATTAGTAGGGACACCATTCCTGACCGCACTCAATACTGTGCCATCACATATGTTATTACTGAAATGCCAGGTAGACCTTCTGGAAGGTCAACACATCACTGGTGAATAATAAGGCATGTCCACCCACTGTAATAAAGTAAATACATTTGCTGTACACAAGGAATTTCTCTTTGGTGTTGCATATCCGATTTCATGAAGAGGGTTGAGAATGGTCTAACTCAACAACATAAATGACAACAAATGAAAGAAAATGTGACATCAGTCCTAGTTCCACAGTGGGACAGAACTGCAATGTCTTACACATTGCATCAGCACAATACCCTTAAAAGTACATTACAGTTTTCGTCAGTTCTCACCACCCACTCCTACTCTACGGATTCATGATGGATGCAGTGACGATGAGATCAGCGCAACAAAACACATGAGGACAATACAAACATAGGATATGGCTAAGGGACACGGCAAATTAACCAATATGCAGGGCAACAAGTTGGGGTCATATTTCTTTTTGGTCTCAGCAGCATGTCAGATAAACGCTTCCTAGCAAACCTGAAGCCACTGGCATGTTCAATTTGTCAGTAAAAGTTACTTCACATGGGAACCATGAAAGACATGTTAAACAAACAACTGTTGGTTTAGTAGCACTGTCAGCCAAAACCAGCATGCGAAGTAACACCTTGCAGCCATTAGTCAATCCATTGAGAGTTACATCGATTTTGAAATGGGGTGGAGGCATACACACCCTACAAAGCATCCTGGAAATGACATACTGCTATGAACTGGGAGTGTTCGGGACATATGGTGAAAAGAAGTATCAGTCACAACAGCTTGTTTACAGCAATAGAAAAAGCAAAAGCATCTGCTGCGACAGTCCCAGAGCAGCAAAGAACCACATAGGTATTTACATGGGAGGTCAGCAATAAGAAGGAGAACAGACATGTTATATGTGATAATTAATGATATTCCATACATGATCTACCAGCAGTGCTGATAGGAAAACACATTTAGAAACATTAAAAAAATTATTGTTTAGAAAAACATAGCTGTGGTTTACCTAACAAAAGATACATTTGCTCATGGCAACCCAGCACACCACCTGGTCACAGCTGCTACGTGCAAAGAGGTTTGATGGGCAATGCTTATGAAATGAGCCAGTTCCTGGCAGGTCTTTGACTTCTGCCAATATCTATCTGGAAGGATGAGCCTTCCTTTTGTAGATTCTTCCACTGGTACTGTGTGTATTCCATGCATAAACTGTTTGTTTTGCCTCCAAAAATCAAGCTTTTTGAAAGGCCAGCTTGCACAGTCTAAGGTAACTGTAAACTCAGGGTATTCTAAGGGGCAGTCTGGGGAATATTTATTTCATCAATTAGCATAACCATCAAATGGGAAGTACATTATTCTGTTCCAGACCAATCCCAGAAACAGTGAGGTCAAAGGCACCATTGACTAAAATTGGACCAACCTGCGGTATTAGTCTGCAGACAGTAAGGGATCAGTGTCTAAAAAGGCATAGTCAGCATAATTCTGCATGCAGCATTGCAGCATTTAGTAATTTGTCCTTCCCAGTGTTGAATCCCAAAACACTACAAATATTGAAGAATTTAGTCTCAAATGTCCATTGTGACATATGTACCATCAACTGTATTTTACAGATGGGGAGACTGTGGCATGAAGAGATTAATAACTTGGCCTAAGGTTGCACAAGGAGACTGTGACAGAACCAAGAATAAATAAATCCCAGTTCTGTGCTTTGAGCACAAACTCATCCTTTAACCTTCTCCTTTAGATGAGGGAAAGTTCAAATTAACATGTGCATTTGGTTCACTTTCTACAAAGAGGCCTGAAACAGCTTGTGGCTGTTTGGCAAACTTTGTGATAAAAAAAGCGGCATTCTGTGTACCACAAAAATGCTCCGCTGGACTTTGCATTGCAGTGGTTCAGCATGTGACACTCCATGGTTATTTTTTAGCCTTTTCTTTCTTCTCTCTCTAGCACAGGAGTCCTTTAGTTGCATGCTTTTAATCCTGTCCCTGTTCCTAGGTATCCTTTCTCAGAGCTATTGTTTATGTCCCTTGGTTTTGGGAAGTTTGCCAGCGCCATCCATTTTATTTCTCAGAAATTTCTTGCCGCACCTGAACCGTGTTGAGGTTTCCTCAAACCAGTGATACAATCTGCAAAAGAACTATCTTTCCAAAGAACTCAGAATTCTCACCTTAATCTTTGAAGCCACACGTTATTTGTTCCCTGTAATTTAACTCCTACAAAACATGGACTTTTAAAGTTTAATTTATGGATGTTATTGACACTTCGTATTTTGAGGCAAAGAAACATTCCTGCTTGTTAATGACCTTCTTAATGGCCAAGTCAGCTGACATGGCAGAATTTCTTCATTTTCCAGATTCTTTGTTGTTTCATTTATGAAAGGGAGGGTGATTAGTCACTCAGTACTAAGAAGTTCAGAGGTATGCAGTTACCTAGGTATTTATATCCTTTTGGGACAACTCAAAAAAGGATATGCTGACTCTAGCTAGCTCTAACCTCCTAGTAATTTAGATTGTATTTACACTACAGCCATGTGCCTGTGCACACACTAACGGAACACTGACAGCAGCTGCATCTTTTGAAGAAAAAGTTAGTATTTCAAAGCCCCCGTTGGGACAGAATTTCTCATCTCTGTGACTTTGATATTGTAAAGAAACTCAGTCAAGATTTCTCAGACAGACAACTTCAGATAGTTAAGGACTTGGAGTGACAAGCCTCAGACATCCTACACAGACCCAGTTTTCAGAACCCGGGTATCTCATACTTTCTGAACTGACGTCACTTTAAAACATCTGACCCAGACATGGACATATCTAAAACTACTTATTTCAGAGAACAAATGCCAAGAATTGGCTGGCGATAGCAGTAAGTACGGGCACTGTCAAAACAGCCTCTCTGAACATCTACATCAGACAAAAATGACTATTCTTCCTTTATTTCCATCTGCTATGCAACAAAATCAACCAAAAAGGCATGTCACAATTCTTTCTTGTTTAATGATTCCTGCATCCTATTATTTCATACTTACCTCACTAAATAATTTATTATTACAAATATGCAGCCCTTCAACATGCACATTTATTTCACCTCAGGGTTAAGTTAAAGTTTGCTGTGATTATTTATTATAACCAATTTTTTCTTCACTGAGAGGGAAAATAACATGGGAGCTAAGTAAATTTGTGGGTTGAGTCACCCATACACTTTGTGAATCATGTGAGAACCAACTCTAAGTGAGTCACCACTGTAACTGGATCAGGCTGCAAAATTTCAGCTCAACCTAAACAGTCATTTATTATTCTTCAATGGCTGGATTGAAACCCTTAGCGAATATCAGATCATTTGTTGATGCACAAATAAAAGGCAGCTCTTGGAAACCTCTGCAAGGGCAATCGAAAAGGATGTCATCATTCAGCGGCAGGAGCTCTGCTGTGCTGCACTCGGGATTGCCTGAGGGCCCACATCTGATCCCGGAGATTCAACACCTCTACACACCGTGGCTGCAGGGCTGGGGCTCCGGTTGAGCAACACCTTTGCAGACAATTGTGAAATGCCAAGAGAGGCATATTTACGAGGGCTGACCCATACTTATGACACATACTGCCTATTAAACCTGGCCAGCACAACAGAAAACGCCTGTCAGCACGTTTCAAATATCCCCAAACTCTGCCAGAGTAACAGTCTGAAGGCAAAGCCAGGTTGCCATGGTTCACAAGCAGCGTGTCAATACAGTGGTTGTAGCTAAGGTGTCCCTCATAATTAAATTGTTAGGACCTTCCACCGTTTCTTTTCCCTACTTTGAATGCAGCTGAAGATGCTTAACCTCTATAAAGAAAGCAAGCACTGCTTCCCTGTACACTGGGGTATATCCAAACTAACCCCTCAGAAGTCGTGGCACATCAGATTCATTTTGGGAAGGCTCGAAATAGACCTTGGCCCTCCCTGTTTGCTTTCTTTCTCCTCTGTAGAAAGGAACCATATGTGCAGAGTGGGATTAAAGTGAATGAGCACCAGGTGAAGACACAAAATTGTCTGGGTGCAAATGCAAAGTCTGCAGCCTGAACAGCCTTTCTTGGGGTTCCCATCTGTGAGACGTTGCACCTCAGGTAAAATGCTTTATCTGCACATGGTTTAACAGAAAAAAACTGCTCTTCGTATTTTCCCCAATTACCCACTATGGTAGAGACAAGAATGTGAACATCTTTTACCTTCTCCCCAAGACCCTTTGTGCACTGCTTTGCAAAGTGCAAAGGGGTAAAAAGAAGCAGTGAAAGGGGATCTTATTGCAATACCAGTATTGAAATTACTTGCTACCATTACTGTAAAGCTGGCTCGTAAAGACAGCAATAAATGTGAGCATTAAAGCTGAGGTTTTCCCAAGGTACCAAAGTGAAGAAAGCTAATGGATATTTAGCACCTCAGTCCCTTCGGCATTTCTGAAAGCCCAACTGCCTGTGGTTTGCCATGACGGTTGGTCTGAATTTTCTTAATGATTTCAACCAAACAGAAGTCTGTCTTCATCTTGCTTCTCTGTAGTTTTTCAATATATGAAGTATGAATATGACAAAGCAAAATTTTCTCACAGTATTTAGGAGAAACTTATGAAAAAACATAAAAGATATGGCTCAAGACACAGTGGAGAAGCAAGTACATCAATTTACTAATTCCTCTTCTCTATCTGCTTTAGTGTTCTGCCACAAACACAGTTTATCTGCAAGCTAATTTTGGTGCACTAGAGATATACAGCATCTTGTTCTATGTAGTTTTGCCTGAGCACAGATTAAAGCCTGTAACTGCAAAAATAACTATTATAAAAATGTTGCTTTGTTTTAACAGCATGTTAGAAACTGTGAGGCAGATGGTGCATCTGTTTTAGCAAGGTTGATTCAGCAAATGCATCAGGCTGTTGAACCAGTTTACCAAGCTGCTGATTAATTCACGTATTTAGAAAATACATTAACATGGATATTAGAGCATTTTTTTGGTCTTTAATATCCCACTCAAACTGATGGCAATTTAGACATTGATTTCAGTGGGAGCAGAAGAAGGCCCTAAGGTGATTTCAGATTAACAACCTGTTTACTCTTGTATGGCTCTGCTTGGTTAACTGAGATCACTAAACCCCATGTTTTCCACAGCGTGGAAATAAAAGGCTAAATCCTAAAACAACTACAATTCAGTGTTACCTTCACCTACAAAACACTGTTGATTTACGCCAGCTGTGAAGCTGATCCCTGTTTAAATACAAAGTGTGACTTACCCTTTGGAGAACTGCTTACAGCATGTATTGTTAAAATCAGCTGATTTTCCAGCAGGATGTTTTCCATATTCCTTGGATACACCTCCAGTGAAAGTCAGGCAGACTGTTTCAATTTTTACTCCTCTGGTTTTTTCTTCATTCATCTGATGAAATTCTTATCCCCGAAAACTCTTTCAGAACTGACAGCATTTCTTTTTCATACTCTCCAAAACAGCAATGTGAGTCATGTTGGCATTTTTCATTAAGACTAAATGTAACCTTTAAACTTTTGGGAAACAGCAATAAGATTTCTAAGTACAAACTCATGCTTTATTTGAATTGACGTTAGTTGCAAAACATATATCCTGGCTGACACTTACAGCCTAGACTCACCAAATTAATATATCTGTATTAATTTATGGATCAAGACGACAATAGTTCCATCAGGGACATCTCCACCTTCAACACAGAACACTGAATTCAGTGATGGTGCAGAGTTGCACTAACCAGAAAAAAACCCAAAAACTGCAACTGCACTACATCCCCCAAATTTCCTGGTAAGCAGGGAGGACTATATTACTTACGCTGCACTGGGTGCAAAACACCTCACCTGTACAACAGCCCCAGTCCATGCCCTGTGGGAAAACTGCCTTTTATTGGCAATGCCTTAGAGACAAGTCTCTCCCTTGAGCCTTTCCTCATATCACACTCTTCAATCGTTATTAGTGACATTGTCTTATCCAGCTTCCTACTGGGACAGCCCTCAATAGAGTTATTAGCCACTAAATCCCAGGTCTTACTTCCATTCTTATCCTTCTGGATTTACCAGTTGTGGCTGACATCTTGCACCTCTTCCTGTGTCTTGGCAAACACTATGTGCTTTCCTAGTACTTGCACAAGTGATTCTTTCCAGTTAGGTTGCATGGGATACTGGATTGCTAACATACCTTTTTTGCTCTAGAGGTGTCCCAGGATATCTCAGTTCCCCAGTTATACAGGCTCCCAGCAAGCATTGTATCATCTGACAGAGAAGCGTATTTCCAACTACAATTCTTTTCCTCCTCTTTGCTTATAGGTCCCATCTTTGTAATCAATGAAGTTTCAGCAAAGCCTCAGAAACAGAACTGTATGAGAAAATTTGCATTTAAAGGGCCTTTCTTCCTAGTATGCTAAATTAAGCTGCTTACATGTTCCTCTATAGCTCCCAAGTTTTGCAAAGACAACATGTACTGTGTAACAGCCTGGATTAATCTTGTCTGCATTACCGCCCTACACATCCTTCCCGCCACCTTTCCAAAATCCTTGGAGTCTGTCCACACCTTTCCTATTATCTATCAGAGCATCAAGAGGCTGGTTCTTGCTGGTAGATAACTGATGATGCCAGTCCCTGTGACTCTACCTGTTTGATTTCCAAAACAAGTACCTTTCACACTTTCTCCCTCCTAGTCCTCCTGCTGTGGAAAAGCTCCTCACAGACACTTGGGAATAAATCTTTAAATCCTTCTTCAAAATCCTTGTTTAGAAGCATCTTCCTTCATAATGATGCCCACAAACCCCTTCACAACTGTCTGTTTCTGTGCTAGGACAGCTGTGTCTCCTGCACAACTGAGCCCAGCTTCCCGATTCCAGAGCATCCCTTTCTGCACAGGGCCTCACAAAACTGCGTCCTCCTAGGAAATCTGACAAAACCTGAACAGCTTTTTTATTATAGGTCATTACACAGACTTCCACATCTTAGCTCAAACCCAACTTGCTTCGTACTCTCCACATTAAAGGAAACCTGAAAAACTGCGAACAATATACAATAAGCTGTAATTAAACAGAGCATTAGCAATAGTAATATCTAACTGTAGGGTGGACACTGGATGCAATCTGATAGCTGACTGTAGCATAGAAAACACATAAGGAGTTTTTAAAAATCCAGAGACATTTGTTTTGCAACTGTCACAATTTATATACCTTTTTAAAAATCTAAACATGAATTATCAATCCAGGTTTAAAATTATGACTAAAAACGAAATCATATTCCAACTCTCCAGCCAGTATGGATCCCTCCATTATACATAAGCCCTTGATTTTTACATGTTGTTCAAATCATTTAAAATTCAACTTCAATTTAAAACAGTTTTTAAATAGTTCATAGTTAAAATAACAATTTCTGTAAATGAGACTGGTGTGTGACAGCAGTATTAACTTACTCATGTCTGCAAAATGTGACAGCAGGGTGAGAAGAAACAGGGTAAAAATAAGAGTTCACAACTGCTGTGAACTGCTGTTCCGAACTGTAAGGCTGAAGGAGACAGTTCTACCTGAGAGTTTGTCTGCGTGGCAATAGGAAAAAAAGGAGCATGAAACAGAAGAATTCCTAAATGGGGGTACTCCTCACATATACTGATTAAATACTATTTGTGAAAGCAAAAGAAATTAAAAAGCTTAGTCTCAAACTTAAATACATTTTTCTTAATCTTGCCTCGTCTGAAAAGAAAAGGTTATAGGACAGAAATCCTGTCTCAATAAGAACTTACACAGGAAGTCAAACCAGTATGAGTTTGGCTGTAATACTGAAAAAACTCAGTACTTTTTTGATTATCAAAAACATTTCCATTATGCTGGCTGACAAGCCCAGAAATGTGATGTTGTCCATAGCCAGAAACCACCACTCACCGTAAGAATTTAAAGCATAAAAAAGAAGTCATTGTCTTCTAAACTTATCCCTCTATGCATGCAAGTATTTCCTTTCTGTTATTTTTAAACTCAATGGACGTATTTTTTTCTGGTTACTCAGTTTCTGCAATGCTATCAAATTTGGCTCCCCAAATTCTTTAGGCTGCTAGCATAAACCTGTGCCAGCCAACTCTCTTGATCACACCTCCCCTGCCATTCGAACTTCTCCCTACATCTTCCTGAATTTACAGCCCTAGTTCTTATATTTAGTCTTGGTTTTGAACTTGTCCTTCCTCTTTCTCACGTTACTTCGCTTTCCCTTTTTTAGCTTCTTTTGAAGCTCATCTCATCACCATTCATCACTTTTTCAGTACTGCCACTTCCCCTCTTATACCTCTATCAAACTCACTTTTCCTTGACTTCTCTGACTCATTCACTGCATATCACATGCTAGACTGATTCCTCTCTTATTAGTAGCCCTAATTATGGGATGCCTCCACTATTCCTTTTATATATTACATTCTCACCCAACACCAGCTCCTGAGTCACTGGCAAAGGATTTGGGGAGCAGACAGAGCGAGTGACAGCCTCCCCTCCGTGCCTGAGCCATCAGTCTCACAGGAAGGGCAGGTTTCCCTGAACCTCTTTGCGGGGTATCACAGTACCTGTTCCCCCAGCTGCACCCACCAGTACCTCCAAAAATTTCATCCCGAGAGTGGTACTGCTGCACGCTTTCCTCTACTGCTGGTGACCTCCTTAAGTCACCTCACTACAAAGTGAAAATGCACCACCCAAAGCGGAACCGTGTAACTCACCGTAAGTAACTAAACCTTATAATTGCATCTGACGCTTCAACAGGGATCTCCTCCATGAGTACACATCACAGCAAAGTATTTACTTTTGACTTGACACTACTCTATAGTTATTTACAATCAGATGAAATTTTGCCTCCTTCTCAGCCGATCACTTTCTATTTTGGGCAATTCCTGCAGATTAACTTGACATTTCAAACTATTATCAGTCCCTATCATGATGCTCCCCTTTGTTTTTGCCTTCTGCCATGCAATATACAGTCACGTGATATTTCTTGCTTCATGAGTTTCTCTTCTCCAGCAACCTCACCAGCACATTCTCTTATCCAAGGGACTTTACAGGAGACACAGCTCATCTCTATGAAATATAGGGCAGTTAGATATCTGCCCTTGTTTCTCAAGTTCATGACAGACTCCTGTGATGGGCAACAAGGAATCTCGTCTTGTCATATAAAATACTACACACAAAAGAACCCAAGAACAGGACAAACAACTCCCTGAGGAAGTTATGGATTGCAATCAGTAAACATTAACTGGTCAACCGGCTCATTGTTCGCATGACAGAAAGAATGAGACGTCCCTACCGCAGAGCCGGGTAACAAAATTGAAAAAAAAAGAACATCCAACTCACTGGCAGAAGAAAAAAACCTCTTTTGCAGAGTCACTAACTCAAAAGGGAATAATTAAAACTCCCACTTCAGAAGCTACCACTTTGAAGTGGAACTGCAGATCTCTATTTGCATATTAGGAACGCTTGTGTCGATTTCCATGCTCCATCTGGGCAAGAGATTGCAGATGAGGATGACAAGGCTCTGAATTAGGACAAATCAAATGGATGCGGACTCATGAAATCCTGTAGAGATAATTATGAGTCTCTCAAGATGATGTAATTAGTGTATTAGCATGGTTACCTCCTTTAGCAGTAAATACATTTTAACAATATGTAACATCCTTATGTCTGCTATTTAATACGTCAGCTCTGCTAAAAGCCCTTTGGGCCCTTCTGTTTGGTCTGTCGGCACCATTGTAAGTCCCTACTTTGTGGCAGACAACGAGATGCACCAAAAGCCTAAGCTGTAGCAAATATGCAAATCATAGCACTTTAGAGATCCTGCTACCTAATGGAATTTCCTCCCCAAATTAGACAGTCAGACTTCTCATAAAACGGATGGAGAAAGCTAAGTGTCAAAAAACAGAACTCGCAAAAGCCAGCTAAGCAAAGATTGTCTGAGTGACAAGGAGTCCTATTCCTCTAATGGCCATGGATGCCTCCACCACAAACCCTTTCCTGGAGTTAGTTGCTTAAGCCAGGCAAATCCTTCCTCATAAATACTGATGAGAGAAATCCACGTACTATCAGATTTAATATCTCAGTGGTTGAAAGAGTCATCAGTGAGGTGAGTGACCCGTTTTCAAATCTCTGCTCATCCCGTATTAGCTGTCCTAGCCCATAGGCTATTGGGTATTCAGGGGTAAGACATCTCCATCTCTCCTGTTTGAAGTTGTTTCACTTTGTATAACTAATTAAAAGATAATTGGAGCAAGCACTTGAACCTGACTCTCCCACATCCCGGGTTATTGCCTAACCATTCAGCTGTGGATTCAGTCTCTCATCTTGTTTCTGCAAGGTTCTTAAATCATGTAGGCACTTTCAAAAATCCTCTTCTCTCTGTTTTACTTACAAATATTCACAGAGCAGAAAGTCACGTGCATTTCAGAATTACCACTACAAATACCTCCCATTCTTCTCATATATAGTGCCAGCTCCCTTAGCCAATGATGAAATTCTGTCTGTTTCTTTGTTGTTGCGGGGGGGGGGGGTGTGTCTTTTTCAAACCATTTGTCACAATACAGCCCATTAGTGCAAGTACAAACCCAACTTTTTCTGTGGTTCTTAGTTTTGATTCCTTGTTTGGAGAAGGCAACAAGATGCCTCAAAAAGTATCCATAGATAGCAGAATAAAGGGATATTGGTCTTTCACAATGATTGATGATCGTTCTTTGAATTCTAAAAATATGGTATGGGCTTCAAAAAGCACATGATGTGATTAACAGCTCTCTGCCCTCAAGAGCTCACAAAGTAAATGATGGACCTGGCACAGAAGCAAAGACGCAATACAAACCACACATCAGGAGAAACACAGATTACAAATCCAGGATAATGAAGCACAAGTGAAAGCTTGTAAAGTATTTCAAAATAAGGACAGCCTGGTATAACAGGCATTTGTTCAAGGACTATAAGGGCATCGTGAGCTGATAAAAGAAAGATAACAGACCAGGGAAGAAGTAGTTCCAGAAGTAGTACACATGACAAAGTAATTCAAGGAAGGCTGTTCAACTGGTCTACACAAGCAATAAATGCTTGTTATAAATGTTTACATTTATTTCACAGTTATCCCACTATAAAACTTGCAGATCCTTTTATTTCATTTCAGCTGACGTGTCCTATATGAGAGTTTAACAAAATAAAACAAAACTACACCCAAAAAAACCCCAAACCAAACTACAAGACAAGTGAAAAAAAAAAAACCCAACCACTCATCCCTGAGCAAGAATGTAGGGAACACTGATATAACTATTTTAGTTGTGTCACTAGCAACACCTTCCCCATAAACAAAGCCTTAGTTTCAAAATGTGAAGTAACTGCAGTCTGAGAAGATATGAGGGAAAACTGTGGAACAGTGTCTTCGGAAACATTTAAGAGTCCAGCAACAATATTGTGAAATGTTAAATGCAACAACATTACACAGCAAGCAGGGGAAGATCTGATTCAAAAAACCAAAATGTTGGCTGTGCAGACCCACACTGGCTCCTTTATGGTTTCCAGAAATGTTTTTGTGATACAGCATTCTGTTAGTCTTCAGCTTACAGGAGTTCTTCCCCACAGCAGCAGCTTGTGGTGACATAATACAGGCACAAACGAACCCCCAGAACAAAAGGTTAAAGTCTTTTACAATATTTAATTTCTGTAGAGATTTAAACATTTAAATATGTCATTACCAAGCAAAATGACTCAGTATAGATGTAATTCAGATGTACCAAAATGCATTAGTCATTCAATGAAATGGGCACTGAGGATTTACTAAAAATACTTTACAGAAAAAAATAACAACATCTATTTACTTTACTGAATGGTTGTTTTGGAAAACACATAAAACCAAACCCTGCATAAATCACCTTAATTTGCCTACCCCAAAACTAGGACTGCTAGTCCCAGTCCTAGAGCAGCATGGCTAACTCGCGTCCAGTTTCCGACCCCTGTTTTGGACAGCAGTGCAGGAGGAAGTGATGTGTGATGGGATCTCAAGGGAAGCACACAGGGCAGGGAAGGAACTAAAGAAGCAGCAGCGTTAGGAGCCAGGTGGGAGTCTCACCCAGGACAGAGTTAACTTGCATCAGCTTCCTACTCATCTAGAGATGAGAGGGTGTTCCTTAGGAAACGCCAGCAACAAGGAGCCCGACCATCAGGACACAAACCCAGAAGAAAAGCAGTTAATATGGCAGTTGGACTGCAGGGAGCATAAAGAAATACCAGAGATGCCACCAACAGAGGCTGCCTCCAAAAGGTGGTAACACAGGATGGGCCAACAGTACAGCCTTTCTGGTCCTTTGCCAACCACAGCCTCCATGGAAGTGCTGAAGGTACATTCTGCCATGTGGGGCTTGGACGGCTCAGATGCCCAGTGCTCCTCCCCGGGGAGGTGCATTCTCATCGAGTCATGGCTGTGATCAGTGAGGAGCTGCCAAGAGAGGTCAGCAGCTTCACTGCATCAGGAGTGCTACATGGGAGACTTGCAGGATCTTTGAAGAAACTTCTCCAAGACACAAGATTAAGCACCATTAGGGTAAGAAGAAAGGTATGGCTGAAGGACCAGGAAGAGGATACAAACTTGCAGAGGGTGGAAGGTGGAAACCCGTGACTTCAGGTAACAGGAATAAAGCTCTGATTTCTCCTCCGCTTGTGCTGAGCTAAGAGTTTCAGGAACAGTAGGGGCTGTTTGGGGAGAAAATTCTGAGTGGGTATATCTCAAATCTTTGGATTAGTACCAGCACTAAAAAAAGCATCAGTGTTAGGGGCTGATGATGCTCCCCTGTGTGAAACAGAAGAACCCACCCCTACCATCCAGGTGGGTCTGTTGCTTGCCCAGAATCTACATCACTGATGTTGCAGAGAAATAGCCAAGATTCACACAGCCTTCCAGATTCTACCTCTTGCTGCTGACCCTTGTGAGACAGAAGTAAAACAGCCAAGGGAAACCTTGAGCAGCTCAAACAGAACAGAGAGCTCAGAGCAAACATGAGAAGGAAGAAATCACAGTGGTGCTCTCTTCAGTCCTGCCAGTCACTGGAGAGGCCTGGCTAGCAGATGTAACCAGCAGGCTGATGCCTGGCTGTACAGCTGCTGCCACCAGCCAGACTTCGGTTTCTTGGATTACAATGAAGCAGGAGTGCTACAAAGGTACGGAAGCCACCTGACAAAGAGAAAAACATCATTGTGAAGAGACTTCCTAATTTAGTGAGGATAATTTTAAACTAAATTCACTGAGGAATGGGTACTTAAGCCCAGAGGTAAGAGAAGGAAGGAGAAAGTATGTGTGAGAAAAGGCCACAAGGGAAAGTTAAACATTTCCACTTGGAGGGAAGGCATGCAGAGCTGTACTTCAGGTGTCTGGATACTAACACACAGAGCTTGGCCAACAAACAAGAAGAACTGGAAGTCTATGCACAGTCAGAGAGTTCTGATATGATCGGGATCACAAAGATTAAATGGGATGACATCTATGACTGGAACAGTGTCATGGAGGTTGCTCAAGGAGAACAAGCAATGAAGAAGAAGGGCAGCTGCCCTTTCTCATAAAGCCCCTCCTTCTCTATGAAAAGGACCAGTGAGAATCTAGAGACGTATCTGACGGGAATCTTCTGGTCAAAAGCAAAGGCAAAAGCAACACTGGACATGCAGCTGTGGGGGCCCATTACACACCACCTGCCCAAGAGGACGAAGAGGATAAGGCTGTCTACAAACCAAAAGCAACCCGACTACCAGCCTTAGTCCTCATTTCAACCATGTGGGCACCGTGGCATTATGCAAACAATCCAGGATATTTCTAGACTGCATTGATGATAACTTTTTAATGCAAATGCTAGAGAGACCAAACAACGGTAATACCCTACATGACCCCTGCACACAAACAGGGATGAACAAGTGGCATATGTGGTCACAGATAGTAGCTTCGGAGCAGTGACCACAAGCTGATTGCATTCAGGATCCAGAAGAAGACTAGGAAGGTAAGCAGAAGAAGTAGACTCAGGATTTTATGCAAGTGGACTTTGGGTTATTCAGGAAATGGCTCAGCAGAATCTCCCAGGAAGTTGACACAAAAGTTGACCAGGACAGATGGTAATTTTTTATTGAAAACTTATTGAGAGCTCAGGAATAAATACCTTTTTACAAGATGGCTAGAAATTTCAGTAGAAGACCCACCTCACCATGCAAAGAGCTGCTTAATGAACTGCAATGCAAAAAGACAGCATACAGGAAACAAAAACAGGCAACAAAAAAAAGTACAAAAGCACTACTTTGACAGTTAGGAACAAAACTGGGAAAAGCAAAGCACATTTACAATTAAAACAAGTGAGTGATATAAAGAGCACCAAGAGGGAATTGTGTAAGTTCAGAGGAAACGTGGGGATGTTACTGAATGGGGGAGACAGCCTAGTGGTTGTTCAGAGGGAAAAGGCTGAAGCACTCAATACTTTTTTGCCTCAATTTTCACAGGCAAAGATTACTCCTAGATTTCCAGGTGTACCAGGATTGTTTGGGAAGGAACAGGTTAGGGACATCAAGTTAAGAATGAGTTAGAGCAGCTGGATGTATTCAAGTATTCATATCTATGAGAACAGACAAGATTAAGCTGAAAGGGCTGTAAGAGTTGGCTGATGTGTCTCCAAGAATCCTGCCTGTCATCTCCAAAACCACCATGATCACTCGGAGAGGACCCTGAAAACTCGAAA
Source organism: Limnodromus scolopaceus (assembly GCA_028565335.1). Classification (NCBI taxonomy): domain Eukaryota; kingdom Metazoa; phylum Chordata; class Aves; order Charadriiformes; family Scolopacidae; genus Limnodromus; species Limnodromus scolopaceus. The sequence goes on along the minus strand of JAOXNO010000013.1, from coordinate 148,197,768 downwards.
AATGGTAGCACTATGCCTGTCTTTTAAAAAGGCACGAGAAAAAGAACTCAGGCAACTACAGGCCAGTTAGCCTCACCTCAGCCCCTGGAATGATTACATACCACATCCTTTTGGAATCCATCTCCAAACACTCAGGGAACAAAAAGGTAATCAGCAACAATCAACATGGACTCACAAAGGGCAGTTCATCCTTGATAAAACTGATCACCTTATGTGATTAAATGACCTGAAATGCAGATGTGGGGAAGGTGGTGGATGTAATCAAATGGTCTGGTAGTTAGATTGAAAATTACTGGGACAGTTGGGCTCAGAGGCTAACACTCACAGTAAACATTAGTTTGATATCCAATTGGTAGCCAGTACCAAGCAGAGTATTATAGTGGTGGCCAGTAGGGTTGAAAATGTTTCATATCCTCAGCAATGACCTGGATGATGAAACACAATGCACTCTCAGCAAACTTCTAGACAATACTAACCTAGTGGAGTTTGACACATCAAACAGTAGAGCTTCAATCAAGAAGGACCTTGAGAAAATCCAGGATTGGGTCAACAGAAATGTCAAATTCAACAAGAAGAAAAGTTCTGCAGCTTTTTCAGGGACAGAGAAAGCCCATGCACCAGTGCATGCTAGGAACTGACTGGTTTTGTAGCAGCTCTGCAGAAAAGGACAGGGAAGTTATGGCAGATGCCAAGGTAAATGTGAGGAGACATTCTCACTGCTAATAAGGCAAATTGGATCCTGGCTACATTAGGAGCAGTGTGGCCAGCAGGACAAAGGAAGTTACTCTCCCCCTATATGAAGCATTGATTAGGCAACAGCTGAAATACTGCATCCAGTATCAGACTCCCCAGTTCAAAAGGTAATTGGAGAAACTGGAGCCTGGGGAGGGGCAATGGGCTCATGACTGACAGAAGTTGAAGCAGCAGGGCTTTTTCAGTCTCAAAAACAGGAGGCTGAGAGAGGCAAAAACTACTTGAAGAAGAGTTACAAAAATGGAGGAGCCAAGCTTTCCTCAAGTAAATGAAAGCGCCTGTAAAATCAAGATTTTTTTCTGACAGTGCTATCAACTTAGTGCTTTCTTTTTTAAAAAAATAAGACATGCTTTATCATCTCTTATTCAATATCTCCTGTAATAAGCAGCCCATAGTCACAACTTAGTTGGCCACATATATAATCCCAACGGGACCACTTTTCTAGTTTATAACACTGTTGATGGGGATATAAAGAGCATTTTTATGTTCACCAATCCAGGAATCTCAAGGACTGATCTTAAAACTTTCAGATTCTGATCTATTAAAATAAGTTTAAAAACTACCCTGTATCTTATCTAACCATTCAGGAAAACATTTCATCCCATTTGGTGTGGTTGAGATCAGAGCAGGTACTTAAGTTGGAACTTCATCAAATTTGTAAAAAGGGGTCCCGAAAGATACTCACCCAGAGCTGTAGTTCACCTCCTCCTGTCAGTAATACAAGCAAGATTTGTTATTTAGAACAAGTTACTAAGTTTTCCTTGGGCATTACGGGAGAAAACTGGCTGCAAGACAAGGATCTAGCTGAAGATTCCTCCTTCCTTTGCTCAAAGTGGGTGTAGCTCTGCTAACTTCAAGCAGGATTTTATCTGCTGGTACCTAATTATTAAATGGTTTGTGTGGTTTTATACTATATGGATTTGAAGTGAGCTTTGAGATTAAGAATTTTTCAATTATGTAACAATTCCCAGAGCAGGAGCTGTTCATTTACTTATTCTTTAAATCATCAAATATAAGAGTAAGAACACAGAGTTAAATTATTAGATACCTCAAAGGCTTTCCAAATATTAAAATTATGGAGGGAAAAGGTACTTTTAAGATAGAATTATGTTCCAAAATAGGTTTGAAACAGAGCATAAATGTTATTTGTCCAAAGCTATAGTCAGTCAACATAAATTTCAGGATGCAGTAGTGCTTATGGACTCTGTATTTTCTATGTCATTTGTTTTCTGCTGCATAAAGATGTGAGTACTGCATCAGACCAAAGATCCATCCAGACTATTCTCTTTCTCTGACAGTGGCAGAAGCAAAAAGCTGGAGTAGGAATATAACATGAGCACCAAATAGAAAGATATTCCCGTTTCCCACCATATACTTTCCCTGCTTCTAGCAACTTGCAGTTTAGGGATTTCCCAAGACAGTGACTGTGTATTTGAATCTTTACATCTAATAACTGTCAATGAGTTTTTCTTCTATTTGTCTAGCAGCTTTTTGAATCAATTAATGCTTCTGGTCTCCATAACATCCTGTGGCAATTAATTCCACAATTTAATTATTCCCTGTGTAAAAATTTACTTCCTTTTGTTGGTTTAAAACATGCTGCTGGATAATTTTATTAAATGGTTCTTTGTTTTATGTGACACGTTGTGAACAAGCACTTTTGTTCCATCCATGATTTTAGGCACTATTATAGTCACCTCTTATCTGAATTAACTGGCAGTTTCTCCTTGAGCAGAAGTAAAGCCACACCTGTCATCCTCTCTAGGTGCTTTTTGCTTTAGATGGATTTTCTCTTTACCATAAAACACTGTCCTTCTATTAAAAATTTAACAGACAAGTAAGTACTTCAGAACTAGCATAAGGAGGGACTAATATGAGGAGTTTGGGTTTGAGTTTTGTGGGGTTTTGAAAAGGCTGAGTGTAAACTCCCTTTGAGCCGTGATACACACTACAACTACAGATATCTATGCTGTGCACATGAACCTGGTTGATGGGATTTGTCTGTATATATGTTTATAAGCCTAACCAATGAAGGAGGCCAGGCATGTGCAAACCTAACTGGTAGATTAAGGAGGATGACCAGCTATTCCCAGGCCTAATTAGCTCATAGAGAGTTAGCAGAGACATATGTCATTATAACTGATGGGGCAGCTCTGGGCAAATCCAGTGAATGGGCCAGATTCTCTTCAGGCACTGTTCAACGGGATCCCACTGTTCTGCCAGATTTTGTCTGCCCCAAGAGACACAATGCACTGCTCTGGATGGGAGAAAACGCAACACTTCTCTAAGTCTTCTCCAACTGCATGCCACCAACTAACAAGAGCCAACTCTGGTTTTGATCAAAAGAAGATGAGAAGGGGATTCTAAATAAGAGAGGAAGCAAGGGGAAAGGCAGAGGAGCTGCCCACTGAAATGAACACAACCAACGTGACTGGGAGGAGAAGGGGCAGTGATGAGTTAGTGGAACTGAGCAGAGAGCACTGGTGAAAGGTGAGGCTGTTTTGCGGGGAGTAAGGGTGTACAGTGGGGCTGTTAATAGGGAAGTCCAGAAACGCCCTGTTTCAATAGACGGTTTTACTGAACTGGAACAAACTGCCTCTAGAACAGCCCAGCCTTTGCCTGTATCCCTTGATCACCTCCACCTAAGCATAAAAATATCCATGGAGAAACACTTCATCTACAGCCCACACTTCATCATTACAACAATTATCACACACCACAAAACCACACCCCGTAAGTTTTCCCTACTGGAGTTGCTGTCTTCTCAGCAACCCTTGTAAACTCACCACTGCACCCAAGCCCTTACTGTCCTCTCCTCTCCCCACACAACAGGCTGCTGGGGAAAAAACAGCATCGTAACAGCTTTGAACAGAGGATGAGTATCTATTGGGAAAAAAAAACCCCTGTGAATTGTTCACACAGCAGCAGTGGCTACACAGTAAGGCATAAACCTTTGAAAAGAACCAGAAGAGTTAACAGTAGCAATATCATCACTGAGCTTTTCGTTTCTCTGTTTTCGTAGAATTTATCAGGTATACTATGTGTGAGTACACGTTAACGTGGGAACGTTCCACTTTACAGGGAAGTTCTGAGTATATCTGATGTGCACATCTGCTTTCTTAAGTCTTTTAAAATACTTTTTATTCACTGTCAAAATAACACACAAGTCTAAGGATAAAAGAAATCCTTCAGCTGGTTAAATCAGCTTACTCAGGCGATGCACTTAGCTGAGTTAAATAAGATGAGAGCCCAGAAATTAGTCCAACTTGCCAACCCTTATTATCAAGCACAGTGTTTGTAACTCACAGTAGGTTATCAACAATGGGGCCGTGTTTGGGAGATACCGTGACATCTGGTATTGATTTCTGGCAGGATTTAGGTCTTTCTTTGAAACCTCTACCTCAAGTTGGAAAGATAATAAAATAGAGACATACTATTAAGCAGATTTTTGGCTCATTTTAGTAGGCATTAAAATAAGCATAGTTACATACTGCAGCAAATCACAAACATGAAGAAGTCATGCTTCTTCTTTTAAATCAAAGCACTACCTCCCATCAACAGGAGCAATGGGAAAGGTGAGAAAGACAATTCAACATTTGCAGAACAGGTTGAGCGCATGTATTAAAAATCATGAGAAACCCATTATATAATTTAATGATATAAACATCAAAAAGCTGCTCTTAAACTCCCAACATCAAAAAATAAAACAAAGAAATGCTCCACAAAACTTCAGTTCTTTCCATTTTAACTACAGCCATAAATATGCAGCTCTCTGAAAGTTAAAACATTCAGAACAATCCATATTATGAAGTTGCAAGAATTTGGTTCCTTCTAAGCTACATGTAACATGTTGCACGCACACTCCTGCTTATGCCCAGTATCGGAAGACTCACTGAGAAAAAGTCACAAATAATTTATGAGGAAGATAGGAAAGAGAGTAGCAGCTTCTATTAACTCCTTCTTAACTGAAACGTTAAAAAAAAAAAATCATGGTAGTGGCAGCTGCATAAAAATATGATCTAGTTAATGCTGTAAGCAACATTTTATCTGTGGTTCATTATAAAGCTGCTAAGAATTTTGCAGAGGGAAAAGCTGTGTAATTGAATACTTTTATTGATAAGGTCAGCTAAAAACATACTAGGAGAAAGAGTAAATATTTTTAAATGAGTGACCTAACATTTAACTTTTTAGGGAGGCATATTAAAATACCCAACATACACATATAATCTCTGGAAACAATTACAGTAATTAAAAAAACACTGAACACTTGGAAATAGACATTTTCTGGAAGGCATTCCAGAAGTGTGTCCCCAAAGACACTGATCAACTTGGGTGTGTTCAATTAACAGGAGAAATTAATTTCAAGACAAAACCCCTGCTGCTGAGAATCCTCCAGCCTTTAGCGTTCCACCACCACCACCACCCGGCCCCAGCATTTAAATCTGTGGACTGTCAGCAGGAGCTTTCTAGATGAGATGGTTAATTTGAAAGACTATTTTCACTACTGATCAACTGAAACTACAACTCCAGTGTTTCCAGTAATAAGTTTCATCAACAGAAAAAAATAATAATCCATGATTTGAGATGAAGATGGCCTTTTAATTTGCACTGGCTATTTACCTCAACACCTACCAATTTCATTACATTTCATAATTTTATCTTCTTCCTCCAGGCTAAGCTAAGCCAGACAGAGTTAACTCATGTTGACTCTGAAATGCAGATATTGGCTAGAAAAGCAGGGATCCAAACCACAGAGACTTTCAGTTGCTCTCTGTTGCGACCTTCTGGAATTCCAGAAACAGTTCAGACTGACAATTACAATCCTTAGTATTGAAAGAAAATAATTTTTAAAAATTAATTCAAATTGCTTTGAAATCTTCAGGTAGAAGAAATCTCTTTACAGATAGAGATACGGGATGCCGTCCACGTGACTGAGATCGTGGTTGAACTAGATAGTAAATTCAGTTTCAGTATGTCTAATATGAGATCAAAACCACCACAGCTGCATGATGCACTGATTAAGTGCAACCCGCTCTGCCAATTCTAATTTTGCACTGAGTTATGCTCCATCAGGTAGTGTCTGTCCTTCTGCAACCGGCTGGCAGCCAGTATAAACATGATCTCATGTGATCTGGCTTATTTGATGAGAATGCGTTACCAGGTGATGTGCTACTGCACAAAAGTGGTATTAATGAACATGGGACCATGGCCCAAGGCACGGAGCGAAACAATTTGTCAAGGTCAACCCCACAGGCTGCAAGTAAACCCGAAAATAGTATCCGGTCCTCCTTAATCCCAAGCTAGTTTGCTTCCTACCGGGCAGCACTGCTGCCCGACATAACAAACACAGTTTTCAAATTACAGTGGGGTTCTGAGGATTTCTTTGGCACACTTGTTCTAAATACTGTCCCTGCTGCCACCCTGCCCACGGAACTCCCAGTTCCATATGACGGTCCTTGGTCCAAAACATTTCTTTTCACCCAAATCCTCACTCTGCTAACCAGCTGTGGCCCCTGCTGTCCCAGCCCTGGCCACACAAGCCAAGGGCCACTTCAGCAACTGCAGTGTTGACACTGCAAATATTTAGGAAAACGTTTAGCTTGACAAATGTAAGTAACCTCAGTGAAGTCAAATAAACCTATGTTTGTTTGCAAGGGTTTCCTAGGTTTAGTCTCGAAAAGCAGGACATGTTTTTATGCTTGCTGTGAGACACTCAGACACGCTACTGAGCATGTGCTATATAACCCACATAACATCAAACACTACACCTACTTTTTTATATACTTCTCACTAAAAAAATATTTTTATTGCAGCTCATCAAGTGTGGACTCCAACATATTATTGTAGTGAATGATACACATAGCTTACTAATTCTGGGAAAATAAAAAAGCGGCTTCCATCAAATGCTTTGCCCAACACATACAGAGACAGACAGAAAAAAGCAAAAAGTAAATATTAGAAAGTAAATATTAGAAATGTGTTGAAATGCATCCTTGTCCCAGTTTCTGCAGGAAATAGAGTACATGCCCACAACAGTTCAATATTGTTTGAATTATTGTTTGGAGACAGCCGTAGGACAGAGCAATCATTACACTATTGATTATAAACTATATCAAAGAAATTGCACTGAAGAAGCTTCAAAATATTAAAGAATTCCATAGCTAGTAAATGCCAGAATGAAGTTTGCCTGTATAAGTTTTATTAAGCCCTATGGCATTATACATATGCAGAGCCATAACTATAAAGTCACATACTATTTTCCTCTACTATTCTGCCTGAGTCATAATAAAGATTTGATCCCATGTCCCCATTTTACTTATTCCGTAACATGAATTATCAGTCTGAAGGCTTCAGTAGAAGAGAGCAAGTAAACAAGCAATAAAGAGGAATTCCAGGGAGCATTCAAGGTACCAAAATATGGCCAAGGAGACATCCATCATTAACAAAAACTTGAAAGATGACACAAGCTCTCCACAAATCTATTTAATGTTTGATGGAAGAGAAGACACTGCACGGGTACAATGTCTTTCACCAGGGGATTAACTTGTTGCTGCTGCTGGTGCACTTCAGTACACTGTAAGTGAACTTCAGGACAGATTCACCAGCTTCTACAGAGTCAGAACAAACGCAGTGAAAGACTACAAGAGCTTTTATTTTTCTTACCAGCCCAAGACAAGATATACCCATCTTACTAAACCCGTTTGCATGGGAGCAGACTTTACAAACACCTTCCTGAGCTGTTTCTTTGTAGCAGAGGACTCTTTGGATGAAAAAGGTCTCGAAATTTCCATGGCTAGTATACAAGATTTCAGAATCTAGAAGCACTGATGCACTGCACGTAACAGAGAAAATGCTCTGAACTCAGTTGGAACAGTAAAGGTCACAGTTACAGATATGGATATTATCAGTGGATTTTGCCCTAAAACATGCTGTCATGACAGTGCAGCAAGAAGAAAAAGAAGAGCAAAGTGCTCATTAAGAAAGCATCAGCACCAAACAAGGCTGCTTGTTCACTGAAACTAGGAAGTCCCATGTCGAAAATTGTTTCATTTCACAACACTGTAATGGGCATCACAGTGCCAGCCACTGGCAGACAGTCCTGAATCAATTAAAACACACGAATCCCATGGGATTCATAGTCTTCCTGTTACTTATTCCTACATAAAACTAAATGACAATCTGATTTTCAAGCACAGCCCTGTCTCTGACAGGCAGCAGATGACACTCTCAGTGCCTGCCACACAGACTGGACTTGGTCATCACATCAGTTCTGCTGCCATAGTTGTGTCACCAAGGAGGACTGGAACCAGGTGGAATCACATCCCCTGGCTTACCTTGCTATTCCTTCACATCCCACAATGCAGGTGGAGCTACCACTACAGAAAGTGTTTTATTGGTTTAGTTTGCTTTGTCAAAATAGGTAATTGGATATACCAGCAGAACCTTCTCCAATAGGAACCATGGCCAACAGGGCTATGCTGGCAGAGCCGGTAACAAAGGTGCTCTCTTTAAGTCTTCCATTTTTCACTTCCATTTTTCTGAAATCAAGAACGACTTTCCATGTCACTAGAGCATTATATTATGAGTTTCCAGCGAAGAAACTGGAATTCTTCTAAACAGTTTGCAAGTCAAACATAGCCCATGGACTTTCCTGCACAGCAGTTTTAAATATGATCCTTTCTTTTTCTGCAGATGCTCCCTAGATCACCCACAAGCTGCACACTTGGAATGAGTATGACCTACATCACTGAAGGGAATTACTTCTCTGCAGGATGAAAACCTACACACTTGGCCATAAGGTAACAGATTCCAATATTAAGTAATCTGCTCTAAATTACTCACAAAGTGAAGAAACACTCCCTCCTATCTCCTGCCCAATGAACTTACTAGTCTAAAGGGAACTATTATAAAAAATACAAAGCAAATATAAGAGCAGTTCCTGTATATTCTGTAGAGACAAAAACGCTCTTGTATAAGGAACATGGTGCACTCCTCATCTTTGCCAAAGGCAGACTGGGCACTTGACAAGCTGTGAAGTCACACGGGCACAAATGACCAGCGCATCCAGACTTCAACGGAGATGCAAGACACACACCTACACCAGTTGTATGTAGTTTTATAGATAAAACCCAACGAAGAACATGTTTAATTTCACTTCCTGTGTTCAAACTGTTATTACCTTTGATCTAATTTACAGTTATAATTGCTCAAATCAGTTTCCATGAAGGACAATCAGAAAACAAAGATGTCAGCAACCGCTGACATGGTGACAGAAATGACTCAGCTAGAACAACATGGGAAAGCTGTAGCAGAAGTAGGGATAAAACCAAAGCACTAATGCAACTTCTAATATTTCCATCTTTTTCTACCAGCTCAACACCATCTACTTCCCAGGACTCTTTCACCCAGTCTGTTCCCCATCTGTCCATACGACCTCATGCCTTCCCAAGCCTTTACCTTTCTGTCTGCCTCTTTCCACTTTCAGTCCTTCCTTAACAGGGCTCATAAAATTTTTCTTAAACAAGTCTCCTGTGGTTTTCATCCAACTCACTCAAGTTTAGTTTTTCTCCTCCCTCACAGCACTCAGGCTTAGCAAAAGGCAGACTCAACTGAAGCAAGAGAGACTGATGTTTGGCAAAGCAGTACCTTACAAGAATAAGTGCAAGTAAGTACTAAGCAATCTGTGCCAGAGATGCCACTACCACATTCAACACTTTGCTCTTACCTGCAAAACAAGCAAATTAGTCCAGGTTCTCTTTCTCTGGAGAAGAAGAAAACAGAGGTGGGAGTAACACAGCATTAGAAAGTTATGTCTTCCCTGTTCTCTAGATAGACCTACAGTACATTGTGATTCATTTTCTTTAGAGAAGGCTGGGGACTTCTTCAGACAATTCACCCCAGCTTTTGCAGTCCCAAACAAGACAAGTGCTTGAAAAACTGAGATAGTGATCAGAGTCCACTGCCAAGACCCCTGCTAATCTAGAGAGCAGAGTGGGCGAGAGAGAGCAGGCACAATATGCTGACACTCCGGCCACTCAAGGGCTCTCCGAGAGTAGACTAATTCAGCCTGGATCTATTGGATCCACTTGGGTCCATTTCAAGAGTTTAAGTCTGCAAGACTCCAACTCCATCAGTCTTCTGTGGTTGTTCCACTAAAAATAAGAGTGCTGTCTGGACTTTGCATAGAAAGGGCTCAAATATTGGCTAATTTATTTTAAAAATACCCATTAAAAATGAAAAAAAGAAGCAGCAGTAGGAGTCCAGTCATTAAACAGGTACAAGAAAATCCAGTGGCACTGGGAGTTTCCACAGACAAAGGGTTTCCCACAGCCTATTGTTGGAAACACTGTGATTCAACTGTTCATTTCTTGCTCAACAGGCTGCTGATTCAAGCAGAAGAGGATGCTGATACATTTCACCTTCTGCATTCCACCTACTGCAGCCTAAATCAACAAAAAGCTTGGCTTTTAAAAACATGTGACTACATCTCATGCTAGTTCCTAGTTATTTACATTACATACTTTTGTTATACAATATCATCTTTTTGTCAATGTCATTTAAAGGTACACATAATAAAATAATAAAACAGGAATTTTAACTGCCTCTGCCTCCTTATCTTGCTAACTTCCAGTTGGACGTTTCACTGCAAGCAGGTGGTTAGAAGGTGAGACACAGAATATAACATACTTTCAGATTCACTGCTGTATGAAGAAACTACAGACTAGAAAAAAAATTACAACATACAAACTCACTAAATAATCAGATAAAATGCATTTTGCAGCTTGAGACAAATACTGTTAACACTGTATCTGAAAAACAGTCTGCTTGTGAAAATGAATGACCTGCTGCAAGTCCCCAGAGAAAGCCCTCAGGTAAGGAATTCAGACGGAACCAGGGACCAAGCCAGTGGAGGCTATTTTGAACCCAAGCCTTTCTACAGCTACCTCCAGGTGCAGTCCTAAATTCAGCAACAGTATCTGTTTCCCAGAAGCAGATTTTAAGCTGCTTCTGACAGGTAACTGGAGACACACTGGGCAGTTCTAGAGGCATGGCATGTAGCTATCCTTCAAAACTAGCTGTTATTTTTTAGGGAACAGATTGTACCTCTGTTCTACTGCAGAAGCTTATATACATTTCTTTCTCTTACTCAGAAAGGCTTGTTCAGGATGCTGGCAGTGGAAAATACAGAAAATTCCCTAGAGGATGTTAGGAAACAGAGACAGGAGAAGTGTAGCTAGAGGCTATTAGATTAGCCATTACTGACTTTATAATCCACGTAGGTTCTTAAACGTGTTAAATGTCTTGGAGCTGCATTTTTAAAACCTTAGGAATGAAAGAACAGAGAAGGAGCTTGTTTTAGCAAAGCAAGGAGGAGTCTCTGACAATCAAAAATGAGCTACATTAGGGAAAAAATGAAAACCAACCCTTTATTTTTTTTGCACACAAGCATAGATACGCACACAACAGATGCTGCTGAATTCAGTCCTTAAAATCATGAATGTATCATTGCCCTACCTAAACCCCCAAAACCATCTTCACTTCAGGCAAGCAGCTGAACCTGTGCTTAACTTAAAAGATCATGAGTGAATGCATGTGAAGTAAGCAAGATTTGAGTGTTTTTTTGTTGAAGGCACAGGCTTCCTCTTTATATTCCTTAGGATGAAGAAAGTGTTTTGCTGATGCATAGGAATAATGAAAGAAGTTACATTGTTGAAAATGACTTGAAATTCCTATTATAACAATAACACATCAATTAGTTAATAGCTTACAATCAAAATATAAACCTACTCTGTTTCACTCAAGTCTGGATATACATCATTAATCCCTAATGATGTGATGACTGTATTATGTTTTACTAGGAAAGCTTTAAAAATCACGAATATTCCCAATAAAAGGAGAAAGTTCTGAACCGTACAGTTTCCAACAAATATAAACTAGGAGGTCTGCAATTACGGTGACATGTGAGTTGAAATATATATTTAAAGACTGCATAGAGAACAGTGACTGTTATAATGCTGTCCAACATATGCTGATGTAGACATAGCTTTCAACTTCTATTAAGCATGTCATATTTAATTATTTGGATGAAGACTTTTCAGTTAAGCATCTGACTCAGGATGATTTAAAAAATTTAGTTAAGGAAAAACTTTCTACAAAGTAAAAACCTGTTGGCATTTCTCAGAATAGGAGCAGTGGAAAATGCATTGCTTGGCTCTCCTGTTTTTGTTTTAAAAATAGCAAAAAAACATAGCAAGTTAATAGCAAGACAGGTTTAATTGAAAAGCCCCACTACCTTCATGCTTTGAAACACAGATTTCACATCTTGAAGGGAAATCAGGGAGGTACTTTTGCCTGTTCTAGAAAAATCCATACAAAACTGGCACCTAAAAGCCTATTTGCAGACACTAAAATAGGTTACTTAGAAAGTTGAGTTCTCCAAGCACGAAGTGGCCCAAAAATAAGTGATCAAGTGTAGACTACACTGAAATTGACTCTTTCAGTGCCTGGATCTCCCATAGAGCCTGCACTTTCAATGCCTTGCCTGCTAATGGGCAGGCTGTGATGATGCGAGACGGGAAAATCACGGAGCTGTTGCAGGAGAGGGGTGGGGGACAGCCCGAGAGAACGGAGCCTCAGCACCGCACCGGAACGGGGGTAACGCGGTTACGGGGCCGAGTGGATTAGGCAGAGCCCGAGAGGCAGGGACAGAGCGTCCCGCGTGGGTGGCAGGTCGATAACCGAAAGGCAACCGCAGCTAACGGCGGGGCGGGCGAGGCAGCACGGCGGGGCCCGGAGTGCTGCCCGCGGGGAACGACACCGCGGCGCCCCCTGGCGGCCCGCAG